>CATIUR010000006.1:58705000-59905000 GCA_949592205.1 Helichrysum umbraculigerum
AATTATAAAAATTGCACCATAAAAATCAGCGTTTTATTCTCTTCGATTATGATGTATTTATTATTATTATTGTTTACAAAAGCTTCACTATTTTTTTAGGAAACTATTCTAAAAACCCTTGAAAACTAGAAAATCTGATCAAGTTTATTTGTTAATGCTTTTCAAAAAAGTTTTATAAGGAAAAGGGAGGTCTTAATTTTCTCTTTTATAAATGCAAATGCGAAAAGATGTGGATTCGAAAGGGCATATGTATTACAGACTCTCAGCTGTTAATTTATGTGATCACTGTTTCAGATTCGCAACACCTCATTTTACATGTTGTTAAGATACAGGTAATCTGGATTGTCGATCACATAAATCAATGGCTGAGAGTCTGTCCCTCGTTCCCCTCAAAATACACTTACCCTTAAAATCGTACCCATGTGAAAATTAGTATTTGTAGTTTTCTATATTTCTCAATATAGAAAGATGTTAATTGTATCTCCTACCTTTGAATGCGTTCTTCAAATTTTCATTAATGTTTTAAAAACATAAAATGATATGGAATCTCTAGAGAAATATAAGTACAAAATTTGAGAGTTTTTCTCCAACTAAGAGCACTCGGTGTCGATCACCGTTCAAGAAGAAGAACACCGAACATCGATGTTTTACCGCACCGGACCAAAGTTCTAGCCAACGTTCTTTCAGTGTTCTTGTGCCAACGTTCATATACCAACGTCGGTGAAAGTCGACGTTCACCTTTTATTGTTTGTTTTCTTTCTTTTTTTGTGTGTTTTCATCAAATAACTTAAATAATAAAAAACTTCAGAACACTGTCCAGAACGCTGTGATTTCAGTTTTACCACACCACAAAATCCTCACTTTCAACATTCTCCAGAACACTGTCCAGAACACCGCTTACCACACCCTGTGCTCTAAAGCTTTTCTTGGTTAGCTAAAACGGAATTTTACTTTTGTCAAAATTACGAAGGCACCCTTATTTTGTTTCATGCAAAAATACAAACAAATAAGATAAGATATTTGGTCATTAATTAGTATTCAAGGATATCACAAACAAAAGTTTCCACGTTTTCCTCTTATTTTTTTTTTTTCTGATAACGATTCCATTTTTCTTTTGTATTTAAATAAAATAAATGAACATATATATATACTTCGGAATTTATGGTTAATTTTGGTTTTATCTTGTGGATGATTGTATAACATTAGTAGTAATTGGAAATGTCAAACAAAAACCCAGATTTCACGAGTAATATAATGTAATATATTCAATGATGAATAATGTATGCACCTTTCAGACTTCATATTTAGATAGATCATATATGTTTTTAACATTTACCATTAAGATCGCAAAGGTCAATGATGATTTGTACATCACTAAATTTGTTTTAAGCTAATATCACAACATAAATTTTATTCAGTGGTATACGAATTTGAACAAGTATGGTACAGATCATGATCGGATCCAAAGAGTATTTTTCCTTCAAATAAAATTTAGGATTTTTCTAAAAAGAGTCATAAGGGCTATGTTTAAGAAAAAAATTGTACGCATAAATGATGGTACATTAAAGTGAGGTGGTTTATTAAAAAGTTAGTGAGGTGGTTATCATAATTGTACAACCAAATAATGCGTATCCGAATATCTTAAATATCGCCCTTAGAAGTGTGATTAGAAAAATCCTTAAAATTTAATCGAACAATATTCTCTATACTCGTGGGAATATAAAACTAATTTACCTTGGATTCTACATGAAAGGTTACTCGAAGACTAACTAGAACATGCATGAATATCAATTCCCAAAAACATCCATGTCCTCTTGATTCCCAAAAACCACAAAAAACAATATACTCCGGTAAAATATCTATTTGTCCATTGATGTCCAAAATTAGAAGGACAAAGGGCCAACATCTTCCCATGAATAAATCATCATATCATAGTTATGATTTATTAGGTGCACGTATTTATTTATGTATCTAAATAAAGAGAGAAATTATTATATATATCTATGGCTCAAAAACCGGAGCAAGGAAACAGAAAGAGTGCAACATTCCAAATACTTCCCATTTCCCAAGTTGCCCCCGTGATCTTTCTTTGTATCTGCATTCCATTTGTGTAATCCTTCCAAACTTAGGGATAAAATTGGCATCCCCCTATTATTGCAATTTTGACCCTCAAGTGTCAACATCATTTATCAAATTCAGGGATAAAAATCATTTCCGTATCAATTTATTATGATGGAAGTAAAAGTATGTAACTATCACATTTATCATATGGGTTTGTCGTTTGTGTCACTCGACTTGATTCAATACGAAAATAAAGGGGTTTAGGTTGGGATTGTTTACCGGTCGACCTGTCTAGTTTTCGGGTCGAGTTTGGATCACCGTGTGTAAATAGGTGACCAAGAACAATATTTTGCACATATTGACTCATTTGACAAGAAACCAATCCATTTGACCTCTTAACATAAACTGGTTACACTTGTCGGGTCTAGGTTAGCAGGTTACGAGCTTGGGTTCAGGTCGAGGATTTTTGACCCGTCATCTACCAAAGGGCCTTTGGACTATAGGCAGTGGCGGAGCTAGAAATAAATCTTAGGGGTATAGGTATGTGAGTTGTCCCTCAACCTAGTAATTGTGAGTTCAAGTCTCGTGAAGAGCATTGTGTATTATTATTGGTTGTGTATATAATTTGTGAGGTAGTTGTATGTTTGCTTTTCTAAAAAGATAAAATAAAAAAATGACCCGTCATCCCAAACTCGAGAACCCAACCCAACTTGAATTGTCCACCCCAGCTAAACATGTAAAATAACAGTTAATAAGTTCATGTAACACCTTTAAGACTAATTAAACTGTTAAAAAAACTAAAATAGTAGTCCTTGAATCAACTTTTCACTAGTAATGGAGTCATTAGCAACATGGATCACGTCCAAAATGGTTTGTCCCCTTCAACATAGAGGTTGTGTGTTCGAGTTAACACTTGTCTAGTAATTATATCCAATTTGTCATACTACCTTTTTTTTCTGGGTTCGGGGACGACAATTACATTAAAAAGAAACAAGCCAAAAGGCAAAGAGCAGGGACAGAAATTACAGAAAAATGGAATCTTCAAGATGGACAAAACCCACCTGCAGATATACATGCAAAGGATAACCCAGAAAACCTATAGCTCGACACCTACAAAGAACCAGTTATGCAAGAACAGCACCTCCAGGATCAATAGTCCACTGCCCAGAATTACAATTTTCATGTTACTATAACATTTCAGTACCAAGTGTTTGTAGTTGCATTATGAATCGGATTCGATTTTCTGTAAATCCAATAAAATATTTGTCTTTTTCGTATGTTGTCAATTTTGACTGTCAAACACGACGTGTTTGCATCAGAAGTCAATTTACCCACTTGGCTTTGTTTATGACAAGGACCCATTGTGTGTGCATGAACCATCAAGGTTTCCTATAAGACCACATGACAACCAAACAAATTTATGAATCCAATCTAATTATACAATACAAGACAGAGACTAGCCAAAATAAAATAAAATGTTTTAATGTTTTATCTCAATTGTCAAAAATTGTTAGCATGTGAATTCACATCCACATATCAGTTGTATCCGTTGGGGCGCGACAACACATTGGCAGCACATCATGTGCTGCAAATGAAGCATTGTTTCATTCTGCGTTGCAAAGGTGTAATCAGCTCAAAAGTAACCATCACTTTGGCTAATTATTAGATGAAATGATGTGCGTTCTCTACTACCAAAGGGGCATATGGGAGAGGTCGAACCTATAATCTCGTGGCCTTGAGGAAAACATCGTTGACCACCGTGGCAAAGCCCAGGGCTCCACCATGACAAACCTGGAAAAACTAAAAAAAAAAAAACAAGTCAATGATTTCAGCAATGAAAAGTGTTAATCTTTGTTTGTAATGCGCATACTCTACTGTTCCATGAAAAGTGCTAATCTTTGTTTGTAATGCACATTATTTGGGAAATATGGCTTTTCCTGAAATTTGTAGAGCACACTTCAATGGAGTGACCCAGATACAGTTCATTTATTTTAATACAGAATTTCAAGGCTAACCATAAGTTTCTATTATTGATGTGTGTCAACACTATGTACGTTTACATATATTGACAACAAAAGAATATATACCTGGGCAACGCCCAATTATATACTTCTATAAAGATCTCCTACACTCCATTTTAAAAAATACAAACATAAGTTTATATCTCTTGAGTTTCATTTATGTTCAATTGAAAAAGGCTAAACATTACATAAATAGTATAACAATATGAAATACAAACAAAACGCATATATAATGTGAGTAGGTGTAACTCGAGTAAAACCAAAAAAAAAATTCATGTGGTAGTAGAAAAAAGGGGGCAATACTTAATAACAAAAAACTACCCTCTTAATTATGCGGGGACCTGCTGTATCCGCATGAAGTGGAGTTTACAGCAAACGAAGTCTAAGATCATGAAATAAAGAATTAACTAAAACAAGCAAAATGGGAAGGATGGGTAACGAGTAAAAATGGGTAATTGCATACGTGTTCATAAAGGGTTGTGTTGGGTTGGTCCGAAACCCTTTCGTAAGAGCACATAAGATCTTGACACTCACTAAGTTAGCATCTATATGATTCTTTTTATTTTATTCTCTCTAACACCAAAAAAGTTAACATCTATATGGAATAGAGCCCAACAAGTGGTGCAGTAATCCATCCATACCACGAGCTTTGTAATTAACGATTTAGTACATTGTCTAATATATATTTTGAACTAATCAAATGTCTAAAACGCTTCAAAACTAGGGAGTACATGCTAAGGACTCAATGCAAGTCTCACACAGAATGTCACATAAGAAGTGTCACAATCTCTTTGGGATATGGAGTACTCCGTACATACTAACAAACGAATAATTTTGTACCAATCTTCACTATTTTCATCAGCTTATCCCATACCAAGCCACTCATGTACAACTTCTAGGTTAACTTCTAAGAAAAGACTAGTATATTTGTAGTTTTACCCAAATGTGCATAATAACGTAATCTAGGTTAGCTTCTAATTTAGGCAATATACTCTTTTTAACGTAGGATACCAACATGCTTCAATTTCCTCTATCACTCCACCTTGTGTAATATACTTCAGTCATTTATATACATAATAACACACTTACGGTCTAAACACGTCAACACACCAAAGATAAGTTTCCTGTAAACAATAAGAGAGTACATTGGTAAAGTGGGAATTAAACAAAAGTAAGTTGCTATTTGATGCGTTTAGCCCTTTTATTTCAAGGGTTAAATTTTAGTTTTTCATATAAGCTATTCAGACTGAGACTAGATGAGCAAAGCCATGGTTCTTGTATGATCGGAGCTAGACTTGAGCCTTTGACGAGCCAAGCTCAACAAGCAATGAGCCAGGCCCCTTGTCCCTAGTGAAGATAGTCTTCTCAACAAAAACAAAGATATAACTAATAACACAAAAAGACTTGCAAATAACAAATGGAAGGTCAAGATCCAGATGTCATCACACTTGAAAAACTAAATAACCTTGATCATATAAGTAAAAGTGTTTTCAACTTACTTGATTAAGCGGTCAAACCAGTATCTTTTTTGTTTGGACACAACGACGAAAGATGACCCTTTAAACCACACTCATAGCAATTCCTTCTCTTTATCTTACCACCACTAACGGCCGGCGTTGTTGTAACTTCAACTTTCTCGACCTCCATGTCATCACCTTCCTTGCTCAAACTCATCACATCAGCAGCTTGTTTCTTGGGGCATAATGATGATAAATGACCCCTTTCACCACATTCATAACATGTTCGCCTCCTTAGCTTACCTTCACTAACTGAACCCACCACACTATCATCACCTTCCTTAGAAGCAACTGTCACATGAGCTTTTTCAACTGCCATGTCATTGACTTTCTTTATTGAATTTGCCACATCAGCAGCTTCTTTCTTCGGGCATAATGATGATAAATGACCCCTTTCACCACATTCATAACATGTTCTCCTCCTTAGCTTACCTTCACTAACGGAACTCGTCACATTATCACCACCTTCCTTTACTGCCACATCAGCTTTCTCAACTGCCATGCCATTAACTTCTTTTACTAAATCTGGCACATCAGCAGCTTGTAATTTTGGACATGCTGACGATAGATGACCCCTTTCACCACACTCATAGCATGTTCTCCTCCTTAGCTTACCATCACTAACAGAATTGATCATGTTATAATCAATCCCTTTGTTATACGCAACCACTACAGGAGCAAAAGTTTCCCTACCAGAGTTTGCCACATCAGCAGCTTGCTTTTTCCGACAAGATGAAGAAAGATGTCCCTTTTCACCACACTCATAGCATGACCTCCTCTTCAGCTTACCGTCACCAACATTATCAGCCTCCTCTTTATATATGTCAAATGCGACATCATTAGTTCTGTTATAAGTGGGTGCCAAATCAGCTGCCTTCTTGTTCGGGCATAATGAAGAAAGATGACCCTTTTCACCACACTCATAGCATGTCCTCTTCAGCTTACCGTCACCAATGTTATCAGCCTCTTCTTTATCATACGATACATCGTTTGTTTTGTAATCTGTGACTGCCATATCAGCAACCTTCTTATTTGGGCATAATGAAGATAGATGACCCTTCTCACCACACTCATAACATGTTTGCCTCTTTGCTTTTCTTGCCATATCATCATTACCTACCATATCACCACTTACACCCACAGACGCAAGTCTAACGTTGCCCTCATTTTTGACAGCACTGGGGTCCGAAGTTGAACCAGGGTTCACTGATTTTGGTGGGACTGCACATCTAATTCTCACGGGTCTCCCAAAAAGAGATTTTTGATCCAACTTTAATGCCATCGTTAAAGACAAACTATCAGAAAAATCCACATGGGCAAAACCTCGAAATTCCCCCGTTTCTTTATCCTTACCAAGTCGGACAGAGGATATACTGCAATCTGAGAAAAAGTTCTTCAATTCATCTTCTGTCATATCCCATGACAAGTTTCCTACATAGATCCTGTTGTAGCCATCCAACATTGCAGGGGCAAAGTCGGAGACTTTTTTGTCTCTGGTTGCCTTGTATGGTTGAACCTTGAGGGACAGCCCACCCCTGCAACATGAAGATTTTATTGTTAACGTTAATATGATAGAGTGACAATTATGAATACCAAAAAAAAAAAAAAAAGATCTTGTTACTCACATATCCGATCCATCAAGGGCCAATGCTCTTTTTGCTGCAGCTTCAGTCTGTAATAACATATTGGTATGTGAATTAGCACCAATGACTTCCAACAGTTTTTACACATTAAATTTCATACAGTAACAAAAGAGTGCTAGTTTGACCTATTTTCTTATGAATGGGTTGATTTGGATTATATTAATATGAAACAAGTCAAAAGCAAAATAATCGACTAAAAAGAAGAGGATCTAATCTTGCCAAAAGTCTCCCAAAGTGTATTTTTATCATTACTATTATACTATCTCCTTAACCGTGTAATAAAATTTTTTATAACAATATAGCTTTTGTAATCATATTTAAACGTACATTGATTGTTAAGAAGCTACAAATTTTGCAGCAGAAGGTTGTGGGTCAAACCAATTCACCCTAACCAGAACTAAAGACTACATATAAGTTTAATAACAATAATATTTTAAATAACAATGCAATAACAAATGCACCTCTTATCATACCCGAAAACTTATCATGGCAATCCCATTGAATTTCCCAGTCTCGGGAAACTTGAGACAATCTATTTCAGTGATGCTTCCACAACCTTCAAAGAAACTTTGTATATCCTCAACTGTTGAGTAGTATGGAATGCCTCCAACGTAAATTTTTGTAGCAATACTCTCATCTTCTTTACTGCATTAGCATACCACAAAATTTCACTTAAGTATAGCTTAAAACTTTCATCATTATTGGAACTATCAAGATTCCATTTATTTATATTTAATGTTCCCTGTTGTCCATTCTATGGTCTCAGACGGTACATACAGAACCCACAAAATCAACACTAACTAATTCTTTTAACCAAGTTAACTCACCCTTTATGGGCATATCACGCGTAAAATCAAGTCAATATTCATTGTTATTAACTCTTATAGGCCAAATGCTTTAAACCTCACTCGTCACCTTAGTCTTAAATTCAGAGTTTAAATATGCGTTCTAAGTGCTTATTGTGACTTCAAGTTGCAACGACAATCAGTTTTAAGTATTTGAGAAAACCGATTAGTTGACAAAACTGAATATGATTACCAATTTTAGTACCAGTAGCAGTTAGCCAGTTAAATAATTGCAAAGCATGTTATAACAAGAGGAACTACAAATTACCATCAACATATCACAAAACAAACATTTCCATAAGTTCAATCAACACTTTGCAATAAATCATACAAGTTTTACAAAATAGCCTAAAAATAATCAAATGCAAACAAACTAATAAACCACCAAACACAATATGGGTATTAAAGAAACTGCAAAATCATACCTAGTTTGAGTTTGAATTGCCTCAACCACACCTTGTTCTTCACTTACACCATTTTCTTTTCCCACAACCTCTTCTTCCTTCTTTTCCACCTTCTTTTTCTTATTTTTCCTCTTCTTATTCTTATTTTTATTATTCTTTTTCTCACTCCCATCTTTCACCTCAACTTCATCTTTTTCCCTCTTTCTCTTCTTATTTTCCTTCAATCCCTCATCATTACCCTTTTCACTTTCTTTTTTTTCATCACCATTTTCAAGCTCTGAACTTTTTTCGATAACCGGAGTTTTAAATCTGCGTATTTCTCTTTTGGATAATATGGGTTTCTGGGTTGCTGAATTTAATAAAGATTTGAAAGATTGATGGGTTTGTGAGTTACTGAGATTTGGTTGGGTTAATTGGGAGTCTGAATTGGCTAATGATTCAGCTAATTGGGCTCGTAGCTTTTGCTTTAGTTTCTTGTTTGATAAAACCATGGTTCCAAAATCTTTGAGTAACAATGGAGGCAAACTGAAAGAGAGGCGTAATGAAACCGGAAAACCCCCAAAAACCCTTCTTTTTTTCTACTTGCAATGTAGTTTCGTATGTAGTGTAATTTAGACCTTAAAGTTTGTCTTAATAACAAAATAAGTCCTTATTACTCCATATTTTTATCGTTGATATTGTGGTTGTTACGAGGGGTATATTAGTTGAGTTGGGTTGGTTCGGTTCGATTCGATTTTTTGTTAGAACCAGAAATTGAATGTAAGTTTGAATTTTGGAAATCAAACTAATAATAATTCAGTTTTTTCGGTATTGAATTTTATATTATTTTGTTGTTATTTGAATTTTCGTTTTTTTCATTTTGGATGTGTTTATTTGATAAATTTGGTATAATATAATGATAAGGAGTAAGTGATACTGTAAATATATATAGGTATGTTAAAATTGAACTCATGCTTAGTAAATACTCCCACTAATATTTAGACTTAGATTGACATACATTGAAAGTATAAAATATACATTAATATAAACAGTCAGGTTAGTTGATAAATCTTAGACAAACTAGAATATAAACCACTATAATACAATTAATTGATTCCTCATAAGGTTGAAAACGGTCCTATCGCTTTTGGGTGACTATTTACAAACGATTACAAGTTGGATGTATTTCCGTACAGTAATAATTTCTAATCAATGACAATAATACAGTACATAACAAGAACCTTTTCGTGACCTTCAATATGTCTGTTGTTTCAAGATTTCAAGTAACTTCGCAATTCTTGAGAAACTTTAGAGAATCATGTAGAGAACTCTGTCTTTCTTATTGATGGTTATATATACGATTGATTTATTTCATTTATGTAAGTAGATCTTGATGGAAAATGAGATGTATATAAACAGGTGGTCTTCATTGTATGCATTTATTCTAAAAGTTCTATTAGATCTTAAGTTTTCTAGAATGTAGACTATAGTCACAGTGTTATTGCTGTGAGATTCTATGTACAAATGCTTTAAAATAAAGTTGGAATTGTATTATTCCGATGACTTAAAAATATGATTTGATTTATAAGTTCGGTTTAACTATCTTTGACATTTTCTAAAATTTGGTCATATTACCCTTTATAAAAACAATTTTATCCGATCTTATTCTTTTTTACATTTTTCTTAGATATACAATTTTACCATTTATCCCACATAGAATTTACACAATATATACATATCGTCTTCATTATACCTGAACAAATCACAACCTATTGAATGATGAGCTTTTCACATACGGTTACGTTAAACGTCAATCGGTAAACTATCATCTTATTAGATGTCAAATCCATACTACACGACATCCTTACCGAATCATAAATGATTTCCTAAGCCGAAACATTTTAAAAGATCAAATATGATGACAATCAGATACATAAGTTAGCGAACAATTTGACTTGTGGTTTTGACACTTACATATCAATATAGGGGAAAATCACAAAAATGATCCAATAACCGCACCACTTTTAACAAAATAATACTTTGACCAACCATTTTAACAAACTAATCCTTTGACTGGCGTCGGCGCCCCACCCTCAAAAGACGTGCCACGTGGAAAAAGCTTGCATCATTTTGCATCATTATCGTCAGGGGCGCCACCATGTGGGACCGGCGCCCCAGGCGCCCCACCATTATCGCCGGCGCCCCAATATTAAATATTAATAAATCTTTCCACGTGGTACGTCTTTTGAGGGTGGGGCGCCGACCCGGCGCCAGTCAAAGGATTAGTTTGTTAAAATGGTTGGTCAAATGATTATTTTGTTAAAAGGGGTGTGATGATTGGATCATTTTTGTGATTTCCCCTCAATATAGTCATTGTGAAACAAAGTCAAAGACACAAAGTGACTAATCCAAATTGGATTTGATCACAATTGCTCATTCTGGTTCAAAGGTATGTCACACGAAAGCTACCACTTTGGTCGAGGGTTCATGGCTATAATATACTCTTGGAGTCTTGGTTTCTATATTATATATGTAGGTATAGAGTGTAGACTTTGCAAGTTAAAAATTGAAATCCCAACCAATCAAAATACCGCTGACAATAGAAATAAATTTACAGCAACCATGACACGACGATAAACGAGGGATTATAAATCAACAAAAACCTTTTTCTTAGCAAATTTTAAACGTCAAAAAATTGAAATCTCAAATAATCCATAACTATTTAAAAATCAAAATTGAGTTAGAACATCCATGATATACATGTAATTTTTGGTCTGCAATGGTGATGATGGATGTTTTTAAATTTTTTAGGATTAGAAGCCCGAACATAGAAAATCACCATCAAGTCATCAACAAAGAAACTAAATAAAATTTTATGAAAAAGACTTGAATCAAGACCCCTAATCCTTACAACAATAAAAATTATGCAAATACATATGAAAACAATGATAGATGTAATGAATAGTTGATTTTGTGGGAGTATTGTACCTTTGTTTGTTAACTTTTGTAGCCTTCCTTTAAAATGTGTTTTGGACCCCTATTCACATGTTACTCATTAGATCATGCATATAACCAATTAATAGAAATGGGTAGTGGCTTAGAACTTTTTTATATTATTGTCATTTTCACTTGTATCTTACTCGTATGGTGATTTTCTCTAATCAAATTGGGTAAAATAAATCAAATACTTGATGCCCACAAGTGCACACAATAACACAAAAGGTCGAAGTTGTTAAAGGTTTAATTGAAATTTGTCCCGGATAACATACTGGTTAGGCATTTAAAAAAATTATGAAATCAAGCAAAGCAGCTTGACTCATTCTTTAGATGTTTAATTATCGAATCTATTATTTTGAGAAAATATTTCAAAGTTCATATCAAATCTATCATTCGCAACCGTGATATAGTGTTGTGGGAAGATACTCTTCCCAGTTATCCACGAGACCATGACACTGTGTCATCCCACGACGCACCAATGGAAATAAAAATATTTTAAATTACATAAATATTCTTATAAATTGCATTTTTAATACGAGATTCAATAAAATGTAAAACATAACCACCCCACCATTTAACTTCCTAGGTTTACTCTTTTTTTTTTTAACTCTAAATAAAAAAAAAAAAAAAAAAAAAGGGTACCCCTGGGCCCTGACCCCGGATCTCTTTGAGATCCGCAGCGTTCCACCCGCAAGAGACATCTGCCCGGCAAAGCACCTGGCCACAGTTAGCCCACGAAATTATACCGGCAGTCCTTTATCGGACTCGAACCCAGGTGTGCCCTATGGATTTGCGGTGGCGGTACCTAACATGCTAAATGTTTACCCAGAGTAGAATCGAACCCCTGACCTCTAGGAAGCCTGGGGAAGATCCTACCACTAGGCCATCTAGGCAAGTGGTTTAAATAAATAAGAAGCCCAATAAAAAAAACCCTGACATTCTCCCTACACCCACTTCTTCAACCTGAACCATTGACAACCTGCAACTTAAAAATAAAAAAAAAGGTTTTGTTTATTTCCGTAATTTTTTAGAGAAGCTTACGGTATGTTTGGCAATAACAGACTAGAGCTAGAGCTTGTGACTTAGATTTATTGAGAAGCTACTTCAAAAGGTTTTTTTATTTAAAGGCTTGTGTGGGCTTATTATTTCAAGAATCCCATTTTAGTTGCATTGCCAAAGAAAACTTACACGCTTGGTCTTATAAAAATAGAAGTTTGAACCCTAAAAGTCCTTAAATGTCGCATGTCAAACACACCCTTAAAGTAAATAAATAAATAAAAAAGCAGCACGTGGGATACACAATTTCTCCGATCCATTTTGAAGTGTGGTGGGTAACGACGCACTACCACGACGGTCCGTGGTGGCATCGAGGAGGTTGCACGGGATTAAGGACGTCAGTGTTGCATATGTTTTCATATATCACCTGCAATTATTATTTTTATAATTAATACTCCGTAATTAATAAGTTTAAGTATGTGAAGTCCTACTGTATTTTTCATTTATTGTCTGACAATAAGATTTATTTTAGATGTTTGTTTATATGTACTTTTTTTTAAATAGATTACTATTACAGTATATTGATTGACATGATAAAACTATTAATGATATTACAATTGGTGGTGAAAAAGACGTCTTTCCATGATAAAATTTAGCTATTGAGATGTCCCTCACATTCATGAACATCCATTGAACACACATACATGACCCTTGCATTTGAAGTTTGAACTAACATGAACCTGTGGACTCGAGAACAACTTGAAAACTTGCTTAACAACCCAACTTGAGCACTTTGACTTGAACATAACCAGCATGTGAACCGAGAACTAATGAATTTCATAAAATTGTATCTCTCCCATCAAATGCAGCAACAATAGTATGAAGAAGATGCAAACACATAAGGATCTGTGACACCCGTCAAATTAGGACTATTAATTAGAGCCTAATCAAATTTTAATACATGTAATTAGTTCTATGTTAGGCTAATTGATGTATCAATTAATATATATATTATTGAATGTATACAAATATGCGATTTGATTAAATCGTACAAGTTCAAATCGAATGTAATTCGGTCAATTAAATACGGACGTTGGTGAATAATTTAATTAAATAACGTAACATTATTTAATAACTCTATTATATCCAAAATATTATTTTTATAATATTTCAGTTTTGGTTTATATCGTACAACAACGTTTACACTATTAAAAATGTAAACGTGCAAACAAACGAAACAAGTTACATTTTATAACAAAATTATTAAGTATTTGGTAAAAATACTTTAACAAAAATATTGAGTAAATATTCGTATTTTAAAAGGCATATTTTTGTGCATAAAATAAATAATTAACGTTTAAACGATCGGGAAAACGAACACCGCACGGAGCGCAAACACGGAGTTAAATGGTGGAGACCCACACTTCGGTGGGCCCCCACCGAAAATCTGCCCAAAGGTGGGGGAACCCCACCCTTTCTCTCATTCATTCTCATCTTCATCTCTCTCTCTCCACTCTTTTTTCTCTCTTTTTCTCAAACATCACAACCTCACCACCATCACCTTAATTCACAAATTAACAACACCAAACGAACTCGAATCATCCCATTTGTTTGGAGAAAAAGAACCACGACAACACGATCTACAATCCTATCTTTCCGGAATTTCATTTCGATACCGCGTAAGTTTCCGACAAAATCTCGAAACCTTTCGATTTGGTGTATTTTCGTTTGTTTATTGTTTCACCATACTCAAAATGTCCAAATATGGGTTGGGTAAAAGTATTGGATCGAAAAATGGCCGGAAAACTCGTTTTCGGCTCAAAATCCGGCGAACAGTCGGAAGTATCGCTAGTGTGCCAAAAACAGTGCTAGCGACACTACCTAAGTGTCGCTATGTCAAGTGTCGCCCCTATAGCGACACTACTTAAGTGTCGCTGAAATACTTAACCAAATTTAACTTAGCGACACTCCCTTAGTGACGCCGAAATTCATAAGTGTCGCCATAGCGACACTACTCAAGTGTCGCCCAACTATCAAAAATCAGAAATATAGCGACACTTACTAAGTGTCGCCTAAGCCCGTAGCGACACTTTCTTAGTGTCGCCAAAACCAGAATATTTGCAACTTTTTACTAAGTGTCGAGACCAAAATTTTATCACTTGATTTCACCCAATTTCAAGTCCAGATGCGTTTTTCCTTAAAGCAATATAGTAGAAATAAAAATTTTCCAAGCTGACCTGGCAGCTCGACCCCAGCCAGGGGCGCTGCCCCCGGACCCCCGTACTTAGATTCCGTAAGCACATTTTTCACCAAGTGTCAAACTTGTACAACTTCAAAAACAATTATACGATACAACTTTCCAAACGTAATGGAATTTGTGTTTTTAAGTGTAACACTTCGAAATCAAATGTGATAACATCAAGACTATTATTACAATTAATCACCAACGGGCCGTACACGTTTTTCAAAATATACTTCAAAGATCAAACAAGTCGTTGTAACTTGTATCAATTTACTCAAACAAGTCGAAGTAACTTGTAATAATACAATCAACCAAATCGGGGTAATTTGGACATCAAGTTAAACAAACAATTTAAATGGTAGTCTTTCGAGATACCGGTACAATTAATAACAATTCAAGTGTCGTGGACACATTCAGGTTTCAAGTCTTTGGACATCAATTCACCGCTAATTACTTCAAGTTTATTAATTTAAACACTTCAAGACTCAGGTGAGTTTCATAGCCCCATTTTCACTACTTTTACCAGGGGTGTGATATTACTACTACATTTTGTTTTACAAGTAGAACGCAAGTGCCAAACTTCAAATACTACATGAGTTTCAAGCTAATCAATTTAAAGTCCTCTATAGCATAGTCTCTAATATTTTAGCGTGAATGTTAGTATATGATATCATATGGGATTGACAATCCTCATCCGGGTTAGCACGCACTAACCGGTCAAACGGATGTATTAGCATTTGGGAAGACGAGCGTGGATTAGACACTCGTAGGAGGCATTTCAAGTTAGGTTTCCTTAATTGGGCCTGACAAATCAAGTTAAGCTCAGACTATGTGCTCATGGATTGTATAACTTTTATTTTGCTTAATTGCATTTTAAATTCAATATAAATCTTGCGGTTCTGACAACTATACATTGACATACAAACCTGTGAGCTCACCAGCGTTTTCGCTGACCCATTTTAGTATTTATCACAGGTACCCAGCAGTAGGTTGGCTGCACAAGCAGGGATTATTAGCTCGAGTCAGCATACATACAACTAGAGATTTGGTTGCATTATTATATTTTGTAAAAGTAATTATGCCATGTAATCTCTCAATTTCAGGAACCGAGCTAATGTAACATTGTTTTGATGTAAACGTTTACTTTATTAATACAAGTTTAAAACGACGCATATAGTGGTCGTTCATTATTATCTTATGTGCTTTGTATATTGATTAGTGACACCCAAATCGAGCTTCCGCAAATCAATCAAATTTGGGGGTGTCACAGGATCCAACCTAAACCAAATCCTATTGGTAATCAAGAAGCTTATCGTCGAGGACGGGATGTGGAGATGGGGTTTGATAGACCTTGACCTGACTTTAACTCAAAACCAAAGGCATGACTAACACCACACAAATGCAGATACCAGTCGAAGCAAGGCAGACCCTGCAACCTCTGCAATATAAACAACTATGTCGTTTAGACCACATATAAATGATGAAACACCACAAGGATTTTTAGATGCTTCCCGCAATGAATTGAGACGACACAGCCACAATAAAGGTGAAATGGAGTCGTTGGCGGTGGCAAAAAACCGAGACACGATATGAATAAACATGCCGACTGTGGTGGTTGATTAAAAAGAGTGAAGGAAGGATAAGGTATGTGGAAACAAACCCAAGCTATGGAGCGAGAATATGAGGTCTATAGTTTAATTTACTTTGCAACAATTTTCTGTTACCAGAGTTCTTTATAATTAAAAAGAAATAAGAATTCATAATGCCACAGTATACATAAAATTATGAGAAATAAGATCAGTGGTTATACTTTTACCGTGGAATGTTATATTTTAATTTTATTTAAAAGAAACTACGTATTAATTTTATTTAATTTGTAAACTAAACAAACATATTAAAGACAAACTAATGTAATGCATTGCAAATGTGGATCCGCAAAAGGTTCAGCATCAGAATACTATTTAAGAAAACACAACTAACAAAATTGTCCCACTTACACATAAAACATTCAAACTAAATAATTCCAATCTTGTTAGCAACATCCAAGGCGTCGTAATCTGGGGTTAACCGAACATAAGCTTTCTTCGTTCCATCAGGTCTGTGATTACATGAAATGAAATGATTTTGATCAGCAACATTTAAAAGTGGTAACTTCAACCCAATTGCACAATGATATGGGTTTTGCTCAACAAATCAAGTATTGTTCAAAATGTAACTATATGACTTTATCAACAAGAGTTATTAATTATAAAAATATAGTTCTTGTAATCGTATTTAATGAATCACATTATTTCAATAAACAAGTGCCAATATCATCAAATAAATCACATTATTCAATATTAATATTATTCATTGAAGACAATTACTTCGCAGGTCTTGTGTATAAAAGTGCATCAGTCGGCCTTTGACCCGTTTGACTTGTTGACTCATTTTCCTTGTAACTAATCATTTTCCCTTTTCCCGTTTGACATGTTATAGATAAAAACATTATATTCATAATAAGAATGGGCCAAAATCGTCTCTAATGTGAACGTATAATAACTGACGATAGGTGCAATTTATAGTGATTATCATCAAGAATTATATGCTATTTACCATGTAGATATGAAGTTACCTGATCAAGGTGTTGACTTTCTTGGTTTGGATGTCATACATCTTCTTGACAGCAGCTTTGATCTTTTTCTTGTCAGCTCGAATGTCAACAATGAAAACCAGGGTGTTGTTGTCTTCTATTTTCTTCATAGCAGACTCTGTAGTCAACGGGTATTTAAGAATCTGATAGTGGTCCAATTTGTTTCTTGGTGTAGCACTGATACGGGGATACTTGGGATTCCTATCTGTCTTCAGTGTCTTTGGACGATGGAAGGTAACTTTGGTTCGGATCTTCTTAGCTTTCTTTTTGAAGGTTGACCCCGTCTTCACAGCCTTAGCTGTCTTCAATGCCTGAGCCTTTGCATCACCTTTTTTTGAAACGTCAGCTGGAACAAAAGAAAATAAAATCATGCTTTATGAAATATATCCAACAACACAAACATATAACATATCTGAAATATGTTTGTCTCAAAAAAATTATGTAAATCATGCAATGCAACTATGCTAGTTGTTATCTAGCTAGTTGTTATCTAGCATCACTATAAGCTACAAAAGTAAAGCCCATAGAATACCCGACTGTAATAATAAACACATCATAGCCTCATAGGTGAGCATGCCTTTTGTAACAAAAATCTCGCTTGAAGTATGTTCCGATTTCAAAATACTTCAAAGGAGTTGTATTTGATAATGTGTTATCATTGTATAAGCTTCCAAATCAACAAGGCACAAGCAATGTTATTAATATCAATAACAGACTGTCAATAACTCGATTAACCACAAAGCAGAAATATAAAATGGTTCATTATATAACACAACTTAGAATATTTTCAAAATTTTCAAAATTATATTGCAAACACAATTAAGTACCATAACTTTTAAGTTAATTATTCATCAGTAATAACAAAAGCTTTAACCATATGTAAACTAGCAATTTGAATCCCTGTCTAACCTAATAATAGAATCAGAAACAACAATATATAAATTGTTCAAACAATATTATTTTAATAACAATGAGTTGCAACAGTATCATAAAAATGCAAACCTTTAGCAGGCGCCATTGCTGAACCTAAAGTCACTCCGGCAACTGATCAACTGTAAATCAAAACAAATCGAGCTAATTAATACTAGTTACTAATTCTGTACAACAGTAGACGAGCATATGTAATCTACGGTAATCAAAAAAATATATATTCGGAGCCGTAGACGCAAATAAGAACATGCCTTCGCGATGAAAATGAGCAACGACTGGGGGCCTGCAGCGAGCTAGGGTTTCGAATTTTCGATCTATGTTCACTCCGTATATTATTTCATGGATTACTCAAGATTTACAAAATTGGGCCGGGCCAGGCCGGTACGGGTGGGCTTTTTTTTATTTATTAAATTATTTAATTAATAATCTGATGGTAAAAATCCTTTAAAAGCTTATTATTATTAAGAAAAGGATCACAGGAGCAGGTCATTTCTTAGGAGCAGGGAAGGTAGAGTTTGGGCCAATGAGAGATGTACACGTGTATTATAGGTCCCCATACAGGAGACTACTAGGGACTAGTTTTGCACATTTTCCAAACTTTTGGATCTGACCGCAAAAACTTTAGAATATTACGAATTAACTTGAATTCTGAAAATAAGGAAAGCAATCTACTTAGAATTTTAGATCTACACGATTTTTAAGATAAATCTCCGATTAATGTACACGTAGGCATCACGTCCGTCACTATTACTCCAGTTCATTTCGTTTTTGAACCGCCATAGCTTCGAGAATCCGGTTGAGTTACTTTTGATGTTGATCTCCGGCTTTCCGGAATCCGATTCTTTTGAAATCGCCGCCGCAACTCCGCCGGTGCTTTCGTATTTCGACGACGGAGATGCAAGAGGTGATTCGACGATGATGTTATTCACCGGAACGTGAATTCGTTTTTCATCGTCGTAACCTATGTTTAGTAATAAGCTTTGATCGAATAACAGAAAAACCTTCCGGATCTGACCGGATTCAAATACCTCACTTGACGACGAATCTGTATCGCCTGCACACATAAATGTAAAATCACTTTCATCTTCTTCCTCATCTTCACTGTCATCTTTGATATCATGTTCCTCATCATCGATTTGTTGTGAATTCTGAAAATAAGGAAAGCAATCACTCATGTTTTTTGGATAGACAGGAAACAAGTGTGACCAGAGTACTATACTTTTGTATGTAGGATGTATGTATCCGGTTGAGACAACGAGGGATTATATAAAATTAGTTGGTGGTGGTGTGCAGTCTACTCATCCGGTAGAGTTAAGGTTTTTGTTGTTTAGAGTTGTCTGGGTTGTAGTTTTGTTGGTTGTTGTAGCAGATAGTCAGTCTACTCATCCTGCAGAAGGTAAGCCAAGTAATTAGTGATGAAAATGTTATAGATATGTGTTTGTGTGTATGTATGTATTAGATCTTTTTATGATGAAACAAATAAATATTGATTGTTTGAAAGTTAAAACAGTAAGGCGTAGAATTTCTTCATTCATGTTTGTGTCTGCTGTACATGTTCTTCAATAACATATATTGTTTGCTAAGTGTAAAGTCAAAATTAATATTTTGAGATTTGAATTTCATCTATGTGTTCGTCTGTGTGTATATTAGTTATATATGTGTGTATTCATTTGTGTGTTTGTTTGTGTGTATATGTGTATATACGTGTGTGTTTATATGTGTGTTCGTATTTGAGTTCGTCTTTTGTGTATGTAGGTATATATGATGACTGTATGCACTGGAATATTCAATACTTTTGCATGATTCATAACTGTACACACATTCATATTATTTTATTTTGTTGAAATTGAAGATTTTATCCGGATCCGATTTCATTGTAAGATGTGGTATAAAGTGTTAAAATGCAGTAGTATATATTAAAATGCAGTAGGTTTTTTGGTATGTATAATGTAGTGAATGATCAAAAGGTTGTTTTTGTTTTTTCTGTTAATTTGAAGTGTAATGTAATGGACCTTAACATCATTCATTCAATTTGAAATATAGTTGACAGTTTTAATATAGTTTTATTTAAAAAAAACATAATGTTAACAACAATGGTATGTTTGTGTTTTTTATTTTTACAGTTGCACACATGTTGATTTAAAACTCAGTTTGTCATTACAAATTTAATATGTCATTACAAATTTCAAAGAGTTAATATGTGGAATTGTTTGGACAGATAAGATCACACCAGAACGATTTGAAAGAAGATGGAATTTGATAGTTGAACAGTTTGGACTTGAGGATAATGAATGGTTGAAGGAGATGTATGACATCAAAAGAAGATGGATACCAGTGTATTTGTTAGATAAACTGTCCATTTATTCACAAAATGTTTAAGATTATCTAGATCTAAAAAAGTGGATGTGAAAAAATCACTGCATTTTATGTTTATGTTACTGCACTTTACGTTTTAATGTACTGGAAAACTGATTTGAATGAGTAGATATGGGAAAACATTTACTGCATTTTACATTTAAGTTACTGCATTTTATGTTTAAGAAGGTTGAAAACTGATATGAAAACTAGATCTCAGAAACTTACTTTTTTTACGTTTAAGTTACCGCATTTTAAGTTTAAGTTACTGCATTTTAAGTTTAATGTGGTTGAGAACTGATATGAATAATATTTTTTTTTTTAAAAATCACTGCATTTTAAGTTTTAATTACTTTATTTTACATATCTTAAGCTCGTGGAAAACTAATATGAAAAAAAATATATAAAACTTTTACTGCATTTTACGTTTATGTTACTGCATTTTATATTTTAAGGTGGTAAAAGATTGATCTGAAATAGTAGATCTCGAAAACTTACTGCATTTTAAGTTTAAGTTACTTCATTTTACGTTTAAGGTAGTGAAAAACTGATTTAAATGAGTAGATTTAAGAAAACATATACTACATTTTAAGGTTAAGTTAATGCATTTTATGTTTAAGGTGGTGGAAAACTGAACTAAAAACTAGATCTGGAAAACTTATTTCATTTTACGTTTAAGTAACCGCATTTTTAAGTTTAATTTACTGCATTTTAAGTTTTAATGTGGTGGAAAACTGATATGAAAAATATATATTTTTTAAAAAAAATCACTGCGTTTTATCTTTAATCTACTGGATTTTACGTTTAAATTACTGCATTTTACATATCTTAAGCTCGTGGAAAACTAATATGAAAATATAGATAAAAAATTGACTGCATTCTACGTTTATGTTACTGCATTTTATGTTTAAAGTGGTAAAAAACTTATTTAAAAAAAGTAGATATCAAAACTTACTGCATTTTAAATTTTGTATGAGCCGCATTATCTTTCAACTAGCAGTACTAACTTTGTTCCTCTCACAAGCAGTAGTATCTTTCAATTGACATTGTTAACTTTTAACAATATTAACTTTGACCTTGAACTAACAGTAGAAACTCTGTAACCAACAGTAGTAATCACTTAGGCATTTTTAGTCCCAACAAGTACAAATAAGTGTAATGATTAACATATTTGTATATCAATATTAATAAAAACTTAAGAAAAAAACCAACAAGAACATTAAATAGCATATATTTTAACAGTTTGTAGTCCACAAATTTAAACTTCTAAACAGAAGTTTATCATAAGGACATACAACCATTACAAAAAACACATATATGCAAACACTAATTGTTCCGGACATAATTTTTCACAAACAGCAAAAGGAACTGCCAAAAAGACACAAACTGTTTGAGAAATGTCACAACCCACAAAAAGCATAAATTTTTACTGTTTAAATTACTGCATTTTACATTTTTTAAGCTCATGTAAAACTGATATGAAAAATTAGATAAAAGAATCACTGCATTTTACGTTTATGTTACCGCATTTGTTTTAAGGTGGTGAAAAACTGATCTAAAAAACTTACTGCATTGTACGTTTAATTTACTGCATTTTAACCACAAAATAGACATGCTCCTTCATTTAGTCAGCATTCCACGTGTAACACATTCATTGGCAACAAGCCTCAAACATACAATACAACTACTATAGTAGTATATAAAAAAAAACTCATTTTGTTCTCTTATTAAATCATTTAATAAAAAGGCACATACACCAGTACACCTACACCACCGTGATCTGCAACTAGCCACCATGGCAACACCACCACCACCCCTGAACCTAACCGGAGGCGTTTCCGAATCGAAACGAATCATCATGGCCAACTACTCTCACTTTGTCACGTTAGCCAATTTCTTCTTACCTATCGCCTTCAAGTCCTTATCATACGGATACTTTTGTTATGTATTTGTAACGCAATTTAGTTTGGTATGTTGCAGTGTAATCATTCCTGTGCTGATGTTGCGAGAGGAACAAAGTTATAAACCAACCTAAGAAAAGCCATATTTAGTTTGATATAAAGTCATATTTACTCATTATACATATCTATAAGTTATCACTCTCTTATATCTTAACGTGTTAAAGAGGAAACTTCAGTCTACAAGTACTCAATCTAAGAAAAGTATATATATTTCATGGTGTGGAGACATTACGCTATTTTATCCGGACTACAAAATAGTCATAGATACTCGTTGACAGACATTATCAAACATGTATCGCTAAGCAGTTTTTGTCATTTCGTAAAAACGAAACATCTTTTGAGCAAATTTGCTAGGTATACTAATAATAACAATTGATAAAGTTTGAAGTTTTCTTTTTATAGATAAATGATTTAATACTTCAACTATCAGCTATAATAATATATAAATGACAAAACAATCATTTCCTGATGATAAAGCATCCATTAAATTCAAAACCTTAACCCTAAGCATCCATTAAAATCAACAAAGTTAGATGTATATAAACAAAAATTTAATACTTCAACTATCAGCTATAATAATATATAAATGACAAAACAATCATTTCCTGATGATAAAGCATCCATTAAATTCAAAACCTTAACCCTAAGCATCCATTAAAATCAACAAAGTTAGATGTATATAAACAAAATAGTTACCCTTCTTTAGGTTTTTCAAATGATTTCCCACCCAAACCACCAGCACCTTCACTTTTCACCTCCGGCAACAGGAACTGACAACCGTCGTCTGCGGAGACGGAACCGCCTTACTGAAATTAAGCTCAACCGGATGACGCTAACGTGGCGGTTGCTGCTGATTCTGCAATTGCTGCAGTTGTTGTTGTTGAAACGCAAATGCGGATGCTGATGATAAAACTGATGCTGCTGGTGTTGATTAAACTGATACTGAACGACAACGGAAATAGCAGTTTGTGGCGGTGGTGGAGGTTGCAGGTGGTGGTATTTGTAGATCTAGATCTACGGTTTCCGACTAGGAGGATTTCCGGTGGTGGTGGACTGTAGTGGTCCGGTGGTGGTGGTGGTGGTAGTCTCATAGTGGTGGTGGTGACGTTTTGTAGTTTGTAGCAGGTGGTGGAGGCGATGGTGATGGACGGAAGAATCGATCGTCGATGACTGTGATTTAACCGGTGTATTGTGTGTGTATTTTTTGGTGTGTTGTGTCTGTTTCATGTTTGAGTAGAGAGAACTGTGGGTTATTAAATTGAGACTGACCGTACTGACCGATTGAAAGTGATATTGTCAAATAATTTTACAAATTGGCCCCTTGACCAAATTTAATTGCTAGCGCGTCCTTTTTGATTGATGTAATCTTGGCCGTTGAAAGCAAATGGAGGGTGGAGATGATGGCTGCTTTTCCTGCTCCTCTAAATGGAGCATCTCCCCTGAACCATACCCTTATTATTATCCCCTAATATCAATTAAGGAACAACTATGAATAGTAACTTTGCTTAATTAAATTATCATGTTATATTAATTAATGGCTTAGATTTGTTAATTGAACTCTCATGGCTTAGTGGTAAAACCCTGACCCTTAATTTTGATGGTCACTTATTCTATTCTTTGTCACTTTACCACTTTTTTGAGCTTTTCCCTAATTAATCTTTTGTCAAACAGACAAAAAGAAAAGAAAAGAATAGTTTTATATTAATGGAAAGGAATGGGAGGGAAAAAAACAGACAAAAAGAAAAGAAAAGAAAAGAATGAAATATAACAGTTTTTATATGCATTCTTTGAGTTTGATGGAGAACAAAAGAAAGGAAAGGAAGGTAGTTACTAATTTATATTCTTGAGTTTAACGGAAAAGAAATGAAATGAATCAAAATAAAAACTCAAAATCAAAAGTGTCATCACAAACCAAAAACATTATTTTAGTCGAAACAAAAAATAATACGAAGAGATTACTTTTCTACTCGCATCATTATTCAAGCACCCAGTGCTCTATTCCTAACAAACAATTGTGACAGTTCTTCGTAATGATTAATTTCTTTATTCCTCCACTTTGCAGCTTCCGGCTTCACCTATTAAAAAAGAAACAAAATCATATAATATAACTCTAACAAATTAATTGCAATTATAAAAGTATATAGAATGAGTACAAATTCAACCTCAATTAATGCTTCCCATACTTCATCCTTGGCTTCAATTAGCTTGGTAATAGGGTTCCATGCAAAACCACTTAAAGGATCACCCCGAAAAAGATCATAGCAATGCGAGAAATTTTCTTTTAGAGTTTTCAAACGATTCTTTAAATGGACTTTTCTAAACCCTTTGTCCGCCATATTTTCATTTAACACGTTCACCATATTAGTGTACGCCTGAGTGGTGAATGAGCCGTCAATTTTGTTACCTTTATCTTGTTCATTCAACATAGCCTGAATGAAAGCGGCATCCATCTTCGTCGTCCAGTGTAAATGATCCCTTCTTGTTCTAGTTCCTTCATTGGCTTGCATGTACATACAGTGGCGGAGCTAGTAGGGGGGCTACGGGGTGCCTTGCCCCCCCTAACATTGGTAGTGTATTGTGTATATACATGTGATTTATTGGAGAAAATTTCGAGCTCTAAGTTAGTAACAGTTGAGTTGCAAAATTGCAGGCAGTTAGCTTAATGAAGAAGATGGACTTTTTGTCATCTTTTTCATTTAGGCCCCTCAACTAATGTTAATATTTCTTTCTAGCCCCTTAACTTAATAGTATAGTAAAATAAATCACAATCTTAAATATGTAGATAAACAAGACGTATTACGTATATTATTTGTTTAAGAACACTAGGTCATGAGGTATCAAAATACTAACATCTTCCTGAGTAATATGAATTCCTTTTTGTATATTTATATTTAATGATTTGACTATTTATCTTTCTTATTGTATGAAGTTAAATATATTTCTTTGTAATAACATATATATTTATTGAATATTCATCATTTGATCATGTTATATTAGGTTTTTTAAATTGAAATTAGAAAGTTTGTTTTATACTATAATTTAACCTGATAGAACACTTGGAAAGTTATTATCATTGCAGTGGATTCAAATTTTAGCAAGAACTATTATCATGATTTGTTTTTTACGTTATTATTTTCTAAACATTAGTTGTGTAAATACCAATTTTCTTGTATTTATTGTAAGTTGTTGACACCCCTCATGTCATGTTGCTCGAATATGCACGACTTAGTCGTGATATCTTACAACAAAGTATGCCCCCCCTAACTTGAATTCCCTCCGCCCCTGTGTACATAGTTAATTTCTGCATGGTAATCAATCGCATAAACTATATAAACAAATACGGAGTAACATATAAGTGTACTATGGCTGTAGCCTGTAGAGCACTAATAAAATTACAAATACCAAAATTTATATAGACAAAAAGTAGTAATCAAGAAAGGCAATTTAACAGCAAGTTAACATAACTATACTATTCTGAAGAACAAAAAAAAACATTATAAACACCACAATTACATAAACACAATACTAATGAATAAGGTCCCCACCATAATAAACATTATAAAAATAGCAACCACATAGTTTCTCACATAAAACTCTATCGTTTTATGTGACGTTGAGCAACATATGCACATTGGTGAATTATATGAATAAAAAATAAGCAATAGCTTTGATTCCATTAACTTCGTTAAATAAAGCAATTCCTTAACTTATCTATATAATAGAACAGTGTTAATAAAGCAATTAACTTTGATACCTTCGATTTATTGAGATCGAGAAAACAATGTCGATCAGAAAAATGACGCGAAATGATCAGATCGAGAGAACCGATATTGAAGATTTCTGTTGGTAGAAGATGAGACGTGGGTGTGTGTTTGTTGTACGTGAATATATCTGATCAACCAAATTACGTGGGAATAATGATAAGGTTGTTAGGTTATATCAGTCATTGTTCACACATAAGATCACTTTTCCTTTGTAATCAGCCCATTTTTGGACGGAAAGGAATAAGAGCAAAAAGCCTTTTAACAAATCAGTCCCATTCCATTGGATCACTTTCCTTTCCCCTGCGAAAAAAAAACTCAAGAATGATATTTATTTTTGTTTTCCATCACTCCCCTTTCCTTTCCAAAAAAAAAAAAACTTGAGAATGCATTACCCTTTAATTATGAAGTACCATCAATCAAACCGATGACATGCCGCCTATCGCCGATTTAAGACTCACCATCACTCAATCCTTTTAAACTTTTCCATCTCTATAAGCTACCCCTTCATATTTTAATTTCATATCTCTCCTTCTTTCTATCATCTTCAAACCCTAATTGCTATTTCTTTTTCTAATTTTGCATAGCAATTTCCAACCATTAGAGAAAGTGAGTTTCTTCTCTAATCATTATAAAGATTGCTTAATTGTGATTTGGTTATATCACGATATTATTTTTTATACACCTTATGTTTCTTAATCTCACCAGTGTTGTTCAAACTCCAATAGCTATTTTTTCCCCCTGATTTCTTCAAACGAAATTTTACCATCTGAAAAAGGTAACCTTCCTCTCAAATACATTATATAAATTATATGCTTTTATGGTTTGGTTATGTGATGAATCTTCAAATATTGATTAGTTGTGCTCGATCAATGGCCTGAATTTTATATGTTGTTAGATAAAAGACCTATATTAATTAGTAGGAAAATTAAGTATTACAGTATATGCGAACACTTTATTATGATGTAGGATTGTATTTTCAAACTATGTTATGAAACGCAACTAGATATGCATAGCCTATGATATATTTTGGTCATTCTAGAAAAAGCAAAGAGTTATATAGAATAGGAGTTTGTTGTTGTGTTCACATACCATGTGATGTGCAAGTAGTATTCTTTTCTTCATTTTCTGTGAGTATAAATATATATTGTCTTTACTTAAGTATACAGTTTGTTTTGCACACAATTCATAAATTGGGTCTGCCCTTTTTGCAGGATGAAAGAATGATCCCATTTTATATATATGTGAAGCACTACATATACATTTATGTGGAGGTTTTTAAGTCTACCTAGGCTTTATATTTAATTTTGCCCCTTTAGTGAACGTGTGAAAGATATGAGTTTATATGTGTATGCATGTTTCTGTTATATCTAACAAATATTTTTGTAGTGAATGGGTAAATTATCTACTTTCAAGGAAGTGTCAAACAAGCTGAACGAGCTATTGGATAGGGAGGTTTGCCCACCTCCTTTTTATTATTAACAGTGATAACTATTGGCATAATGAATTTGATATTCGACTTCTTATTTAGTGTACTACTTGGTATTTTAACACATACTTCACATTTTTAAGAGGATTGCTCCTTACAACTCATTTGTTTCCAATAATTGCTCTCGGATTGATTTCACAATCAAATATTATAGCTGCTATGAGATATTTTTTAAGAAAATTGGAATATCTTACACAAGTACGAGTATTTGGATATCTAGATTTATTCATTGTAGACATTAAAATAAATCAATATGCGTTAGAAGTTGTTTTGCTATTATATGTGATTAATTACTTTCAATAGATTATAGGGTAGCACATTTCAAGCGAACATATATGGATTTATCTGACAAATAATATTTTGATATATAAGCAATTGAGAAAGGTGATTTTTACAAAGTTATTGTGAACATGCAAGACGATAGATGATGATTGTTGAAAGAGAAGCAACAATTAATTTTTGCATGTTTGCTAACTCGAGCACATTCCTGACGATTAAAAGTTTTCCTTCTCATTATTTAGCTTCGTTTCTTCCAACCAGTTGCTACAATGATTGAACATGCATATTGTTCTCACAGGTTAGTTCTGGAAAAGAAACCATCACATACTATATTGTATCAGCATATAAGCATAATACTAAATGAACGTGTGCAGATTACGTACCATGTTGAAGATCAGTCGATGAATCAAGTCTGGAAATGCAAACAAGAATAAAAATGTGTGGAGAAGTTTAGAACTTGAGAATCTAAAGTGAGTATCCTTCTCTTACTAAATTCCTAAATGAAAATTCATAGTAGATAAGAACAAAAACTACACCTCCAAGCATTTTCACACATGTATCATCGGATGAAAGCGGCCCAAGATTGAACAACAATCAACAACAAGATTTTCTTGAGAGCCATTAATGCAAACAATTGATTTTTATAGCTTTAGAAAGAAAATGAAGAATGGTATAAATTTAAGTATGAGATGGACATGGTTAACACATTATTGATCAATGCTTACTTAAACTTTACAGCAAACATAGCATGCAACTTTCTATATGGAATTTGTTGGCTGAACTGTTTTTAAGTCGAGGCATACGAAAGCTTGCCAAAGCCAATGTTAGTCATTGTTAGTTCTTGGTGGTTGACAATACATAAAGATGTCAATTCCTTTTGGATTCAAATTTGGACATATGTGTCATGTATATTCTAATAATAGTTAGTACAGTATTTGAAGTTTGCCAATTGTATATTCAATTCTCTATTAAGATACTAATAAACTTTAAATACGCAAGTAATTTGCAGCTCACGACTACTCCAAGTACCCACTATTATCTCAAACCGAATATTGAAGATGTGAAACTGTCATTTCCCAAGTAAACTATCATTCTCTAGATTTTAAGCTCTTTATGTTGATATTAACGTTTACTTTTAAGATAGTTAATACGTTCATCTTATACATTACCACTCACATATCTAGCTAAATAAGTATGACCATGAATTCACATATATATTCACATTTACAATCGACCTTCCGAAGATTTGGAACACAAGAAGATAAGATACAGATATCCACTTAAAACTTTACTTGACCAGGATTCGAAGGGATACACATTGGATAGCTCCTGTTCCCGAGTAAAATATTGTTTACATAGATTATCAATAAAGCGTTGTGTATACATAGGTAATATGTCTGCCTTTACCCCTTAATTATTTAGTGACCGACTTCATTCATCTGCATATCTGCACAAGATGTTAGTATCGTTACATATAAATGTTCATATCATATCTTTGATGACCACATGTATGAATAACAAAATCTTATTCATTATCAGGGAGATGTCGAACAAGTTGAACCAGCTGAAAATTCAAGAATGCTTGAACAACAACCCACTCGACCTGGTCCCAGCCACTTATAGTTCTGTTCTAATGCAGAATCAGGTTATCAATCAATACTTCTAAGTTTTAATATATAAACCGTACAAAATATTGATAGAAAAAATAATAATACACCTTAAAAAGAATACTTTGATAAACATAAATGGTTGTTAGTTTGTTCAAATACATAATAATAGAAACATTTTTCTTAATGTAATAATGATGTGAACATCTTTTGAATAGTTGATGATTGAAATATATAAATATACGTTGTTAATAAAAGTAAAGTACTTATTTCGAATTCGCATACTCAGCACTAGACAAAACTGCAACCTTCTACAATTGATTCCTAACTTATTATTATCATCTTTTCTTTTCTTTTTTCTTCCTTTTTTTTGCAGGAACAATATTTTTCATCCATTGTGGAGCACTTATGACAGTATGTAAAAGTTAATTTTTGATCCTATTAGAGGAAGCATATTATGACTAAATATAGTGTAGATATACGTATGAACGACACAGAAAAAAGAAACATGTGCTCTTATGCAATTAATGTTATTATTTGAAAATACCGGCGTAAAGTGCGGGCATGACAATCTTTGTGTACGAATCAATTCAATTAATTTAAACAATGTATTTAAATTTAAATGAGTGATAATATGAAAAGCTTAATTCTTCAAACCTATCGTTCAAATTTTATACTTAGCTCTAGTTTAATTATAGAGTGAGGTTCAAATGAGAATGAGATATTTTGTGAGAATGGGGGAACCGATCAGAACGCGTCATGTGTCACAAAATTCACTTTCCCCACGTTTTTTAAACTTAAATTTCTTCCAAACGGTAAGTCGAAAAATCATAAAAATTGCACCATAAAATCAGCATTTTTTTCTCTTCGATTTGTCATCTCACAAGGTATACTTTCGACGATTTTTTTTTTTTAGTTTTACAAATTGTACAAAATTAGTAATATATGTGTAACTCGCCGGTATCACATGTTTTACTTGTTTTCAAAACCCACCGAAAAACGAATAATAAAGTTTATCGAAAGTATACTTTGTCACATCTCTAATCGAAGAGAATAAAACGTTGATTTTTATGGTGCAATTTTTGTGATTTTTCGACTTACCGTTTGGGATATATTTAGTTTTAATAAAAGGGTGGAAGAAAGTGGGTTTAGTGATATGTGGCGCATTCTTATTGATTTCTATATTCTCACAAAAAATTGTTGTAGTTTGAAAGTTACTCTAAATTATTCAAACTCTTAATCAATCATTTGAAAACTTGTAAGATAAACAACTGAATTATATTACACCATGTCATTAAGCCTCCTAGTCTTCAAATATAGCTTCCAAGTTTGTCATTATGCCTCGGGAAGTATAAATATGAAGAATTAGCAATGATCGAACTTTGATAATCAATTTATTCCTTGTACAAAGAAATTGTAGCACAAAGTAAGATTGAACTCAGATAATCAACGTATACTCGTGAAATTATCTTTTTGCATTCGTTGTTAAAAAAAAAACAAATAATAAGTCGTTTACATCAAATAGATATGTAAGAAAACTTAAAAGAAGTTAAATAATTATTCATTTGTATCGTTAGATATTCAACAAATAAAGCTGTAAAAAGGAGAAAACAACATATTTAAAGTTTGTTTGAATATAATAAATAAAAGGATTTATTTGTATCAATTTAAATTTGAAATAATAATAATAATAAATAAAATTAAAAAAATTATATATATACCTGGTAATTATCTTTCACCCTTGCATTGCAAGTAAACAACCCCTGACAAAAGATTATATATACGGAGTATATATATAACTACGTCCACCATTTATTGTTTTCTCAATAACTCTCCAAAGTAAATCTGTCTAGTTAAAATTTGTGTTTTAAGGTGAACGATTCGTCAACTCATCAACCATTAATTTAACAACAGCATTACAATGTCTCGACGTCCCTCTTTGAACGACGACTTGTCCAGTTTGTGGGTGAATCTGTACAGTGGAAGATTAGATAACCTTATTACTGCTTTTGATATTTATTTGGAAGCCAATGGGCATTATGAGACAGTTGTTCTTACACCACGACCAGTAACGATTGGTTTGGGTTTATCGGAAGAAAAGATTTCAGAGCGTTTACGTGTAATGAAGAGAACGGTTCTTGATGGAAAACGTGAAGGCGGAGAAGTGGATATTTGTGCTATTTGTTTGGGTGAGTATGATGATAATGTAATGATTGGGATCGTAGAATGTGGGCATCGGTTTCATGCTGAATGTATTAAGGGTTGGTTGTTATGTAAGAATGTTTGCCCGTTGTGTAGGGCTACTGCATTGACGATATAGTGTATTTTGATTGTCGCTATTTCGCCTTTTAATCAATGAGGCTTTGATCGTTGTAGACATATATTTGCGATATACGGAGTAAGTTTTTTGTTGTGTTTTAGAAATGGTTTGAAACATGAGTTCTTCAGAACTAATATCATATGAATTCAAACTCAGTATCAGTATTCTGAATTGTACTATATACGCATATTTCTTGTATGACGAGTCGTTAATTAATGCGTTTTTGTTGTGTTTTTTATTTATTTGAAAAGGAAAGTTATAAATTCTTAACGTCCAAGAAAATTTAACCCATGAATTATGAAGATAAAACATGTCCATTAAAAACAACCTTCAATCTAAAACATTATCGGTTTATCAGTTATCACCGACAACAATAAAAGAAAGTAACAATATTAAATGTTCAATTTCACACCAACACACATTTTTCTTACTTTGATTGGAAATACAACCAGCATGTAATACTAATTGCATTTCCTACTTGATGTAATTAAACATTGGGGCAAGAATATAACTTTCATAACTAATCAAACATCATACAGAAACTAATGGTGTTAAAAAAATACTATATACTAGAGGTGTCAGAATGGGCGGGTCGGGACTAGTCAACAACTCAAAATGGACAACTTTGTGCGAACCAGACTGGACTGACCGGTTAATCTTTGTATTTTTTTGATTTAATGCTTAAAGGATTGATGAATTAATGCTTAAGATATCAACATCAATACCTAAAGTTATAAAGTAATAAAGATAGCCATGAAAATGATACGTAAGAGGGCTTAGTGCAGGGGAATGTATTCAATTTGTGCACGAAATCCATTGTATGTACCCAACTTTTTTGTAGTCTATTGTATGTATCAATCTTCAACTTTTGTCTATTGTGTGTATCGGGTTGACGTGACACCCGTTTTTGATGATATGTCACCGACATGTCAACTGACGTGGCAAATTATACGTTTGACACGTTATCAAATTAGTCATGGGATACACACAATAGACCAAATTTGAAGATTGATACACACAATAGACCAAAAATAAGTTGGGTACATACAATAGACTTCGTACACAAGTTGAATGCATTCCCCTGCACTAACCCCTACGTAGTAATATACAACAAATGAAACTGTAAAAAGGAGAAAATATATTTAATGTTTGTTCAAATAAGATAAGGGCGAGCATTTAGTGTATAATTAATGCTATGTTAGAAATAAAAAATAAAAAATCTTGTATATATATATACACTGTGATCTTTCATTCTTGTATAATTGTATTACATGTATAACCAACTCCAAAAAGTATCATATGTTGTTGGTTAAAATTTGTGCTTTAAGGTGATCATAGAATTGATCGATATTCTGTTTCTGGTTCAAATTACTAACCTGAGTTCATATCATCACCACATCAATCAGTCGTCAACTATACAATGTCTGGACGTTCCTCTTTGAACGAAGTGATGGATGATGATATCCCATTCAGGACTTGGGTGATTCATAATTAGGCTCCTCGAAGATCACAAAGCACACCTAACGATTTTATCAATGCTTTTGAGGGTTATCTAGAAGACGGTTTGTGGTCTGAGATGGATGATCTTACACCACCACCGCCCACAAGAACGAGTGATTTGGGTTTATCTGAAGAAATTATTTCAGAGCATTTACGTGTAATGAAGAGAAATGTAGTTGGAAAATGTGAAGGTGAAGAAGTGGGTAGTTGTTCAATTTGTTTGTGTGAGTATGAAGAAAATGAGATGATTGGGATTGTAGAATGTGGGCATCAGTTTCATGCTGAATGTATCAAGGGTTGGTTGTTAAGTAAGAATGTTTGCCCATTGTGTAGAGCTACTGCATTGACGATATAGCGTGCATTGATTGTCGCTATTTTGCCTTTATATCAATGAGATTGCTATGTATGTTTTGTAGTGTTTTAAAAACGGTTTGAAACTTGAGTTCTTCAGATTTATTCAAGCTAAATTTATATGAATCCAAACTTATTATTATAAATTTTATGTGAAATGCAATTGCTTGTCTGTGGAGTTGTTAATTGATGTGTTTTGGTGTATTTGATTTATCTGAAAATTTGCAATTTTGTGATACTTTGATTGCTTGATAGTTTAACGGGGTAGATCATTGATGTTGTGAATTTTGGTCTTCAAGATGAAATGTAAAAATTAAAGTTTTGTTTGAATGTATGAATGTTTTTCACAAGAGTAGAGTGAACCCAGATAAGTATCAATTATGCCATACAAACATGTCCTTTAACACAATCTACAACATTATCATCCACAACAACAGAGACGAGGAACAATTAATAAACGTTCAATTTTACACCAACACGCATTTTTCTTGCTTTGACTGGAAATGTTGCAGCAAGAGACTTACCACAGTGCTTAAAGGTCATTGACTAAGGCTGAAGGGTGATCTTCAGCTGTCAATGGATGAAAGGTGACCTTCAGTAGTCAATAGATGAAGGGTGACTTTCAGTAGTCATCGGACGAAAGGTGACCTTTAGCTGTTACTGGATGAAGGTTAAGGGTGAAGGGATCCTTCACACCATACACTACGAAAGGTCTCGAACCGAAGAGCTAAATAGCTCTTCGGCTGGCGATTCCCAGCTGGTAACCTACACCACATTCGAGCAGGTGTAGGTTGTACGCCACGAAGTCGAGAACCTCCATCGGTATGGAAGTGGAAGTTGGGGAGTAAATGTTTAATGAATGAATTGGATCTCATTCCTTGTGGTGGATGGGTTATATTTATAGTGGTTGTGATTTGGACTATTATGGTTTCCTCTTTTCACTTCAATCCTTCGGACTGAAGTGTAGTAGACGTCCGCTTCCTTTCTCCTTACCTCTTTTGTTGGTCGTGTGTGACGTTAGTCATGTCGTTATCCCTTGTCGTCATCATGTACCCGTCTAGCATGTTGATCTCTGATCATGCTTTTGTCACATGATGTTGACTAGCACTTGGTGTCTTTTGTTGGCCTTCGACTCTGGCGTCAGCTATCATTCATTTCTTTGAGACATATATTATAGACTTAAGTTTGGGCTTAGACCTAGCCTGGTTCCTCATCAGCCCCCCAATCTAGTGTGATTCGTTACAATTTACGGATCGTACTAGATTTCCTAATGATATCTACTTGTGAATTTTTAAGGTTGTTTGTGAAGCTTCTTTGTTGTTTGCGTTCAAAATTCGTAACAGTGATTGGACCAATTCTTTTAGCTTCTCTCATTCCGTAAGCCACATCGATGTCATCGAGTGAATGTCTGTGTAGTCATTCGATTACTACAAGCCTTCAGCTGTTGGTTATGGTTCATCAGCGGATCAAGTGTTGAGCTGTAATACCCTTCAGCCTTGGTATACTTTAGTTACAGTAAATTGAGTACTTAGGTTCAGCAACTAGCATCAGTAGTTGAATGGTAACTTAATAATATCTTTATGATTATTCGACCACTGGTTCAATTTTCTCTTTGGGCATAAAAAACTTTGCTTTGTTTTAGTCTTTGATGATATACCCTTTGAACCCTTTGGTGCTAGTAACCATCAGTTATTGGGCCTTCGTAATTTGGTCCTCAACAACAAAGGTCTTCGGTGACAACGTTGTGATGATGGAAGGGAGGCGACGATCGTACCCATCGAACATAGTATTATATGGTGTATCGGTTTCTTTGTTGAGAGTAAACCTTTGATAGAAAACTTTGATTGTTAACGTTAGACTGCAAGCTTTGACTGCAAGTTTTGAGAGTTAACATTTGACAGCAACCTTTGACAGTAAACTTTGACAGCAAACCTTTGACAGTAAACTTTGACAGCAAACCTTTGACACCAGACGTTTGATAGTGAACCTTTGACACTAATCCTTTGATAGTGAACCTTTGACACTAACCCTTTGATGGTAAACCTTTGACAATAAAAGGTATTCGGCCATCGGGTTGACACCATTAAAATTTGTACGGTCATTGAGTGAAAGACATCAAAAATTGTTTGGTCATTGGATGAACGACTTTAAAAATTTTCGGTCATTGAGTGAACGACATCAAAAATTGTTTGGTTACCGGGTGAACGACATCAAAAAATTGTTCGGTCATTGGGTGATAAATAAACATTTGTTTGGTCATAGCAACCATTTGGTTATAGCATGTACCCGTGGGTGTTCGGCTTTAAGGGTTTGGCTGCAAGTTAAGCACTGTTATCTTCGATCACCAATACTTGCATCAATTCATTGGTCATCGAAACTAAGGTATTCGACCATCTATCCCTTGGCTACAAGAGGTATCAGCTGTCAAGCCTTCAAGCATCGGAACTAAAGGTGCTAGTTATCAATTCAAGGTCTTCGGTTATGTAGGCTTCGGCCATTGTAAGTGCGTACTTACTTATAATATTTTTTTATCATCGCGCCTTTATTCATGTGGATGGCCTTCGTTTTAAAATAATACCCGAAGTTAATCTTTAAATGAAACCATTGACAGCAACCATTGACAACAACCATTGACCACAACCATTGGCAGCAACTGTTGATAGCAACCATTGACTGCAACCATTGGCGGCAACCATTGTCCATAACCAATGACAACAGTTTTAGCAGCAGCAACTGACAACGAGTTTCAGTATGTTTCTTTGCAGTACTATTGTGATGCGTTTCTTGTGTCCACCTAAATTTGTTTTCATTTGAATAGGTCTCCATGGCTAAGAGTAATATGCATATTAGTGACTCTTAGATGACTCGAAAGAAAGTTTTCAAACTTTGTAAATATAATAGAATTCCACAAATTATGAATCCTTTTTATTCATGTCCGAATGTGACTATTGATAATACACCGGAGGGTATGATCGGTTGATACACCCATTTCTTTGGTTATACCGATTTGCATTTTTCATTTTCCAGATTATTATTTTTGGTACTTTCAATGCTATAGTCTTAATATCATGCAGTTAGCAACAATAGGACTTCTCTAGATTATTAAGTTTAAGATCCAATGTAGGGCTTTGAAGATATAGCCATTGGTTATCATCTTTAATCAAGTACCCCTATATACTATCGTACATCCCTTAACGGAGTGGTGAATGGATGACGACTATTAGGTAAAAATGAAGCTTCACACCTCACCAGTATTGAGAATGTTGTTATTCATCTTTTTAACTGAAGATTACTATTGGTTGAGTTGGGACCTATGTTGAAGGTCGCGTAGTCGAGAGTTCCCAACACGCAAGTTGCTAGTGATGGGGATTGCGTTCCTCCCAAAAAGGATAAGATTGTGAATAAATGTGTGTTGAAGCCAAAAAGACATTTTGTTGCTATGGAGATGAGTGACACCATCCCTGAGTCAAAGTCTACGCAGCTTCTTAAGAAAGGTATGAGCTTCTACTACTACTATTATTAGTTCATCTCACATATTTGTTGAACCACATATGTTGAGCAACCTAGTGGCTCTAAAAAGCAAAAGGTTGATACATTAAAGGACATTGAGAAATATGTTATAGGTATGGATCATCCGTGTAGTGATGATGGTGGCAAGAATGATTGAATGGTCTATGGTAATGGCGTTCGGAAGGAGGATGAAGATGATGGTGTTGAGAATGATGTTGATCATATCCATAATAATCGGGATGATGGTGTTGAGAATGATGTTGTTGCTATCCATGATCACTAGGATGATAGTGTTGCTGACGAGGGTAGGTTCAATGAGCCTTCTTTTCACATTGATTCAGAAGTAGGACATAAGGTATTTCACTAAACGTTATGTATAAGAAATTCGGTTTTGTTGGATATTGATGAGATTTGTGAGGAATTCATCCCCTCTTTACCAAATGAATATGAAATGATTGTCATTGGGAGGTTACCTACTACCCTTAGGGGTGTTGAACAAGTTATTTTCCTTATACACCAATATTGTTCAGCTGGATGGTGCGGGAATTAGAAAGTGAGATACTTGTGTATTTTTAGTGAAGAAAGAGAGGGTTATCACACAACGGTTGAAGATTGATACCGTCATTCACGAAGATTAAATAGCCGGCCCAAGTCAGAAGGTAGCAAAGCTTGGATAGGATGATCATCTCAAAATTAAGTTGAAAGCGATGCTTAAAGATCAGAAAAATACCCTCAAAAAGTTAAAGAATAGAGAGGAGTCGCTTCAAGCAAAAGTGTTAGGGGTGTAGCTGCTCAAGTTGTTGAGTTGGAAGCTAAGTAGGAGGACATATGTTGTAGAGTTGTTGGCTTTCGAGAATGAGTTTAAACATTTCAAAGCATCTGAATTAGAGAATGACCGGTTGAGATAGGAGATGCGATGGATTGCTAAAAATGCCTCTAACAATTTGTTTTGAGAATTTCGTTGTAGCCATGAATTTTTTCCCTCCATTAGGCAGGTTGAGGTATGATCATTCTTATACATACTAAACTAATATACATAACGAGTATGCCTCTTACGGCTTTATGTGTGTCTTTTGTACAATCGTTAGTTTATGATAAGCATTATCTAAGCTAAAGGTTATGAAAATGCTGTCACACCCCGCCAAACGGTAATTACAATTACATAGAGTGGTTTGCGGAAGCTTAGTGACGTGGCGGGGGTGCGAGCAGTAAAAACAACCAACAGATACATACATACTCAGAGCATATGATTATCGCAGAACGAATATAGATTAAGATGCCATTAGTTAAAGTTTTACAAAAGGTTACCACTTGAAAAGTGGTAACAGTAATAGTAGTAGTTGAAATCAGTATTTCATAAAATACATAATATCAAAAGTAGATTTCATAGGTATGACTGCAGTAGTTGCAGTTATACAGAGGAAATCCATGTGTCCCAAAAGTAGTGGCATCCTAACAAGTCCAGGGTAGTCCGTCCTGATATGTATGCAGATCTTACTTACGCTGCTAATTCCCTGAAAAACATAGAGTAAAACGTCAACAAAATTGTTGAGTGAATTCACAAGTTTGTTTGTTATGTAGGAAACACAAGTTAATCATTTAAGAATAACATTTCCAAATAAGTGTTGTTTGTCAAGTAGGAAACACAAGTTATTAACAAATAACATTTCCCAAATCATTTGTAGTTGTAGTAGGAAACACAAGTTATTAATCAAATAACATTTCCTAAATCAGTTATCAGTAGGAAACACAAGTTAATCATAATAAAGATTAACATTTCCAAATCAGTGTACGTAGGAAATCCTTTCCTAATCATTAGTTTAGTGGGAATATTTAGACGGTGATCCCTTGAAAGGTGAGCTAAACCTGTCAAGTAAGGTAACCCGATCTAACCCTATAACCAAACCACAACCCTAATCTGTTGTTGTTTGCCATGCTGGACAATTAAGTATACGCTCCCAAATCCGTAGGAGGGTCGTCACGGCGATAGTACTATCCGTATACTCAGTGGCTAGAGTCACCTAGCTAATGGTTATAGTCTGTAGCCATAAGGTCTTTTATGCACTACATCGTTCAGCCTAGATCTGTACCAAGATTCGTTGCCTAAATTCCCGAAATAGTTATGAAAACCTTTCATAAAACATAGTTCAAATAGTTGTGTGAAATACCCTTTCACAAATAGTTCAAGTATGAAGTACCCCTTCATAAACAGTTTAAGTAAATACTTACAGTATTTAATCAGTCACAACATGAAATCTCATTTCATCAATAGTTTAAGTAAATACATCAAGTATTCAAACAGTTGTCGCATGCAATTATACATACGATTTCTATGTTTTCCACCCCGAAGTTTTAAAACATTAAAACATTAAAAAGGGGTTTGTGAACTCACTGTGAGTGCTCGGATGTGAATGCTAGCGAGATAAGATAGCGTAGCCCAAACGTAGTCAACCTATACACAATAATGTATTAACTATAAGTATTATATTAGACTTACGTTAATAGTTCGTTTGTTTGAAGAAATTATCAATTTCTTAAGTTTGTGTATGTCGTTGATGATTGTTGTTTGAAAATAAATAATATTTTCCCAAGTTATGTTTGTTTGTCGAATCGTCCAAAATGTGTAAGCATATATACATATATACTTATATAGTTGCATATATATTCTCGTATATATTAATCGTTTGTTGTTTAGGTTTCCAAAACACAAGTCTCAATGTATGTATATATCGGTGAATTTATAATTCTTAAGTGTCGTATGTATACATGTCATATATCGTTTGTTCGTATGAATTAAATAAGTCCAATGTCCGTAATCATAGTTTGTCTCGTTTTATAACGTCGTATGTTTTGTAGTTTGTTAGGCTCGGCCCGATTTGTTGGCCCATTAGCCATAATGTACTTATTTAACGTATAATCCATTAATCATTCGGCCCAAAACACGAAGCCCAGTTCAAAGCCCAGCCCAGCCCAGTTCGCGACTTAGGCCCAATCTGCAGCCCAGTAGGTGAATCCGCCGGATTCTATTTGAATCCGCCGGATTCTCGTTAGTGGATAAGGTGTTGCCGGATCTTCGGGTCAAACAGCCGGGTCGGGTCAATATTAAGTGAATCCGCCGGATTTAGTTGAATCCGCCGGGTTCTTTTGTGTTCAAAAACGTTCATAAGAAGCTTGGGAATCCGCCGGATTCAGGTGAATCCGCCGGATTCGATCGTGTCTTTTACTCGTTCACAGATGTTTAAACCGATTACGGAGTGTGCGAGTTTTGCATGGGAATCCGCCGGATTCTACATGAATCCGCCGGATTCATGTCGTATCCAGGGTCTGTTCGAACAGGGCAAAACACAAACCCGATTTTCTTGGTTCCAAATCGTTTTTACCTCAATACCAAATGTTTATATAAGTAATCAACAACATTGTAACAACTTAACAACTCTTTTTAACTAGTTTTCATGTATCGATTTTGCATTTGAAGTTTTGGGTTTTAAAAATCATTTCAAGAATCAATCATCAATCTTCAAATTTGTGATGTTATATACTTAGATTATGATGTACATACAAGTTATATAACGAAATTTGAGTATAAAAATCAAAGAATGAGGGTTTTTCTTACTATGAGAAATGATGATGAAAATGGTGAACGTTTGATGATGATGATGATGGTGATGATGGAAGCTCCTGATCTTGTTGTTCTACTACTTCTTGCTGCTACTGATCTTGTTCAAAGGAGAAGAAAAAGATGATATGATTTTTTTTTTTTTTTTTTTTTGTGTGTGTGTGTTTGTGTTTGCCGAATGATCACAGAGATATGGAGGGAGTATGGGTTTAAACCCAATCTGTCTCTGCATTATTGTAGGTTGGTGGGATTTTTGTCCCACCAATCTCGAGTACGGGTATAATTATAGCAATATAAAATTTAACATTTTATATTTTTATTTTGTAGATGCTCTCCTGGTTCGTAATATGTTTTCAGAATAATGAGATTATCATTATTTTAAATAGTTGTACAGTTTTGTACGTTTTACTGCGCGCAGTTAATTGAGCGCCAATTTTTAGTAAATTTAGGATTTCATATTTTGAAGTAATGTTCTAACTTCTTCCAAATGAACGAGAAAATTTGTATTTTTATGATTCGACGTCGTATGCGCGTTTTAGAATTGTTTCTGTTCGTGATATAATACGTTTTATGTTAAACGTAAAATTAGACCTTTATATCTATGTGTTATAGATATATAAATACTCGTAATTAATAATTATATTATTAATTATTTTTGTATCACGAAACTTTTGTCATTTATTTGTCGGCTTCGTTCCGATACGTTCGTACGTAATTTATAAATACTACGTATAATGCAATACTTTTTGTATTATTGTTTAGGGCTCGCTAGACTGACATCACATCATCGGTTTAGTTTAAAACAAATGCAGGGAATTAGCGTAAGAAATGCATGTAATTAAGTATAATTATATACCTAATTTGGAGGAGTGTCACATTCTCCCCCCGTTAGTGAAATCTCGTCCCGAGATTTAAGTCGAGCCGTGAGTCTCGGTCACGCTCTCAAATAGGTTGGGGTATTTCTTTCGCATTTCATCCTCTCGTTCCCAGGTAAACTCTGGGCCATGTTTCGAGTTCCAACGAACTTTAACCAGTTTGATTCGTTTGTGTCGAAGTTTCTGCGTTTTAGAATCCATAACTTCAACAGGTTCCTCCACAAAGTTAAGTTTTGAGTCAATGAAGACTTCGTCAGGAGGAATGATAAGTGTTTCGTCAGAAAGACACTTTTTGAGGTTGCTAACGTGGAAAGTATCGTGTATGCTACTAAGCTCTTGCGGTAGTTTGAGCTTGTACGCGACAGGACCAATCCTAGCGAGGATTTCAAATGGTCCGATGTATCGTGGGTTCAGCTTTCCTCGTTTGCCAAATCGTGCTACTCCTTTCCAGGGAGATACTTTGAGTAGGACCTTGTCTCCTACTTGAAACTCAAGAGGTTTACGGCGGTTATCAGCGTAACTCTTTTGTCGATCTCGTGCCGCTTTTAGTCGGCTCAATACTTGAGTTATTTTGTCAGTGGTTTCCTGGACAAGTTCGGGTCCAGATAGTTGTCTGTCGTCCAACTCTGCCCAACAGAGTGGTGATCGGCACTTGCGTCCATATAACGCCTCAAATGGTGCCATTTGTATACTCGTGTGATAACTATTGTTGTAAGAGAATTCAGCTAGAGGTAGGTGGGTATCCCAGTTACCTCCAAAGTCTATCACACATGCTCGTAACAAGTCTTCGAGCGTCTGTATCGTTCGCTCACTTTGGCCGTCAGTCTGCGGGTGATAGGCAGTACTCATATCAAGTCGAGTACCCAATGCCTGTTGTAATGTTTGCCAAAAGCGAGAAGTGAATCGCGCATCTCTATCAGAGATGATGGATAGTGGCACACCATGCCGAGAAACAATCTCTTTAATATAGATTTTTGCTAGTTTCTCCATTCCATCCGTTTCCTTAATAGCTAGAAAGTGGGCTGATTTCGTCAATCGATCGACAATCACCCATATGGCATTTGCTCTCGATGCCGTTCTAGGTAACTTCGTAATGAAGTCCATTGTTATCTGCTCCCATTTCCATTTGGGCAACTCAGGCTGTTGCAAAAGCCCAGACGGCTTTTGGTATTCAACCTTTACCTTCGAGCAAGTTAAGCATTTGCTAACGTAGGTGGCAATGTCACGTTTCATCCCAGGCCACCAGTAGAAACCTTTCACGTCATGGTACATTTTGTCTGCACCAGGATGTATTGAGTAATTAGACTTATGTGCCTCATCCAAAATCAGTTTGCGTAACTCATCCACGCATGGTACCCAAATTCGATTCATAAAGTACAACACTCCGTTGTCCTTTTTCTCGAGTTGTTTTTCCATCCCTTTCAAGGATTCATCCTTAAGGCGTTCGGGAGTGAAAGTAAGTTCTTGGGCTTCACGAATTTGAGTGATGAGATTTGAGTGGATTGTCAATCCCAAGGCTCGAACTCTTCGAGGTTTGATCCGTTCCTTACGACTCAGGGCATCTGCTACAACGTTAGCCTTACCCGGGTGATACTTTATTTCACAGTCGTAATCGTTAAGTAATTCGACCCAACGTCTTTGTCTCATGTTAAGTTCCTTCTGGTCGAATATATGTTGTAGGCTTTTATGATCGGTGAAGATCGTACACTTTGTACCGTATAGGTAGTGTCTCCAGATCTTTAGTGCAAAAACAACGGCTCCCAATTCCAAATCATGAGTCGTATAGTTTTTTTTCTCATGCACTTTTAGTTGTCGTGATGCATAAGCAATGACCTTTTCGTTTTGCATCAGTACGCAACCCAATCCCTGATGCGAGGCATCACAGTAAACAACAAAGTTATCTACTCCTTCGGGTAGTGATAGTATGGGTGCGCTGCTCAGTTTCTGCTTCAGTAGTTGGAATGCATTCTCTTGTTTCTCATCCCACTCAAATTTCTTGTCTTTTTGAGTTAATGTGGTAAGTGGCTGGGCTATCTTTGAAAAGTTTGCGATGAATCGCCTGTAATAGCCAGCTAGACCAAGAAATTGTCGTACTTCAGTTGGGGTTTTCGGTGCTTCCCAGTTGTTGATTGCCTCAATTTTGGATGGGTCTACGTGAATTCCCTTGTCATTTATCACATGACCAAGAAATTGGACCTCTCGTATCCAAAATTCGCATTTAGAGAACTTTGCATAAAGCTTCTCTTTTTGTAGTAGTTCGAGAACAAGCTTCAGATGTTGCTCGTGATCCTCTTTCGATCGTGAGTATACCAAGATGTCGTCAATAAACACAATGACGAATTTATCTAGATAGGGTTTGCATACTCTATTCATCAAGTCCATGAATACTGCTGGTGCGTTGGTCAGCCCAAAAGGCATGACTAGAAACTCGTAGTGACCGTAACGAGTCCTAAAAGCAGTTTTCGGTACATCTTCTTCTCGTACCTTAAGTTGATGGTAACCAGATCGTAGGTCAATTTTTGAATAATAACTTGACCCTTGCAGTTGATCAAACAGATCGTCAATGCGTGGTAACGGGTATCGGTTCTTGATAGTTACCTTGTTCAGTTCTCGGTAATCGATGCACATCCGCATAGATCCATCCTTTTTCTTAACAAACAAAACCGGAGCTCCCCAAGGGGAAAAGCTCGGTCGGATGAATCCCAAGTCTAGAAGTTCTTGCAGTTGCGTAGACAGCTCTTGCATTTCCGAGGGAGCTAGACGATAAGGTGCTCGTGCGATAGGTGCGGCTCCTGGCACCAGGTCAATGTGAAACTCAACTTGTCGTGGGGGTGGCAATCCCGGCAACTCATCAGGAAATACTCCTGGATAGTCGCGTACAATGGGCACATCGTCTATACGTCGCTCCTCGGTTTTCTTTTCTACAACGTGTGCCAGAAATGCTTGGTACCCCTTTCGAAGATACTTACTGGCCTTCAAACACGAAATCATTTTAGTGGCACTCTTTCGTTTCTCACCTTGAACCACAAGTGTTTCTCCTGTTGACAGTGGTAATCGTACCAGTTTATCATGACATATGATCTCAGCGCGGTTCTTAGATAACCAATCCATACCGACTACAACGTCAAAACTTCCCAACTTAACCGGTAGTAAGTCTATTTCGAAGAGATGACCTTCTAGCTCCAAGGTACATCCCGGTACTATTTCTCCTGATTCGATCAACTCACCATCGGCTAATTCTATGGTATATTTGTTGTCTAATTTACGGGATTCAAGTTCTAATAGTGGTCTAAACTCAGTAGACACAAAACTTAAATCAGCACCCGAATCAAATAACACAGAGGCATAATGATTGTTTACAAGAAACGTACCAGTGACGGTGTTAGGGTCCTGGCGTGCCTCTTGTGCCCCAATCACGAATGCCCTTCCTTGAGCCGGTTGGTTGTTGATGTTGTTGGCTCGGTTATTGTTGTTACCGCGGTTGTTGTTGTTGAGCTTAGGGCATCGGTTACGGTAGTGTCCCTGCTCACCACATTCAAAACATCCCTGGTTTTGACGCTCAGTGTTTGCCCGTGGGGGAGGGTTAGTTTTGCATTCTCGGGTTCTATGTCCCCATGCCCTACAGTTCCCACAATACCCACACCCGCCTTCGTGGTGTCGGTTGCACTTATCACATTTGGGTTTGTTACCCAGGTATGGTTTCGAGTCGGTAGTAGTGGCAACATATGCTTTCGCATTTCCAGAAGGTTTCTTGTTCTGCTGACCCTGACGATCAGCACCACTACCGTTCCACTTTCGCTTTGCACCACCAGAACTACTAACATCAGTACTGTTCGGTTCACTTTTTCCCGACACAGCTTTCTTAGTTAGATTTCCCATCCTGACTGCCTCATCGGTCAAACTTTGTGCTAGAGTAACAGCACTCCTGAAAGTGTCCGGTTTAGATGATGTCACCAGACTGCGGATTTGTGGTACTAGACCAAATATGTAGCGCTCAATACGCTTATACTCGGGTGTCACCATATGTGGCACTAGACGTGCAAGCTCCTGAAACTTAGTGGTGTACCCAGTAATATCAGCACCAATCATGGTGATGTTTCACAACTCTGTTTCTATTTTCTGCATCTCACTGCGAGGACAGAATTCCTCCAACATCAAATTTTTAAATGTTCCCCATGACATTGAATAAGCAGCTGGTCGACCAAGTGATTGGATCTGACTGTTCCACCAAGTGAGCGCTTTGTCAGCCAAAGTGCAAGCAGCATACTTCACCATACAGTCAGGTGAACAGTCACTAATATCCAATACCGATTCAGTTTTCTCTATCCAATGAATCATACCAATTGCACCCTCGGTGCCCCGAAAAGAAATCGGCTTACAAGCCTGAAATGTTTTGTATGAACACCCTTTGCGAGCATTCACGGTTGTCTCAGTATTAACAGGGGTAGATCCACTGTTGTTAACCACGGGTTCGCGATTACGGCTTGCCTCATATTCAGCAATACCTTCAGCTATTCTTCGTGCGATCATTTGTTCAGTGGTTTCAGTGGGTGGTGGTGGTGGAGGCGTAGTCGTCTTTTGACTGTTTCTAGTAACTCGTCGTTTGGGAGGCATGATTCAGCTCTGCGATGAATAAAATGCAGAGTGTTAATGTTGAGATATTGAATGTGAATAGATCAAAGATTCACATTTGATAGAAATGAATGACATGAAAAGATGAATGAACAGGGTTTTACAACACGTGCCATACAACTTTGAAACACCCACATGTATCTAGCATAATATAATCACGTTGGCCAGGCGTCATTATATAATGTCCAATACATATTTCTTTTCATTGTCGTTTAACACTGTAAATTTCAGAGGTTCTCAAGAAAAATCAATCATCAAGCTGTAATATGTTTCAGGGTTTACAAGAATTGATCACAAAGTGTCGATAAAGTATTGTTTTAATCACAAGTCGACAGTTGTAAGAGGAAATAATATGGTTGATAATAGGTGTAATGAACACGAGATGTAAAACAACCATACAATATATATTAAAAAGTCATAACGCTGTTACAAGAGTTTAGTACAAAATGAGATGGGATTTCTAATATACCCATCAGAGGTTAGCGTTATACAAAAGGTAATGGATTTTCTATACATGAACCCATTCTTCTAACAAAGTTCACCCAACATACCGCTAGTCCATAACTAATACATACATATATTTCCCCAAAAGTAATAGTCTAATATGGTGTAGGCACAACCGCCATACCCAGTCCTAACGGAACCATGGGAAATACATCCTAACCGCAACCATCACTGCTGCAGTCATCACACACACACTAGCTACAATCTCTGACACCCTAGCACGCCTCTCTAAAGCTGCAACGCGTGCACGGGTGGATGCTAGACTCTGCCAGTCTGTCAGACGGTGAGTCTCCACAAAATCCATCCTCTGATGGAGCATAGCCATATCCATATCAGTACGGGAGGCATCGCTCAGTAGCTCCATCAAATCTCTGCTCCTGCTAGATGATATCCTAAACATGGTGTGGACCACAGCCACAAGAGTAGGCACAGTGAGCTCCAGAGGCTCACCAGTGAGATATGCAGATGGTGGTGAGTGGGAGGACTCTCCAAACTCAAAGGTCGAGGGAATACCCTCTAGTGATCTCCACTCTCTCAATACTCGAGGCATCCAGTCCAGATGAGAAGGTCGGAGCCTCTTCTGAGGCGGCTCGACAACTGGAACCTCAGGCTCAGTCACTGGCGCCTTATCGCGCGGCGCGAGTGGTCCCCTGGGAAAATCCCGAACACAAATCCTAGCTGTCATCCTAGGTACAGGCACACGAGAAGTACTCGCAACAGGTGGTGTAGAGGTATGAGTGACCTCAGGTGCGGTCGGAGGTGGTACTAAGTACGCATCACTAGTGTCATCAGACATAGCTCTCACATGAACTGATGACTCATCCCCTACTGTAATCGCGGGACCCTCAAAAGTAGCCTCGGTCGGCTCTTCATCCGAAGCGTAAACATGGTAATGTGATTGACTAGACATACTGTGACAAAAGAAATTGAGTGTGGCGTGTCAGTCGTATGTTAGTTGTATGCAAAGTATGTATGCATGAATGCACAAATGTTCTAGCCAAGGCTATAGTCTAGGTCTCTAAGGTTTTCAGTCACCTAAAGACTTCTAGTTCGCTATAACCAATGGCTCTGATACCAAGTCTGTCACACCCCGCCAAACGGTAATTACAATTACATAGAGTGGTTTGCGGAAGCTTAGTGACGTGGCGGGGGTGCGAGCAGTAAAAACAACCAACAGATACATACATACTCAGAGCATATGATTATCGCAGAACGAATATAGATTAAGATGCCATTAGTTAAAGTTTTACAAAAGGTTACCACTTGAAAAGTGGTAACAGTAATAGTAGTAGTTGAAATCAGTATTTCATAAAATACATAATATCAAAAGTAGATTTCATAGGTATGACTGCAGTAGTTGCAGTTATACAGAGGAAATCCATGTGTCCCAAAAGTAGTGGCATCCTAACAAGTCCAGGGTAGTCCGTCCTGATATGTATGCAGATCTTACTTATGCTGCTAATTCCCTGAAAAACATAGAGTAAAACGTCAACAAAATTGTTGAGTGAATTCACAAGTTTGTTTGTTATGTAGGAAACACAAGTTAATCATTTAAGAATAACATTTCCAAATAAGTGTTGTTTGTCAAGTAGGAAACACAAGTTATTAACAAATAACATTTCCCAAATCATTTGTAGTTGTAGTAGGAAACACAAGTTATTAATCAAATAACATTTCCTAAATCAGTTATCAGTAGGAAACACAAGTTAATCATAATAAAGATTAACATTTCCAAATCAGTGTACGTAGGAAATCCTTTCCTAATCATTAGTTTAGTGGGAATATTTAGACGGTGATCCCTTGAAAGGTGAGCTAAACCTGTCAAGTAAGGTAACCCGATCTAACCCTATAACCAAACCACAACCCTAATCTGTTGTTGTTTGCCATGCTGGACAATTAAGTATACGCTCCCAAATCCGTAGGAGGGTCGTCACGGCGATAGTACTATCCGTATACTCAGTGGCTAGAGTCACCTAGCTAATGGTTATAGTCTGTAGCCATAAGGTCTTTTATGCACTACATCGTTCAGCCTAGATCTGTACCAAGATTCGTTGCCTAAATTCCCGAAATAGTTATGAAAACCTTTCATAAAACATAGTTCAAATAGTTGTGTGAAATACCCTTTCACAAATAGTTCAAGTATGAAGTACCCCTTCATAAACAGTTTAAGTAAATACTTACAGTATTTAATCAGTCACAACATGAAATCTCATTTCATCAATAGTTTAAGTAAATACATCAAGTATTCAAACAGTTGTCGCATGCAATTATACATACGATTTCTATGTTTTCCACCCCGAAGTTTTAAAACATTAAAACATTAAAAAGGGGTTTGTGAACTCACTGTGAGTGCTCGGATGTGAATGCTAGCGAGATAAGATAGCGTAGCCCAAACGTAGTCAACCTATACACAATAATGTATTAACTATAAGTATTATATTAGACTTACGTTAATAGTTCGTTTGTTTGAAGAAATTATCAATTTCTTAAGTTTGTGTATGTCGTTGATGATTGTTGTTTGAAAATAAATAATATTTTCCCAAGTTATGTTTGTTTGTCGAATCGTCCAAAATGTGTAAGCATATATACATATATACTTATATAGTTGCATATATATTCTCGTATATATTAATCGTTTGTTGTTTAGGTTTCCAAAACACAAGTCTCAATGTATGTATATATCGGTGAATTTATAATTCTTAAGTGTCGTATGTATACATGTCATATATCGTTTGTTCGTATGAATTAAATAAGTCCAATGTCCGTAATCATAGTTTGTCTCGTTTTATAACGTCGTATGTTTTGTAGTTTGTTAGGCTCGGCCCGATTTGTTGGCCCATTAGCCATAATGTACTTATTTAACGTATAATCCATTAATCATTCGGCCCAAAACACGAAGCCCAGTTCAAAGCCCAGCCCAGCCCAGTTCGCGACTTAGGCCCAATCTGCAGCCCAGTAGGTGAATCCGCCGGATTCTATTTGAATCCGCCGGATTCTCGTTAGTGGATAAGGTGTTGCCGGATCTTCGGGTCAAACAGCCGGGTCGGGTCAATATTAAGTGAATCCGCCGGATTTAGTTGAATCCGCCGGGTTCTTTTGTGTTCAAAAACGTTCATAAGAAGCTTGGGAATCCGCCGGATTCAGGTGAATCCGCCGGATTCGATCGTGTCTTTTACTCGTTCACAGATGTTTAAACCGATTACGGAGTGTGCGAGTTTTGCATGGGAATCCGCCGGATTCTACATGAATCCGCCGGATTCATGTCGTATCCAGGGTCTGTTCGAACAGGGCAAAACACAAACCCGATTTTCTTGGTTCCAAATCGTTTTTACCTCAATACCAAATGTTTATATAAGTAATCAACAACATTGTAACAACTTAACAACTCTTTTTAACTAGTTTTCATGTATCGATTTTGCATTTGAAGTTTTGGGTTTTAAAAATCATTTCAAGAATCAATCATCAATCTTCAAATTTGTGATGTTATATACTTAGATTATGATGTACATACAAGTTATATAACGAAATTTGAGTATAAAAATCAAAGAATGAGGGTTTTTCTTACTATGAGAAATGATGATGAAAATGGTGAACGTTTGATGATGATGATGATGGTGATGATGGAAGCTCCTGATCTTGTTGTTCTACTACTTCTTGCTGCTACTGATCTTGTTCAAAGGAGAAGAAAAAGATGATATGATTTTTTTTTTTTTTTTTTTTGTGTGTGTGTGTTTGTGTTTGCCGAATGATCACAGAGATATGGAGGGAGTATGGGTTTAAACCCAATCTGTCTCTGCATTATTGTAGGTTGGTGGGATTTTTGTCCCACCAATCTCGAGTACGGGTATAATTATAGCAATATAAAATTTAACATTTTATATTTTTATTTTGTAGATGCTCTCCTGGTTCGTAATATGTTTTCAGAATAATGAGATTATCATTATTTTAAATAGTTGTACAGTTTTGTACGTTTTACTGCGCTCAGTTAATTGAGCGCCAATTTTTAGTAAATTTAGGATTTCATATTTTGAAGTAATGTTCTAACTTCTTCCAAATGAACGAGAAAATTTGTATTTTTATGATTCGACGTCGTATGCGCGTTTTAGAATTGTTTCTGTTCGTGATATAATACGTTTTATGTTAAACGTAAAATTAGACCTTTATATCTATGTGTTATAGATATATAAATACTCGTAATTAATAATTATATTATTAATTATTTTTGTATCACGAAACTTTTGTCATTTATTTGTCGGCTTCGTTCCGATACGTTCGTACGTAATTTATAAATACTACGTATAATGCAATACTTTTTGTATTATTGTTTAGGGCTCGCTAGACTGACATCACATCATCGGTTTAGTTTAAAACAAATGCAGGGAATTAGCGTAAGAAATGCATGTAATTAAGTATAATTATATACCTAATTTGGAGGAGTGTCACAAATGCGTTTGATAAAATACTGGTGGAGGAGTCCAAGTATTACTCACCTGTTGTTGAGCACGAGCTTGAATAAATTGAACATTCACTTGCTGCTCGAGTATGCGTAACTTAAGAGAGTGGATGTCATAAGGGCTTATTGAAAGGCTATGAAAGTAAGACTAATGAACTACCGATTGAGAAATCAGAGTATAACTCACCTGATGCTGAGAGTAAGCTTAAAGAACTGGATCGATCTTTTTTGTTGATCGAGTATCAATATATGAAGCGCCTTGAGGAAAATTGTGATATTACCATTGATGAGTTTAACATGATTATTCCTGAGGCTGCTCTTGTCGATAAGACCCATCTCTTGACCACTGATAATGAACGTGTTTGATCATCTTCGGCATCAATTTGTTTGTTGTGTGTCTTTTGTGTCTTGTTTTGATCAAAACATTTATTGGCTGTTGTATCAGCCCTTTTTATTTCCTATGTAATGAATGAGGCGGAATACTCATGAAAATTTATAACTTTTGTGGTTTGAGGATATTCATGACCTCAATATTTTGGTTTATGTTTGAGGTTTTCATGTATTAGCATCAACAAGTATTTTAAATGTTATATTCTTGTTTGCATTCCATACTTATGTGTTGTATTATGTAAGCAAACAATTCCTGCAAGTAATTGCAGTCATCAATTGCGGTCATTTGTTACGGTCACTATATTCGTTGCATTCATTCGTTTACTCAATGACACTTGAAAATGATAAAACTAAATGAATACCTATAAACAATTTGCAATTATTTGTTACTGAATGACACTTGACAATAGTCAAGTTAAAAGGAATATCTATTAACAATTTGCGGTCATTCGTTTACTGAATGACACTTAACAACGGTCAAGTTAAATAGATACCTGCAAACACTTGCAGTCATTCGTCTTATTGACACTTGAAAATTATCAAGTTAAAAGAATATCCTTAAACAATTTGCGGTCATTCGTCTACTGAATGACACTTGACAATAGTCAAGTTAAATGAATACGTGCAAACACTTGCAGTCATTCGTTTCATTGACACTTGAAAAATATCAAGTTAAAAGGATATCCATAAACAATTTGTGGTCATTCGTTGCAGTCATTCGTTTATTCGATGACACTTGAAAATGATCCAGTTAAATGAATACTTACAAAAAATTGCAGTAGTTCGTTTACTGAATGATACTTGAAAATTATCAAGTTAAATGTGTTTGAACAAAGCGTCCTTTGCAGATACGTGGTATATTATTAGGTGACCACTTACCTCGCAGTGACTGTAAAAGTTGTCACAACGAAGCTAATTAGTGAGGAAAGCTTAACCCATCGGTGTCCCAGCCATTGCCGAGACATTGGAGCAAATTTGAGGGGTGTGCTCAGCCAGTGTAATGCCAGCTGTTCTACTGAAACTTTAGATTACTTCAATAAATGATATTGTTTTTGATAGAAGCTCCATCCAAACAGATGGTACCATAGGATTTCATTCATTAAAATAAAGAAAGTTACAATTGGAACATAGACCAGCAAAACTAGTGGAAAGACGTAGCTAGTCTTTCATATCTAACATGTAGATTCACATGTATATAATAAAGTAAACTTGAAAAGTTCATTAGAGCGAATTAGGGAGGTGCGCTCAACCATGATATTTTCATAATTCTTGTATGATTGAGTAGCCTGATCCGAGATTGTTCTATCCAAATTGAATTATAAAGAGTTTTAGTAACTCTTCGTCACATGCTAAGAGATTTGAGGTTCTTCATGAGCATTTTTTCTTGCAAATGAACCAAAGGTTTTACTTACAAGCGGTAATATACCAATGTAGGCTCCAAGTTCCATGTTGCTAACTAAAATACCTTTAGATATTATTATTAAAGTCACAACTAAATATAAGTTAAACCCCCAAATGATCAGTAGTCAGATTTAATGTACCCTAAAGGGTCAATCGACTGTAGTATGACGGAGTCAATCGAAATAGGTATGAAGGGAACGACCGATTGGATTTACTGTAGTATGAATGGAATGAACGAATGTAGTATGATGGGGTCGATCGACTGTAGCATGATGGGATCGATCGATTGTAGCATGATGGGGTCAATCGACTATAGTATGATGGGGTAGATTAAAAGAGCAGATAGATTTTAGAACAAAAATATCGATTGAAAGAAGTATGGTAGGAATGATCGAATGTCTTATGAAGGTGTTGATCGACTGTATCTTGAAGGGATCGAGCATAATAAATATAACATGAATGATCGTTAGGAACGATCGACTGTAATATGAAGGCGTCGATCGACTATAGCTTTAATGGATCAATCGGACGCACAATTAAAGGAAATATCAACTTTAATAAGAAGGCGCAGATCGAATGTAGAATGAAGGGATCGATCGACTGTATCTTGAAGGGGTCGATCGCAATAAGTATAACAGGGACGATCAGCTGTAAAACGAAGGTGTCCATCGAGTGTAGCTTAAGTGGATCGACCGAAAGCATAATGAAGGAAAAGATCAATGGTACCATGAAGGCGTCGATCAAATGTAGTATCACAATAAATATAACATAAAAGATTGACATGAACGATCGACTGTAATATGAAGGCGTCGATCGACTGTAGCTTTAATGGATCGATCAAAAGCACAATTAAGGGAAAGATCAACTTTAATATGAAGGCGTAGATCGAATGTAGTATGAAGGGGTTGATCACAATAAGTATAACATCAAAGATCGACATGAACGATCGACTGTAATATGAAGGCGTTGATCGACTGTAGCTTTAATGGATCGATCGAAAGATTTTAAGGAAACTTATGCACAATGTAAAGACCTTAGCGATTTGTGTTTCTGTTTCTAAGTAACATCTTTTAACAAAGAACCGAATACGTAAGGTTTCATCTTAGGATGAAATTATCATAAATTGCAAATAACGTAGATTAGAGATTTAGAACCTGTAAATCGGAATGAGAGTGTGAAGAATTCATGGAACACGTTAGCTAGTTGTAGCGGTCCCACGGATGTCGCCAAATGTTGCAGCAAGAGACTTACCACAGTGCTTAGAGGTCATTGACTAAGGCTGAAGGGTGATCTTCACCTGTCAATGGATGAAAGGTGACCTTCAGTAGTCAATAGATGAAGGGTGACTTTCAGTAGTCACCGGACGAAAGGTGACCTTTAGCTGTTACTGGATGAAGGTTAAGGATGAAGGGATCCTTCACACCATACACTACGAAAGGTCTCGAACCGAAGAGCTAAATAGCTCTTCGGCTGGCGATTCCCAGCTGGTAACCTACACCACATTCGAGCAAGTGTAGGTTGTACACCACGATGTCGAGAACCTCCATCGGTATGGAAGTGGAAGTTGGGGAGTAAATGTTTAATGAATGAATTGGATCCCATTCCTTGTGGTGGATGGGTTATATTTATAGTGGTTGTGATTTGGACTATTATGGTTTCCTCTTTTCACTTCAATCCTTCGGACTGAAGTGTAGTAGACGTCCGCTTCCTTTCTCCTTACCTCTTTTGTTGGTCGTGTGTGACGTTAGTCATGTCGTTATCCCTTGTCGTCATCATGTACCCGTCTAGCATGTTGATCTCTGATCATGCTTTTGTCACATGATGTTGACTAGCACTTGGTGTCTTTTGTTGGCCTTCGACCGCTGACGTCAGCTGTCATTCATTTCTTTGAGACATATATTATAGACTTAAGTTTGGGCTTAGACCTAGCCTGGTTCCTCATCAGGAAATACAACCAACATGCGATATTGATGCTTAACCCGACAGCCATGAACTTGCTTCATGTCTGTTGTCCCTGGGCTTTCTGGGAATTGCGGACCAGTAATATATATACATATAATAATATACATCTCTGGGAATCGGCATTGGGTGCATAATGATTATTGGTCATAGCATGATCCTGGACCATAAGGAAGGTTTCGAGCATAATAGTTTGTTACTGGGCTAGCTTGAACACCACACCAGGTCAAGAGGCACCTGAAGTACTGCAACCGGGTTAATGCAGTCTCAGAGGCTTTGCTTATTGGTGCAACTTCCTTTAAGTAAGAATGTTTACCCGTTGTGTAGGGATACTGCATTGACCGGCTACTGCATTGATTGTATAGAGTATTTTTATGGGTTAAGTGTTTGAAAATGTATATAACTATGCGTTGACTTCTTTAGTGTGTACAAAACTAAATTGACCTCCATTGTATGTATTTAACTATTAATTTCGACCATTGTATGTATTTTTGTGACGTGTTATCAAATATAAGGTGACAAGTGGCATCTCTACACAGTTGACACGTCACAAAAATACATACAATGGTCGAAATTAATAGTTAAGTACATACAATGGAGGTCAATTTAGTTTTGTACACACTAAAGAAATCAACGCATAGTTATATACATTTTCAAACACTTAACCCTATTTTTATTGTCACTATTTCGCCTTTTAATCAGTGAAGTAGCCTTGATTGTTGTAGTCATATATCAGTGTGCGATGTATGTTTTGTAGTGTTAAATTTTAAAGACGGTTTGAAAAGTTATTAGTTATTCCGATGTCTTCTAGCTAATTTCATATGAATTCATACTCGGTATTCTAGATTTTTATGTTTATTGTTTGTATGATGGGTCGTTAATTAATGCGTTTTGGTGTTTTTTTATCTATTTGAAAAATTGCGGTTTGTGATAATTTAATTGTACTTGTAGGCATTGTTATTAGAATCACGATCATACTGTTGGATCATACGATTCCTCCGCTAAAATTTTGTAGATTTTACATAAGATCGTTACTGAGAGCAAGATCAGGGTAGGATAGCAGGATTGATGGTGGGATCCAATCTTACAATGTTCTTAGATTCGTAGTTTTGACAATTACAATGAGGTAGAATCTTATGATCGACAGTAGGACGTACGGCTCCACCAACGCTTAAACACCAAACATATTGTTTGTAGAAAATACGAAAGTGATTAGCGAAACCTTACGATCTGGATCTCGATCCTCTTTATGATCATAATCTTACTAATACAATTAAAATCTCAGACATGACATTGATCTTGACAACCTTGTTTGTAAGTAACAAATTAATTAAAAGGATAATTAGGACTTTAATTAAATATTTGCTAGACTACTTTTGGTAAGCCAAGAAACCTGTACATCTAAATGTCCAAGAAAATGTAAATCCATGAAATATACTTTAGTAATAATTTGAGATAATCTTTAACTAATAAGATTGATTGTACTAATACACAAAAATTTACGCATATAATTACATTCAAATCTAATTAAAAAATACAGTATATAGTTAACTAATTTTTTAAGGCACTACTTCTTTTCTAAATTATACTCCGTATAATGTTTTCTCAAATTTAATGAAGATTTACATCTTTTATCAATTTTCTCTATATAAGAGACGATTTTGATACCAATGGGATTTTCCACCTCTGTCAAATTCCATTTTTATTCTGGCATTTCGTGTATTCTATTCAAGGTTATCTACACATCTTCATATCATCTTATTAATTTTTCATTGAGGTCCTCTGAGATTTGTAATTTATTTAAAATTCTCATATATTTTATAACTATGTTTGGTTTTCTTTCTGGAAATTTGTATTAACATTTCATTTTAATATTTAATACGTTGTTATCATTAATATTTAATATATATTTTTTTTAAAGGCTAACAGAAATTGCCTAGGTACTCCGTACAGGTTCAACCCTATCGTTTTATTATATAATAATAATTATTATGATTACGATTACGATTGAATGTTTAGAGTATTGATGAAATTAATGCTTTAGATTACTATTAAATGCTTAGAGGACTGATGAATTAATGCTTAAGATATCAACATGAATACATAACGGTAAAAATCCATAATATAAGATTGTCCTGAGGTAATATTCAACAAAATATAACTGTAATAAAGAGAATTTATTTAAAGTTTGTTCAAATAAAATAAAGATGGCAAGCATTTAGTGTATAATTAATGTGATTTTATCTATATCAATTTAAATCAGAAATAATAATAATAATCTTTGTGTATATATATACCTGGTTATTATCGCATTACCGGCAATCAACTCGTGACAAAAGTACTCCATAACATCTAAGTAAACTTTTCTGGTAATTTTTTTTTTTTTTTAAGTTTAATTTAAAGTAAACTTTTTTGGTTAACATTTTTGTTTTATGGTGATCATAGAATTGATATCAAGAACAGCTTTCAAATGTCTCGACGTCCCTCTTTGGATGATGATATCCCCGTCATCAACTCATGGGTGAATCGTTCAACTTATGGAAGATCAGCAACATCTAGACGTCTTATTGATGAGTCTGAGGCATATTTGGAAGCAAATGGGCGTTACGAGAGGGTTGCTGTTACTCCACGACGACCACGAAGACGACTACCATTGATTTTAAGAATAATGGGTTTGGATTCGTGGGATGAAAAGATGGGTTTATCGAAAGAAATGATTTCAGAGCATTTACGTGTAACGAAGAGAAAGGTTGATGGAAGATGTGAAGGTGAAGAAGCGGATAGTTGTGCTATTTGCTTGGATGGCTACAAAGAAAATGAGATGATTGGGAGTGTAGAATGTGGGCATCACTTTCATGCTGAATGCATTAAGGGTTGGTTGTTACGTAAGAATGATTGCCCGGTGTGTAGGGCTATTGCATTGACGGTTTAGGGACTATTTTGATTGTTGCAATGTCGCCTTTAAATCAAGGAGTCTTTGATTGTTGTGGACCTATATTTTGTGATGCAAATTTTGTAGTGTTATAAACCGTTAGAAATGTGAGTTGTTCTGAACTAAATTGATATGAATTCAAACTCAGTATTCTACATTGTACTATGTTTATTTCTTGTATGAGTCGTTAATTAATGCATTTTTGTGTTTTTTATTTATTTGAAAGGTTGCAGTTATGTTTTTTTTTTTAGAACGGCTAGTTAGTAGTTAGTTGTTAGGGGTCACAGTGACATCCAATTGGGCAGTATGCAACCCACTAACCTTCACCTAGTTACTCCTATTACACCTGAGGAAGAAAACCCCACAGGGAGGCTTTTGATTACTTAATACGGAGTATTTTATTGGAGATTTGGGGTTGATGTGGTGAATTTTAGTGTTCAAGATTAAACGTCAGAAATAGAATATACTAGATGTGGCACAATGGGCGAGTCCGAAAGGTTGGCTACAGGTAATGCCAGTCAAAAACCAAAATGGTAACTTCGTGTTGGCCGGGCTCACTAACCCTTTTAATCAATTTTTTGAATTTTACAAATAAATAACGTGTTAATTATGAATGCAAAATTGTGTTATAATAATGATAATCCAACATTAAAAAGTGATTAAGGAGGCTTTCTGGCCAGGATGACTATTTGACCCAGCATGTCATTTTTAGCTTTGTTTTATTTTACCAGTAAATGGGTCAGAACTGCCACCTCATGTACTATATGATCACACAAGATGCAGCAGCTGCATGCAGCACAACCCCATATATATAGTTGCCTGAACATTTGAAGGATCAGCAGTCTCACTCCACATACAAACTACTCCGCCAAGCATAAGTTTCTGTTCAGAAGTATCAGTTATTCCTTAGAGTGGTTTAGCATCATAAAATTCGTCCCCCGTGACATCCAAATGATCAAGATACCAAACCCCTTGATTGCTATAAATGCATTTAAATCGTTGTGCAATCACCTTTGGACACACGCCAGGTCCCAACCTGAAAGAATATACACCAAATCTCTGCATTATGCCTTAAGATCCTAATCTAACAAGATTTTGAAAAAATTACTTTTATTGTCGTAAGTCTCACCTAATGTCGGTACTTTGTATTAGTTACCATTATTTCCTAGACTACCTCAGTTCTGTGTCAAATCTTGACTGCTATAGAGGAAATTAAAATATTGGAGCAATGGGCGCATTTATTGAAATAGAACATTTGCTGATCATGCATAAAAGACTCAAACTATATGGCATATCAATTGACACGAGTACATTTTTTGGATATTGCTATCTCTTGAGACACGAAACACAGAAAAAACTTGCAGTAATAAGAATAGAAGGCATGCAAAGGCTAATGCAGTTACTAGCGCAAGTGTTGTACGATTACTTAATTATTTGTAAGCAATCTCCTCAGTATATCGTTCCCAGTTGGTATATATATTCACCTTTCCATAGCTTTGCATACGCAGGTACTTATAAAGAAAATAATTGTTCATCTATGATACGCAGGTAGTCGAGGTGCATGATAAATGTAGGTAAATAACTTAATCCTCCTTATAATAAAGATATGTACTTAATACTTATATATTCAATACATTATATTCGAGATTATAAATGGATATTGTTAGGAATATATAGTCAGTTCATATATTAAAAGGGTTCTGATGACGACAATCCTAAGTGTTGTCATTAAAACGCTTAAAAACGCATAAAATAAGTACCTTAACCACTATTAATGGGACATCGAGTTTGTTATTGTACAAATATATTAAGTATGTCTCGAAGCCTTAATGGAATGCAGGAAATTAACTCTTATTGATCGATAATACTTTTTTCAAATATATTTCAAGAGGAAAATTATTGTAATTTGTGATTGAATGCTTCGGATTGATGAATAAATGCTTAAGATATCAACATTAATACATAAAGCTATTAATTAATGAGTAATCAAGATAGTCCTGTCTCCTGAAAAATGAAATACAACGTTATATGTAAAAAGGAGAGAATATATTTAAAGCTTATTCAAATAAGATAGGGAGAGAATGCGAGTTTATCTGATGTATCAATTTAAGCTAGAAATAAAAAATAAAAAACTTAGTACGGAGTATATAACTAGTACAAGTAGTCATTGTTTTCTTATCAACTCTCCAAAGTAAATTCTCTTGGTTAAAAAGTTTGCTTTAAGGTGATCGAATTGATCGATATTCTGTTTCTGCTTCAAATTACTAACCTGAACTTCTATAATCACCATATCTACCAGTCGTCAACAACAAAACAACAGAGAATGCCTGGAGGTTCATCTATGAACGAAGTGATGGATGATGATTTCCCATTGAGGGTATGGGATTACGTTGATCAAATACCAGAAAACAGACCTTTCCGTCTTTGGGATGCTATTGAGGCTTATATGGCAGACACCAGGTTGAATGAGAGCGTTATTCATATACCACCACCACCTCCACCACCACAACCACCAACAACAAGAACGAGCGGTTTGGGGTTATCTGAAGAAAAGATATCAGAGCATTTACGTGTAATGAAGAGAAACGTTGTTGGAAAATGTGAAGGTGAAGAAGTGGATAGTTGTTCTATTTGTTTGTGTGAGTATGAAGAAAATGAGATGGTTGGGATCGTAGAATGTGGGCATCAGTTTCATGGTGAATGTATTAAGGGTTGGTTGTTAAGTAAGAATGTTTGCCCGTTGTGTAGGGCTACTGCATTGACAGTATAGAGTTTTTTTTTTTTTGGGTATACCTAGGTATCCAACTCGCTTTGCGAGCTGACTAATCCCAGAGCGACTACTCGCTTTGCAAGTAGCCCGGAGTCATCGCGGGTGAACCTCCTTGGCCACAAGAGTATTTTGATTGTCACTATTTCACCTTTTAATCAATGAGGTCGCCTTGATTGTTGTAGACGTATATTTGTGTGCGATGTATGTTTTGAAGTGTTTTAAAGACGGTTTGAAAAATGATCAGTTCCTCCGATATGTTCTAGCTAATTTCATATGAATTCATACTCGGTATTTTAGATTTTATGTTTATTGCTTGTATGATGGGTCGTTAATCAATGCATTTTGGTGTTTTTTGTTTTATCTATTTGAAAAATTGCGGTTTGTGATACTTTGATTGTACTTGTAGGCATTGTTATTAGAATTGAATCACAAACATGTTGGTGGGATCATACGATTCCACCAGCTAGAATTTTGTAGATTTTACATAAGATCGTTATTCAAGCAAGATCAGGGTACGACAGTGGAGTTGATGGTGGGATCCTAACACTGTTTGGCGATCCAATCTTACGATATACTTAGAATTTAATTGAATTTGAAGTTGACTTTACAACCACATATTTGCTATACTACTTTTGGTAAGGCAAGAAATCAGTACTTCTAAAATTCAAAGAAAATGTAAATTCATGAATTATAAAGATAACTGATACACATCGTATCAATAACACATATCCATTTAACACAATCTACAACATCATCAGTTAAAACCCACAACAACAAAAGAGAACAATATAAAAATGTTTAATTCCTCACAAACACACATTTTTCTTACTTTGATTGAAATACAACCAACATACGATATTGATCGCGTAGCCCGACAGCCATAAACATGCATCATGTCTGTTGTCCACCTGGCTTTCTGGGAATTGCCGATGAATGATATATATACATCTCTGGGAATCGGCATTGGGTGCATAGTGACTTACTGGTCATAGCATGATCCTGGACCATAAGGAGGGTTTCGAGCATAAGGGTTTGTTACTGGGCTAGCTTGAACACCACGCCTGGTCAACAGGCACCTGAAGTACTGCAACCTGATTAATGCAGACTCAGAGGCATTGCTTGTTGGTGCAACTTCCTTTGAGGACCACAAGCGCTCTGGGATGCCAAAAAAAGAAAATAAAAAAGAATGAGATATCCTATGATGTTTAGTCATCATGATTGTTGATTCTACTTTCTAATTGCTGTAACTGAACACTGAGGCAATTCTATAATTCTCATGACTATTATTCTACTCCGTATTAAAACAACAAAGATAAATTAATGGTATTTTTAAAATAGGATATGGTGGCACAATGGGCAAGTTGGGTACATGCAAATCCCAGTCAAAAACTCAAAATGGGTAACTTTGTGTGAACAGGATTGGGCGGGGATGACCCACTAACCCTTTTACAAATAAGTAACGTATTAGTTATGATTACAAAAACTGTAATTTTGGAGTGATAATCCAACAACAAAAGAAGTGATTAGGGAGGTTTTCTGTATTTGAAGATGGATGACTATTTGACCCGAGTCATATTTAGCAATTGTTTTATTTTACCAGTTTGACCACTTCGATATAAAACCTAAACCAAATTGACCCATTTAAAAGTAAATTCGTCAAAACTGACACCTCTAGTATAGAGCAAACAAGATACCTGCAGCAGCTGCAGCACGAGGCCATATAGTGGCCTGAACATTTGAAGGATCAGCGGTCTCACTCCACATACAAACTTCTCCGCCAAGCACGAGTTTCTGTTCAGAAGCATCAGTTATTCCTTCTAGTGGTTCAGCATCATAAAACCCGTCCCACGTGACATCCAAATGATCAAGATACCAAACCCCTTGATTGCTATAAATGCATTTAAACCCTTGTGCAACCACCTTTGGACAAACTCCAGGCCCCAACCTGACAGAATATATATACCAAATCTCTGCATTAAGTCTTAAGATCCTAATAAACATGATTTATAAAAATTTACTTTAAGAAAGAACAAATAGATCGATAAAAAATTCAGAACTTCACCAGTTATGCACAACAGTCTTTGGATTGAGCTTTTCAGCAAATGTATTAAATGTTTCTTCCCTGTGTAAATAAAATTAATAAATATTAGTAAATCACCTGATTTTCTGGCGTAAATCACACTATCCTGTTATAGTATGTATACTGCAATGTAGTTGTCATTATTTTCTAGTATTCTAGACTTGCCTCAATTCTGTGACAAATCTTGAGTTCTTGACTGCTCAAGTCAAAATAAAAATGGCCTATTTTCTTTTGGAACAACGGGTATATTTATTTATATAAAACACTGATTGCTCATAGAAAGGCTCAAATTATATGACATACCAATTGACAGGAGTCCAGTTTTTGGATATTGCTATCTCTTGTGCTCTGAGAACAAAGTACTGATATGCATCCTTAGTTGTCATGTTCATGTCCTGAAGCCTATTTATGGATGAACAAATTATATGCACAAACCAGAAAAGGATAGTTAAAATATAAATACTAACATCGTGCAAATTACAAATACATAAATGGGAAGGTGTGAACTTGCTAGATAAGGCTTTACCACTGCTTCACATGTGGGGTAGATTTCCAACAATCTGCACCGATCTAGATTATGTTAGGCAACCAAAAATGAGTTCAAAGCTGATATCAGATTGTAGCATCAGCAATTCATGAAGATATGTTTAATCACTGTATTAGCATAACTTAATCATAAAGTGATAGCGTTTCACCTAATTTTCTAATATAGTAAATACGATCTGGATGGAATTACGACTATAACTAGAAAAAAATTTACTAACCAGTATTGACTTCATCGCCTCCTAAATGAAAGAGCTCAAAAGGAAATATCTCTCGCATGTCTGTAAGAATAAGAATGTTACATCATGGAAAAGTATTGAATTTGACAATTAAAGCTTCACAAAAACATTATGCAATAGAAAACTAAAAAAATAATGATAATAATTATTTACCATCTAAAATTCCAGAAAGCACCTCATAAGTGAAGTTCTTTGACACATCAAGAGGTTCTCTGCAGGATGCTGAAGGCCAAAGATCAGGATATCCAGTACCCCTGAATGGAAAGCGGCTCATTATTAATTACCACTAAACTAATGTATGCGAGTAACATTCCAACTTAACTATCCAATCGAAATATAGACAAGCAAATGCAAAATAAGCTCCTATATGCGTCTAAACCTCTTGTTGTGTAAATGCTTTCAAGCAAAAACATTAAAGAGGAAACATAGCCATAAATTTAAAGAAGCAAAGGCGAGCTAAAGGTCATAAAAGACACATGTACCATGAGTCTGCATGACCAGGAACATCAATCTCTGCCATGACATTGATACCTGTCAGGAAAATTTTAAGTATAATCAAGAACGAGGATCGATACTGACAGAACCAAGAACCGTGAACATATTAATACAGCCACTTTCACTTCTTTTAAAGAACATCATTTAAACAACCCCTATTTCACCTAAATATATCTTAGCATTCATAAAGAATATTTAGAATTTCATGTGAACCGAGCATCAGTAAAGCATGTATATATGCATGCAAACACATAGATAACACCATAAACAGAAAAAAATTAACTATTGCTTGTTGGAATTTGAAGATGTAAAAGACGGAAGAGTACCTCTCATTTTCGCAAAGCTTTACAATCCCGTCGCGACATGAAACAAAGAACAAAGTTTCAGTAATAAGAGCAGAAGACATGCAAAGGCTAATGCAGTAACATAAGTTACAAGTAAACACAAGTGTTCTACGATCATAACCTATTAAGGGCAATAGGCACAGAGTCTTACTTAACAATTTCAGAAGCATCCTCCACAGTATATCGTTCCCATTTTGTATATGCACCTTTCCATAGCTTTGGATACGCAGGTACTTCTAAAGGAAATGATTGTTCATCTATGATGTGCCAATGAAGAACATTCTACTGAACGAAAGTCACAACATCAGAAATTCATGCAGCTAAGTTTAATAACAATATTGAAATCGTAATGAATGGAGACAGCTAATAGTATCTTACCAGTTTAGCGTACGACATAGATTCAATTATTTGCTTAATTATTTCAATCGGGTAATAGTGTCTTGAAGTATCTACAGAACAGGGTAAACACATTATTATAGCAAAACCAACAGCGATACTGCACATTTACATCTTTTTTTATAAGATATTGGGTAACAAGGCAAATATAACATCCAACTTTAAATATTAATGGCAACATACCAAGCAAAAGCCCACGAAACTCAAATCTTGGTTTGTCTTTAATAAACCAAGGAGCTTTGTATATTTGTACAGATTTAGTTCCATAATCGAAACCACATAATTGGCTGAACGTCTGCAATAATATGACAATCATAAGAAATGAAACAACATGCTTAACAATGCATCCATAAGTAATGTACAAACTTACAACATTTTATTGCATTGTACATTCGTACCTCTAATCCACGCAACGCCCCATAAACTGTGTTCGCCTACATCAAACAAAAAAAAATATATCAACCATCTAGATCTCATGTACCATCTTATACTAAAACACTATACCATTGTAGATATATACACATACATACACACTGTAATTACCTCAATATAAATATCTCCAATAACAGAAAGCTGATTACTTTTTGAAACCAACAAAGTATAACTCTCATCAACACCAAGTTGTAGCTACAAACAAATTCAAACACAAAACAATTTACTTTCTAAAATTATAAACATACATATACATAACTCAATTTCCACATATTGCAAAAGCTCACCTCTTCATTATTGGAATTAACAATGATAGTAAGTTTACTAACATCATAACCTAATTTCCTACTTCCTGAGCTACTAGTGTGTTTAAATATAATATTTCTATATCTATCAAACGCATCTCTAACAATTACGGAACTCGCACCGTTACCGGAAACAGAGAGAGATAAATTAGGGTTGACGGTCAACGTTTGGTTACCGGAGGTGAATTCTGACGGTAACGGCCATAGATATGTGACGGATGAATCATCGGAAAGGTGTGATTTTGAAGGAACTGTGCGTACAGTTCGTGAACTGATGATCGGAGTTAGGTATAGAAGAATTGAGATGAGAGTGATGATAAGTAATGGTGATTTAGGGTTTATTACAGTGGTTGACATTTTTAGGGGAAGATTGAAGGTGTGTGTGTTTGTTGAGTGTTGACCTCAGAAGCTGAAGAAAGGGCAGCGTGATGACAGTGGGGAAGTAAGGAAATGATTTGGTTATTAGGCCACTCCCAACCCTGAATTAAACTGACAGAAACTGACCGAACCACGTCAGCGTTACATCAGCTTTTTTACAAAACTGACCAAAACTGACCAAAACTGACCGACCACTCCCATCCCTACTCGGTCACTTCAATTCTTGGGACCCACTGACCAATTAAAAAATCAACTAAAACACAATAATTTAAATAAAAACAATAATTTAAATTAAACAAATTCCATTAAAAATAAAAATTACAATAATTCATAAAAATTAAAATTACAACAATTCCTAAAAAAATATAAGATACAACAATTCCTAAAAATTAAAAATTACAACGATTCTGAAAATTAAAATGACGATAATTTAAAAAAATACTAGAATTATAAAGTAATCTAATCGGAGCTCGACTCGTCGGTTTCGTTCGCGTTTTCTTGCTCGTCCTCGTCCGATTCGTCGTTTCCATATTTATCTTGGTAAAGTGTCACAACTTCTTTCCTCGCGTTTTTTAGCATTTTAATTTCTTTTTTGGAGTCCTTCTTCGGAAGTTTTTTACACAAAAAACTCAAAGCTTTGTAGGCGGCTTTTTTCATCGCGTTTTCTTTGATCAGTTTAATTGCTTCTTGTTGCGCTAGAGCAGTTTGCTTGACAGCTTCAAGTGCATCCTGTTTTTCAGATTGAACGCTTCGTGAAGACGATCCGGCCGAGCTTGATGTGTGACTTTTTGCCGCCTTTCGGCCCGGAGGACGGCGGATGTAGTCATTTTGGAACAACCGTTTCATGTTGGAATCAAGCGCCGTTGCAGTCGGTTGTTCATCCGCGGCCAGATCGGTGACAAATGGTTGGAAAGAATCTTCGTTAGTCATTACTCCGGGGTCAGTAAAGAATTTTGGGAAATGTCTAAGAACATTCCAAGAGGACTCGAAAATGAACGCACGCCCAACTTGTTGCTGGAATGCCTTTCGGGTCGCAATCATGACGTCGTTTTCGTCTGCATCGCTTTGAGGGCAAATTTCTTTGTAGTGTTTGTAGAGAGCTTGGAACGTTTTTGTGTCGTGAGAAATCTTGTTCCATTTGCCAGAAAGTTGATTACGATTACGGGATGTTGAGACACAAGAATTGTAACCTTGGATCACTTTAGCCCAAAATGACTCGTTTGATTGATTTTTCCCTTGAACACCGTTTTCGGAACAATGTATCCACCGCTCCGCTAAAATCCTAGCCTCCTCGTCCGTCCAACGTGTTTGAGACCGTTTGGCCCTTTTTTCCTTTTGAACCCGTTTACCCTTTTTCTTGTTGTTTCGGGGTTCGGGTTCGGATTCGGATTCGGGTTCGGGTTCCGGCTCCGGGTTTGCCTCGTCAGAGCTTTCTTCCAAAGTTTGTGGTACGGTGAAATTCATTTGTTGTTGACTGGGGTTGGATGAGCTTGGAGAAAAGTGTGGGTGTTGTGGTGACCATTGTGTGTTTTGAAACCACTGTGGTTGTGACCATTGTGTTTGGTGGGGGAATTGTGATTGTGGTGGTGAGGATTGTGTGTTTGTGTACCACCCTTGGAATGCATAATTATTCCTCGGGTCGTGCGGATCAAGGGGGAACGGGTTTGCAATCGGTGCAAAGTTGGCGAACCCGGTAGGTTGAGTGTTTGGTTGAGATGAAGATCCAGAAGCATTGGTGTTTGGTGAGCTCGGGTTTGGAAACTGGTTATTCAACAAATTTTGCCACATATCTTTAGCAATATTTTGTTGCTCTTTTTTGTTGTTTTTGGACATTTTTTTGAGAGAGTTTTTGAGGTAAAAAGTGTGGTTTTTGAAGTGTTATAGTTGAGAGGATTGTTGAGTGAAAGAGTTGATAGAATTGTTGTGTGAAAATAAGTAGGTTGAGTGGATGTATTTATAGGGTAAAATGTAAAGTGTTTTTAAAAAAAAAAATGTTTTTTTTTTGGTCCACGCTCCTCCAAACGGATAGTTTTTAATTTGATTTTTTTTTTTTTTTTATGTTTAACGGCTAGAATATAAAAAAAAAAAAAACAAATCTGGGCCCCACTCTCACAACCGAACACGCTTCGGTTTACCGAAGCATCAAACCGACCAAGGCCACCGACCAACCCGTGCCATCCCGGTCGGTTGGTTGGTTCAAACTGACCATCGAACTGACCAAAGGGTTGGGACGAGTCTTATAAACGGGATTTTTATGTTATTTTAAGGTTTTACTTGATGTAAGCAGATTTTTATGAAAAGTTATATCGATACATTTCTTTTATTATTATTATTATTCAAACAAAAAAAGTTATATATTGAAAATGAATATTCTAACAAAAGTTGAAGAGAAAAGTGGATGGAGTAACAGCAAAATACATTTACATTTATAATTTATAATGAATAACGGAGTATTATCAATTTAAGAAAGATAGTGAATTTAACAAAAATAATGATTTGAGTTTGAGTTAATAAGATAGAATGTTATTATCATCTTATGATACATGATATTGCTAGAAAAGTATTAAAATGACTTAAAAATAATTGAAGCTAAATTACTCATGTTACATTGTAAGATTGTATACTCAGGTAAGTTAAATTGGGTATTTCGTATTCGGTAGTGATTTAAAAGTTCAAGAATATTAGTATACATTTAGAATTAGAAGATGGGTTGGGATTTTAGATTTTTACTTTTTTAGCATCAATGTTGTTTAGTGGATTTAGCAAATGTGTTTGTGATTCTTATTTCACGTTGTTTCATCACGGGGTATTTTAGAGAGCTTATTTGATGAACTCTTTAAATTATTGTATTACGCTACAATTTAAAAAACTTTTAAAGGGTGTTTTGGGGAACTTTTTTGCACAGCTTTTAAATTTTCTTATGAGGGTGAAAAGCTAAAATACAAAAGCCCAAATATGAGGTTTTTTCTTATTACATAAGCTCTTTTTGAAAATTTAAGTCAAACATCCTCTTGCTGCTACCGATAACTCGAATTTAACTGAATTATGATTCATCGTAATTAGGGGTGTTCGTTTGGATGGATTGGATCAAATCCGATCCATTTATATCAATCCATTTGGATTTTGGTTCTTAAAATGTGAATCCGATCAATCCAAATAAATATCGAATCCAAACCGAACTGAACCAAATTACTATTTGGATTGATCGGTTTTAACCGTTTGGTTTTCTCGTGGATTGCATGAGTGTATCGTTTTAACTCGTGAGGGTAATGTAATGAGTGATATCAACGGTTACATATTGTCACGTTGCGTTGAGGGTTTATATAATTTGGGTTTAGTGTTTTATATCCAAACTTAAGATTTTAAGTTATATTTAATGATATATATTAACAATTCCAATAATATAATAAGAGTTTATGTATAAAAAATAATAAAACAAATAGTTAACATACATTTTGATAGATAAATAAGAGTATTACATAAAAGCATTACATATACAACTATTACTATTTGGTTTATTTGGATAATCCGATTCTAATAGTAGTAACCAAAACCAATCCAAAAACCAAACTAATAATTTGGTTCTTGCCCGATCTGATCCAAAAATCCAAATTGTCCGATCCGAACGGTCCAATCCGAATAGACAATTTGGATAATCTGGTTATATCCGAACTGTGAACACCCCTAATCGTAATCTCACTAGAAAATTCACATTTATTATAATTTCAACTTTTTAGGAAAATTTCAATTTCACAATGGTATTTCACGAATCAAACACACCCCAGTTTTCTCGATTTTGAAATTCAACTAAATAGTTTCACATTCACTTTTTCGAATACTTGTATCTTGGGCTATACACTTTGATCTCTGATGGGCTCAACCCATTAGTTACCTTTTCAAAATGGCCTTTAGTAAAGTCCAAAACTTTGTTTATTAAAATATCCATCCCAACAACAAATCATTTATGTAAAACCCAACATCGAATTGTATTGTATTCCAGACTTCCAGTAATGGAAACTCCAAGGCTCCAACAAACAAAATGATTAATAAGTGACTGATCTATCTATAAGAAACACAATGTGATACTCGTTCCATTTCCATCTACCTCCATTTTAGAAGGTCAACTATATGATTTTATACCTTTTCGTGCACCTTAAGAAGCATTAAAATAAGATAAACTAGGTGGTTTATCCGGCACTTCGCGATGGGACGGAAAATTAAAATACACATTAAAATCGAGTTATACTATTAGTGAGGATAAAAACTCGCACTTTTATATCAATAACCGGACAAATAGTTTTATCGATTTAGATAATCATACAGCCTAAACACAACATGTATATTCAATAATAAAATTTTATCTTCCAAACATGTAAAATATAACTTTTATATTACTGTGTAGCGTTTCTTTAGTCTTAAAGTTGAGCGGTCATCTATTTGGTTTCTGTCTCTCATAGTCTCTTGTTGCTCGAAAGCAAACTACACGATTTCTCAATCTTTATCAAAATTTAAACGAATTTTTGTCCCCTCGTATTATAATTTAAGTTGTTGGGTAATTCTGATGTGTATACTTATTTTTGTTTATTTATTTGAAATATTAAAAGTTCTTATTGATTTTCTACCAATTTTCAGTACTACCTACATAGTTACATGTACTAATGTAAACTTATCATCGTGAAACCTATACAAATAACCGGACAAATAGTTTTATCAATTTAGATAATCATACAGTATAACACCCTATATTATTATTATTATTTATTTATTTATTTTAACTTGGAAGCGTTTGTCCAAACATACATTGCATATTATTACACAATATAAAATACTGTACATTACATTATGCTAATTTTACAAAAATACTAAAAGTCATGGTTTAGGTGTTATATTAAAACAACTTCACCTATAAGTTACATTCAAAATAGATCAGAGTAACAGGTTGCCAAACATAGGGGTGAGCATTCGTACCCGAATCCCGATCCCGTACCGTACCGGTACCGTACCGAACCAGTACCGTACCGCTTTAAACGGTCCGGTATTTGGTACTCACTTTAGAGCCAAAAAGATAACCGGTACCAATTGGTTCGGTACCGGTATTTTATCACTTTTCCCGCTTTGGTACCATATCCAAAATATACATGTTTTTCTTTGTTATAGGTCCGTAGGTTCTTTCTATATATTAAAAGATTTATTTGAAACCTCATTTCTATAATCATATGATATGTCTATGAATATAAAAATGATATTTTTTGGGTAATTAAGAAGTATAAAATAGAGTTAGACTCTCGGGTATGAATACAATTGTAATTTTATAAAAGTCTAGCTAATACATTTTGCTACACAAACAATCACGTTTTTAGCACCCTAGTTAAATCGGATTCCTAACATATTGCTTGTTAATATAAAGGTAAGGATCATGACTTGTGTCATTACCAAATCACTTAACACGGTACAATAATGTCGTTGTATATATCTGTTTTTCTTCGTCAATATCCATCTATGTCACTTAATGATGTTTTTATATATTTGAGATTCATTAATATTTATGTTCTTTGAATTTTATCGAGTACAAAATACGTAAATAGGTTTACTTATTATTCTACTATTTTTTTGGTACCAAAGCGGAATAGTACCACTTTTACTCGTACCGGAACCGGAACCGTACCGGTACCATACCGCTTTAAACGGTCTGGTATTCGGTACTCACTTTAGGGCCCAAAAAATAACCGGTACCAACCGGTTCGGTACGGTTCGGTACCGGTTCCGTACCATACTCACCCCTAGCCAAACATTCTTCAAATCCCAAACTTCTTATCCCCATCATGACAAAATTAACAACCTGCAAGAAGTTTAAGCGGTGGGATTAGCACGAAGCTAAGTGAATAGACTTATAGCTAACAGTCTAACTTAACGATAATAATTCAGTTTAAAGTCAATAATATGGTAAACACAATATCAGAGAGGATCGGTGGTTCTTGAGGTAACCCTCAAGCCGTGGTGGCCCCCAAGAACGCTTATAACAAACTGTATTTGGCCGATACAGGAAACCGATAAGCTAGTGTACTATTTACTCACACAACACAGTTTCCACAACAACACATTTGTAAGAATCTGTGTTGGCCAATTAATAGCAGCCTTAAGCCCCAAAAACATATTGACCTCTCAATAATCACATATATGCACATGGCGATATAGCATAGAATTAATAATAACTTGGCATCATGTCAGACAGCAGTATAATACAGTAAACCACTATTACCCATTGTAACCTTAATTGTTATAACCAAATTATACTGATAGTATAAATCCACTCACCTGTCTGTCAAAACTCCAACTCAAAAGTCTTATGTTATTGAGTCTTCGGATTATCTGGAAATACCACAGAATAATACGAATCAGTAATTTATTTCAAATGTCTACACTTGATGTAAAAGTGCATCAATTATTCAACTATAACAATTTAATTGAATATACATTAACATATATACATATACATCATTTCCTAATTTCATTTGTTATCATATCATATCATATTACTAGTTCATAAATCAGATAAACATGTAATAGAATAGTTAAAAAAACTGAATTCAAGATCAAAATATGGTTTTGCTGTAAAAGCCTAAGGACTCGCCGGCTGGGTCCTTCTACCCGTCGGGTCCCCTTATCAAGCAGCTGGGTCGAACCCTTTAGCCACCGGGTACAATGGGTTTTTCGCAAACAGAAATAAATCTCATTTTAAAGGCTAGAAAAGCCGCCGTATTGGGCACTGGAGCAGCCGGGTTGGGTTAGAACCCGCCGGCTGGGTACAATGACCCGTCGGGTTCCCTGATGTTTTACAGAATCCGCCGGCTGGGAGTGATGACCCGCCGGCTTGTTCATCATATATAGCACAAGCAGATCAGCAACCAAACTACGAACTTTTAACACTTAAAACCCCAAACTCAGGTCTCAACTTCAATTTTAATCAACAAAAACGGACCACAATCATGTAGTGACATCAACTAACACTAAACAAACACTTTTCATGCTCTAATTCCTATCAATTTAACAATTCATATAATTGAGCCCTAACTTATTTAATCAAATAAAGTTTGAAGAATAAATCAATAGCATGATTACTAGCATCATAGACAATCAATATCATCATGTAATCATCATTCAAACTCAATTATTTTCATAATCTCTATCATACTCACATATTCAATAAAGTATGAAGCAAGAATTAAAACACTTAAAAATTAATAGAGACAAGCAAAGTGATGATGATGTTAATGAAGATGAAGAACTTAGAATTTCAGCTTCAACTTGATTAATCTTGTATATGATTTCAACAACATGTAGGTATTTAGGTTTTTAGTTCATAAGAAATGAGTTAGAAAACTCACAAGTGAAGAATCAAAATTGGTAAAGAAAATAGGTCGGCCCTTTCATATTAAACCGACTCCAATAAGTGGGTATTTTATACCCGTCTTAAATCTATTGTCTGGAACCTAAATACCAAATTGCAAGAAACTTATTTTATTTTACCGTCATCTACAACTATTTAAAACAAATAATAATTCATTATCCACAATTAGTCAATTGACTAAATTTTCTAAGTTTCATACAAAACAAATAATTGCAAATAATTATTTTTAATATATCAAATAATTATGTAAAATTAAAAGGAATTTACCGTTTTACCCCTAGGCCCAAGGAGTGGATGTTACAAATCTGAGTTTATCACCTGCATTTATTTTTTATTTTTACTTCAGACCCATCTAACATGCCGATAAGTGGAACTGTCCCACATTTTAGGTGCAGGTCAAATAAATTAACTTGCATGAAATCTTTATTGATTGAAGAATTCATTTAATCTGGACAAAAGTTTCAAATGTTGGGATTTTTATAATTTAGAGTTTTGAAAATGCATGACTGAAAATTTGCATTGGTTAACTAATACTTATGTTGGTTGTTTATTCGCTCGGCTATCATCGGAATGTGTCTTAGAGAATTCTCAAACGGGTTACTTTCTAATTATCAGTAGAGCTTCACTATTCCAACCATCAAGGTAAAAATTTAATTCTAACAGTTACTTTAAGTAAAATTCTTTAGTATATGTCTTTCTTGAATATGTAGCTATTCAATGAAATTTGTTGTACAAAATTTACTTAGTAATGATGTTTACTGGTTATTTTCATTTTTGCCATGAAAAGCTTTTTTAAAGTTTAGAAAGAGTATACAATCATCATGATTAGCTTATAGTTTGCTTGAATCACTTAATAAAAGTAGATTTGTTAGGATGATAGATGCATAAATACATTTCTTTGTTGATGTACAGGGGTGCTTTTGTTAGGATAGATGGATTATTGCAAGCTGTCTTGAGTTAAAATCTTAATTGATCCGTCAAGGTGGATCACTGCTAAAGTAGATCAAGTATCTCATAATTAAGTGTATTTTCATTATGCTTATAGTTGTCTTGGTTTGTTTAGGCATGTTCGTTCATATTATGTTTTAGATGTTGAGGAGTATGTGTTAAGATGATTTTTGTTGTCTGTACTCAATTTGAGGCTTCTGCTTCTTTTTGGTTTCTCCTCCACGGTAGGGAATTTGTTTTTGCTGTTATTTTAGCTGCACTTTGGTTGGGATAACTTATTTTTACTGTTACTTATGTCAACACAACATCAAACATATCAGGTAAATAAAATAGTGTTCCGGGGGCACCGTCCGGGTATTACACTAGTTATTTTGATTAGTAGTGTGTGACTACCACATGAATTACTCTTTGTTACTCCTCGGTACACATTACTAATGGTCGAATTTCAATGACATGTTTTGGGTGGTGGAATGAGGCACATTACTAATTGAATTATACATGATTAATTGATTACGTGTTAGACTTGCTGACTTGCTGTACGTATGATGCACAGATTATATATATGCTGCACAGATTATATATATGCTGCACAGATTGTATATATTACTATATATGTACAGATTATATATTTTAGTATGTTACTATATACTTCTATTTGTCACTACTTATTATTATATTACTTTATATGCTTAATCTCTTCTTATTGCAGACCCTAAATGGATAAAGGCAAGATTGTTGATGATAATGAAGAATCTAGTAGCGAAGAAGAGTGTGAGTTTGTATCTGAAAATGATATGGCTTCAATAGCAGATGCGGAAACGAGTACTAAATGGAAGAAAAAAACTAAATGGATAAAGGTAAGATTGTTGATGATAATGATGTGGCTTCATATATCGTTCCATTAATACTCGTGTCCATTCTTCTTTGCTGCTTCTGATGTATATGTTGTATTTTATGCAACAGTGAAAGAGCTAACATTGGAGCAACCTGTGATCGTTATTGATGAAACAGTAGATGGTGAAGACATGGAGGTGTTCGAAGATATTTTAATAAAACAAGGTGAGTTCTTTTTTCTTTTTATTTAGCATGCTTTACTGTCGATTCATCATTCGCTGCTTTTGATGTATATGTTGGGGTTTAATAATGCTTGGTTTTGATGATAATAATAAATACTACATGGTTTTGGGCTGACAGATTGCAACTTTGATGATAATAATAATAATACATAGTTTTGGGGTTTAGCAATGCTTGGTTTTGTTGTACAGGGAGTTTTATATTCGTAAGTGAAGGCCATATTAGTCATATTAGTATCCGAATAGTGCATGGACTTTTGAGACTGTGGAAAGTGAAATCCATATTAGATTGTTAGTCGTACAGGGAGTTTAAGAGTTCTACATTTTGTATAGATTTTTATATCACTAATTTATTTAATGTGATCATTGTTCTTAATTTCTTATCTTACAATACAATGTCTTATTTTTTTGGATAGGGTTGTGGGACTGTGGACAGATTTGCAGCAGTGTTGAAGTATAGATCAAGATGATCAAGTTTGGTGGATTTTCTTTTTGTTAAGGATTGAACTTTTGAATGACTGTAATGGGTTTAAACATTATGACTATGTAATATGTATTAGGGTTCTAAGACTTTTAGTAACTGTGTGTTTCGTTGCTTTGGATTGATGTTTTATCAGATTCATTTTGGACTTTTGAATCTTGATAATAGTTATTGATAAGTAATGGTATTAGGTGGAGTGAACTTATTTTTTCAGATTTATCATTGAATATTTTGACATTATGAATTATTTCGGATAATCGGATATTTGAAATTTCAGATTTTGGATAGCGAATTTCGGATAGCGAATTACAAAACGTCACACAAACATAAAATTCAAGTGGCCATTGGATGAACAGTAGTCACACATAAAACATGTTTACTTGACTTTAAAGAGCATATGGTCACACTTATTAATACTTTGGCCACTTTTGTCTTAATTTTATGTGACCAAACCCCAATATAAAACAATTGTTGTGTGACTAAATGTTACAAAACGCCACACAAACATAAAATTTAAGTGGCCATTGGATGAACAGTAGTCACACAAAATACACGTTTACTTGACTTTAAAGGGCATATGGTCACACTTATTAACACATTTGGCCACTTTTGTCTTAATTTTATGTGACCAAATATCAATATAAAACAATTGTTGTGTGACTAAATGTTACAAAATGTCACACAAACATAAAATTCAAGTGGCCATTGGATGAACAATAGTCACACAAAATACACGTTTACTTGACTTTAAAGAGCATATCGTCACACTTATTAACACTTTTGGCCACTTTTGTCTTAATTTTATGTGACCAAATCACAATATAAAACAATCGTTGTATGACTAAATGTTACAAAACGTCACACAAACATAAAATTCAAGTGGCCATTGGATGAACAATAGTCACACAAAATACACGTTTACTTGACTTTAAAAAGCATATGGTCACACTTATTAACAGTTTTTGCCACTTTTGTCTTTAATTTATGTGACAAAACCCCAATATAAAACAATCGTTGTGTGACTAAATGTTACAAAACGCCACACAAACATAAAATTCAAGTGGCCATTGGATGAACAATAGTCACACAACATACACGTTTACTTGACTTTAAAAGGCATATGGCCATACTTATTAACACTTTTGGCCACTTTTGTCTTAATTTTATGTGACCAAACCCCAATATATAACAATCGTTGTGTGACTTAATGTTACAAAACGCCACACAAACATAAAATTCAAGTGGCCATTGGATGAACAATAGTCACACAAAATACACGTTTACTTGACTTTAAAAAGCATATGGTCACACTTATTAACACTTTTAGCCACGTTTGTCTTAATTTTATGTGACCAAACCCCAATATTAAACAATCGTTGTGTGACTAAATGTTACAAAACGTCACACTAGCATAAAATTCAAGTGGCCATTGCATGAACAATTGTCACATAAAATACACGTTTACTTGACTTTAAAAAGCATATGGTCACACTTATTAACACTTTTAGCCACTTTTATCTTAATTTTATGTGACCAAACCCCAATATAAAACAATCGTTGTGTGACTAAATGTTAAAAAACGTCACACAAACATAAAATTCATGTAGCCATTGGATGAACAATTGTCACACAGAATACACGTTTTCTTGACTTTAAAAAGCATATGGTCACACATTTTATGGATTTAGTTTCTCTTTTAAATGGATACGGCCACTAACCAGCTAATGTAACCATATGTACCCTATGGTCGCTCGACCTTTAGTCACACAGATGCTGAAAACGCAAGTGTGACTATATGCATATCGTCACACTTTTCTGGTGTAACGAAATCGCAGATTTGTACCAGTGATTGGCTTTACCCGGATGATATCGGATTTCACAATCATAGTCTTTAATTAATTCTAACCAACGGCGCTGTCTCATATTCAATTCCTTTTGAGTAAACACATACTGTAGGCTTTTATGATCGGTACAAATTACACACTTGGTGCCATATAACTAGTGCCTCCATATCTTTAAGGCAAATACAACAGCAGCTAACTCCAAATCATGTGTAGGATAGTTTATCTCATAAGTTTTTAATTGCCGTGAAGCATAAGCAATCACTCGATCTCGTTACATTAAAACTGCACCTAATCTAGCATAGGAAGCATCGCAGTAAACGACAAAATCTTCAGAACCATCAGGTAACGCCAAAACTGGAGCCTGACACAATAATTGCTTTAATGTATGAAAAGCTGATTCTTGCTGATCATTCCACTGAAATTTAACATTCTTGCGAGTTAACGTAGTCAGGGGACCCGCAATTTTAGAAAAATCTTTGATGAACTTTCGATAATATCCAGCAAGACCGAGAAAACTCTTAATTTCAGAAGAATTCTTTAGAGCATTCCAGTGCATTACTGCTTCAACTTTAGATGGATCCACTTTTACTCCATCCTTACAAATGATGTGACCCAGAAACTGTACTTCCCGAAGCCAGAACTCGCATTTGGAAAATTTTGCATAAAGATGTTCTCTTTTCAAGGTTTCAAGAACCAATCGCAAATGCAATGCATGATCAGATTCAGACTCGGAATAAATTAAAATATTATCGATAAATACGATTACAAACTTATCCAAAAATGGCCGACAAACACGATTCATTAAATCCATGAATACTGCAGGGGCGTTAGTCAACCCAAAAGGCATAACCAGAAATTCATAATGGCCGTACCTTGTACGAAAAGCTGTTTTTGGAATATCTTCATCACGTACTCGTACTTGATGATAACCCGATCTTAAGTCAATTTTAGAGAAGTAAGATGATCCCTGAAGCTGATCAAACAATTCATCAATTCGAGGCAAAGGATATTTATTCTTTACAGTTCTTTTATTTAACTCCCGATAATCTATACACATGCGAAGAGTACCGTCTTTCTTTTTAACAAACAGAAAAGGAGCACCCCAGGGAGAAGAACTTGGTCTGATAAAACCTTTATCTAACAAATCCTGTATCTGATTCATCATTTCTCTAATTTCAGAGGGAGCTAATCTATAAGGAGACTTAGCTACAGGATTCGAACCAGGAATTAAATCAATGTGGTATTTTACATCTCTTACAGGAGGTAACCCGGGTAATTCATCAGGAAACACCTCCGGGTATTCAGAAACCACCCGAATTTCAGAAATAGATTTCTTTTCTAGTTTAACATCTACCACATAAGCCAAATAAGATTCATAGCCTTTAGCCAGAGATTTTCTAGCTTTCATTTATGAAATTAAAGAAATATGGCTGCCTTCCCGTTCGCCTCGAGCCACGATATATGACTCATCGGAAGTTAGGATTTTCACAAGTTTCTTATGACAATCTATATTCGCCTTATTATGGCTTAACCAATCCATTCCCAAAACCGTATCAAAGCCAGGAATAGGCATTAATAAGAAAGAAATCGGAAAAGTATAACTTTCTATTAAAATATTTGCTCCAGTTACCGAGGTGGTAACAGGAACCAATTTACCACTAGCAACCTCTACTTCAATAGGATTGGTAATCACAGAGGGAATCAGATTCAGTTTATCACAGAAACCAACAGATATGAATGAGCAATTTGCTCCAGAATCAAATAACACACGAGCTGGTACTGAGTTTATAAGAAAAGTACCCGTGATGACATCATCAGTGTGAATAGCCTCATCCACCGTCATCTGAAAAGCACGGCTTGTTGCAGGAGGTGGATTCTTTCGTTTCAAACCAGATGATGACGACCCACCAACCACTCCCGATCCATCATTTTTCGCCTCAGGACACTGACCAATATGATGACCTTCTTTATGACAATTCCAGCATACATGTCTAGGATAGGTACAATTCTGAAATTCATGACCAAAACCTCCACATTTAACACATCGATTAGTCTGAGGTGTACAAGGTCCATTGTGTCGAGCCTTACAATTATTACACCAATTCGGTCGATTACCCGAACCACTTCCAACATTCTTTCCTTTACCTTGTTGTTGACCCTGCCCTTGCTGTTTTCCTTTTCCAGAATTATTACCTTTAGAGCGTTGTAAAAACCTTTCCTTATTTTGTTGTGCTCGAGCTCTTATATCACTATCAGCCGTACGAGCCAAATTAAAAGCCTGTGGAAGAGTACCTGCAAGTCTTATGATGGTACGATAATGTGGTGGTAAAGTTCCTACAAAATGCTGAATCTTTGTTCTTTCATCGGGAACCCACTGATCTACAAACCTTAATTTCTCTGAGAATTGATTAATTAAATCATCCATTGACATTTGTTCCGTTAATTGCAGATTCATAAACTCCTGTCGAATCCTAGTCATATCAAATTCGGAACAGAATTGCTTACAAATCTCGTTATGAAAGTCTGTCCATCGGATTAAAGCTTTCTGTTGTGGGGTCAAAGTAGCAGTAACAGAATCCCACCAAGACATAGCTAATCCTTTTAACAACTGGACAGCATAAGGGACTTTGAGCTCTTCTTCACATTGAACTACCTCAAATTTTCGTTCAACGTCTCGAAGCTAATCCAATGTAACGGCTGGATTAGAACTCCCGAAATACTCCGATGGCTTGCTTGACATGAAAGTCTTAAACGAACAACCCTTTTTCTGAGGTGATGGTATCTGTGAAAACTGTGGTGATGATCTAAACCGTTGATCTTGTAAATACTGTTGTCTCAAAGCTCTAAGTCCGATCACTTCATCCTCTAATTTATGCATATACTCATTCTGATAAACATCACTTTCGGGCGGAAAAGAAGTACCCGCTTGATCATGATTTCCTGGAGGTACCTCAGTCCCTGTAGTATGGTTATGAGTGATGGTTGGTTGTACATTATCTGCCATCTGTATTCAAAACAACAAACTCACAGTTCGTTAATTGTTAGTACCTAGCATACTAACAAATTACTAATCCGTAACTAATCCCCACACCATAGAATGTTTGGCTTACACAAATGGGTTTGGGGATTGAACACCTTACCAATGTACAATTCGCCCAAACCTATGCTCTGATACCAATTTATAACACCCTATATTATTTTATTTTTAACTTGGAAGCGTTTGTCCAAACATACATTGCATATTATTACACAATATAAAATACTGTACATTACATTATGCTAATTTTACAAAATACTAAAAGTCATGGTTTAGGTGTTATATTAGAACAACTTCACCCATAAGTTACATTCAAAATAGATCAGAGTAACATGTTGCCAAACATTCTTCAAATCCCAAACTTCTTATCCCCATCATGACAAAATTAACAACCTGCAAGAAGTTTAAGCGGTGGGATTAGCATGAAGCTAAGTGAATAGACTTATAGCTAGCATGCTAACTTAGCGATAATAATTCAGTTTACAGTCAATAATATGGTAAACACAATATCAGAGAGGATCGGTGGTTCTTGATGTAACCCTCATGCCGCGGTGGCCCCCAAGAACACTTATAACCAACTGTATTTGGCCGATACTGGAAACCGATAAGCTAGTGTACTATTTACTCACACAACACAGTTTCCACAACAACACATTTGTAAGAATCTGTGTTGGCCAATTAATAGCAGCCTTAAGCCCCAAAAACATATTGACCTCATCACATATATGCACATGGCGATATAGCATAGAATTAATAATAACTTGGCATCATGTCAGACAGCAGTATAATACAGTAAACCACAATTACCCATTGTAACCTTAATTGTTACAACCAAATTATACTGATAGTATAAATCCACTCACCTGTCTGTCAAAACTCCAACTCAAAAGTCTTATGTTATTGAATCTTCGGATTATCTGGAAATACCACAGAATAATACGAATCAGTAATTTATTTCAAATGTCTACACTTGATGTAAAAGTGCGTCAATTATTCAACTATAACAATTTAATTGAATATACATTAACATATATATATATATATATATATATATATATATATATATATATATACATCATTTCCTAATTTCATTTGTTATCATATCATATCATATTACTAGTTCATAAATCAGATAAACATGTAATAGAATAGTTAAAAAAACTGAATTCAAGATCAAAATCTGGTTTTGCTGTAAAAGCCTAAGGACCCGCCGGCTGGGTCCTTCTACCCGCCGGGTCCCCTTATCAAGCAGCCGGGTCGAACCCTTTAGCCACCGGGTACAATGGGTTTTTCACAAACAGAAATAAATCTCGTTTTAAAGACTAGAAAAGTCGCCGTATTGGGCACTGGAGCAGCCGGGTTGGGTTAGAACCCGCCGGCTGGGTACAATGACCCGCCGGGTTCCCTGATGTTTTACAGAATCCGCCGGCTGGGAGTGATGACTCGCCGGCTTGTTCATCATATATAGCACAAGCAGATCAGCAACCCAAACTACGAACTTTAAACACTTAAAACCCCAAACTCAAGTCTCAACTTCAATTTTAATCAACAAAAACGGACCACAATCATGTAGTGACATCAACTAACACTAAACAAACACTTTTCATGCTCTAATTCCTATCAATTCAACAATTCATATAATTGAGCCCTAACTTATTTAATCGAATAAAGTTTGAAGAATAACTCAATAGCATGATTACTAGCATCATATACAATCAATATCATCATGTAATCATCATTCAAACTCAATTATTTTCCTAATCTCTATCATACTCACATATTCAATAAAGTATGAAGCAAGAATTAAAACACTTACAAATTAATAGAGACAAGCAAAGTGATGATGATGTTAATGAAGATGAAGAACTTAGAATTTCAGCTTCAACTTGATTAATATTGTATATGATTTCAACAACATGTAGGTATTTAGGTTTTTAGTTCATAGGAAATGAGTTAGAAAACTCACAAGTGAAGAATCAAAATTGGTAAAGAAAATAGGTCGGCCCTTTCATATTAAACCGACTCTAATAAGTGGGTATTTTATACCCGTCTTAAATCTATTGTCTGGAACCTAAATGCCAAATTGCAAGAAACTTATTTTATTTTACCGTCATCTACAGCTATTTAAAATAAATAATAATTCATATCCACAATTAGTCAATTGACTAAATTTTCTAAGTTTCATACAAAACACATAATTGCACATAATTATTTATAATATATCAAATAATTATGTAAAATTAAAAGGAATTTACCGTTTTACCCCTAAGTCCAAGGAATGGATGTTACATACAGCCTAAACACAACATGTATATTCAATAATAAAATTTTATCTTCCAAACATGTAAAATATAACTTTTATATTACTGTGTAGCGTTTCTTTAGTCTTAAAGTTGAGCGGTCATCTATTTGGTTTCTGTCTCTCATAGTCTCTTGTTGCTCGAAAGCAAACTACACTATTTCTCATTCTTTATCAAAATTTAAACGAATTTTTGTCCCCTCGTATTATAATTTAAGTTGTTGGGTAATTCTGATGTGTATACTTATTTTTGTTGATTTATTTGAAATATTAAAAGTTCTTATTGATTTTCTACCAATTTTCAGTACTACCTACATAGTTACATGTACTAATGTAAACTTATCATCGTGAAACCTATACAAATAACCGGACAAATAGTTTTATCGATTTAGGTAATCATACAGCCTAAACACAACATGTATATTCAATAATAAAATTTTATCTTCCAAACATGTAAAATATAACTTTTATATTACTGTGTAGCATTTCTTTAGTCTTAAAGTTGAGCGGTCATCTATTTGGTTTCTGTCTCTCATAGTCTCTTGTTGCTCGAAAGCAAACTACACGATTTCTCATTCTTTATCAAAATTTAAACGAATTTTTGTCCCCTCGTATTATAATTTAAGTTGTTGGGTAATTCTGATGTGTATACTTATTTTTGTTGATTTATTTGAAATATCAAAAGTTCTTATTGATTTTCTACCAATTTTCAGTACTACCTACATAGTTACATGTACTAATGTAAACTTATCATCGTGAAACCTATACCCTGGTTATAATAAATATTGCAATCATTGTTTATCGAATTTTTGTAATCATGTCAACCGTTTAATAATATATGCAAGTGTCTATGGTTATATAATAGTTCGTAGAATGTTTATCTAGCAAAATGAAAGATCGTATCACATAATTAGTGCCCTGTATGTTAATTTTAGTTGTTGTGTAAATTCCAATGTGTTTCTTTTCTTTTTTTGTTGATTTATCTAAAATATTAAAAGTTCATATTTATTTTCTACAACTTTTTTCGATAATACTCACATCTACTAATGCAAACTTATCATCATTAAAATATCCTTGGTTGAAATATATATTGTAGTTATTATTTATTAAACAACTTTTTTAATAGTATTAAAATATCCTTGGTTGAAATAAATATAGCAGCCATTATTTATTGAACAACTTTTTTAATAATATCACACATTTTAAAAATATATGATGATTAAAATTTCAAAAATGAGGTCTTGAACCCTTGACCAAGCGCAACAGAACCAACACACCAACTACTGAGCCAGTTTGCATTTTGTTAGTGTATTTGCGTTTCTTTTTTCTATACAATACGAAAACTTGTCATATAATAAAAAAAAGACATCAAGGGAGTCTTGAACCCCTGACCTACCGCAACAAAACAAACGCCTCCATCCGTTGAGCTAACCAGCCGTCTTTGTCAAATGGTTTCAATTCTTGTTTTTATATCATACGAAAACGTGGCAGATAGTGATTGGGCATGTTACTATTCATCTTACCCTAAATTGTTATTATTTATAATATAATGTTAGACTCACACACATTTCTCATATAATAATAAAGTAATCACCGAAAGACATGAAATTTAATTAACTATGACCCAAGATATGCATAATTGAAACATACAATACATTACAAGAAATGTAATAGTAGTTAAAGGTCATGAATGTAAATGTTTATCCAATTACAGCCAATGGATTAAGAACTAACAACTACATAATATATTTAAACACCCCAAAACTTTTAGAAATTTTTTTTTTTAAACATTAAAACCTTGTCATTTAGGTCCCATTACCCATAACTATATTCATTTAATTACCATACATCTTATTTAATCATTTATAAGCAACAAAACTAAAAAGACTGGAATTGGACAAGTACCCGCAGGGTAGTCCAATTACCCGTCAGGTAATTAATGTACCAGCCGGGTACAACTCAAACCAGCCGGGTAAATAATTATCAGAAGTGGTAACAGAAGCAATCTCATTTTTAAACGTTATATTACCAGCCAGGTATGACTAGTACCCGCCGGGTACTACAGATTAGCAGTCGGGTAAACTACCTAGTAGCCGGGTAGTTCAAGCTGATTACAGGCCTGCACTTTTACTTACCAAATCACAAACCTTCGACGCGCATAACTTCTAAACCATAAAGACTTTAACCCTAAAATTTTGCAGGCACTTTTATATCATTAAAATGAACATTTTCCTTTTTACACTTTTTCAAAATTCACAAAAACGCAAGATTTGGACGTATGGCTAGTTTTTAACCATTTTCGCCACTTTTGGTGACAACTCAAAACTCAAACCATTTCAAATCTGATCAAGACCCTTTGCACCCATGTTTGACATTACAAATCAAGTCTAAAGAATAATTCAAAAGTACCATGATAAAACGCAAAAAGTCAAGTTTTTACGTACGTTATCTCCCTCATTTTAAGCCCAAAGTTAGCAAAAATGCGCTCTAAATAACATTTATTATGAAATTTTGTTAACATAGTCAAAAAGGAAGCAATGTTTTAGAAATCACTCAAAACGGCATGAAAAACGTGTAAAACTGAGCAAAAGCTTTCTACGAATCTCTCGTTCACGCATTCTAGCACAATTTAAGCTACACTTAGAATTATGACCTCTAACTTATGTCATTTTCTTCGTTAGGAAATTATGAACGCGTGGACATAAGGATCGCTCAAAACGGATAAACGAGGCAAAAGTTACGCTAAATCGAAGAAACGAAGAACCAACGGACCGAATACGGCTGTCCCAGACCGTATACGGCTGGACCAGACCGTATACGGCTGGACCAGACCGTATACGGCTGGACCAGACCGTATACGGCCTATACAGACCGTATACGGCCTGTGCCCAGCCGTATACGGCCCAGTCCAGCCGTATACGGTTGGTGCCCACCCGTATTTGCTCCAGTCCACCCGTATACGGCCAAAACCAACCGTATTTCGTGTTCAGGCAATAAAAATGAGATTTTTATACGGCTGTGCGATACGGTTGTGCATTTGAAGGTTGGAATACGGTTGAAGAATACAGCTGTGCATCTCCTATAAATACAAGGCTTCACCTCATTTCTAAATCATCATCCAACACCTCACATCTCATATTCCACACTTCACACTTCATTTCTTTTACGTTTTCGCATTTTTAGCTTTCTAGTTTTGGTCTCTCTTTCTAGAATACTCTCTCTCTAGAGAGAGAGAGATAGTTAGTTGGTTAGGAGATAAGAGAGGAAGCTAGCGTTGTAATCACGGTGTATGATGTATGTTATGTTTATTGCCATGATTATTAAGTAGTGTTTTTCTGTGGTTATTGAAATGTAGATAATTAGATGTAGGGATGATGTTGAAATAATCTTTAAATTAATAATTGGAAATTATTAAACTCTGTTATGTCCGAACTTATCATGCATCTAGACTTAGTTACGAATCACCCTTTCCAGTCCTTCGCGTGACTGCTACTTAGGTTTAGAAACTAATCACCTCTAGATACGGTAGTTTGTTAGCTGTGCTGTCGTACGAATCAATGTTTGTTACTGTAATTCGGTTAAAGTACTGGGTATAGCGATGGAAACACCACTGGTGGAGTACAACCGTGGAAGCTCCAGAACCAGCCGTTGGTACCTGCATTGTGACCTACCTAGTAACCCTAGAATATGGTCTAGGAGCCATAGAGCCGTGAAAATGCTACAGTACACCGTAGGTCTACCTCTGGTTACAAAGCTGTGGAAATACATTAACTAGAGTACACCGTAACGGTACCTAGGGTTAGTAAACATGTGGAACAGCTATAGTACATCGTAAACCTACCTCTGGTTACAAAGACTGTGGAAATGCTTCTAGCACTGTACACCGTTACTGTACCTAGGGTTAGTTGGCTATGGAACGGCTGTAGTACACTGTGAACCTACCTCTGGTTACAAGTTATTGTGGAAGATGGTTAGAGTACTGTACACCGCAAATGTACCTAAGGTTAGCATGCTGTGGAAGAAGTAAATGCACTGTACACTGCTGGTGTTCCTAGGGACGAATGACTGATCGCAAAGGAGAGCTCTAGATCCTGACGGAAGTATTTAAGCTAAATACCACCTAAGAGAATGAGTCTAGTAATGTAGGTCAAGCCCAGCAGTGGTTCAGGATTCCTAAACCCCTAGACTCTACAAAACCGATAGTTCAGAATAACTGGTTAAATATCCGTACACATTTAGGTAATAACATGTGCATTTAGGTGTTAAGAAAGGTCAGAATAACCCGAGGGCAGTCTGTTACCTTATTCCTGCACCCTTTATGGGTCACTAGTCATCACAAGACAGTGGGGGGGGGGGGGGTCGAGCAGCCTGTTCTGATTAGAATCCCGATAACCTAGGTACTTAGTGACATACTTATTTAGGTTTCAACCAAAACAAGTAGGGTCCTAGTGTTTACACCTAGAATTCATTTGTCAATTACTTAAACATGTCCCCAATCATCTTTATAAACATCATCCCCACAACTGATTATTGAAGTTTCAATAGCCACATTCTTTATCTGTCTACCTAATTACCAATTCTCCTCCATTTTACTTTCTCTGCATTTAGATAATTTAGATAATTAGAAAACCAACCAAACAAAACCTACCTATCTACACAAAACCCATCTCAATAGTGAACCTTATCTTTGGCCTAGCTTTGTTTCAATTCGCTCCGATTGAAGAACGACCTCGAGTTATACTTGCTGCTTACTCACCCTGTGTAGTAGGTAGTACCTATAAGTTGAGCCCTGCAAACTATAAATTTTAAAACTTCACTGATCGCCGGCCTGACTGGTCCGGTTAAGTCCTTCTGACGACGAGGATTGTTCTCCCCTTTCACAAAGGAGAGAGCTACAAAACCTGACCTTTCGGGCCGTATCAAGTTTTTGGCGCCGCTGTCGGGGATCGTAGAGCATTACGATATTAAAGCCGCCTTAGATAATTTAGCTGTTAGGAGATCCTTTTCGATTAGGTTAAACCAAACTTAGCCGAAAGTTACTTACCTGCCTTAGGATAGTTTAGTTAAATAACTTATAAAATGAAAAATACAAAAATATCTTTCTATGATTCGCCGCCTTCAAGCCCAATTTATCCATTCGCCCACAAGACGACCGAGGAAATGATGGCCATGGACGACGCTGAGTTCTTCGACTGCTTAGAACAAGAGCTGGAATCCGACTTCTACTCTTAATCTTCAACTCCACCCGAAGAAATCTCCGCTAATCCAGATGACGATTCTAGAACCTTAGGGCAATTCTTAGATCTTGACTTAGGATCCAATGAGTCTCAGCAGAAGATTTCAACTTCTGTCTCTAGCATTCCAAGCTATCAGGTTATACCTGTATCTGAGATTTCATTTCCATTAGAAAGTATCTCAAGATTCCCTGATTTTGATGGTACCTCTGAAAATCTTCAAACCTTTCATTTTCCACCCGTTGAAGAACGCATCCCCATAAGGAATGAAGACACTTACGACTACCCTCCAAAATCACCAATTTTTATAAACCTTGTACCTGAACCTGTGTACACCATATACCGTGTTGTTGATAGGGATGTACCGGAAGATTCTGATGATGAAATCCAATATATTGGACACTCTTTTGATCCTGATAGGAGGTTAGATGTGTGTAGGGCATTTGCCAGACATCTCAACTCATCAGACTTTCCTTTTTCGGTTGATCAAACAGAAGTCTGCAATCGGATTGATAATCAAATAGGTATTCTCCACCATCTTCCAAACCAAAATGAAGATGGCATCTTCACACAGTATCGAGAGCAAGAACTAAAGCTTATATCAGAAATAGACCTACTAATGGACCTATTCGCCAGCACCGATTATCATCCGGTTTCACAAACCCTGATTAATCGCTATGTTGCGGCTATGATATATGAGCTGGAGATCTGGATTTCAAAAGATCCTACCATATCTCTCACCATTTCTGGAAAAATTCCATTCTTCGTATATCCCGCTGATAACATCAAATAGTACTATATTTATATACTAATATTCCCTAGTTTTTGTATACTTTTATTACATTTACTTGATAAAATGTAGTTATTTCGTTCATATTTACAAAATAGGTAGAAATTGAGTTTAAATTAGAAAAGAAACGAAAATGAATAAAAATAAGTTAAATAAAGTAATTTTTGTATAAAAGTTAGTTGTACATAAATATGATTGGGACAAAGTGGTTAAAAGAGTGATAAAAATAAATAAAGTTTGTAAATATTTGAGTTCGAAAAGTTAAATGAGTTGAGCAAAAATAGTTAGATTGTATATTTATTAGAGTTTATGAGTTGGACCAAATAATTAAATAGGTTAAATAATAGTTAAATTAGTATTATAATAATAATCATTTGATCATGTACTACGTAGTAGTTAGTATAGTAATAAATAATATATTATAATATTAGTAGTAAGTAGTAATGTAAATAATAATAATAGTTATAATAATAATAGTAATATAAAATGAATGATGATCATTTTGTTTGCAGAGATTCACGTGGGGCATGGCCCAAGTCAAACGATGGTCAACAGCTAGTAGCCCAAGTCAAAAAGTCATTTAACACTAATGGGGCCCGCGAAGAAATAAAAGAAATGCAATCAAAAAGAAAGATCCAGAAGAGACGGCATTTTTGATGCAAAATGGGAAGTCGGCTGGCAAAACTTGTGGAGTACGAAATTTACATTTGACCGCCGGCTAATTCATTTAGCCGCCGGCTAAATTCGCGGCAGCCACGGGTATAAATAGAGGCCATTCTGCATACGATTGGAGACACATTTTTAGGTTAGGGTTTTTATATATTTCGTTTAGGGTTTGTATATTACGAATTTTGGGGTTACTTTGGAGGCACGAGGGATCAAGATCGACGCATATTCATTCTAGTTCTTCGTGATTCGTCTTGTGGTTTGTTATTACTTTTATTATTTCAATATTATTGATGATTTTAGTATTGATTAATATGAGTTTTACATATCTTATGATGATTTGAATATTTAAAGTGGTTGTATAATTGATGTAGCTCGGATTATAATTATTGAACGATTATAATTGCGTATTGACTAAGCTATTTAATTGAAAACTATTATATTGCTCGTGGATCCTTGTTTATTGGTAACTAGTAGTTATTGTTGCTCAACGTGATTAATAATATTGATGAGATTGAGTTCCTTTAATGTTATTAATTATTGATGGTTATAATCTTAGGGTTTTAACTATTGCTAAATAGATTGAGTTTGATAGGTTGAATACACGATAATTATCTACTTTAAAATGAACAAGACAACAAGAAATTGTTGGGTATTGTTGAGTCATACCACTAGAGTCAATTATAATGAGTTGTGAATGTTTAATGCATGATTTAGGGAAAGGCACACAATTGACTGATCATCTTGTGACATTGAAACCAGTGTTTTATGTTGGACCCTAGATTGTAGGAATTAGTTAGACCCGAAATGTTGGCTAGTTCACATTCAATTTAATATTCATTGAAGAATATGGTATTAAGTTGATATAAAAGAATCACAATTAGATAATCAATACGTAATGAATCGGGAAATATGAATCTGAGTGACGTTAATTATACAATTACTTGTTCCTTCCTATTGTTTCCTATTTGTTATTTTAATTTACAATCTTTATTTAGTTTTAATTATTATTTACAAGTCTTATGTTCGAACGGCACTAAAACGTCCCCCTTTGTTTACTGTTTTCTAGGATAATTAGTATTTTCTATTTTAATTAATAAACCACCATTCCTGTGTTCCTGAGATCGACCTGGACTTACCATAGCTATACTATTCCGATCAGGTATTCTTGCCTGGTTGTGTGATAGTATTAATAAGGTATTTTCAGTTATAAATTATAAAACAAGACGCGCTTTCACACGCATCAAGTTTTTGGCGCCGCTGCCGGGGACTCTTAACTGGTTGAACTATTCTGCCGGGGAACACTTAACCGGTTGGACTTTTGTTCTACCAGGGAACGGTGTTGTTTATTATTTAAATTGGAAATTTATTTTAGTTAAAAAAAAAAATTGGAATTTTTTTTTTAGTTAGTTTTTATTTTATATTATTTTCTTTTCTACTCTTTTCCTTTTTGTTTTATTTTGACAGGTATGTCTCAGAACATGAATAATGTTCCTGTGAATTTTCAAAACTCGAGAAACGTTCGCATGTTGACTAAAGAGGAATTGAAGCAATCTTTAGATGAGATGATAGCATATTGGAATAAGGATCTAATTGTGAAGGATATGGAAAGCGACAAGGTAGAAAATTTTGACAAACCAAAAGATGGAGGATATAAGGCAAAACCAAATTTAAAAAAATATAAGCCTATACCTTTATCGGAAGAAATTGTCAAAAAGTATACACTTCCGCCTCCTTATCCAGCTGCTTTGAATAGAAAGTACAATGAAGGATAAATTTTTCCAAATCTTAAGAAAGATACTGTTAAAAGCTTATCTCGTCCAGTGATTGTGAAAGCTACGCAATCTATGGAGACTTCAAGTGAAAAAGTGGAAGAAACGAAGACTATTGGCCACAGTCAAAGAGATTCCATTCAACAACTTGAGGAGATAAATCAAACAGATAAGTGTTCTCAGTCCTCTGACTCTTTATTTTCTAATGAGATTTTTAGTGAAATTGAACAGGAAGACGATATGGAGGTAGATTGGTTGCCTTTGCCAAGATTTGATCACTATGATTCTGATGAGGAAATACTCTCGTTACTTGATTCTAATGAAGAGAAAATTCTTGAATTGAGAAACCGAGATGGGGTTATGTCAGAAAACGAATTAGTAGCTACTAGGAATCCAGCTATTAGTGAAATTTCGTCATCACATCCGGAGGTGAATAATGAGGAAAATGATGATCAAGCGGTGGTAAGGATTAGAGGAGAAATTGAAAACATAACTTGTGGTAATCTGACATCAACCAACAGTTGGATTAAAACTCCGCCAACGGTTGAAGTATCTATAAGCACAAGTTCATTGTTTTACGAGTATGAAGATCCTTTTTGGCAATTCGATTGGAAGGAAAGTTTCTCGCAATATTTGGAAAATCATGGAGTATCTAATAAAGGACATCTACCTGTTATAAATGATAAGTATCTTTTCACTTTCATTTTTATAAATTTACATTTTTGGATAATTTTTAGATATTACCATCCATGCTTACTTTTAAGTGTGGGGAAAGTCAATAGATTTTTAGGTAAATAAGGTTGGAGTCAAGCTAGTGACTCGAACAAAAACAAGCGCTTCTCGGGAGGCAACCCGTGCTTGTACATTGTGTATAATTTTTATTTTTCAGTTTTTGGTAGTTTATTTTTATACGTTTAATGTTCTTTGCTACTTTTTGAAGTTGGCAACCATTTCAGAAGAAATTGGAATTTTTGGAAAATAAAAGAACTTTGTGGGTGTGTTCCCTGGAAACCCTCACGAGACTATAACTCGTCCACTTGGGATACCGAGTGGTTTAAAGGCTTATTGCATACGCTAAATGCAATCGTGATTAACTACGAAAGTGTGTGCTGTTGTACATTTTTGAATAAAGATCGGAAGATGACCCATTACGCCGAACCAGATCAAGATAATCGCGTCATATTCAGGGGAGTTTTTCGTTCTAATTTCTTTTCTTCCTTTTCACACTTTTATTTTTACTTGTTTATATACAATGAGGACATTGTATAATTTAAGTGTGGGGATGGGGTCGGTAGAAAAGAATTTTTTTTTGTTTACTTGTCCTTATATTATAATTTTGTTAAAATTTCATCAAATTTAAAAAAAATTTGAGTTAAAAACTAGGTATTTATTAGTTAGAATACTTTTTGTTAAAAGTTTTGTTTTGTATTTAAAAGTTTAGACTTTAATGTGGATTAACTGTTTTGTACATATAACGTAAGAAACTTAATAATGAGTGATATATAGTTACATGATATGATGTACTAATAGGCAATTTATATGAAAATTTCTGAATTTTAAGAAATTAATAAATAATTGTATATTACTTTATGATACATAATATGATGTATGACTTAAAAGTCTTAATTCTTAGATTTATCATGTGATAATTTTATATATCTTGATACTTATATGAATATATTTGGGGGTATATATTGATGGTTTCCTCTGTTATACGAAAGTATAGACCTGGTCTCTATTAACTTATATTTAACATTAAGCAAACACAATTCAAAAGTACTTGAAAAGTCTTAAAAATAAAAGATACCTAATGAGGTCGCCAAAATGGTTTGACAAAGTCTGGTTTTGCTTAAACCTGAATCAAGTTATGTCGCTCTGTTGCATGAAAATGCAGACCTGTCACCAATGTCTTGATTCTTAAAAATGGATTTCATATATTTATTTTGAATATAAAAGAAAATTGCATGATTAAGTTTATGTAACAACCGCAAAATTAGGGTCAATTTAAAATTTTCCTAATTACGTGCTTATTACGTGTATTTAATATGAAATAGGATTAAATACGATAATTACTTAATATATATATACATACATACATATATATATATATATATATATATATATATATATATATATATATATATATATATATATATATATACACGTATACGATTCGTTCAAATCGTATGAAACTACAATTGTACAAACATACGGACGTTGGCAAAACAATTATTAAATAATGTGGAATTATTTAATTACTTCAACTACTACTTTATATTATGTTTATAATATAACGGACACGTACGTTTTTAATTAAAACTTTACCGAACTCTACGAAAACTCGACCAACCGACAAAAAGAAACAAAGTTATATTTTATAACTAAATAACAAGAAGTTCGACAAAATACTTCAACTAAATTATCGAATAATATCTCGTATTTTAAAAACGTATAAATAAAACACGTATAAAATGATTTTAACGTTTAAACGACCGGGGAAATGAACACCGCACGAAGCGCAAACACGAGGGAACGAAACTTGGTGAGATCCACACATGGTGGACCCCACCAACCGGCCAAGACAAGGGGACACACCCCCTCACCTTTCTTCTTCCATACACAATACACACACACACACACTCCACCCCTTTTCTCTCAACTCTCTCTCTAACTCTACTCTCTCTCTATCTCGGTCTCTCTCTCTAGCCCAAAAACTACCACAAAAACTCCCTAAATCACCTACCTCGTTTGGAGGAAGTTGATCACGACAACGAGCTCTACAATTCTATCTTTTCGGTTTCTCGATCCGACGACTTTGTAAGTTTTCCGGCGACTCTCGAACTTTTCCGATTTCAATTATTTTGCTAGATTATTGTTCCCCTAGCTTAGTAATGTCCAAATATATAATTAAAACTCGTTTTTGAAAACATTATCGAAAATGTCGGTTTTGGTCACTTTTAAGAAAACGACACCTCGAACACTAAAAACGTCAACTAATAATTTTTATGAACTCATTATAACATTCTAAAGCTAGTGTAAAAGTTTCGGGTCAAACCGAGGTCGTTTGACCCCAAAAACCGAGCTTAAAAACGTAACAGCCCTTGTGTTGCATCAGATCAAAAATCTATGAGACACAAGGCTTGTGTCGCATAGAAGCATAAGACACAAGGCTTGTGTCGCATAAACCATAAGACACAAGCATTGTGTCGCATAACCCATAAGACACAAGGATTGTGTCGCATAAGACATAAGACACAAGCGTTGTGTGGCATCAGACATAAGACACAAGCGTTGTGTCGCATCAGACATAAGACACAAGCGTTGTGTCGCATCAGACATAAGACACAAGCGTTGTGTCGCATAAAACATAAGACACAAGCATTATGTCGCATAAAACATAAGACACAAGCATTATGTCGCATAAAACATAAGACACAAGCATTATGTCGCATAAAACATAAGACACAAGGACTGTGTCGCATTTTGTGTTGCATTAAGTTGCGTATCATAAGACACAAGCCTTGTGTTGCGGAACACAAGCATTGTGTCGCATAAATCATAAGACACAAGCACTGTGTCGCATTTAGTGTCGCAAAAACCCAAAAACAGAAGCTAAAAACATTCTAAGTGTTTAAAAATCACTTTTTAACAACCAAATCAAATACGATACGATTTATACATGAAAATACTATACTTTTGGAAGTACACACCAATACTCAAATACGAATAAGATTACACTTATCTAAAACGCGAGATCCCACTCGCGCACATACCCGAGATTACATTCGATACCGACTTATGAGTTTACACTCAAACTAATACGAGCTTACACTCGAACACATACGAAATTTCACTCGTACACTTTAGGATTACACCCGCACGGACGTTACAAGTTGCAATACAAATGTATATAAAACTATACGATACAACAAATACATAATAATAATAGATGAGATTATTATTATGCGCCGCTACCAACGGGCCGTACAACTTTTATACAAACTACAAATACAAACAAATACAAACGTACAAACAACAAATGGACATTAACTAGTTTGGGAACAACTAGCATGGATACCTTACAAGTATTCCATTTACTTACTAAACCTTATGCGTATTAGGACGCTAAGGGTTGCTAGTCCGGGATACTACCTTGCTTGCTTACTGCATTGTCTGCTAGACTCAGGTGAGTCTCACAGCCCCTATTTTACTGTTTTCACTCAGGGGTGAGATGCATTACTGTTTTACATGAACACACGTACTTACTTGCTGGCATGATTTACTTACTTTACTGAATTACGGATACGCCAATAGCATGAGTTTCGACTAATCCAATGAAAGCCTCCTAATCATAGTTGTTAGTTATGGGATAAGCGCGAGTTTTAGTATATGGATCCATATGGGACTGACAATCCCCGCCCGGGGTAGCACGCACTACCACGAACCGTTACTGTAGAAACGGGCGTTTCTTACTCGTTTCATATGAATGTTTTTGGATTAACATTCACGGGGGTACTATATTTACTGTACGTTAAGCTTCAACTATGGTGGCTCATGGCAAGGGTATCAAACGGTTAGCATGACCTACAACCACCACTTACTTACTGGCTGGCTAATGATTTACAAATACAACTGTTACTTGTGTGTTCAAACTATTCACTTACAAACCTGTGAGATTCACCAACCTTTTGGTTGACCATTTTAGTAATGCATTCTCAGGTACTCAGCTTTAGATGGAAGCCCAGCAGGATATGCTTATTAGCTCGAGTCGCATGCATTTACAAGCTTGGAGATTTTTATACCTTACTTTTGTACTAGTTGTTATGTATTAGAATCTCTAGGAATTTACTCGAACTCGAGCTTGTATTTTGAAACTACTTATGTATTAATGTAATACTTTTAGAACGTCTCATATAGAGTCGTTCACTGTATCCTTTGTGCTTGTGATTATTGATTAGTAACACCCAAAAACTCGCTTCCGCAAACCATTAAATTTGGGGGTGTTACAAGTTTAAGAGTATATCATATGTGAAAATCATAAGTAATATACATATTAACAATAAAGGTGTATTCAGAGATATGAGTATAGATTGTTTAAAGTGGACAAATATATTAGTAATCATTCATGGATAATATGTTGCACTAATAATAATAATTTTTATTTGTACTTTATAGTTATCCATGTTAATTAAATTGTTTAAAGTTTTAAATTATGAAACATATTTTTAATTTGAGTATTCTAATTCTTAAATATTAGTTTGATGCTTATCAGTTTTAGATGATGAAAATGTATTCTACTTGAGGACAAGCAAAACTTAAGTGTGGGGATATTTGATAACATCAAATAGTACTATATTTATATACTAATATTCCCTAGTTTTTGTATACTTTTATTACATTTACTTGATAAAATGTAGTTATTTCGTTCATATTTACAAAATAGGTAGAAATTGAGTTTAAATTAGAAAAGAAACGAAAATGAATAAAAATAAGTTAAATAAAGTAATTTTAGTATAAAAGTTAGTTGTACATAAATATGATTGGGACAAAGTGGTTAAAAGAGTGATAAAAATAAATAAAGTTTGTAAATATTTGAGTTCGAAAAGTTAAATGAGTTGAGCAAAAATAGTTAGATTGTATATTTATTAGAGTTTATGAGTTGGACCAAATAATTAAATAGGTTAAATAATAGTTAAATTAGTATTATAATAATAATCATTTGATCATGTACTACGTAGTAGTTAGTATAGTAATAAATAATATATTATAATATTAGTAGTAAGTAGTAATGTAAATAATAATAATAGTAATATAAAATGAATGATGATCATTTTGTTTGCAGAGATTCACGTGGGGCATGGCCCAAGTCAAACGATGGTCAACAGCTAGTAGCCCAAGTCAAAAAGTCATATAACACTAATGGGGCCCGCGAAGAAATAAAAGAAATGCAATCAAAAAGAAAGATCCAGAAGAGACGGCATTTTTGATGCAAAATGGGAAGTCGGCTGGCAAAACTTGTGGAGTACGAAATTTACATTTGACCGCCGGCTAATTCATTTAGCCGCCGGCTAAATTCGCGGCAGCCACGGGTATAAATAGAGGCCATTCTGCATACGATTGGAGACACATTTTTAGGTTAGGGTTTTTATATATTTCGTTTAGGGTTTGTATATTACGAATTTTGGGGTTACTTTGGAGGCACGAGGGATCAAGATCGACGCATATTCATTCTAGTTCTTCGTGATTCGTCTTGTGGTTTGTTATTACTTTTATTATTTCAATATTATTGATGATTTTAGTATTGATTAATATGAGTTTTACATATCTTATGATGATTTGAATATTTAAAGTGGTTGTATAATTGATGTAGCTCGGATTATGATTATTGAACGATTATAATTGCGTATTGACTAAGTTATTTAATTGAAAACTATTATATTGCTCGTGGATCCTTGTTTATTGGTAACTAGTAGTTATTGTTGCTCAACGTGATTAATAATATTGATGAGATTGAGTTCTTTTAATGTTATTAATTATTGATGGTTATAATCTTAGGGTTTTAACTATTGCTAAATAGATTGAGTTTGATAGGTTGAGTACACGATAATTATCTACTTTAAAATGAACAAGACAACAAGAAATTGTTGGGTATTGTTGAGTCATACCACTAGAGTCAATTATAATGAGTTGTGAATGTTTAATGCATGATTTAGGGAAAGGCACACAATTGACTGATCATCTTGTGACATTGAAACCAGTGTTTTATGTTGGACCCTAGATTGTAGGAATTAGTTGGACCCGAAACGTTGGCTAGTTCACATTCAATTTAATATTCATTGAAGAATTTGGTATTAAGTTGATATAAAAGAATCACAATTAGATAATCAATACGTAATGAATCGGGAAATATGAATCTGAGTGACGTTAATTATACAATTACTTGTTCCTTCCTATTGTTTCCTATTTGTTATTTTAATTTACAGTCTTTATTTAGTTTTAATTATTATTTACAAGTCTTATGTTCGAACGGAACTAAAACGTCCCCCTTTGTTTACTGTTTTCTAGGATAATTAGTATTTTCTATTTTAATTAATAAACCACCATTCCTGTGTTCCTGAGATCGACCTGGACTTATCATAGCTATACTATTCCGATCAGGTATTCTTGACTGGTTGTGTGATAGTATTAATAAGGTATTTCCAGTTATAAATTATAAAACAAGACGCGCTTTCACACACATCACCCGCCACCTATATGATTAACAAGTTACTGGAGATATTTCCTGGAGCCGATGATGATAAAATAGAAGCCGCTTTCTTTGCTGAAAGAAAGAACATCAACGTTGAACTCACTTCATTATTCGATCATTCTAAATTTCCTTTCATCGTATCTGAAAGATCTTTAATCATGGACGTCGCCGAAGCAGTTCACACTACAACCGGGGACCCTGATTCTGAAGAAGAACGGAAATTTCAGAAAACCCTAGGAAATCTTCTCCACGACCTTAATAATATAGATAACGGAATACGATTAGGAATTTCAAAACCAAAGAAAGTTAGGAAAGAATTTAATAGGTTTATTGACGATCTTCTAGATTTAGGCAAAAGGAACGTAGGTTTCTTAGTGAATTCGAACGTTTTTCATTAAATCCTGCAGACCTAGTTGATTTTGTCATCAAAACCCTTATTGTTGATTTCATTCCTCGCTTCACTCTTCGTGATCCAAATCAAGTGCTTTCGAGCATTTGAACAACTTAAAATACTTTTTGGAAAGTCGAGCTATAGACTGTGTTGAGTCACTGGTCGCTGACCATGTTGAGTCACTGGTTGCTGACCAACTCAACTTAACACTACTCGATGAAGAAATGGATTGTATCAAAGCTGCTGTTGCTGATGATAGGTTTCGCTGATCGTCATTCATTCTGCTTGATATGCTGAGGAAGATTAAAGCTCAACTTGGTGTGTCGATGATCAACGTCAGCGAGAGCTTTACTTCTTCAAATCAATAAAGGCAAAAGTCACTGCCAAAATAACAGCCAGTCACTGAAGATCTCTAGTTCAAGTCATTCTACAAGAGCATATTAGCTCGCAGTGAGTGAGGAGGATTACTGCATCTTCAGGGACTATTTAATAAAGCCTCTCAATCATCAAGTACAAAAAGTACTGTACTTATCTATACATCCGCAAGAAAGTTCTAGCTTGAAGTATGTTAGAAAGATTACGTGGCAGCGAATGATTGGTTTTAAGGTAACGAGATATTTGCGGTAACAGAATTGGGACCCGCAGAATGTCGATTCATTAGAGATCAAGCCAATCAAGCAGCGACACGTGTCATTCCAAGATCCTATTTTATAGGCGATATTTTAGGAACTCTTGTAGTATAAATCGTTTAGTGTTTTTACTGTAGAGGCTAGTCGTTTAAATCGTGTTAATCACTTGTATGTCAGTGAGTAGTTAGTCTAAGCACGACTTAACGATCCAGCGAGTGAACAGTCAGCGTGTTTGTCCACTGCTGCTCATCTCATTTGTAATAGATTAGCTAAGTGTTTGAATTGGATTAACTTTGGTTAATCCATTCCGCATTCAACACTTGTGAATTGTATAATCAATATAATTCATCATTTTGGCTATCATTACTTTATTACTTTGATATTGTCATATCCATATATCTGTTATACTCTGTTTCTGTTAAACAATTAACAACTAACAAATTAACTTAAGTTAAAATCTGGAATTAGTTGTTAGATTGTATTCAACCCCCCCCCCCCCCCTTCTACAATCAACTTTACACTTTGCGATTCCAATTCACTAAACAATAGTGAATTACGGGACTCTCAATTGGTATCAGAGCAGAGTTAGTTTAAATTCAATTAACCAGGTCTGCAATGGAATCAGTAAAGTACAGCTGTGTTGACTCTGATTATCAGAAAGGAAATGGTTCTACAACCAAACCTCCAGCTTTTGATCCTTCAAGGATTGAAACTTGGATGTCCCGAATGATGATGTTTTTAGATCTAATTGACGACCGTCTCTGTAATACAATAACCAATGGTCCCCACATTCCAACCACAATTATTCCTGCTGTCATTGCTACAGCTACTACTCCGGCTATACCAGAAATGGTTGTGCCCAAAAGAGAGGAACAATGGTCGGATGAGGATAGACGATTGGTTAGACTCGATAAACAAGCTAAAATCTACATAGGCATGGCACTTTCTGATGAGGTGTTCGAATCTATCAGGCTTTGTAAAACTGCTAAAAACATGTGGGATACCCTTAGGAATATATAAATTGGAACTCCTGATATTATTCGCTGCAGGGAAGTCAATCTCACTTGCCAGTATGAGCTGTTTGCAATGAAACCAAATGAATCTCTGTCTTCTACTTACACCAGATACCAGTCACTGATGAACAAAATGGAGAAGGCTGGTATAGGAAAGGAGCAGCGATTTGTTGTTGAAAAATTCCTGGAGTTGCTACCAAGGAAGATTTGGGGAACCATTGCCACATGCACTAGACAGAGAAATGATTATTCAATTCTTAATCTAACTCATGTCTATGGTATTTTGCTCAACTGGGAGCAGTCTGAAAAGCAAGCTGATCAGAGTGAGCATATTCGTGCTACTCTTGGAAGTCAGAAGATATCCAATGCCCTTGTAGCTGAGCTTGATGAAATTGATCAGAGACAGAAGTCAAAAGTATCTAAGAGAAGCTCGAAGTCACTGATAGCTGAAGAAGAAGGTGGTCAAGATGAAGAACAACCAGAGTATGAATATGATGAAGGTTTGGAGAAGCTTGAAAAAGACATGGCCATGATGGTTGCTAATTTCAGAAGGAACACTAGATCAAAAAGATTCGCTGGTGCTCCATCATCTGAAAATTTTCAATCCAAAGGTGAATGCTACAAGTGTGGCAAACATGGTCATTTTGCAGCTGAATGTAGATCAAAGTCAGTCAACCAAGTCCCTGAACCAGTGCCAGACTTCAGAAATGATAAGTATAACAAGTACAAGGCAAAGTACAAAAGGCTGAAGGCAATGGCTAAATCTGGAAAGAAGAAGGGTAAAGGGTTTGTCGCTGAAGAGGGATCACTCAGCGACTCTGATTCCTCATCATCATCCGATGAAGAAGCAATGATTTGTTTAGACAAGGATTTCTGTCTAATGGCTGATGACGCTGAATCCAATGAAGATATCAAGGAAATAGCTCACAAATGTTCAGCATCTGAATGGGATCCTGAAACTCTTTACAAGGTGCATTGTTTTAAATCATATACAGCTGCTGAAAAAGATAATGTCTTTGAGTCTTTGATAGTTGACTTATCAAATGCTCATGATATTCAAAAAGGGCAGAAACGTAAAATCAGTGACTTATAATCCAAACTTAATGACCAAAATGAAAATGAGTCAAAGATGAAGAAATTAAAACTGGATCTTGATGCACAAACTTATGCAAATCAAGTATGTGTTCAAGAAAAGGTAAAATTTGAGACACAATTTCAACAACTCAAAAAGGTCATGGAATTTTGGTGTAAGTCAAATAATAAGGTCAATCAATGCGTAAATAATCAAATTTCAAAACAAGTTAAAGCTATTTTGGGAGGAGATTATGAATATGCTGCATCCCTCGCTGACTCAACAATGGTTGACCCTGTTTTTGAACCCAAGGGTAATTTTTTAGAAGCCGTATTTGAACCCATCTCAATCTTCAGTGAGCCAAGACCAAACTATTTTACAAAAAGAAAATTGGTCACTGATGATTCTGATATGACAGCAGGTAGAGATGAGATAAATGTTTTGGAAAATGTCAAACCATCAGTAACTTCACATCTCATCAAAACCATCTCTGATAATCAAGTTATTATTAGAAACTTCACTGACACTGTATCAGTCACTGAGAGAACTTCTATCAGTGATCTTAAGTCAAAGATGCAGGAAGTAAAAATCAGCAAGAATAGTTGTTTGACTGTGTCAGATCAGCAACTTAAAATAAGGAAAGTCAAACAGGCCAGTCATGTTAACAAAAAGTGTTACAAATATGGTGAAAGACAGCACTTGTCATCTGAATGCTCAGCTCTACCTATTTCAAAACATCAAATCATCAGTGAGCATTCAGATACGATTTATGCAAATCAGTGGAAGCCAAAACCAAGGCTTGGTCACTATGAACCCAGTTCTGGATGGGTTCACCAATCAAGCTTAACTGAATAAATAGATTCTTTGAATTTATTTATTTATTTTTGCTCTATCTTTTATAATCATTTTAAATAACTTGACTCTATGGTTTATAACATTAGAAGGATATACTCACTGATCAACTGACTTTCACTGATACAATCAGCAAGTTCAGAAATTAGTATGTTATATTCTTCTTTCATTATAACTCATAAAGTCACTTGAATATCTTTTATGTCTAAAAGTTTGATTAATGTCATTCTTCTATGATATCACTAGCTGATCAGGTCAGTATTCTAAGTTGTGATCTGATCAGTAACTTGTATCAATAGAAACATAATGTTCATCTTACTTTAAACATAATCTATATTCTTTTCTTTCTAATAAAACATATATATATATATATATATATATATATATATATATATATATATATATATATATATATATATATATATATCAAAATTTGACAAAGAATGGTCCTTATCAAAGCTAAACCCATATCTAAATGATTTAATCAGTATTCTAAGTTGTGATTAGATCAGGAAAACAAAAGGTTCAGCCAGATAAATCTATGAAAGTGTCAAGTTATGATATTTATATTTTTTTTTGTGATAAACCAAGAATCTGGTTATGTGATCTCAGGGACATTTACTCCCTGAGATATCATTTAATGGTGATATATAAAATTGATAAACATTCGTTATGTTTAATACTTTTTGTATTTAACTTGACGGATTTCAAAAATAAATATTTTTTGGTGCAACGAAAAAGTCGCGCGCTTCTGACATTCTCTCTCCTACGTCAACGCACTTTTCCGGCACACCACTCCCATCACCATTAATACCACCACTCTTCATCATCATCACCCCTATACCACTAAAATCACAACCATCGCCCACGAATCTTCACTTTTAACCACACAATTATCAAGTTGTACTCACTATAAAATCAGTGATTTTATCTCTCTCACTTTTTATGCATACTTGATTTTTGTGTTCTTTAAAATTGAAAACCCTTCATCTTCAAAACCCTAAAATCTGCAAATCACAATTCTTTAATCACTATGGCAAGATCAAATTTTTTTCAAAATTCTTATTCACCCACTACAGAGATTAAGGCTCTAAAAGCCTCTGCAGTGAGTGATGATCTTGTCATCACTGTCCCAAAATCAAATTACTTTGGAAATCTAAAATGTGCAAAAACAGAGTATGCGGAGATTATTAACTTTTTAAATAATCATTTTATTCTCCCTGCTCTCACTTTATCTCCTGGAGAAATGAATCCTGAATGGCTCAGTGAGTTCTAGTTCACTGCAACTCACTCAATTGTTGATAAGGTTTCACAAATCCAGGGTTTTATTGATAATGGTGGAACTAGAATTTTGATTACTGCAGACATCATCCGCACTGCTTTACAATTTCCTGTACACAATGTTTACGTACCACTGCCCGATGGAGATGCTGCCAAAGGAGGCATCGTCAATCTCACTAAGATTGAATGCAAACACTCTGTCGATGCAATTGGTAACCGTAAGTATTCTACTGTACATAAAACTAAAATGGATGGTGTCTGGAATGCTTTGTTTTCAAATTTTATTCAGTGCTTAGGCACCAAAACAGGGAGCTATGATCAATTCAGCACCCTAGAGGCACAGATCAGTTGGTCACTAGTCAACTCTTTAAAGATTGACTATGCAAGAGTGATTTTTGATGAACTAATAAATAGAGTAAATGAACCTAGCAGAGCCAAATATGTACCCTATCCTAGGTTTCTGTCACTAATCTTTAAAAATCAGTTTGATGCCTATGATAGAGTATCTTTTGAAGGCTTTGAACCAACCCTGGTAGGAAGTCAAATATTTTCTAAAACAGCAACTGTGTCTCTACCTGATTTCATGAAAAACCAGGGAGTTCTTGCACCCCAGTCTTTACAAAATGTACATCCGTCAGATCCTGCCCCCCAATCGACCATGTCACTGACCACACCCCCAGTGACTACTACTGGTCAACCACCAAAAGAAAAACCACAACCCCCTCCAAAGAAAATCAAGTTAAAGTCTCTGACATCAAAGGATCAGGGACAGAGTCAGAAAAAGACGTCTAAGGACGCCAAGAGTGAAGCAGCGACTGAACGTTCAGTCCCTGCGGGCACTCTTGATCAACCTGAGCCTAAAGCCGCTTTGCTGGATTCACAAAAGTCCAGTGACTCTAAAAAGGGAAACTTACAGACAACTACAATGGTTCAACCCATTGTTAGTAGTGATTCGGGTGCATCCCACACCCACTTATCGAGTCAACCCATCAGCCACTTGTCATCCTCCCAAAAGGATGACACTTTAGACAAAGGGCTAGTGGCATCATCGAGTGATAACACACTTAATGTTGACGTTACAACACAGGCAACAGACCCGGGCCAACCCTCATCTTTCACTGCACCAACCGACAATATCTCTCCACTGTCACATGGAGAGATACAGGTTGACATCTCTGTTTTCAATGATCCATCAGCTAAAACACAAGCTGGTGATGATGAGGAAACCCAACCCATGGACACTTCTTATGATGATCTGCAATCTCCACCATCATCTCTTCCAATCATTACTGCTGCTATTATCACTGAACCTACACCAACACCAACACCAATTCTAACTTATCCAACACATACACCACTGATCACTGAACCTGAAACAACCTCCACAACACTTCCACTCCCTATCACTGAACATATACTTACACAACCTCTCACTGAACACACTCCTACATCATTGTTTCCTGAACATTTCATTACTCCATCTGCTACCATTGGCACTTCACCTATCCAGGAATTAGACGACATGTCTATCTCCAGTGATAATTCAGTAGCTGGAGCTGATTCTCTTGCTGATACTGCTATGAACGCAGGAGATCAGGGAGCACAATCTAAAACACTTCCTACCCCACCAATATCTCTACAAAAACAACCTACACCACCATAATCTCAACAATAGATACCACATCCACTGTCACCTCCCAAAGCTGATGACCATGTTTTATCATCCACTCCTTCATCTTCTGAGAAGTTGCTAATGGACTATATTGCTTCTTCTCAGCAACACATCAAGCTTCTCTCTGAAGAAAATGAAGCACTTAAAGGCCAAGTTGCTGATCTTACATCTGCAGTCAAAGCTCTAACATCTGTCTATGATCCTATCCCTGCCTGGAGCACTGAGATCAGCCACAAGGTAAAACTCCTAACTGATGCTGGCCTATCCTTTTCTCAGTCACTGGAAACTCTCTCCAAAACACAATCTGACTTCATGACAACAACAAGGGTAAATTTCACTACTCACACTGAGTTAATCTCTGCACTTTCTACTCAACAAAAGGAAATGTCAGCTTCTGTTCTCGAATACATTAAAGCAAATGATAAAGTCATTTCTTCAATGACCACGCATCATCAAGCTACTAAAGCTGAAGTTGCTGCTCTTCGCATTGATAATAAGAAACTTTATGGATGGTTCAGAGACTATACTGCATATCTTTTTGATGAACAGGGGGAGAAAATGATTGCTGACAATACTGAGTTCATCAAAAATAATGATTCTCACATAGCAGTATTGAAAGGTACCTTTGGCCTTCTCCCTATCTCTGAAAAGCCAGAACGTGAAGCTGCTGAAGTTGCTGAACTTTCTTGGATTGAGATGGACACTGAAGAAGATGAATATGAGTTTGAGGAAATTCATTTCCCTGAGTTTCATCCAGATGAGGTCAGAATGTATAATAAGAAAGTAATGGAATGGCATGCTGATGAGGCTGCAAGGATTAAGGGGGAGTCTGTGAGTTTTGATCTGGCTCGTTGGCAATGGATGAACAGGGAGGAGAATGAGCATGATGTAAATATGGATGATGGTAATGATAATGATGATGATAATAATGATGGAAATAATGGTGATAACAATGATGGTAATGATAAGGACAATAGTGCTGATAAGAAAGAAGATGACACTGATGAAAAGATGGAGGATCAGCTACCTATCTCTTCTGTTCTTAAGAAAAGAAAAAGAGACAGCAAGGAGTCTACATCAGAGACATCTTCCTCCAAACGTCGGAAGCAAACATTCACTGAGGAGGATATATCAGCAACTATGCTTCATCTCAAAACCATACTTGAAAGCCCTAAATCACCAACTAAACCTCAATCAAACATTGTTATATCTGAGGTTAACCCACTCTCACTCAAGACCATTGAAAGCACAGAACCAGAAAGCTACTATTTCAGTAACTTTACTGAAGAAACAGTTACCACACCAGTGACTATAGTTCCTAACCCACAACCAATCATAACAGCAACTCAACAACTCACAACTCATCTTACAGCTTCAGCAGCACAACCAACAGAAGCAACAACAGTAACCACCACTTTACCTTCTCTTCATACAGCTACTTCTTCACCAGAGATCATCATACCAGAGACTTCTGGTCTAGCTTCTCTATCATCTTCTGATTCTGCATCAGAAAGTCTCCATCCTGAAGAAACTGATGAACAGAGAATTGCCAGAAAAATGAAGGCTAGACAGGATATAGAGCGTGAAGTGATTCTAAAAATTCAGGCTAAGGCAGAAGCTAAAGAAGAAGACGAAAGAAAAAAGGATGTTAAAAGAACAGTCAGAAGCTGATCGAGCTTTTCTGTTGAAATTAAGTGGAGACGAAGCTGTGGAAAGAGAGAGAAAAATGTTTTTGAAAAAGCAGCAAGAAGATTTTGATTTCAAAGTAGCCAATCTTCTTGCTGATGTTGAAAAGTCCGAACTACAGCGAGAACTTGATGCTGAGAGAAAAGGTAAGGGATATCAAGCTTCAAACTCACGAATACAATATGAGAAATTTACAGAAAGAAGAAGATGAAATATAAACAAAGAAGAAGGACAAAAGATTGCAGTGAAAAGTACTAATTCTGATATTTTATTCATAAGGAGCAAGACTATAAATAGCCTCCACAGACTCAACCTACACCTAGAAAATAGCCACAAAATCCTGTCCACTTGACCCACTCTTCCCACATGCATTTAACCAACGTACATGTCCCTAAAAGTCGGTCAAACAGACTACTACTTCTACCCACTAAACAATTAATTAATAAAACATAACACTTAAATAATAAAAACCTATTAAATCTGCATGATATATTCCAGCCATGCATACGTAGACACTAACCAAATAACCGATTAAATCCAACAATCACCCCCTTAATCGGTTATTTCCACATCCATTCACAATAGCGCGGGTTCCTCTTCGACCAAGTTCACCTCTTGTTTCTCCCATTTTGGACATTCCGATATGTAATGCCCGAACTCATTACACTTGTAGCATTTCACGTGGCTCTTGTCCCGTTGTACTCGAACATCTCCTTGACCTCTCCCGGACCCCCGACCTCCACCTTGGCCACGTCCATAGTCTTCACGCTTCGAGTTTCCACAACCACAATGCTCACACCTATGCTCCTTTTCTTTTGCTTTTACATCCGAATTTGCAAATAAAAGCTGATTTTGCTCGGTATGGATCTCCTCATCTTTGATCCTTTCTTCATAAGCTTTAAGTCGGCCCACAACATCATCATAACCGATGGTCTTCAAATCTACAACCTGTTCTATAGAAGCCACCATATGAATAAAATGTTTTGGTAACCCATTAAGAAATTTCTTAACCAACTTTGTTTCTTCTATTACCGAGCCAAGTGAAGCGGCTCGAGAAGCATACTCGGACAGCTTGTTAGCGAAGTTGTCTATAACTTCTTGGTCCTTCATCTTCAGATTTTCAAACTCTCAGGGGGAGTTAAAACATCAGTGGATAAGCTATTGGATGAAGTTGACAGGAAAAGATATGCTGCTAGAATGGTTGGGAGATCAAACCCTGCACCAATTACAAAAGTATACCTGAAAAAGCCAAAGAACAAAGCACAAGCTCAGCTACTTATTCACAGAGGATTGGAGACTCAAGCCATGAATCTTGATCAAATTTGTAAGATGCACAGGGAAGAATGGAATGAAATCAGACTTGCCATCAGTCACTCCTCTAGTACAGCTAAGAATGAAGTGCTGAAAGAAATTGACAGGCTATTCCAGAAGATGATTGCACTACAGCTGCTTAGACCAGAAGATACTGTTATACTTGGTGAAGATATAGTGTGGCCACCTAGCCCAAGGTATAGGACAGGTACCAGCAGCATATACAGAATTCCAAGTACTTCAAGATTAGATCTTTCTATCCCTGATGGTGTATCAAGAGTTGAGGGCACTAAAGTAACTGAAGGCGTGAGGGGACTTGTCTACAGAGATTTCAATGGCATATTAAAATTTCAAAGAGAGTCAGAACTTGAAAAGATTGATCATGAGCAACTCGTACATTTGATCAGATCTGCCAGCATGCTTCCAAAGGATTCAGGGATGAGAAAGGCAATTCTAGAAGAAGGATTAGCAAGACAATCTAGATTTTTGCCCTCTACAGAGAAATACGAGCTAGTTGATGAGCTTGGTATTGTAAAGCAAGAAGAAATATGAAAAAATGCATAGCAAATTTTGTGATAGACTAGATCTATTGTAACTGAAACTATTTGTCACTTCTATTTTGCAGTTCAATAATATCTGATCTTTTGAGAAAACCAAAGTGCAAAACTCAGATCATATCAAAAGAATCCAAAAAGAAAAATGAATGGATCAAAGTGTAAGTCACTGAATGTTTAAATTCTTTAAACACTGACTATAAACTTTCACAGCAACAAGTTTGTCTAGGGAGCTTCGATCACAATCATTTAGGGGGAGATTGTTGAGTCACTGGTCGCTGACCATGTTGAGTCGCTGGTTGCTGACCAACTCAACTTAACACTACTCGATGAAGAAATGGATTGTATCAAAGCTGCTGTTGCTGATGATAGGTTTTGCTGATCGTCATTCATTCTGCTTGATATGCTGAGGAAAATTAAAGCTCAACTTGGTGTGTCGCTAATCAACGTCAGCGAGAGCTTTACTTCTTCAAATCAATAAAGGCAAAAGTCACTACCAAAATAACAGTCAGTCACTGAAGATCTCTAGTTCAAGTCATTCTACAAGAGCATGTTAGCTCGCAGTGAGTGAGGACGATTACTGCATCTTCAGGGACTATTTAATAAAGCCTCTCAATCATCAAGTACAAAAAGTACTGTACTTATCTATACATCAGCAAGAAAGTTCCAGCTTGAAGTATGTTAGAAAGATTACGTGGCAGCGAATGATTGGTTTTAAGGTAACGAGATATTTGCGGTAACAAAATTGGGACCCGCAGAATATCGGTTCATTAGAGATCAAGCCAATCAAGCAGCGACACGTGTCATTCCAAGATCCTATTTTATAGGCGATATTTTAGGAACTCTTGTTGTATAAATAGTTCAGTGTTTTGTACTGTAGAGGATAGTCGTTTAAATCATGTTAATCACTTGTATGTCAGTGAGTAGTTAGTCTAAGCACGACTTAACGATCCAGCGAGTGAACAGTCAGCGTGTTTGTCCACTGCTGTTCATCTCATTTGTAATAGATTAGCTAAGTGTTTGAATTGTATTAACTTTGGTTAATCCATTCCGCATTCAACACTTGTGAATTGTATGATCAATATAATTCATCATTTTGGCTATCATTACTTCGTTACTTTGATATTGTCATATCCATATATCTGTTATACTCTGTTTCTGTTAAACAATTAACAACTAACAAATTAACTTAAGCTAAAATCTGGAATTAGTTGTTAGATTATATTCAACCCCCCCTTCTACAATCAACTTTACACTTTGCGATTCTAATTCACTAAACAATAGTGAATTACGGGACTCTCAGACTGTAACCAAGCACTTTTTGGGAGGCAACCCAATTTTAAATAAAATTTTAAATAAGTTTTAATTAGTTTTAAAATAATTGAAGTTAATTAGTAGTTAAATCCTTTTGCTTTTAAAATATCAAAAACCTCTAAAAACTTTGTCTCTGCAAAATCTGTATAGTTTATGAAACTTTGAAATTTTTATTGATTTTAAGTTTTGAAAATTGTCAGGTTTTTAAGATTCAAACTTTTAGACCAAAAATAATTTTTACTTTTATTTAGTTTAAGTATTATCTTTCGTGTTTTAAATAAAACAATTTTTTTGCTGCGCACAGTACGCGATAAAATTTTGAACTTTGTTAAAATATTTAGCTAAGTTTTTAATTTCCCAAAATTATTTAGTAATGTAATTTAAAAGTAATTATATATAAATAAATATGGGAAGGAAGGAATATAAGTGATTTAGGACTTAAGATTAAAATCAAAATACGAAAAAATAATTTTTTTCCTTCTTCTCCTTCCTTGCTCGACGGCCTCAACCCAAACCCACCAAAAATTCAAAAATCCACCATTTTTGCTAAGATCAAGCTTCATTTCTTCATCCAAATCATGTTTATGTAGTCTCTAACATCATTGCATCTCCATTAAGGTAAGATTCAAGCCCTAATCTTCAAAATTATCTAACTTTAAAAACCTAGGGTTTCAAACTTATTCTTGATGATTGATGGCTTAAATTCCGAAATTGAGTGTTGATTCTTGCTTAGTTAGGGTATAAGATGATGTAGGAACTTGCATTACATGATTTGTGAAGGATTTGTGAGTTTTTTATTTTTGAAAGTTAGCTGATTTTTGCTAGTTGTTCTTATTTGACCTTTGAATGATTAAAATGCTTATGATAAGTTGTTATGGATTGATATATGCTTAATATAGCTTATTCATTTGCTTCATTTGTGGTTAAATGCGGATATTGGTTAAGTTCAAAAATTAAAGTAAGCAAAAACGTTGACTTTTGCTAAACATCATCACTTTGCAACAAAAATCTTAATTATAAACGATGCTCAAGCTTAGATTGATGTTCTAACTTACTTTGATTCTTGAAAACGCTTTAAAAACGATAAGTGAATAAGTCAAGACTTATGAGAAGCACTACTTTAATAAAATAAAGTTAGTAAGTCTTTAAAAGTCAACGGCCTATTCAAGCATTCAAATAACCAATTTATTCGCTAACAACTAGACTTGCGATTAAAATTTGATGCTTTGAAGTGTTATGGTAATTTTTGACAAAATGTCGCGACTTTTAATCCATATCTTTCAACTAAAAGTGACATTTGTACTAAAACCGCCATTACCACTTTAAAGAACATTCTTGAATTGCAAGTTGGTTAAAATATGTTAACTTGGAACTTTGATTGCACTACTTGCTTGGTATGATCATAATTGCTTAACTTTGAAAACCCGACACCATGCTAGTATGCACATGTTTACATGAATAGGTTGTTTTCGCCACTTTAAGGTAATTGCAAGTTTAGATATAACCTTAGAAGTTGTAACTTACACTTTTAGGTTAAAATCTAGTACTTAAGGCTTATGTGGTCAAGAGTTTGAGCTAGTCTTGAATTGTTCATGCTACTTTAATCTAATAAAGTCTACCTGGAAATTCATTATGATTAGTTCGATATAACCTACTTGTACGAACCAAAGTTTTATTTGATGGTTGGAAATTGAGATTTGAATTACTATTCATTACAGGTTTATGGAATGTTCATATTTTAAAGCCCACATTTCGAATTCTTTCTAAAAAATTGGGAATATGACATAGTCCATATACTTGTAATGAATTTTATGAAAATTCACTTTGTTATTTGTTTTCTCTTATTTTAGATGTCTCAGCTTCCTTCGTTCATCAAGCATTCCATCAAGGATCCAGAAAAAAGGGAGTTGTATGAAAAATGGTTGACACATGAGTTAGGAGAGAACATATACATAGTTTGGGGAGATTTGGATGAGATCGGGCTTAAGAAAGGTTTTGAGGAGTTGATGCAGTTTAAGGAAGGGAAAAGAAATCTGCGTTCCTGGAGAAATTTGTTTGAGATCAATGAGATTGTCTACAAAGAGCTAGTTGTTGAGTTTATGGTTACATTTCAGTTTGACAAAACTATCACGAAGCTTAATGATGACACCATGATCCGATTCAACTTTCAAGGGAAAGAGCTGAACATGTCCTTAGCCACTTTTGCCAAACACCTAGAGCTTTACACGGAATATCAAGTTACCACCTCGTTTTTCCTGAAAGCCGACAGAGAATTCAAGCAGCGAGACCACACTGCTATTTGGTCAGAGTTGACGGGCAGTAGCTTTCAGTCAAATGTCAAGGCTACTTCATTCTGTAATAAACACCACCAAGTGCTAAACAATCTCATTGCCTACAGTATCAGAGGCAAAAGGAAGACAAAGGGTGTTGTGGGACAGAAAGACTTACTTGTGATCAAAAGCATTATTGAGAGAGAGCATGTCAATGTTGCTTATCTGGTTGCTGATAGGATTCTTACCGAGTCAGGTTACACGCAGGCTGAGTTTGCTTATATGGGGGCTATTATCACCAAGTTGGTTAGAAGGATGGGACTTTTGACTGAGGATGTGATTAGTAGTTACACACCGGTGAAGAATAGGGAGTCTAAGCCATATAACATAAATTATATGGTTAAGGTTTGGTTGTTGGAGAAAGAGCCTTCTGGACAGATCCGATGGAAAGATGGTGATATCATTCCGGGAGTTTGCATGAGACCCCCGAGGAGCAGGCAGGCTAGGGTCACATTTGATGATAGTACAGTGCACAGAGAGCCTAGGACTGAGGTTAGACATGAGCGAGAGAAGGGTGAGACATAACATTCAGAGGCCGAGGCACAGAGTCCACTTGTTCCACCTCCCAGGGTTCTCAACTGGGGAGATCCACCGACTTCAGAGTTGATGTATGGCATGCTTCACATGCTAAATCAGGGTCATATTCAGGACACATACCTAGCTCAGGAGTTTGGATTCCCGATGCTTGCACCACCTACTTGGGTTTGCAGCCCACTACCACCATCCTACACCACCATGCCACTACATCATTCACCATGTCACCGCCACCCAACACCATTCCTTCCACTACATTACCACCACCCACTACCACCATCACCACTACTACCATACCTCAGAGTTTTCCCCGTGCTTGTCGCACTAGAGTGACACACCCTACTGAGCCGGTGTTCTCTGTCTACACCACCGCACCACATGAGCCGCATATCCTACAGACCATAGTGCAGCCATCCTCTCGTGCCATGACCCGACCTCGACCTGCTGAGTCAGCTACATCAGAGACATCTTCAGACTCAGAGACAGACTCACCACAGTCAGGGCATGCACAGGATATGCAGTTGGACCAGGATCAGGATCAGGTTCAGACAGACTATGTGCCAGATATGACCACAGCTGCGATTCCCACACTCTCAGGGCTCACTGGTATTCTTGGCACCAATCCAATACCTTCTTCCGAGCTCCCACCTTACCCGATGCATGGCACCTCTCTTGGATCATATGGGATTGCAGATATGGGACTTGATACCAACTTCCACCTGTTTCCTATCCAGCCATCAGCATCTGGGCGATAGCGCAGTACATCATCAACATCTGTGTCCCGTAGAGCATCGAGTGGACAGCAATATGCTACACGAGTTACAGCCTACAGCTCTATGCCACCTCCTCCTCATGGACAACCGTCACATCAGGATCCTCCTATCCCTTGATCTTATCATTTTCTCATTATTACTATTTATGTCGGATTACTGTACGGATTATTATTACTAGATAATTTGGGATTATTGTCGTATTACTATGGCGCTGCGGATATATTTTGGGACCAACCAGTGATCTGGTTGGGTTTATCTGCTTTTATCTATCGTTTATTATTATCGTTTAATTATCTTTAATTATGTTATGTTTGTTTTAGTTTACTTTTTAGTGTGCTTTCGAATAAAGAAGTTTGTGAATATGTGATGGAGTCCCCTAAAGAAATCTAAGATGACGCGCAAATCATGCAAAGATCCTGAACTAAGCACGCTGAATCCTCCGGCTGCAACCTGCAAGTTCATAATCTTCAAACAAACATCTCATTCTTTCTCTATAGGGGAGTTTTTCGTTCCTTTTCCTAGTGATTCCTCTTCATTCAAATATATCACTACTGTTATCCCATCATGCTTAAACTCTAAGTGTGGGATTTATTCCCATCATTTTCAAAACAAATTAGAAGCATAGTTCCGAAATATGATCAAACTTTAAGTGTGGGATTCTTCTCCGCAAGAAGAATGTTCAAACTTAATTTGAGAACATTAGGGATAATGTTCTTCTAAGTGTGGGATACACGGTATGATCATACCGTAGTCTTTGACTTTGATTGCTTGTCCAAAGTAAACACATCTTTAAAATAAGCTTAACTTCGATAGTGAATTTGTCACTCATTCAGTTGGCTTAATTTTTTCTGAAAACCTCACCCTTGCTAAAAAATTTTCAAATTTTTGATTTAAAATAACTTTGAGAAAGATCAATTTTTCAGAAATTAAGTAAATTGCTTTGGAAAGTAAGATAAGCTAGGATACGATTTCCTTAGAAATGAAATGTTAATCCATGAGCATCGCATGGCTAGGCACATACAAACCCTGTTGCAGTGAGGTACTTGAGCCAAATAAAAGCATTCATCTTTAATGCTTCACTTTTCATTTCATGTGTGTGCCGATGCATGTGCTTTGAATTAGAACTTGCTCTTGGTATACGTTTCGAGACCACACCGATGAGCGCCGTACGCGGTGCAGGTGCAATCAGAGGACCTTGACATTTCCTAGGATTAAAAACCCATTTTTCACAAATCTTTTCCAGCCCAAAACCCTTCCAACACTCATCTTGAGTGTTGATAATCCACTTAGAAAACCCTGTTGAGCATTATCCTTTTCATTTCTTAAAACCCACAAAACCACCTTCCCTTACCTACCCAAAAACTTTAATTTAGAACTTTTGAGGATATGAAAAGCGTCATTTAGACATCCTTTTTACTCTTGTCTCAAAACTTTCATCTACTCTGCGTTTCTATCCAGAAAAAAATCTTGCGTGTGTTCAAATTCGGATCTCTAGAAGCAATACTCTGGTGTGAAAAATTGACACCATTCTGAAAAAAAGCTCCGAAAAAATGAAATGTCAAAAGACAAAGTGTCTAGGATCTCTCGAAAAATGAAGAAAAATATATCCGGGAAGAAAAATAGAGAAGAAAAGAAAAGGAAAGAAAGAAATACCCTCAAAAAGTTCCACAAAAATAGAATAAAGCTTAGTGTCTCAAATCTCGCAAAAGAATGCCTGATCTGAAAATCTTATATAAATCCGCATACGTTCCCGAGAAAGATGTCATCAAAGCTGCTCTCTCACAAATAAATTCCTCCTCGTGTGTTTTCCGTTCCATTTTAAGAGTGTCTAAATAATTCTTTTCATAACTTTAGAACTTCTAAGCTTAAGTGATACCCATGAACCCTAAAACCACCATTTTCCATACCCCTTAGCCCTCACATTACAACCCTTTTTAAAATGTCTTGGGATGATTAGCACCGTTCTCATTGAAGTGGTGGAGATCCGTTACTTGATCAAGCCTATGACGAGAAGCAATGCATGACTGGCTTTCTGAGCGATTTCCTTGAAATTAGAATGATAGGTAACCCGATACACTCTGAGTGAATTGAGTGACCACATGGTGAGATCGCCTAGTCATGTACAATATCCATCGAGAATTGTAAAAGTATGCCCAGGGCTAACATTTCTGATCTAAGGGATGACTATCCTAACGATGCTTGCTTTCTAAAAAGGTTTATTTAGTGTCTGAAAATTGATTGATCTAAAATTATTTTGTGTCAAAAATCTAAAACATGTTTTCTCAAAACCTTTATAGCAAGTGAGTATTTTAAAGTTTGCTTGAGGACAAGCAAAAGGCTTAAGTGTGGGATATTTGATAACACGCAAAAAGTCAATTTTTTACGTACGTTATCTCCCTCATTTTAAGCCCAAAGTTAGCAAAAATGCGCTCTAAATAACATTTATTATGAAATTTTGTTAACATAGTCAAAACGGAAGCAATGTTTTAGAAATCACTCAAAACGGCATGAAAAACGTGTAAAACTGAGCAAAAGCGTTCTACGAATCTATCGTTCACGCATTCTAGCACAATTTAAGCTACACTTAGAATTATAACCTCTAACTTATGTCATTTTCTTCGTTAGGAAATTACGAACGCGTGGACATAAGGATCGTTCAAAACGGATAAACGAGGCAAAAGTTAAGCTAAATCGAAGAAACGGAGAACCAACGGACCGAATACGGCTGTCCCAGACCGTATACGGCTGGACACAGACCGTATACGGCCTATACAGACTGTATACGGCATGTGCCCAGCCGTATACGGCCCAGTCCAGCCGTATACGGTTGGTGCCCACCCGTATTTGCTCCAGTCCACCCGTATACGGCCAAAACCAACCGTATTTCGTGTTCAGGCAATAAAAATGATATTTTTATACGGCTGTGTGATACGGTGGTGCATTTGAAGGTTGGAATACGGTTGAAGAATACGGCTGTGCATCTCCTATAAATACAAGGCTTCACCTCATTTCCAAATCATTATCCAACACCTCACATCTCATATTCCACACTTTACACTTCATTTCTTTTACGTTTTCGCATTTTTAACTTTCTAGTTTTGGTCTCTCTCTCTCTAGAATACTCTCTCTCTAGAGAGAGAGAGAGATAGTTAGTTGGTTAGGAGATAAGAGAGGAAGCTAGCGTTGTAATCACGGTGTAATAGCATTCTTGGTACAAGACTACGCGTTCTCGATATTACTCTGCTTAATTTCCTGGTGATATTTACTCTTTCATACTTATACTATGTCCGCATTATTTCTGCCTGATTGTATGATGTATGTTATGTTTATTGCCATGATTATTGAGTAGTGTTTTTCTGTGGTTATTGAAATGTAGATAATTAGATGTAGGGATGATGTTGAAATAATCTTTAAATTAATAATTGGGAATTATTAAACTCTGTTATGTCCGAACTTATCATGCATCTAGACTTAGTTACGGATCACTCTTTTCATTCCTTCGCGTGACTGCTACTTAGGTTTAGAAACTGATCACCTCTAGATACGGTAGTTTGTTAGCTGTGTTGTCGTACGAATCAATGTTTGTTACTGTAATTCGGTTAAAGTACTGGGTATAGCGATGGAAACACCACTGGTGGAGTACAACCGTGGAAGCTCCGGAACCAGCCGTTGGTACCTACATTGTGACCTACCTAGTAACCCTAGAATATGGTCTAGGAGCCATAGAGCCGTGAAAATGCTACAGTACACCGTAGGTCTACCTCTGGTTACAAAGCTGTGGAAATACATTAACTAGAGTACACCGTAACGGTACCTAGGGTTAGTAAACATGTGGAACAGCTATAGTACATCGTAAACCTACCTCTGGTTACAAAGACTGTGGAAATGCTTCTAGCACTGTACACCGTTACTGTACCTAGGGTTAGTTGGCTATGGAACGGCTGTAGTACACTGTGAACCTACCTCTGGTTACAAGTTATTGTGGAAGATGGTTAGAGTACTGTACACCGCAAATGTACCTAAGGTTAGCATGCTGTGGAAGAAGTAAATGCACTGTACACTGCTGGTGTTCCTAGGGACGAATGACTAATCGCAAAGGAGAGCTCTAGATCCCGACGGAAGTATTTAAGCTAAATACCACCTAAGAGAATGAGTCTAGTAATGTAGGTCAAGCCCAGCAGTGGTTCAGGATTCCTAAACCCCTAGACTCTACAAAACCGATAGTTCAGAATAACTGGTTAAATATCTGTACACATTTAGGTAATAACATGTGCATTTAGGTGTTAAGAAAGGTCAGAATAACCCGAGGGCAGTCTGTTACCTTATTCCTGCACCCTTTATGGGTCACTAGTCATCACAAGACAGTGTGGGGGGGTCGAGCAGCCTGTTCTGATTAGAATCCCGATAACCTAGGTACTTAGTGACATACTTATTTAGGTTTCAACCAAAACAAGTAGGGTCCTAGTGTTTACACCTAGAATTCATTTGTCAATTACTTAAACATGTCCCCAATCATCTTTATAAACATCATCCCCACAACTGATTATTGAAGTTTCAACAGCTGTGAAAACATAATAATCGTTGAAGCTCGAGACTTTTTAGGTCTTGATCTAGGATTAACAATAAACGATAACAATGATGATAATATGCAGCGGAATAAGAACAAGAACATCAATGTTATCACAATAAGCCTCAATTATATTTGATCAGAATACAACGTGTTACCTAACTATAACAAGGATCAAGAAACCTTGATCTTGAGGCTAAACAAAAACTCTAGACGTCTACATCATGTGTGCACACCAAAACCTACGTCCCTATGTCTCTTTATATAATAGAGATCTTTAGGGTTACAAGAAATCATAATTATACTAGAAGACTAATTAAAATAAAACAATTTATCTTTAGTCCCTCAACTTGCATCTTTTATTTTGTCTCATCAAATTAATAAATCCTAACAATCTTCCCCTATTTGATGATGACAAAATATCGATCTTCTTGCAAAACTTCCCCTTAACTCTTGATTTCTTGTAATCATATCATGCATAATAAGCTGCAAATCTTGACCTTCAAATCTTCTTCCCCTTTTTGTCATAATCCAATAGGGGTCTTCAAAAGATAAGCAACTTGAATCTTTTCAACTTTTTCCTCAATCAATGCATGAACATATCCCGATGGTTAAAAACTTTAAACAACAAGCTTCCCCTCAAATGAATGTTTTAACCATCCCTTGAATCTCGAATTCTATCAGCTCTATGTAATGATCACATATGAAGAAAACAGAATATAACAAACTTGATAAAGAAGTCCAATCTTCCAAACCTGTACCTTATATCTTGTACTAACCACGACGTCGAACTTATATCCTTGTATAAGTAGATCACAATCTCTTTGACAAAAATCCTCATTCTTCATAATAAGTCACCGAGCCCACTGTAACTCTTTCAAGTGATAGCAAATGTGAGCATTGAGCATCCTAAGTTTAATCTCACACGTTTGCTAGATTTGTCAAGTCTTCGTCGTCCCATACAAACCAAACAAGTTATCTTCAAAGCTCTTCATCCACCACTTTGAGATATGATAAGATACAAACCTGTCAAACTCAACTACAATATCAAATAAGCTATAATCAATCTTCTTCGTGATCAAATCTTCAAATCATCTTAAAAACAAACCATTAAATCAATCAGAATAGATTGTTATGAAAAACAATCCCATTCGAGATCCAAAGTAACCATAAGAACTATACGGATAACCATCCAATAATAGCAACGAAACCCATGTAGTACCATCCATGACGAGTATCACTAATTCCGCTAGTGTTTGAAAAATGACTAACAGTGGTATCGCTACCCAACAGTGGCAAAGTTATATTAGCAGTGGCAACTACTAACAGTGGCTATACCGAACAGTGGTTACCATGTATTAGCAGCGGTAGGTTTGTACTAGCAGTGGTAAGCTTCTACCAACAGTGGCAAGCTTATACTAACAGGGGTAAGCCTGTACTGACAGAGGCAATGTTGTACTAGCAGAGGCAAGCTTGTACTAGCAGCGGTACAAACCTAACAGTGGGAACGTTGTGCTAGCAGTGGTAGACTTTGTGCTAGCAGGGGCAACGTTATGAGCAGTGGCAGCAACTTCAGAATTATATATCTCCATGATTACATATCTGATTATGCTCAAATTTTTTACATGAAGTCCATCAATGTTTCATTAACCACATATCCAAAAATCAAGTCGATCCAACGGTTAACGAATCTACAGTAATTATTTGACTTCAGCTGCACAAAAGAAACCATAAACTTACTGCAGCAAATTCGAATTTTAATATCTCCATGTAGAGACATCCGATCACAATGAAATTTTTACACAATGTAAAAACATATGTCTTCTCTAACATATCAAAAAATCATAAACTTTCGTTGAATAACGAAGACACAGTGACCGTTTTACTTCTGCCGTTCTGGAAAACCCTAAACTTTCAGCAACCAAATTCGACAATAAATATCTCTCAATCAAAAGCTCAGATCGAAAATTCCTTTGGTAGGAATGTGCGCCTATATGTTAAGAACCTACAGTTCAAATTTCATGACGATCTAACGATTAACGAATGAGATCCGAATTTTTTACCATGGCTGTGCAGAAAGTGACGAATTACGAATTTTTCTTGAAATCTTCTAGGGTTTCTTCGATACGGCTTCTCTTTCTTGTAAAACTTGTAGATCCTAGATCACGAGCAACCTTGCTCTGATACCAATTGTGAAAACATAATAATCGTTGAAGCTCGAGACTTTTTAGGTCTTGATCTAGGATTAACAATAAACGATAACAATGATGATAATATGCAGCGGAATAAGAACAAGAACATCAATGTTATCACAATAAGCCTCAATTATATTTGATCAGAATACAACGTGTTACCTAACTATAACAAGGATCAAGAAACCTTGATCTTGAGGCTAAACAAAAACTCTAGACGTCTACATCATGTGTGCACACCAAAACCTACGTCCCTATGTCTCTTTATATAATAGAGATCTTTAGGGTTACAAGAAATCATAATTATACTAGAAGACTAATTAAAATAAAACAATTCATCTTTAGTCCCTCAACTTGCATCTTTTATTTTGTCTCATCAAATTAATAAATCCTAACAACAGCCACATTCTTTATCTGTCTACCTAATTACCGATTCTCCTCCATTTTACTTTCTCTGCATTTAGATAATTTAGATAATTAGAAAACCAACCAAACAAAACCTACCTATCTACACAAAACCCATCTCAATAGTGAACCTTATCTTTGGCATAGCTTTGTTTCAATTCGTTCCGATTGAAGAACGACCTCGAGTTATACTTGCTGCTTACTCACCCTGTGTAGTAGGTAGTACCTATAAGTTGAGCCCTGCAAACTATAAATTTAAAACTTCACTGATCGCCGGCCTGACTGGTCCGGTTAAGTCCTTCTGACGACGAGGACGGTTCTCCCCTTTCACAAAGGAGAGAGCTACAAAACCTGACCGTTCGGGCCGCATATCGCTAATTCATACACAATTAGCATAATGACATTTTAATGACCTATTTCAACACTTTTTGACCCATTTAACATACAATCAATATTTGACCCAAAACACAACTCAATTCATACATGTTTGATCATAACTAATATAGTTAACTATATGTCAACTTTCATATTGACCAACCAATCAAATTGACACATTTCTATTTTTCATTCATATAAACAACTAAATAATTTACATCATAGTTACTTCAAGGTTTTCCAAAAGCATAAACATACAACCATATGTCATGGTTGACTTTCAAAGTCAACATACTTTTAAAACCAAGCCATAAACATTGTGTTTGACTTTCAAAACAAAACCCTTGGGCGCATTATACAAGTTATATGCCAAAACGATAATTAAAAGAGAGAGGACTTACACTCACTAACAGCAAGCAATCCACACTAATCCTTCTAAATCCCCTTTCCTTCCCTTTGCCCAAGATCACATGAAACATGAAACACTTGAAAGACTAAGCACGCATGCTTAGTGAACATATAGTGTGACACTCCTCCAAATTAGGTATATAATTATACTTAATCTCATGCATTTCTTACGCTAATTCCCTGCACAAAGCAAAACTAAACTTTTGATGTGATATAAGTCTAGCAAGCCCGAGACTTTTGTACAAAAAGTCTTACGTATTTCGTAATTAATTTTAATTACGTACGAACTATCAGAACGAACCCGCCAAAAATAAAATACAAATGTTGGTGAACATATAATTAATAATATGAAATTATTAATTACGAATATTTTTAAATTTATATTATTGTTATAATATAAAACATTATACGTTTTATTTAAAACTTATCGTACAAGACTGCGACAAAATATAAAACGTACCCAAATGTCAAAAATAATAAAAGTATTATTTTTCCCCTTAATAATAAAATATTTGGAGAATTACCTCAAAATAGATTTACAAATATTAAATGTAAATTGGCACACAATTGGACCCGTACACGAAATTAACGGGATAAAAACTCAAACAATTACTACCAACTAAAATATATGTCGACAAGAGGGTACTGAGGCCATACACTTCAGTTGAATTTTGAAGTTTAAAACCCATATTATATGCTCCCTTCCTCACAACTTAGTGAGCACCTAACTACAATAATTCACACACACACATCCATGCTACTGTGATCATACGGAGGGAGTAAGGGGAAGGGCAGAAGCAGAGCAACAAGAAGAAACAAGTAACAATTTCATTTCATCACCTTTGTAGCATCTCATCATCATAATCACCGTTTCATTTTGTCATCATCATCATCATCGCCATCTTATATCACTGTGAGGCTCAAACTATAAATTTCATACCTATTTCTTTGACTATAACTTGTTATGTAATGATTATAATTATGTAATAACTTGTTATATTATGTTTAAACAACATTGTTGCGGTTGATTTAACTAACAAATGAAAAATATTGGTGATAATGATTTTGAGTAAAAATAATGCTCTGTACAAAATTTGGGTATGTACACAAGTGTAATAATGTGTAAAATCACTTGAGTAAAACTTATATTATGTCATCTATAACATTTGTAGAAGTTATAACTCGAAATCTATAACAAAAACTTAGAAAATCTCGAACCCAAATCGTGGACACGGACTGAACTTCTGAGCATGGAACCAAACCCGAACGGGTAAGGTTCCATACCCGATCGGGTATGGACCTATACCCGGACGGGTAAGCACATACACACGAACGGGTGAATTTCTTTTGGGCCGGAACCATATCGGGCTAGGTACTTGGGCTTGGGCCGTTCAATAAACAAAAACCGAACGAATGAAGCGAGACCCGAACGGGTCACATGATCAACCCGTACGGGTTGGGTCATGGACCCGGACGGGTGGTTGGTAATTTGGGCCGAACGAGTTATGATATTTAATTTGGGCCGAATGTTTGGGCTAAAGCCCAATGGTCCACCAAACCGTTTAAACTTTAAAATATAAAAAGTGACTCGAGTTAATACTTTGGATCGAGTAATTACAAACGATAACGAATATTTAACTTTATAACATTTCGACAAATGTTAGAACGGAAATAATTATTTGGAATATATAAACGAAATATATTTTGAACGAGTTAAAGTTTTGGTACAAACTTTAATTGGGTATGTATATATTTTTAGACGGTGACTAATAATATATATATATATATATATATATATATATATATATATATATATATGTATATACACGACGATTTTTGGAACAAAGACACGTTTAACAAACGAACGATTTAAAATATACGACAAATATATTTATATACATATATATATGACAATTATATATATGCCCAAAGGAAATGAAACGATATATATATATATATATATATATATATATATATATATATATATATACAACTACATACATGTATATATATACTTAACAAGATTACGACTCGAGAAACATTACTTGTATTTCAAAACATCGTCACCGACGAACAATACAAATTAAGGAATCAACGATTTCTTCAACACAAACAAACTATTAATGTGATTCGACAAATAATCAATCACTTATGTTAATACGTTTACATCGTATAGGTTGACGTACCTCGGGCTACACGACTCTCCACCGCTAGCTATCACATCTACGTATCTACTGTGAGTTCACAGCCCCTTTTTCACTATTTTAAATGCTTTTAAAACTAGGGGTGAAAAACATAGCAAATAGTTTTGCTACGACATGCAATAACTGTGTATAAATACTGTTTTGTATTTACCTGAAATCTTTATAAATACTGTTATGTATTTACTTGAACATGCTTATTTATGAAATGTTATTTTCATACTATTTTTGGGAACTAGACAACGAATCCTGGTACGGACCCAGACTTACAATGTAGTGCATAAAAGTCCTTATGGCTATAGACTATAACCATTAGCTAAGTGACTCTAGCCACTGAGTATACGGATAGTACTATCGCCGTGACGACCCTCCTACAGTTTTGGAGCGTATACTTACAGGTCCTATTTGGCAAACAACTACTGCGGGTCATGGTTTGGTTATAGGGTTAGGTCGCGTTGCTTTAACTCGACAGGTTTAGCTCACCTTTCGAGGGATCACCGTCTAAGTATTCCCACAAAACTACTATTTAGGAAGTGATTTCCTACGAACAACTACTTTGGAAAAGTTGATATTTAGTTAGATTAACATGTGTTTCCTACTAGCAATGATTTAGGAAATGTTATTCCTTGATTGAATTAACCTGTGTTTCCTACAAATTACTACTTTTGGAAATGTTATTTTTAAAAGATTAACCTGTGTTTCCTACACTACTTACAAACCTGTGAATTTACTCAACAATTTTGTTGACGATTTACTCTATGTTTTTCAGGGGAATTAGCCGCGTAAGTAAGAAACTGCATGCATATCAGGACGGACAACCCTCGATGAATTAGGATGCCATATACTTTTGGGACAGCTGAATTTCCTTTGTATAACTGCAGACACTGCAGTCATACTTATGAAATCTACTTTTGAAACTATGTATTTATAAAATACTGTTTTAAACACTACTACTACTGTTACAACTTTCTAAGTTGTAACACTTTGTAAAACTGTTTGACTATTGGCATCTTAATGGATTACGTTCTGCAATAACCATATGCTCTGTGTATGTATGTACATGTTGGTTGTAATACTAGTCGCAACCCTGCCACGTCACTAGGCTTCCGCAAACTACTCTCAATAATTGTAATTACCGTTTGGCGGGGTGTGACATATAGGCAATTAACCAAGTAATCCACAACATTATTCAACAAACACTATAATCAACATATAAATCTTACACAAATAACTACCGGCACAATTTGTAGAGATTTAAACACTATGCGGATCCGCGGCCATAAGAAACAAATAAGCAAGGCACCAAATCACGTCGAATGGATACCAAGCTCAAGAAACAAGTCTATGCTAGCAACGCTAGCTAGTCTCTACATTATTGCCCATCCACATAATTAATCATTTAAAACATTTTAAGAAACAGGTAACTTCTACTCGATTGTGCAATCCTCTTGCTCGGAAGCAATCCGGAAACATAACAATCATTCATATAACTTAACCATAATACTTCTCAATTTAAAACACATAAATAACAATTAACTTCCACATGATTGTATGATCCTCTTGCTCGGAAGCAATTCGGAAACACATACAACCATTACTTGATTAATCCCTACAATACTCACCTTTGCCTTCACTTGATAATTTATAAGATGTAAAAAAATGATGATACTTCCAATTCTTTAGCACCTAAACATATAACATGTAACAACATATTTAAACTCTAGCGATCAACAAATTAAACTAATAACCACTTATGGTTTCTCCCCCACTTTGATTCAACTTGGTTTAACTATTAACCAACTAGCATAATCAATCTCTTTATCATCATAATTACTTTTAATACTTGATTACTTATATTCCTTATTAAAACATCATAACATTACTTTATTAACATCATTAGTTACACTTCTAATTGAATTACATCAAACTACACACTTTTAGCAAAACCCCCATAATCACCTAAGAACACAAGTGATGATTTCATCACTTTTAACTTGTTTAAGGGGAGTGATATTGCCACAGGTGCTTTTGATGTGGGGAAATATTATGTATAGACTATTATGCCCTCGTGTAACTTTTACTCTCAAGAAAGTCCAATCATGCGTTTCTAACCACCCAGAAATTTTATTACACTAAATTGAGAAATCATCATCTCCAATCTGTACCCGGAAGAACATATTTTATGTTCAGATTTCATGTAATAAAATCTCTAATTCCTATTACCAACACCTTCCAAACGACATCCCATGGTGAATCATGATAATCTCAATATCATTTTTGCACCGTCAATCGCGTACCGGCGTTTCACAATTGTGTTGATTTTTTTTCTAACAATGGTTACAACCGATTATAAATTCGAAAACTAATTTTACATATTAATAATGGGTTTTGTTGAAGTTGGAGAAGTCCAAATGTCAAAGATCTTCAAAAAAAAAAATACCCTTGGATAAGTATTAATCACTTTTAAGGAAGTAATAAACCTTTTTAATTTTAATGGCTGGAAACATTGATGAACTGATTGGTAGATTATTTAGGCATATATGGAGGGTGGATGTTGGAGGCGAAGAAGAACAAGAGGAAAGAGAGAGAGAGAGAGAAAATGGGGTTGAAGGAGATATCAGGGGTATAATAGTAAACACATAAAATTTCCCTGTGTCTACAACAAAAGAGCCTGTGGCAATATCATTGCCCCTTGTTTAATGATCACCAATGATCTTAAAAACACTGACAAACAACAATTCTATCAATTTAAAACTCTAATTTCGTATTAAAATCCCTAATTTTATAAAACTCATGAAAACCTAACTTTCTAGGTTAACCCATGGGAAAAAAACACTTATAAAGATTAAAGATGATGAAAAGGATGATTAATTGAACACTTAGAAGCTTGAATTGGAATATTGGAAGTTAATTTTTGATGCTTGAAGGATGCCTGCAATTTGGTTCTTCACGTATTTGGTACTGGAAAGTTTTAGAATGAAATGGAAAGGAATGGATACGTATATGTACATATATCTAATTTATTAATTTTCTTTTTATTCTTATAGTCTGGAAATGAAGAACCCATTTCCGTTTTCTATTATATCTTATTATTTAAATAACCATACTTCATAGTAAATATATTCCGCGTACGAAAATAATAACCTGAAATTTGGGGTGTTACATATATGAGTCAATCTGAATCGTTGCTCAACATTGCATTTCACATATTTTTTTTAGACGAAACATGTGTATTGATCAAGTGTTGTTAACTATCAACACTTTGCGAAACAAATATATCATATCTATCAAGATCCCTTAGTATTAGTGAATCTCCCATCAAGCGGTGAAATCTTGTGTGTTGCGGGTAAAGGGGATTGACCCCGTCAAATATTATAAATGAATGAATGGTAAGTGTTACAATACAAGAGTGAGGAAAATCCATATAAAACTTAATATAACAATAATGAAATACTAAGTTCATACATATGACAGGCCATGTGTATGACAACCAGCTAAAATCACAACGTTTAGACCAAAAGAATTAAGTTCATAATGAAAATATTGTGCGTCGACGATGTCTCCACCTGCTGCAAAGCGAAAGGATGCTTTAGATATCCAACGTACATTGGGTGCAAAAACAATTCGTACAAAACAGTTAATTAGAAAACTAGGTCTATTATTAATTTAACTGACCGTCATTGGCATAACCGATAAATAGTTTTTTTTTTAAGAAAACATATGGACATGAGTATTCGTCTAGTTATAATCAATTCTCTTTCTAATTGCATCTCGTATTCTCGTTCACAATACATATATAAATACAGATATTTTAACATATGATGTAGACTATGGACATTTTTGTAGGTCCATATACATAACCAAGACCGAAAATATGTGGTTTGTATAATTATAATAATTATTATTATAATATGATAATTATAACTATATAACTTTCATAACTACTGGGCTGCTTTATATAAATCAAGATGTTATTTGTTACAAAATTTTGTAACATCATTCGACTATTTTAACATGTCTTCTTTGATTCACGGACCGTTTTTGATGGTACGAGGAAATTTGATAGTTTTCAAATTAATTTATTCGAAAATCAAACAATAATTTGGAATGGAACCGAAATTCTAATTTCACTAAATTCGGTTACACTATGTGAATTAAACGTAACCTTAGATCAAGGGGCGGAGCTATAATGGGGATAGCGAGGGCAGATGCCCCTCAAGAATTTTAAAATTACGTAAATAAAAAAAAATTTTAAGGTATTAAAGACAATTTCAACAATTTGCCCCCTCAAAACTTCAAACAAAAACAAAATATATATTTTTCTCCCTCTATTCAGAATTCCTATTTCCGCCTCTGCATAGGTCGTTAACGAATAATTTAACAGTATACTTCTAAAATAATTTTCGAGTCGATTTCAAAGTTTCAAACATGATACTCGTGAAGCATAAACCTCCACCCCCTCCACCCCGGAATAAATTCTACCTACCAACTGTATTTATTTGTTCCCCACTTTATACGGAGTAGTTTATATGGTACTTTAATTAAAGTTTCAACAACAATCATAAAATAAAACACACTATCGTACACGATTTCTCCTAGTCCAAAATATCGCACCCCTGACCCCACTTTCCTTTATTAATCACCACCAAATTCCCGCCACGTTTCACGTTTCCGCCAATTACAAAGTAAGTGTACCTCACGCGCCTATCGTGCATCTGCATCCGCATCCACGGGCTCACCTAACCGGATCGGATCTTTTTATTATTCCAAAACTACCCTCCCCGGACCACAAATTTACATTCAATACCCTTCCCTCTCATTTTATGTAACTCGATTCCGTTTCTACACTTGAATAACAATAATAATTTAAATTTAGTTTTATATAGTACTACTAAAACGCTGTTTTCTAGGGTTTAAAGTTTAGAATGGTGAAATCGATGAGTAATGACGAAGATCACGGCGGTTCGGAGGGCGAATTCCTGTTAACGGAAATTAAGACCGGCGGCGGCGGTGGTGGTAGCGGTGGTTGTGACGTGTCATGGCGGCTGAACTTTGACGGTTACCAGTTATCGTCGGAACAAAAAGAGAAACCTCCTAGAGGTCTGCATGACTGCCTGGGGGTTTTAGGTAAAGTTTATTACATATGTTTATTTCCATTTTTGTGTTGATTTTTGATTGTTTATTTTAGTATAGTAATAGCTTTATTTTAAGTTACTAATGCTGGGAAATTTTGTTAGGTTGTAATGTAATGTTATTTTGTTTGTTTACTAGTGTATTGTTTGTTTGTTTGTAATACAACTTGTATTATTTTATTTGTTAAATTGATTTATTAGTATTGTAAGTTGTACCGAACGACAAAATAATCTTTGAGATTAATAATGAAGCTGAATTTTGAGTTGTTATGGTTAATTTGATTAATATGGTCAGCTCAGCTGCTTATTTGGCAGTTGCTGATGAATTGATGCACACAGGTTAATTAGTTTGTAGTGTCTGTTAATTCGAAGTGTCAGTCCCCAGTGCTAGTAAACTGATGTAGACCGATTACTTGATGTGAATAAAGAATAAGAATAGGCCGTATCGCTTGTAGACTTATACTTTATAAGTAGTTAACGCGAGGATATATGACAGCTTGAAGCCTTGAAGTTAGTTGATCCGGCTATTTATCAAACCTTTCAATATATGTGTATAATAGAGGATATATGTAATTTTAGGATGTAACTAACTTTTGGGTTGTAAAGACGCTTTATGCGTATGTGTTGTATTAGTTTGTGCAGCAACATTGCATTTCATTTCACTTGCTCTAATTTAGTAATTTCTCAGTTCCGGAAGACAATATAGCAGAGTATTACCAGCAGCAAGTAGAGATGCTGGAGGGATTTACTGAGATGGATGTGTTAGCAGAGCGTGGTTTTGTGCCTCGATTGTCAGAGGTAGGATCAATAGTGTTGAGTATAGATTTCAGCCTATAAAAATAAGCTTTTTTAGGCAAGATGTCTTGAACTAAGATGCTTGTTTAACCTGCAGGACGAGAAAGCAAGTTTGGCAAGAAAGGAGACACTTGCCATTAGAATATCTAATGCTGCAAACATGGTTCTTTTTGTTGCAAAAGTTTATGCATCCATTAGGAGTGGTTCCTTGGCCATAATTGCATCTACATTAGATTCACTTCTTGATCTGTTATCAGGGTTTATCCTGTGGTTTACAGCATTCTCCATGCAGACTCCAAACCCCTATCAATATCCAATTGGGAAGAGACGGATGCAGCCTTTGGTTAGTCTGTAGAGCATCACTTGATGCATTTACTATTTCAACTTGCAAGATTTCATGTCTATCACTTGGTTAAGCTAAAAGAATTTGGATTTATGTGTCTAACTCACTCTTACATCAGATAGTTTCCTAGCAATATGAATCAATTGTTATGATATATAACGAAATATGTATTACGTTTTTTGATATTAAGAAGACAAACGTCTCTCTCTGAACTTATCTTCTTATATTTATTTATGCTTCAAAAATTGTATTTGTCTATCATTTTTGTTGCTGCAATATAGAACAGCAAGATATTTTTGAAGCATATTCGTAATCTCTTATCTGATTTCTAAAATTGTAGTTCTGATCTGAGCTTATGTTTATAAAGAAGCATATACTCTTGTGATACATGTGAGGTGGCCAATAAAAGTAGAATACTCTTATTTATGTTAGGGGTATGACCTCGTTGATAAGTTAAATTTACCCTGTATATATAGAGGTGAGTATACTGGCTCATAAATTCTACTACATCATCTTATAATGGATAAACACCTCCGTAAGAGCATATTCATCATAAAATTACTATTTCAAATGGGAAGTTTGTGTATGTGATTTGTGTGTGTGCCGGGTATGTCATATGTATACTTAAATACTTTATGACTGCATGCTAGTCTTCATTTCCACTGCATTTCCTTTCCAACGACGTAACAACCCATAGTATTGACACCGATCTAATTCAAATATGTGAAAACAGTAACTAATTCAACTCTCATGCTTCGCTTTTAGTTATGGGCCTTAAACTTTACTCTCTATAGGAGCATTCTAAATTGCTCTCTTGGCACTCAAATTTGAATTTACAATCTGCAGGGAATTCTTGTTTTTGCATCTGTCATGGCAACTCTTGGACTGCAGATAATATTGGAGTCCGTGCGCACTTTGGCATCTACTGTAAGTAAACTAGTCTTCGTTTGTTTGATAAAACTGTATGTACATTGGCGACTGACTACGAGCTCGTGAATAACTAAGAGCTTTGGATAATATGAAGACTGTAGAAGATGATGCTAAATTATGAAGATGGTGGTTGACAGTGTTAGACAACTCAACTGAAAAACTAAAAGTTATTTTTCAAACCCTATGGGTTGGATGTAAAATTAAAATGCATACAAAATATAAATGCGTAAAGTACAGTTATTGATGGACATATGTAGTAAATCGAAAGTAATAATCATACTGAAAATCACATATATACTACACAACATCAAACATAACCAACAAACCAGTAGGAGAAGGAAAATAATATAATCAACAAACCTTTAGGAATAGGAAATTTAAGTATAATAGTACCAAAAATTTGAAATTAGAAAAGAAACAAAATAACATAAGTAACAGAAGAACCAATAAGAACGACAAGAGAAAACAATTAGGAAAATGAAACCAGAGTAGAAGACAAATGGAAGAAACTTCCAAATGCAAGTTTTGAGTTCTTTTACCCACATTGTTGACATCAACCAATTGTTTCAGGAGAAGGATTTCAACTTGACCAGAGAGCAAGAACAATGGGTTGTTGGCATCATGCTTTCTGTGACATTGGTGAAACTCTTGCTGTGTATATATTGCCGCTCATTTACCAATGAGATTGTCAAAGCCTATGCCCAGGATCACTTTTTTGATGTTGTCACCAATCTGATTGGTCTAATAGCCGTACTACTCGCTAATTATATTAGTGACTGGATGGATCCTGTTGGTGCTATAATTGTAAGTTCTTTTGGTTCATCCCTATACATATCTCCCTATATATTTTACTATGTCGTTTTTTTTTTTTTTTTTTAATTTCTATATGTATATGCTAAGAAGTTGCACAGGATGCATCACCTTTTAGGAGGATAATGGGACTTGTAAACAGTAGTAGGGCAACAAGAAGTAATGAGGTCATCTGTTTATAAAACAAATGTTGTCCCAAGTGGGCCTACCAGTTGACACTTTTTTGTCCATTTCTTTGAAGTTGATAAACATTTATAATATAAATTAAGATTATAAACTATTGCTAATTAATAAGTTGATTAATTTAATAAAGAGGTTTAGGAGGTTTTAGCATTTGAAAAAACTTTGGGTCACATTCAACCCATTTGTATTTTAGCCAAGTAAAACTGTGTTTCTTTCACCTGTTTGTCCTATTGACGATAAAATATAAGTATAACCCAAATTCGACTCATTATAAGGTAATTGGGTTGAAATTTTTACCTGACATGGTCACACAGATATACTCCATAATTCACATTTGAATGCACTGTATTGTTATTGAGTGCTTTCTCTTATTCAAAATCTCATGTTTTTCATTAGCTGGCGCTTTACACTATACGCACGTGGTCAATGACGGTGTTGGAGAACGTAAACTCCCTAGTTGGTAAATCGGCTGCACCAGAATATCTACAGAAACTCACCTACCTTTGCTGGAACCACCACAAGTCTATAAAGCATATTGATACTGTAAGGGCATACACGTTTGGGTCTCACTACTTTGTTGAGGTAGATATCGTCCTACCAGCAGAAATGCCTCTACAGACAGCTCATGATATCGGGGAGTCATTGCAAGAGAAACTTGAGCTTCTGCCTGATATAGAACGTGCTTTTGTTCATCTTGATTATGAATTCTCTCACAAACCTGAACATGCACAGACTCATCATTAAGCAACTACAAGTGTAATTCTTTGAGCTCCCAAGTCAACCACGGTCAGCCACACGTAAGTTTAAACACATGTCTGTTAGCATCTGATCTTTTTGGCATGTGAATCATGATGCGAAAAAAGGTGATTTTAGTCCTTGTTAAGGTCATCCACTTATGTGAAATTATTGGTTATGGAGCTAATGAAGTGTATAATGATATTGACTCCTTTTACAATGAATGTGAATGTAGATCATGAGTTTCTAACCATTCTTTTTCTTGGCTTGGAATGTCTCAATAGAAGGTATTCGGAACGTTTATAACCATATAATTTCACTATTGGAATGGGAATGGGAATGGAATCAGGAATGGGAATGGGTATCAACTTGGGTAAGATTCTTAATTAGAGCACAGGGTGTGGTAACCGGTGTTGACAGTGTTCTGGAGAATGTTGAAAGTGAGGATTTTGTGGTGTGGTGAAAAAATATTCACAGTGTTCTGGTGCTTTTTATTATTTGTTTTATTTGAAAAATTGAGAAGAAGACAAAAAAAAACAAGAACGTCGAAGGTTTCAAAGTCTTTACATGGACGGTGACCAAAAAAATTTGCGAGAGCACCGGTGAGAATACCGAGGCGGGGTGGGAGAACACCGAGCCTCAGTGTTCTCATAAAAGAACGTTGATGCCACATGGATGCATACCTTGTGCTCTTAATCTCTTATAATACTGGAAATAGTAAATTAAAAGTTTATGCCTTTGGGCTCCGTGGTGAGGAGTTTTCCCAATTGGGCTTCTTCTCGAGGGTGCATTATGGAGATGATCGGGTGGACCACTACCTACCTAGGTCCGTCAGTAATTCAAAACTGCCTTTCAAAAAAAAAAAGTTTATGTCTCATCACAAAAGCATGGTGGCCCATTCCTATGACCATTTGCTACTTGAGAATAAAAATGTTATTGGGCATTTTTTTTTTTCCGGTAAACGTCTTCCGTTACAATTTGACATCTATTTAATTCATAAATTAGGTCAAATCACCAAGTATCGCTAAAATAATAGAATTGTGAAATCAAAGTATTAGAAGTGCTTTGTCATGAAATTTACATACTTGATATGATTTAACACTATTAAAAGTATTGTTCTTTAAAATCTATTTGAACAACTAACCCGATTTTAATAATTTATAAGTTTTTTTAAGACAGTTTAGTGATAGAAGGTTTTTGGTGTTCGAGTCTATAACACCCCTCATTTCTATAAACAATTATAATAATAATTATGATTCGGAAGCGTAAATTTCAAATATGTATACATGCTTTACATTACTCTATAATGTAAATAAACTTTTTCAAACTAATTACATAACATTTCAACCACTAGGTGTTATATAATTCAAAATATATCTTTAGTTATCAAACTAACATCAGAGTAAAAGCCTGTCAAACATTCCATTGTATCCAGTAACTTTCTATCCCTCCCAATATGTCCCATCATTATATTAAACCTGCAGGAAGTAATGTGGGGGATTAGCACAAGGCTAAGTGAATGAAACTATAATCAACAGTCCAACTTAGCACAACAATCTGTTTACATCAAATAACAATAAACAACTAATCATCATAAGGATCGGTGGTTCTTGAGATACCCTTATGCCGCGGTGGTACTCAAGTAACACTTATCCATCATCTGTATTGGCCTATACAGAAATTACCGATAACTGGTTGTTAATCACACACGACCTAAATCTCTGAACCAACATTTCAAGTTTCAAGATTTCCTGTCGTCTATAATAACAATCAAGTCCAACCATTCATTCAAGTTGACCTCAGAATCTTACATACTAGCTCAAACAGCCAAGTAAACAAACACCCAAACTAACATGGCAAGTTATCTCAAACAAAAACATTCTATCAAAGTAATACTACAATTACTTGTTGTAACCAAATCATTGCAACAAAATCACACTGAGGTTACAGATCCACTCACCGAATACCTCAGTCATCCACTAAGTAGTCTAATATCACTGAGTCTTCTCCACATCTGAGAATACAACAGAATAACACAAGTTAGTCACTTGACAATTGTCTCAATATTGATATAACATCATACAATTGTAATTACATCAAACAACTTATCACTAACTTGTATTAATTCAACATTCATTATTTCAAGATTATGAATGATTATTAGAATCACATCATCATGTTAAGCTACTTAAATTATCACTAATCAACTTGATAGTCATATGATCATCTTATTACATTCATCCATCTTAATCTCTTTAATCACATGATTACTTTAATCATGGCTTCTTAACATGATATTATCACTATCATTATCATAAGTATAGTTAATTAATTCTCATAATCAAACACTTGATTCAATACTTCAATTCTTCCTAATAACATTCCAACAACTTTTATAATCACTAATTATAGTGTATTATCATCAAAACATCATCATATGATCAAACCCATTTTGATCATAAACTTTACAACTTAATTAATCCACTTCTAAGTTAGATTAATGTTACTAACCACCTTAGTTACACTTCTTAACACTATTTTAACTAACATCAAGCTTTAATTTCAGATTAAAACCATTAATCCATCAAAACCCCATGAACTCATCCTAATCATCCATTTCTCATGAACACCAAATCCAATTCGAAACCCTTAGCTTAATTAATGTTACCCATCACCATAATTAAGCTTAAGTAACATCAATTTAACAATTTCAAACCTTAAATTCGGATTATAATCAATAACCCATTAAAACCCATATAAGAAATCATTTCTAGGTCAATTAGAGGAAGACCACAAGATCATACCTTGATTATAATGATGATAGAAGCTTGAATTCGTGTTTAGAATCTTCAATTTGATGTTAGGAATTGATTTCATGAATCAATTTAGGGTTTCACATGTATAGTTTGTATGTACGTATGTATCTGTGGATATATTTGAAACAAACACCGACTCAAAGTCTAAGGCTATTACATAATTGCCCAAATTTCTTTCCCCGTACTTATCATTGTCTGGAACTTAAAAACCAATTGCAGGGAAACATTATTTTATTTTACCGTCAACTGAGTTAATTTGAAACAATCAATAATTTATTAGTCACAATAAATTATTCGACCCTTTTCCCATTTATTTTCAAATAACACAACGCACCTATTTTCTGACACATTAAATAATAGTTCACAGTCATAAAATATTAAAATAACACCAGACCCGAGGAATGGATGTTACAGAGTCATTGAGCTATTCCTTGGAGTTTTCAGTTCATCTTTTATATTCGTTATCTATTTTGAATTTTTGATATAAGTCGTTGCTTTTCAAAAGAAATTTGATATGATTTGATAAATAAAACCATTGTTCTTCTTTAAAATCTATTGGAACACCTGACCCGATTTAATGATCTTAGGATTTTTCTAAACACAACTCTAAGAGTTGCTTTTAACACGCTTGAACATCTTGTACAATAAAAATAACGACCCTCTAAAATTAATATTTAACCGTCACGTACAATACTTTTAAGCTCACTAACAACGGCCCTAAGGGCTGTCTTTAGAAAAATTCATAACTATTAAATCATTTAAAGTAAATGAATGTGACCTAAATCTAAGAATGATTCATGCTAAGTTGAATATAGTACTTTTTGCTATTTAAACCTTTAGAATATGCACACTGTTTCTGTTGTTTATAATCTATTATTGTTTCTTTCATTTTTAAATTTTAAATATATATGAATATGATATGATATAGATAAAAATAATACTCGTAAAGACCAAAATAAATGGAATGAACTTGAAGCGTAATAGAGTCTGGGTACAACGTTAGATCTTGGCACGACATCATCACCCGGCCGACAGACTTTTTCAACTTTTTTTTTAGTAACCTTGAAAAAATATATGATTTTACTCCGTTGACCTATATACTTTTATTAATTTATATATAATAATAAAAACGGTTGAAAACATCTTCCGGCGTCGAGGGAATTGCACGTATAGATTCAAAAAAGCTGTTAAAAAGACATAATAAATAATTACATCATATATTCTGATTCATAAAATAAAGTTGGGCACTCATATATTGTATTGTATGTAAAATTTTAGTGCTAATTTGTACGGAGTAATAAAAGAATATCGCTTTATGGTAGTATGGTACGACATGATTTGTAAGACCATACGTAACGCTCCCATGTGGCTCGCGTTCTCAGGCTTCAGAACGCCATAACGCCACTAATCGGGCGTTCTCGGCCGGCGTTGTGGTGGCGTCGTGTATGGATCAACGGGAAGAGAAATGGCGTTCACGGTTTTTTTTTATTCTTTTTCTTTTCCTTTTTTATTTTCTTTTGGTTCTTGCCTTCGTTTTGGGATGGGATCTCAGAAATGAAACTGAGAAAAAAAAAATAGAAGAGATGAGTTGCAGCAGAGGGAAGGACGAAAGGTGATGAAGAAGAAGTACTATTTTTAAATATTGTTTACATATTGTACTCTTATTTTTGTCAGGTGGCATCACGTGTTGTACTATTTTTAATAAAGTAATTTTAAATTTGATTATTTTGTCAGGTATTTTAATTTATATAATTATTGTATTGAAATGTATTTTAATTAAATTGTATTTGTTTTGTTAAATAAAAGGAAATTAAATTTAGTTAGTGGGTGGGTCCCAGAATGGGTTAAAAAAGTGACGTTTTGGTGTTATGATTAGGGGTGTTTTGGTGTTATGGTGTGATGTTGATGTGGCGCTGATGTGGCAGCTGAAAAAGTGGCGTTCTGGTGTTACGGTTACGTATGGTCTTAAAGTTTAGTTTGAACTCAATCCCATTTATGTTGGGACATTAGACCCTCCGTAACGCGCTGATGTGGCCCGCGTTCTCACCCTCCACAACGCCAGAACGCCGCTAACGTGGCGTTCTGGCCGGCGTTCTGCATGATATAACGAGACGTTTTTTGGCGTTTTGGTGGGTCCCACGCGCTTTTTTATTTCTTTTCCCTTTTCTTTCGGCTATTAATTCGAGGATAAAACAAAAAAAAACGTTTTTTTTTTAAATTTGACCGTTTGAAAAATAAAAAAAAAATTAAATAAATTTAAATTTTAAAACCCACGCTCCCCAACCGTTTTTTTTTTCAAAATTTTTTTCAAACCACTTCTATATCTATATATATTACACCATTCACACTCCATTTTCATCAAAATCAAACTACTTTAACCTTTATTTTATAAACTTTCTTCACTATTTTATACACTTCTACTTCTCACACTTTCCTCATCATTTTTAATAAATATTCCATCCACTTTCACCACCATTATACACATCCATCTAATATATTTTCTACACCATTTTATACCATTTTCATCACATAATTTCACAAAATGGATTCGATAAATAAGATTTGTGGATCCGACTCCGACGATGACAACATGTGGCAACTTTTGCAACAATACCAAGCTCAACTAAGTAGTGACGCCGGACAAAGTTCAAGAACATCACGCAACCGAAGCTACATTCCAAGAGACCGTGAAGGTGCCCAACAACGTCTTTGGGACGACTACTTTTCCGAGCGCCCGAGGTATCCTCCAAATTTGTTCAAACGACGCTTCCGTATGAGTCGAGGTTTATTTGTGCGAATAGTACAAGGTATATCCGACTACTCCATCGAACCTATTCCCGAACACTTTCAATTTTTTAAACAAAAACCGGATGCACTTGGTCGGCTTGGTTTTACGCCGCTACAAAAGTGCACTTCCGCCATGCGTCAATTGGCGTATGGCACAGCCGCGGATATGTTCGATGAGTATTTACAAATGGGTGAAAAAACATCGCTCGACTGTCTAAACAACTTTTGTAAGTGTGTCTTTTATTTGTACTCGGCGGAATATTTGAGAAAGCCGACCGCTACAGATATTGCTCGGCTATATGCAGCACACGAGCAGAAGCATGGGTTTAGAGGAATGCTAGGGAGCATTGACTGTATGCATTGGCAATGGAAAAATTGCCCGAATGCATGGAAGGGGCAGTACACTAGAGGTGATCACGGACACCCCACCATTATGCTTGAAGCTGTTGCTTCATACGACATGTGGATATGGCATGCTTTTTTTGGCATGGCGGGTTCGAACAACGACATCAACGTATTAAACCAATCTCCGTTGTTCGATTCTATCAAAAATGACACTGGGCCACCCGCAGATTTCACTGTCAATGGACATCACTACACTAAAGGGTATTATCTTGCAGATGGTATTTATCCGGATTGGTGTACACTAGTCAAAGGCTTTCACTCCCCTACTGATGACAAACGAGCCAAGTTCAAGAGATTTCAAGAAAGTGCTCGAAAAGATGTCGAACGGGCTTTTGGCGTACTGCAAGGCAGGTTTGCAATTTTAAAAATTGCGGGGAGAGCTTTGAGTGTCAACAAGATGCGAAGACAGATGTATACTTGTGTCATACTACACAACATGATTCAAGAGGATAACGGCTTCGCAATATCATCTATCGAGCAGGAAATGATCGACGACCCTGCTAACCGACCTCGTCGTGATTTTAGGACTCGTGTTCAAGATAGAGAGGCTAGAGCCAAGGAAATACGGGACAAAAATGTGCACGACCAACTGCGGACCGATCTCACCGAGCACATTTGGATGCTACCACCAAACTTTCGCAGCTCACCACCATCCACGGCTTAGTTATTTTACTATAAACTATTGTATTGTATCGTATTTTATTTTAATTATTGTATCGTATCGTAATTTAGTTTAATTATCCGTATCGTATTGTATTTTAAATTTAGTGTGATGTATTTTATTTTAAAAAAGTAATGTATTTCATTTTCGATGAATTAATGTATGGTTTTTATTTTAATTATTGTGGTGTATTGTATTTTTAATTAAAATGTTTTGTATTGTATTTTAAATAAAAGAAAATTAAATTTAGTTAGTTAGTGGTGGGTCCCAGAATGGAGAAAAAAAGTGGCGTTCTGGTGTTATGATTAGGGGCGTTCTGGTGTTATAGTTTGATGCTGATGTGGCACTGACGTGGCAGCTGAAAAAGTGGCGTTCTGGTGTTACGGTTACGTATGGTCTAATATGCATATCGATTTTGATGTTGTATAATTTGTATACAATCGTTTGTCTATACTGATACGTGACAATTTGAAGGGATGGTTGTATGACATCTATGAAAAGCATTAACTTCATTTCTCCTTCGATATCGCGAAGGCAAAATGTTCAATTGTGAACAAACCATCATCTGAAATTAATTGAGCTACAAGTTTGAGGAATGACAGAAGATTACAACATGTGAGAATTGAGATTGATTTTGAACCGATTTTTTTAAAAAGCTCCGACTCTTAGGGTTGAAAATTTTATAATTGAATTTGTTGAATACAAAGTATGGGTAAGGTTCAAATGAGACTAGAAATTTGTGTGAGAATAGAGGAACCAATGATATGGTGCCATGTGTACAAAGAGAATACAAAACACATTTACCCCTTAAGTTAAATATTTCACAAACGACAAATCAAAAAATTATGAAAATTGCACCATTAGATTCAGCGTTTGATCCTCTTCAATTTGCCGTCCATTAAGGCATACTTTCGACGAGTTTTTTTTTTCATTATTTTTAGTGGGTTTCACATTACTAACACGTGTGTTAAAGTGTTGGACGAAACCCCAAACTCCCAACCCTAAACCCTAACCCCTAAACCCCAAACCCTAAACGCTTTATAAAACTCTAAACCCTGAATCATACTAAACCCTAAACCCTGTTAAACCCTAACACTAAACCCTGCTAAACCCTAACACTAAACCATGCTAAACCCTAACTCTAAACCCTAACCCTAAACCTTACATCAAATGTATAATCAATCACTAACACATGTGTTACTAATATCTAAAACCCACCAAAAAAATGAAAAAAAAAAGTTCGTCGGAAGTATGCCTTGATAGACGGCAAATCGAAGAGGATAAAACGCTGAAAAATATGGTGCAATTTTCATTATTTTTCGACTTGTCGTTTGTGAGATATTTAATTTTTAAAAACATGGATGAGAGAGAAAAAAGTGACACATTGCATATTGTGGCTGATTCCCCAATTCTCACACAAAATAAATGGTCTCAATTGAACTCTTCTCTACAAAGTATATCCCTAAGTATTTTTAATAAAACATAACAATAAAATCAATTACTTATCTACTTTTGATTTTCAATTTACACATTATAGAATGATATTTATTTTCTTTAAAATTGTTTTCTTAAAAATTAGAAAATGCATCCAATCAGCTCTTTAAGTTTACTTTTATAAATATGCTTTAGTCGAATAAATTGTAGTATATGACATGGATTTTAGTTCATTGAATGACTATCTACATTCTATATTAACCACAAATTACATACGGAGTAACTCGTAATATAAATGGTGATGATTTGTATACAATCAGTAAGATTATTTAATCATATTGTACAATACAAAATCATAAAACACATTTACCATTTGATGAGTAATAGTAAAAAATAATGGTGCAAAAGCCACCACTTTAAAATGCAACGCATTTTATCTTATCCGAAGATGAAAAGCTATTTATAGCCTTGAAGTCTTTAAACTAAAATAAGCATGTAGATAAACCACTTCAAATAAACACTTAAACAAAAACAAAATTCTCCATAAATAAATACTCCGTAGTAGGTACTAGGGAGTAATAAAACTCTTATTTATCCAACACATCGCCACCATCTTTGAGAAAAATAAAAAAACATTTAAAAAAAAAAGCCGGAGGCGAACTTATAAACACTGTATCATTTCACAGTAACGTGCTCCGGCGGTGCGCATGGAGATAACCTACGCATCGTCGAGTCTGTCTGACCTAGTCACATCGGCATCCAAAACTCCGGCGAGTTCTCGTCCTGTTAAAGTCATACCGTTCCAGCATCCATACGACGCCGGAGATACAACGCCGACGTCGACGACGTCAAATACGCCGTTCTCGAAATGGAGAACGAAAGTGAAGCGAATGAAAACAGTAGATTGGATTGATTTCTTACTTCCGTGTTCGAGATGGATTCGTACTTATAATTGGCGTGAGAATCTACAGCCTGACGTCATCGCCGGTGTAACTGTCGGAATTATGCTTGTTCCTCAGGTATATAATTGAACCTAAAGTTTGTTCGTAAATTACGTATTGAAATTGATGATTATAATTGTTAAATAATACTGATAGTAATGGTAATAGTAATAGTAGCGTGTTTGACTAAAAGAGATGATTTGGCATTTTGTTTTTTATTTGATTGGAATGCATTTTTATTGGCTGGATAGTGGATAGTATCCAATTATGATATGTTACTTCCGTTATTGTGATTATTTGATGACTACGTTAGATTCTATGCAATCACACCTACTTCTGTAAATAATTTATCTGAAGTTGAATAAAATGAATCAAGGAACTTAAATATATGTAACAACTGTAGAATGAGAAGTAGCAATCTGGATAGATCCGATCATTATCAGATGCACACATATGCATCCAAATTTAAATGATCCATCTCAAATGATTGGTCCAGATTAGTTCTTACTGTGCCTTTTATATTTGAATTTTAATTATACAAGCTATACATGTAATTTGTGACATTCAGATTCTAATTTATTTAGATGTTAGATTTAAGGATTTATTTGCTAGTGTTTGTCGATTCAGCTCTTGTAGTTGATTTATTATGACATTTGTCCCCACTGTAGATCTGTAATAAGTAGGTGCCAAATTTTTACTATCATATTGTTTGCCAGTGGTTAAAGGTGTTTAATATGTTTGATAATATGCTCGATTTCTATAGTTTCAAACTAAATCTGGTTCTTATTATGATTATGGAAGTGTAGGTGAGTTAGTTTACAGTTATACCTACCTTGTAATCGTATACTAGGTCTTGTTTGTCAAGTAAATATATGAAGTACCAGCGTTTGTTGATATTATAGTTGTTAAACTCGTATGTTCACTTGTCGAGTAGAGTCAAATTCCACCCAAAAAGTATTGACCTGGCACTTGGCTCGGGGAAGCAATTGACTCGGATCATGTCTCGTGAGTTAATATTCTATCTTGTGTATTTCTAGTTTCCTCTAAAGTGTATTTAAGCATTGATAAACTATTTTCTGCATGTAGTGTAAAAGGATGCTAAACTTGTTCCTGAACATAAAAAGGGTTCACCTTTTTACAAACTCCAGTCTATTTCATTATTTGCATGTTGTTGACTAGTTGGATGAATTGTTTCGTTTTATCATTTTCTGCAGTTTGTTGGTTTCTATATTGCAAACTTTAATAGCTGATCTCTTTTATCATTTTGGTGTTATTTTTTTCTGAGCAGTCTATGTCATATGCGAAGCTAGCCGGGCTTAAACCAATATACGGACTGTGTAAGTTTAACATCTGGTCCTTATATTATAACTAAGCTTTTCCCTCAGTTCTTGTTATGCTGTACTATATAAACTAGTTTTACTAAAGGTGAAAATTGAGTTATCACAATATTGAGCCATTGTGAATCAAATAATTTTGAATAGGGTTAATCAGTTTGGATTGATGGAGCATCCATTTGTTCCTTTTCTTCCCAATTTTATGTGTATCCTCTAATTATTGTTTAATTTTTTTTTTTTAATCCTTCATTTCAGATACTGGATTAGTGCCTGTATTCGTGTATTCTATATTTGGGTCATCTCGCCAACTTGCTGTTGGTCCAGTAGCATTGGTTTCTCTACTGGTCTCTAATGTCCTGGGCAATGTTAAATCATCTACTGAATTATATACGGAACTCGCAATATTGTTGTCACTCATGGTTGGTATTCTAGAATGCACAATGGGACTCTTGAGGTACTTTTGCTTCATCAACCTTTCTAATCTTCTGTTTTGAATTTAAATTATCTGATCAAATCTGTATGCTTCTAATAAAGCTCTTCCCTGATATTTAATCATCCACTTTTAATGAAGCACAGTGTTCATAATCTTAAACTTCCTTCCAAATTTAAACTTAGAGTCCCCTAATTAGATTCAACCATTGGACAATTTTACATTTATGAATTTTTCTCCTAAATATTTCTAGGCTTGGATGGCTCATCCGCTTTATCAGCCACTCTGTAATTTCTGGCTTCACAACTGCTTCAGCTTTTGTTATTGCCTTGTCACAAGCAAAATATTTCCTGGGATATGATGTGGACAGAAGTAGCCAAATAATTCCATTGGTCAAGAGTATAATATCAGGAGCAGATCAGGTATCCTATCTTTCATCTATGGGTGTTGACATTTTAGTAACGTTGTAGCACTTTCTTTGTTTTTTTAATTCTATTTACTTCGTATATGCGGAGGGGGTGGCACTTTCCTCTTGAAAATCCAAGACAATTGCGATACATTCTCTTAAGCTGTTCAAAAGAATTGGCCACATTCACTTTGCTTTCATGTATATTGGGTAGGCCCCACCATTATGTCTACCAATAATTTACTTTTTTTTATATTAATTACACAGGACCCGAGGGCCAGGGCCTTTGGTGAGTGTAATCTTAGCAGCAATAATTCCTATTTCCATTATTTCTTTTACCTTTTTCTTGGTGAAGGGGTGAAATGATGCACATAAACTAAAATGTGATAATTGCCTTAGAGTTGCACCATTTGCTCTTATATTTTGTAATGGATGGCATATTCTGCATTTTATGATGCATTTCTTGTATTACCATTTTCTAACCAATGGTAAAATCCCTTGCTTGTAGTTCCAATGGCCTCCATTCGTGACAGGGTCTGCGATCCTAGCAATTATTTTGGTCATGAAGCATTTGGTACTCACTTTCTAGTAAGTTAATTTTATCCGTCACACCTGGGATATTTGAATTAATCTAGATGGTTCATGTACAGGGGAAAACACGGAAGAACTTGCGGTTTCTGCGAGCAGGCGGTCCCCTCACTGCTGTTGTTCTGGGTACAGCCTTTGTGAAAATATTTCATCCCTCTTCCATTTCTTTGGTGAGAATAATGAGAGAAGCTTTTCTGAAGTACCAGAATTGAACTTCTAAAATAAACTAACGAGAAATTTCATATATATGACACATCTACTGACCACTAATCCGTTGATAATTGATCAAGAGTCTGAAAATTGAATTTGTAGTTTAGTTTAGTTGTTGCTTTTGCTTGTTATAAACTTATGACTAATAATTTTCGTGTTTGCTTGTTGGGCACATATTTGTATAGGCTTCTGTTATTGGCCTTCATATGTATTTGTGACTGACAAAGATCCGATCACAGATCGATTTACGTGTCTCTTATATACATATTCATTTTTATTTATTTCCTTATTCTTATCTTTATTGTTTTTGAAAGGCTGCTATCATCAAAATCTTCTTTGACCTTTCTTATATTGAATTGCTGGTAAGTCATGTATATATAATCTAGAGCAATAAACTATGATCAAATGGGGTAAGACAGAATAAGTATTGAAATTCATGCTGGGACTGCTTAAGTATCTGTTCACAGATATTTTTTTTTTATATTTAAGAAAACTATTCACTTTCTCTACCTTTTTATTCTTATAAAACATCAACTGTTATGCTTTCCTGATAATTAAAAGCATTTCCTATAAAAAAAAATTCAGGTGGGAGATATACCTCAAGGGCTTCCACCATTTTCCATACCGAAAGACTTCAGCCATGTGAAGTCCTTGATCCCGACTTCGTTTCTCATCACCGGCGTGGCTATACTGGTACGCATGATTTCTCTGCAATTACCTATTATCTTTGACTTCTTATTATTCATACCATGCAACGACTGAACTTCTGCACTGCAGGAATCCGTTGGGATTGCCAAAGCCCTGGCAGCAAAGAATGGATATGAACTGGACTCAAATCAAGAGGCGAGTTTTATAAAGAAGCAAACACCAAAATACCGTTACCCAAGTTTATATTTTTTTATGTTAAAACAGCTCATTAATGATCGATTATGCATTATAGTAGTGACTTAAAAACGACGATCACTGAATTATCTTGTTTACGGGAACAACAAATAGTTTAGTAGTCACTACTAACACATTATCGGTGTCTGGCAGTTGTTTGGCCTTGGTGTGGCCAATATATGTGGATCCTTTTTCTCAGCATACCCGTCAACAGGTGAGTTTAGTGCATAGGTAACCTATATGTAGTAAAATCTGATTAAAATTATGTGATACACTATTCTAGGCTATATTTGTTAATGTACTTCTGAAGGAATAATTTATGTTGTATAGGTTCCTTCTCAAGGTCAGCAGTTAATCATGAAAGTGGGGCAAAAACTGGTTTATCTGGAATCATCATGGGAGTTATTATGGCCTGTGCTTTGTTATTTATGACACCATTATTTGAGTATATACCTCAGGTATGCCTTCATTTACTCGTTAATGATAACTTTTGCTGTTACATGATTTTTGATTCTTTAATTTTGTTTTTTTCTCTCACAAATAGTTTATCCTGCTAATTGAACTATAAACAGCAGATTCGTTTAGAATGCTCTGTATGATGTTATGTTTGCAATTTATGAAATCTGGGACTAAGGAGGGCTCTCAACATTGTTGTAGATTGTATTCTACAGACACACTGTCACATGCTTTCATATTGACTAAGCGTTTTCTTTTTTGTTTACTTTTGCAGTGTGCTCTTGCTGCTATTGTAATATCTGCTGTCATCGGGCTGGTCAGTATATTTTCTTATGTGTTTGAATTAATGTCAATAAGATCAACTGAACCACAAGAAATTGTTTATTGTTGATCACATTCTTGTTTATCTTTTGATTCAAACAACAATTGAGCATATTAGCTCTCGTTTCCTTAGCGAGGTCCTGATTCATGATTGTGTTTTTGTTATAGGTGGATTATGACGAGGCAATATTTTTATGGCGGGTAGATAAGAAGGATTTCTTCCTTTGGGCAGTTACTAGTACGACAACGTTGTTTCTTGGGATTGAGATCGGTGTCCTTGTTGGGGTGAGTTCTTGATGAGGCTTTTCAAAACTTATAGGGTATTAGTATACCATATCAAAATTTGTTGTGACTATTAGTACCGTGTTGATCATCTATTGTTTTAAGTGAGGCGACTAGATGAGCGGGTTGGGTAAAGGTCCAAAATGGTCTTTTTTTAGTCGGATGACGATGGGCTGGGCTAGATTCCACAAGAATTTTTGCCCCAATTATTTTAAAAAATAACTAGTGAGTCATGATTACAAGACAACATTATTGCAATAACAATCCAACTCTTTGAATAGAAGTTACTTTGAAGATTATATGCATTGAAGATAGATATAGGGTGACTTTCAACTCTTCTAACTTGTTCTCATTTCTGATAACTTATTTGATGTGACCCCTATTTGCAATAAAATACAACCCAAATCAACCCATTTGAAAGTTAGTGGATCAAAATTGCCGCCTCCCTCTAACTTTTAATTTGTCCAAACAACTTGACCCATTATTGTTGTTGAGGATAGAATGCTGGAAATAAATGAGTTTTATTGACTGTTTAGGGCTTTAATGTGTAGGTTGGTTTATCTCTTGCTTTTGTGATCCATGAATCAGCAAATCCACATATTGGTAAGGTGGTAAACTTTGTGTATAGAACTGCATGCATACATTTTTTCTGCTTATCACTTTATATGATTGCAGCTGTGTTGGGGCGACTTCCTGGAACCACTGTTTATAGAAACATCCAACAATACCCAGAAGCATATACATACAATGGCATTGTAATTGTTCGAATTGATGCACCTATCTATTTTGCCAACACGAGCTATATAAAAGACAGGTAAACACTATTAGAGCTCCGTGGTATTGGCTATAAAGTAAATTACTTAGGAAGTTTCGCTGAATTACTTCGAAACATGTCTTTATATACCATCAGGCTTCGGGAGTATGAAATTGTGGTCGATCAATCCAGTAAACGTGGACCAGAAGTTGAAAGAATATATTTTGTAATTTTGGAGATGGCGCGTAAGTTCTCTTACTTATTAAATGCTCCATCAAAGAGATTTGTCTTTTTAATAGATCATTGGTAGCTGTTGTCTGATTTGGTGCCTCAATTCATACATTTCCATGTCATAGCTTCATTTTTTCTCTAAATTCGGATGTCATACTAAACGAAGATTCATCTAATCTCATGTATCTTTCAGCTGTTACTTACGTGGACTCCAGTGCAGTTCAAGCACTAAAGGAACTGTATCAGGAATACAATTCAAGAGACATCCAGGTACACCCATTGTCTTGAGTCGCCCGAAGTGTATTTTGTAAGCATGCAACTTCCTAAATTTCCTTATCAAAAAACTAGTATTATGATCGTAGTAATATAGCAATAATAATTATACATTGTGTATTAGTCTTACTCTACATTAAGAATCTTAAAAGGGACAAAGAAGTATTTGTTGGTCAAACCCAACACAACACCCCTCGACCCATACAAAAAGATTACCCGTTTTGACTCGTTACCCAACCTGCCAGACCCGCCCATTCTATAAAAATCTTTATATGGGATACACATTTAGATGGATGTATTTCCGGATCTCTATTTACGCCTCTAGGTCGCATTTTGCAATTTTCATGTAGATGAATGGCATCATTATCACCTTTTTATCTTATGAAGAAACTTAATTTTGTGATTCATGATGCAGATAGCTATTGCCAACCCGAACAAGGAAGTACTGTTAACACTAGCAAAATCAGGATTCATTGAGCAAGTAGGTAAAGAGTGGTGTTTTGTGAGAGTGCATGATGCTGTTCAAGTTTGCCTTCAACACGTTCCTAATCCAAACAACGCACCTAAAATACCCGAATCATCTCGTGACAAAAGTTCCGGGTTTTTGGATCGATTAGGAACGAGAAGAAAGCAGGATTTATCAACATCTGAATTGGAGTCGGGTGAAAGAGTTTCCATAATATCTAAAGAATCCGACCCTCAACTGGAACCGTTGCTATCGAGGAAATCTCATTAATGAGATTGCATCTCCAAATCACATATTCTATTCATTTTGTATAGGAAGTTGAACTATATATTCTTTTGAGCCCAACACTTTGTGATGATTCTTTCTAGGGTTCTTACATTCTGTAAGTTATTTTGTTGTGTATCCCCTGCGTGTGTGTTCCTGGCTGTGAATGACCACAGTTCTCGTCCAATATTTGAGGGGGTGATCGTTGGTGTATACTCTCATAATATATATATGTAAGTAAACAATAATTTTGATTTGATGAAATGTATGCATGCCATGAAAATCAAGATCCATTTGGTACACATTGAGAATTAAGATGTCACTTGTTTTGTAGGAGTACTTGACATGTTGTGAACTGTGATCATGCTTCAAAACTTATAATCAATGGGATTAAAGTTCGATCTTTATATCGAAGACTGAATTCTCACAACGTTTAATGTTTGTGTGTGGTTGATGATAACCAACTCCCCAATTTCGCAATTTTGTAGATTGTGCTATATTTGTCTTGAAGTTTAATCAATGTGTAGTGTTTTGTTAATGAGGATTATTTGGTTTTATTGACAAAAAAGAAAAAGATTGTCCCACATCGATGAAATGGAAAAAGTGAGAAGAGTGTAGTGGGTTATAAATAAGGGAGGTATGGCTTGTGGGAATAATTGCCTTAAACTAATGAGTAAGGAAAACAAAGCGAGCGGTGAGAGCCGGTCGCCGCGCTAACTCATAAAACAAATTGAGCGCACGAATTTATGGAGGGGTTATAGGCTGGCCGAGTGTTGACGCTGCTTACTTTGCAGAACTCACTTGTGCGGGCCTCCCTACACCCACCCCTAATTCTTTTAGTTTTTAAATTTTTGTGATTCTGATTCAAGTAGTGCTTTTCCTTATTTCATTTTGCTATTAACTTATTCAAGATTTAAATATTGTTTTAAAAGTAATCATAATGATTTTTTTAAATCTATTTTTCATTTCTTATAATTATTTTAAGGTTTTTCATCTCAATAACTTGTTACTCCGTAATAAATATCGCATGTATCATTATTTATTATTTATGCATAAAATGTTTTCTTAGACCCATTGGCATTCGTCGGTTTCAACCAACGAAGCCATTCGTCGGTTTCAACCAACGAAGCCATGGCTTTCGTCACTAATGGCACGGCTTCTTCCTTCCTTTTGTCGGTTGATACTTCTTCGGTAATTGGTAAACCGAAGAAAGGAATTGGTTTTTCGCGGGACCTAGCTTATATTTAATGTATTGTTATTTTTTGTTTAATGTATGTAAATGTAGGTATATTGTTAAATGTGAAGCTCAAAAATTTGAGTGATGAAACCACCATTGGCACCCTTGTGTATGTCTTTCGTCAGTTTTAAATGTGCTGATGTGGCACAACTGACGAAAGAAGTGACGAAACAACGGTTGGGAGTGGTCTTAGGCCACTCCCATCGACCAAATCACTTTCAAACCAGTTATCAACCGGTTGGTGCTTCTGTACCATCCGTTCAATCACTTCCCAACCGGTTGGGACAATCGGTAAACCGATTTGTAATCGGTTGGAATAAGTGGGGCCGCGTGACTTTTTTTTTGTTTAGTGTATAGATTTGGTGGTATGTTGGTAAATGTGGGGACCAGAAAAATAAAGTGGTTAGTCATTGATGGCAGTGGGTAATCAGTTATGAATCAGTTAGTGGAAAGCTGACGTGGCGCTAAGATGACAGAAGTGGTTTGAAAGTGGTTAAACAATGGTTGGGAGTGCCCTTAAATATAGGCTATCAAAAGAGAAATCTTTATCGTAAAAAAGAAAAAATCCCTATTGTAAAAAAGAAAAAAAATTAAGCGAAGGGAGTATACCAGTATGTATTTATTGAATTATATTTTCTTTCATTCCCTTATAATTTTTAAAAAAGAAAATACTTGTTCGGGGCGATTATAATGAGGCGAAGGGAGTATACTACTATGTATTTCATTGAATTATATGTGGAAAGAGAGTATACTAGTATGTATTTCATTCAATTATATTGTGGAATATATTACTTGTAAACTCAAATGGGTTTGAGGGTTCAATGATCTTGTTTACCAGCTACTAAATAATGAGGCGAAGGGAGTATGCCAGTATGTATTTCATTAAATTATATATGAAAGATATCACTTCGTATACCAAATGGGTTTCGAGTGTTCAATGATCATGTTTACCAGCTACGTACTAATAGTGCACATCTGTCATACACTCATACTCGCTTGTGACCCATATTTGACATCCACAAATACATTTGTTTTACTCATACATGCACTTACGAGTGAAATTACACGGTTTACCCACTCATAATAGATGTTATCCGTGCCATGAGTTTTTTCTGATTGTTGCAATCCCTATTTCACTATAGCTTTGAACTTACCCAAACATCCCTTGGTTATCAATAAATGACAAATGAGATCATAGTATTTGCATTAATATATGGAGCTGATGTAACCCTCTTCTTGGCTGATTGTGGGAAAATAATAAGTTTATTTTACAGATTACTACAAATATGATAACTTGGATTCCTATTTTTTGCCATATTTCACAGCTAGCTATCTTATAGTTTGGACTTTTCTAAAGGTATAATCATGTATGAATGTGGGAGTTATATAGATTACAAAAAACCACATGCCACCGAAAGCGTCTAGACTGATGTTATGTTGAATGCTAACAGCAGAAGCCAAATAAACACGATTCGGGTTAGATAAGGCTTAGCCAATACGCACCAGTGTCGAACCAAATTGTGAAATTTGTGAGGATTTTGTGGTTGTAGGTTAATACTTTTTTAAGATAAGGTCATCCTTCTCAACATATATCTAAGGGCGTTTTCACCTCTCATTTGACTGTACATTAGTAAAGTGGCATTGCTAGTGGTCCCAGTACTTGTGTTCATCTTTCCATTGGTATCTATATGATGTCTATATGTTCTTTTGTGCGAATAAAGTTTCTAGTTTGTCAACTTGTGTACATGGGCCCTGACCCAATTCTTTAATTTGGAACGTGCAGTGTTAAGTTCATGCATACTATAACGCTACTTGTATTTCTTGATTATTGAGCATGTATTGCACCTGTGACTACACATTTTATTTCAATGGTGAAAGGCTAATGAATAGCAATAACTTAAACATTAGGTAAGGAAGCAAATGTTATGCAGGGTCAAATATCTTAAAAAGTATATTCAATCTTTGTATGCTTTCATATATAAACAAGAAACCGCCAAAATAGTTGGTAGACATATACAATGTACGTATAAAAGTTTTTGCTATCTATTTTTAGCTTCTTGAGTTTTATGCTACCCTTAACTCTGCCAATGTAATACTATAGTGTGTCTCTGCTGATATAGATGCTGTACTGAGATGCTGAAATGGTCCACTTTTTCGCTGTCTCATTGGTCAGGTAAGTTTCTTGATCTTTAAATATACGATAGTGATTGAGCTGAATCTCCTCCTTGTAAGATTGTTGCGAATGGAGATTTATCTCAAACATGCATGATCACTCAATCACTTTTTAGCACATTAATATGTGTCATTTCTACGTAGAGAAGAAAAAAGGATGGGTTGAGTAACGGGTCAAAAGGGATGGAGTCAAAATGGTTAATTTCTAGGTACAGGTGGGGAGGGCTGACCCTGAAACGCATTTGTCCAAATTGTCTAATTTTCATACTACTAAATATGTGCCAAATAGGCAAATATGACCACAGAAATGTATATACACCTAAAAATATATATTCATATCTATGCAGACTATGATTTAGGAGGTCTTAATTATGTACTCCCTACTATAAAAAATACACATTAGGCTGATTTTGACCCATTTGACCCACTTTGTTTATAATACTTGATTTTATTCTACTCATTTAACGTGTGGGAGGTAAGACATACCATAATCAGAATATTTGTAAGTAAATGGGTTGAAATTGCTACATTTAGTGTTGGACATGGTGTTACAAGATTCATTAATATCTACTAAGTAGCTTATTTTGTTTGGGCTGATTAAAAACTGAACGCCAGTAATCACTCTATTGGAACCTAGTTAATAAACTGATCAAGATTGTTGTGCATTTAAGGCCGTTAGTTTCATTGACATGACAGTGAAGCTAATTAAAAAGAGGTCATTTTTCCGTGAATTAGTTTGTTTTGTCACCATGAGAATAACATTAATGACACGCATCCTTGCATCTGTGACCGTTTGTATTTATACAAAGAATGGTGGGTACGTATTCACAGGCCCCAGTTAAAAGTTTTTGATGTGTAATATATAGGGTGGTTTCCCATGCATCCTAAAAATCATTTAGTTTTAAGGCTAATTTTCTATTACAATTTAGTTTGCAATTTTCTACTCTCTTTGTTTTTTCTATGAAGATATCTTTAGGGGTGAATTGGAATGGTAGAAAGTATGAGTAAGCAGATATGTTTAAAAGCATTTATCTTTCTTAGACAATTTGTGCCACTTGATAACCTATTCTACTTTTTTCTTAACAGGGATCACTAAAAGGAAGATGACAAACCAACCACTTGACAAGAATCTACTAGGAAAAAAAGTGGAACCCCAAGAAACACTGAATCTGTAAGAATGCTATCTGATATCATAATAATATCTCAAGGTTTTCAATCCATAAGAAAAATAAAAATCCCTAAAAAAGTTGAGAATATAGAACTTTTAGAGTCCATGTTATTGATGCTTTTCACTATTTTAGTACCCGTCAACCAATCAAAGAGCACAAAACCGCCACATGGAAAAATCTTATGTGCCGACATGGCAGCAGTAAGTAACAACATACCCCAAGTATATTCACTAGTTAGACCCGAGTGGTTTGATCAAGACTGCCATTTGTCACATCTTGATTGGCCCAAGCTTGTTGAGGATGATAAATTCATTGGCCTTTTATGGTAAGGATGCATTGCTCCAACTACGATTGGTGAATTGGTAATAAGTTTAAGGAATGTCGAATGTGGGACCTACGGGTCACGTGGAGGGGTGGCTGCCTAGTCGGATTCCTACAAGACAGAAATGTTCATTTCCAAATCTTCTCTAGTCTCTTCTCAACCAGTTATAATCTATCTCCCACATGGACTCACTGGCCCACCCCACCTTCTAACCTTCATATTCATCTCTATATAACATTCTAACACATTTTCCCTTACTTCATGATCGCTTGATCACTCGGTACTACACCAATTCCTTATACATGTCCATTTTTGTATTTAAAATCAGTAAGAAGAGTGATATATACGATGGGTGACTCTTCAGCTTCATACATACACATGGTAACATATATAAATAAAAACATAAAAAAGGTTACATATGTTTTAATCAAGATTTTGTTACAGATGATCATATAACATGTTTTTGTCTAGGTACAACATATGATTGAGAAGTGTCTGATCTTCCGCATGAGCAAAGAAGAGTGCATGGAAGCCCTTTCGAAACATGCAAACATCAAGCCTGTCATCACCTCAACCGGTTAGTTTCCTACATCACATAAAGATCACTTGAATGCAAGCATGCATGCGTGTGCAACAAACATGATATCTCCATGTTTTATCTGCTTGATCTTATTCTTGGTGTGATCAAAGGTTGCTCTTTTCTATATGAACATGTGTTTAATTTTAGAATATAAAGGGCCAATGATCTAAGTGGCTACATACTTTTAGTTCTCTCTATCTTGTAGTAGTTCTGTTAGTTATACTAATAATATCATATGGGTACTTTTATTTAAGTGTATGTGTTTGTTTTTTATTTTATTTTTGTTTACATGATCGTATTACTCATTGTCACATAACTAGTAATTAAGGGGAAGGCCCACGGGTCAATGCAAACGCCAAACTCCGAGCAAGCTAGCACATCAACAACCTAACATAAAGAGTTCATTTTTGAGAGTAAGGATTACACAGAGTCACCTAACATAAGAAGTTAATTTTTGAGAGTAAGGATTACACACAGTCACCTATGGTTTTGCTTAGTTTGAATACTGCTTCACTTTTGGCTTGATGGGCTGGTCGAAATGGGTTTGGAGCAAAACATGTCATTTCAGCTTGGATTGAAAGGGATTGAGTTCACCTAAAACACTGTTATGTCAATTTTAGATCTTTAAACATATATCTAATGTGTAAATATGATTACAAAATCAACATTTTTACCTTTTTAGCTATTCATTTTTTTATTTGACCCATTTGATATTAAAAATTACCTTTGTAGCCCGTTTTGTTAACTTCATCCTGCCACCAATTGTTGAACTTAATGCTTAGATTGTTAATGTCATTATGCAGTGTGGAACGAGTTAAAGAAAGAGAACAAGGAGTTCTTTGAGTCATACTTGCAGTCTCAATCTTCAAGTGGAGCAAATCGAATGTCAGAAGCTGAGACAAGCGAGTTAATTCAAAAGATGATATCTGACAATCAATCAAACAACTCTGATAAAGATGACTAGTAATTAATTTTCTCTCTATATAACATATAACATATTTCTAATATCGACTTGTGTATGTATAGCATGTACCATGTATTATTGGTCGTCTTACTATCCAGATCAACGTGAAACGACTAGATTGCCCTTCAACAATGATTGGGTTGTTTACGAAATGACTTAGGGGTACTTTAGTAAATTCGGGTGCGGTGGCCATATTGAATCTTAGTGTATCAAAATTTGCTGGGAAGAAGTCACTATCTAATGCAGAGCTTCAGTATAATATATGTAACAACACTGGGGGGAGATCTCATGTGATGTATGCATTATGTCCCTCTTTTGTTCTTATGTTTATATCATAATTGAAGCTAAAACTGTTGGTCCATCAATTGTCTATTTCATATATACTTTATTTTTGAACACTGGAATGTAAATACCTGTCATCCCTTCATTTGAAATTTGTTCCAACTATGTCCCATATTTGTATTCTGAATCAAAAGTTAACTTTCATTTAAAAAAAAAAACCCACATTGATATTTAGTTCAGAGAGCCAACTGCTTTAGATCTTGTTATTTAGCTCAGGCTCGTCTTTGAGGATGGACGACCACATAGAGTCTCTGAATTATAACGGTCTCAAAGTGACTGAATATGTGTGTGTGTATATATATTGCTAACTGCAAAATGGGGGGAAATAATCCTATATACACGGAGTATATAACTATATAAGGCCTCAGTTTCTGTCATGGTTTTCGAAAATTCAGAAATGATGATGTTTTAGCTCATCCAGTTTCATCATTTAATATGATTAACCATAATGAACGGCTCTATGAATACGTCCCTTATAGAAAAAAGATCAATAGAAGGAGTAATTAAAACAAAATTCGTAATCAGTCCTAGATACCCCTAGATTTGAGAATCACTAAATCGATGTATAAAACCGACATTTTTAGCCTCACTCTAGTTTAAAGAGCATTTCATAAACTGATTTGTTTTTTGATCACTCAAAGCTATAATAATCAAATTTTTAGATGTAATGACTAATTTTGCTATTAGAAAAGTGACAATTATGAAATAAAGATAGTCTAACTATCTAAGTATTATTATTTTCTAAATAAACATGGATCAAATAAATAAGTTTGGAGGCATTTGGATGAGGCTTGATTTGTGTGGTGGAATTTGATGACCTTTTTGCATATATGTCTTCATCTGAAATTGGGCCGACATTTGGCATCAATCCACTATTCTTGGCCCTTTTCATCTATTATAGTATTATACTAAAAAACAATAACCTAAATAAATTCGATATTTCAACTTCTTTAATATTATCACTTCGTAATAGAATAGTAGTAGTAAATATGTTATTCTGATGTGTAATTAAAGTGAAGATCTTATAACATAGACATATACAGTGAGGTTAATAAAAATTTTGGTGAAAATGGAAGAACTAATTAGAATGTGTCACGTGCTATAAAACTCATTTTCTCCACGTTTATAAAAATTTAATATCTTGGACCATAAAAATTAGTGTTTTTTTCTCTTCGATTAGACATCTCACAAGGTATAATTTCGATGACTTTTTTTTTATAGGTTTTACAAATTGTTCAATATTAGTATCACATGTGATACCCGTTGGTACCACGTGTGATAGTTGTTTACAAAAGTCACCGGAAAAAAGTCATCGAAAATATACCTTGTGATATGTGAGCACAAGGTGTCGAGATGTTGTTTTCACAGTGTTCTGGTGAGAAATGTTGTTGGTGAAGATTTTGTGGTGTGGTAGACAGTGTTATGGAGTTTTTGTTATTTTGTTTTATAAATTTTTTATGCAAATAATTGGATAAACTAAAACAAATAACAAAATATATTAAATAAAATATAACATTCATCAAAATTAATTAAAAAAAATAAATATTTTAGGTTGTTGTTTCATGTTATATTAAAAAGACCAATTGTACACACCCATTTAATTAATTAAAAACCATAAATTAAACACATTTAATTGTACGCACCAAATTGATAAAGTAAATAACCCATTTACGTTTATATTAAAAAGCCCAATTGCAAACACCAAATTAAAAAGCCCACACAATTAAAAAAAAAAAAAAAACCCTACACTTCAGCCGCCTCCTCCATGTTTCTTTCTTCTTCTCCATTCTCCATTCTCATGTCTGCAATCTTCCATTTCAATTTAAAGAAGAAATAAAAAACGAAAAGCATTAGTTTTACATTGTTTTAAATGGGACGCTGCTCGAGAACTGTGATGGGAACGTCGTAGGGAAGGCTGTTCCGATGTGGCAGAACGTCGTCCGACGGCGTTCTCAATGGAGGATTTTGTTGAGAACGCTTCCACACCGTGCGCTCTGTCTAATTGAAGAGAAAAAAATCTTGATTTTTATGCTGCAATTTTTATAATTTTTTGACTTACCGTTTGCAAGATATTTAATTTTTAAAATGTGGAGGAAACTGACTTATGTGACATGTGACGCATTCTTATTGGTTCCTTCATTTTTACTAAATGTTGGTGATACTCATTTGAAACCTTAGACATATATCATCTTTAATTTATTCCGTGGTTTGTATTTTCATAAGGGTGATAATTCGTACACCATAAATTTTTTTTTCGTACACCACTAATTGTGTTTTTATAGTATACAACACCATACAAACATACAGTACAGTTAGTGGTGTACAAAATTTTTTTGGTGATATACGAATCACTTCCTTTTTCAAAAGGTTCACATCTTTTAGGGTTTCTACGTTTATTTAATAGATTTTTCATGTGGTGGGTAAGCGACTTTTTGATTTCAGAGCATACGGAGTGGAGCCGTTCTTACTGGCGTTTAAGGCTGATAACGCCGGTCCACAGCATTCCCCCACTCTCATACACTATTCCGGATGGCATTTTCCAACAGCTTCCGGCGCACGACGTTGTTATGTGAGTTGATTTATAATAATAATAATTATTAGTGTTTGTACAAAGTAAGTTGTTTTTAATTTTTAATTAGTTTATATTCAAAAAAATAATTGATGGAAGATTTAAGGAGGGTACTTAGAATTCGATATTTGTAATGTACTATAGTACAATTTTTGTGACAAAAATAAATAAATAAGCATTTGTCATATGTACTCCAAACAAAAGTGTGTCGTTTTCATGGTGTTCATTTTGTCAGAAAAGACGTTAATTTTTTCTTTAAATCTGAAATGTTAAAACATGCATGATTCTCGTCTTGTGATCAATAATGATTGCATATGAAAATAATAATAAAATAATAATAATAATAATAGTACAATGTGATATTTATGCAATTTAAAGATCGGGACATATTTTGCTATAATTGTCGATTTTTATATATATATTTTTTTGAGCAAAATTGTCGATTTTTATTATTCAAGTGAAACTATTCTTATTCTAACTTCTTTTGGACCAACTTCAGTGTTGCGTCGATTCTCATCTCCATTTATTTATATTTATATCATTATATATTTAAAGATTTGTTTTGCTTATGTGTCATCTTTTTAATCATTATATGATGACATGTCTAAAATATAGTTACTCCTAATTATTCTTCAAATTCTAGAGATGACACATGGCTTTCCATTTTTATTAATTTAAATATTGTTATAAATCATTTTAAATAAGGGTTAATGATAGTTTAATCCCCACACTTTTATTTTTTTTCGTTTTGGCCATTCTAACTTTTTTCCTAAATGTTTAAACACATTAACTTATAGGTTGACCAAAATTTAATCATTTAAGTTTATTTTTACTATATAAAACAAAGATTTTTTTTGCTTATGTGTCATCTTTTTAATCATTATATGATGACATGTCTAAAATATAGTTACTCCTAATTATTCTTCAAATTCTAGAGATGCCACATGGCTTTCCATTTTTATTAATTTAAATATTGTTATAAATCATTTTAAATAAGGGTTAATGATAGTTTAATCCCCACACTTTTATTTTTTTCGTTTTGGCCATTCTAACTTTTTTCCTAAATGTTTAAACACATTAACTTATAGGTTGACCAAAATTTAATCATTTAAGTTTATTTTTATTAGGATTGTTAATTATTGATTAACACAAGAGTCAAGTACACCCGTTGTCTCATTGCCACTGTCTCATTGAATTTATTTCATTAACAATCGAATTTCATTCATGATTAACTATAAGTAGAAATTTCACGAGTTAAACATATTGGTGGATTGAAATGTTGAGTTGAGATAACAATGTTATATATTGTTACATATGTTGCTTATATTAAAGTTGTATAACATTTGTAATTGTAAATATTTTACGTTGGCATTTGTGAACGTGCTGTATTTGTTGATCATGTTGTTAGTCACAAAAACTTTGAAGTTTTTATTTGCATATGTTTTGGTTGTTGTATACTATTTTTCTATTTTAAATGACAAATTTATGGTTTTCAATTACAATATTGACATTGTTAAAAAATTGCATGATATATAATAGTTTTGCATACATTACCGTGTGATCACGGGCTCAAAGACCTACAATTTTTTACGAATACATGTAATATTATTATTTATACTTCTACAACTCATTGTGTTTTATTTGGCTCCATATATTAATCTCTACAATTTATTATAATAGTTTGATTACTATATTATATAGTTTGGTTTATGTAATTATTTATTTTCAATTCTCAATGATAATTGCACATTTTAGTTAACAACACTAATTCATTGGACTACTTACAAATAAACATATAGTTGTATTTTTTAACGACCGTCCATCGCACGGGCTCAAAGCCTAGTAGAATATATATTCTGTTGTTGTTACTTTATAGTTCTAACTAATTAGTTAGTATCAAGTTATCAATTATACATAAAGGATAGTAATTCGTACGACACACATTTTCCTTGTACATCACTAAACATCCTTTAAGTTGTAATGTACAATAGTCTAAAGCATATTTAACAGCATACGCATCATCAATCATATATAAATTGTTAGCAGGAGTATAAATTGTTAGTGTGTTAATATTGTGAAAAAGGATTTAGCATTGTATTAATACATTTGGCCATTGATGAACTGAATGTGATACTCTCTATGTGCAATACATTCGGCCATTGATGATCATGTACACATATCTTCGTTTTAGCTTTCGTTATTGATTTAGATCGATTTATATAACATAAACAAGTTATTAACATCTATATATGGTAGAAACTTAAGTAAAAATAGGTTTTGGTGTTGAGATCTAATGATGTACACCATCCGGACCTGGACTCGGATGGTATCCGACGACAGCTCGACTAAGCTTTCGGTACGGACGGCAGACTACACTAGCTATCACGACCCCGGACCTGTACCAAACACAGACCCGGATAACGCCCGAGCCCAACTCTTTTAGCTCTCACCTCGGACACTAATACCCGGGACAGGATGCGGACTCGGCTACGTTCCGTGCCGAACAGCAGCACTGGCCGCTCCATCAACGTAACAGATGAACGGCTGCAAGATGACAAGGCAAGCCCGACATTCTCTGACAGAAGTACAATCTGCAACCGTTATATTCAGGTACGACTAGCATGGCCTGGCCATTAACCTGGTCGGGGCATTTGATTGGTCCACGGCAGCCGGCACACAGTAAATGTCATCTTCGCCCACGACCGAGCTTCCACGTCAGCGATCCGCGTAAGAAGTGTCGTGCTCCCCCACGACCGAACTTCCACGTCAACGATCCACGCAGGAAGTGTCGTGCTCCCCCACGACCAAACCCTCCACATCAGCTTAGGGTTTGAGTATAAATACCAGTGTTATGCTTTCATCTCAGGCCAACACCTCATAAATCCACAGAGTCTTTCCTCACGAATTACTCTCCAAGAATTAAGCTTTTACCACCCTCGATTGACTTGGTCTCGACTCTGGGTTTGCACGTTAATCGGAGTGTGACAAGCTTGATTCCTCATACATCATCATCATCGTTGTACTCAAGTGTTTTTACGCTTGAACAATTGGCGCCATCCACGGTTGATTTACCAGAAAACGACCACTTTGTAACCATCCGTACGCCGGAAACCTTCCCGGTACAATGGTTAACACTGAGCCTGCTGATGGTGGTGACGGTGCCACTGCCGACCAACCGCCACCACCACCTTTCTCCGATCATTCTCCCCAGGCCACCATCGTTCGCACGACGGTTGGCAGCAGGATTGATCCACGGCAGTTGGTCTTCAGTCAGAATGACACTGACTCTGATAACAGGCCACCGCCGGAATGTACACCACAAAACACATCCTCAACGCCCAAATCCATCTCCAAAATCGAAGCCCAGCGCATGTTGGCAGAAATGGGTTTCGTTGTGGCACCTGAACCGCGCCGTCCGCCGTCGCCCCCGCCACGTCGGGATGTGCCACCGCCACCACCGTATCAAGGTGGGATGGATAGGGCCGCTAGCCGTAAAATGTTGGCCGATCTGATCCTTAGCGCCGCTCCACCGGGTGCTATGCCAACATACTCTGACGAGTCGGCAACAGATAACTTAATTGCAAATTTTTATTCCACCATTCAGGGTGAGAAGGTGAAGAAGCCGGTGCCCGTCTCCACCACCACGGCTAGGTTCAGTGCGAAAATCGCGAACCATCCGTTACCTGCGAAGCTTACCATCCCATTGACGATCGGCACCTACTCAGGCGACTCAGACCCCGAAGACTTCCTACAGCGGTTTGAGGGCGCCATAAAAACAGAGCATTGGGAGGACGCTGTGGCTTGCCACATGTTCCCTCAGGTGCTGCAAGGCAACGCCCGTGGTTGGTTTGAGAAACTGCCTGCTGGTAGCGTGGCTAGCTACGCCGATCTCAGGTTCAAGTTCTTGCAACAATACCATAATCTGAAGCAGCACACGCTTACCTATCTCGACGTCTTCGAGATCAAACAGGGTAGTCGTGAGACACTTAGTGATTTCATCACTCGTTTCACAACGGAGTGTCAGAAGATCAGCGATCTGCACCCAAGTCAACAAATTACCGGTTTCATCTACGGCATCATCAAGGAAAGGTATCCCACACTGTACTATCGGTTGAAGAGGAAGTTACCAACAGTGTATTCCGAGGCCATCGCTATGGCTCGGGACTACATACGTTCCGGAGAAGATAAGGATCTGTACACCACGCCGGGCCGAGACTCACACCGGGTCGAGCATGACCGAACTCAGGCCCGCCATCATGAGGGTGGATCCGGGTCCGGCCGGCGCGACAACCAGAGACGGGATTTCCGCCGCGACACACGGCACGATCCCCGCCGTGGTGATAATCGCGAGGAGGCCCGTCGCCAACCATACGACAAGAATTCTCTGCTGACTTCGCTCACCAAGTCACCAAAGGAAATATTACTCACCGAGACGGCGGCGTGGAGTGCGTTTAATCCTCCGCCCCCAATGGAACATCGTGACGTCCCTAAAAATGGGAAGTACTGTGATTTTCATGAGGAATACGGGCACGATACCGACGATTGTAGACAGTTGAAAAAGGAAATCAAGGCAGCCATCCAGGCCGGTAAGCTTAACCATTTGCTACCTGGAAAGAAGTTCAAGAAAGCCGATGGCACTAAAACTTATGGCTGGCAGGGGAAGGACGATCCCCGCGATCCTCCGGACGCCGTAATACACATGATTCAGGCCGCACGGCCAGTCTTAAAACGGAAGGCAGAGACATTACAAGACTGGCAACTGATACGCCCTGAAATTTTTTTAATTTTTTTTTTATATAAACATTCTTTAGTCAAACTGTTTACTTATTCAAACAAAATTATCATACCATTGGTCCCTTTTACTTTGACCTTCCAATCAAATTTATACAATAATTCAAATCATCAAACTTTACTTTCTTTTCACTTTTGACCTTAAAACGTCATTGGTTGGGCGATTTATACAATGTCATCATAACGATAATTTAAAAGAATAGGAGCTTATCTAACCATTGCATTAAGCTCCACTCCACGTATCTTCTAACGATTATAGTCAAACCTTTACTTCATTGGTTCAAACGAACCACATACCTGCAACATAATCAACTGAACGGGGAAAGCCGGAGCTTAGTGAATAATATGAGTAATTAAATAAATAATGTACTTTCACATAAACATATAATCTATGCTGTTAATTCATATAACTTTGAGGTAATTATAGAGATCATCTGAACCTTTCTGCTCAGTACCCTACCTCTCGGTGGTAAGCGTACTAAACATAATCTACAACGTTAAGGATCCTTAACCATCTAACATCTGTACCAGCTAACATAGTTAGCATTCTATCATCTGTACCATAGCATATCCATCTACTCACGTACGTAAGTAATGGAATCATAACATAACCATGTGCAATGCACGTCTTTATTTGAACTTGTCATCTGCTATAACATTGATCTCTACAATTCTCAATACACATAATTCACATAACATACTTTCTTTCATATATTTTCACATAATCACTTCTTAACATGCCATATCATAGAAACTTTATAAGCATACAATAACTGGGGCATATTAACTTATGATAATCTTAAACATAATATTTCACACTATTAACCTGACACATAATGACATTCATAACATACTTTACCCAACTGTGTATACCCTTTTGCTCAAAAGTCAACCGGGTATACACAGTCATTACTTACTTAATTCCCCATATTACTCACCTTAGCCTTTTAGCCGAATAAGCAAGTAATTCAAAATGCGTGTAAGTGCTATCTCTTGAATCTTGGAAACCACCTATCACATAATTGCATGATCATAACAACACGTTTAGTAACTAATAACCGCCACACTTACTTATTCAAAGTCCTCAATCTATAACCATGATCATGTAAATCATCACTCTATCTATAAATTACACTTCTCAATTCATCATTACAAGTTAACTTTCATTTATACATCTTACTACATTAATTAAACACTTTACAACATTTTTATCATGTTTCATAAAAGCTGGACAGCAGGTATTTAACAAACTTTTCGATCAATTTATAACCAGATCTGGGCACTAAGGTTATAACCAACAGAAAGTAGACTCTCCCACCTTTCCAACGATATATTGTACACCTAAAACGGAGTTATGGTGATTTAGTTATGATTTTTCGAAAACAGTCCATTTTCTGCACAATAAGCTGTCCAATTCCGAATTTTCACTAAAATCATACCAATTCAACTCATAGATGATTAAAACGCTTTTATTGATAAACTCTTACTCAATTAACATATCAAGGAAGGATTTCTACAAGACTCAACACCCATTTTAACCATGTTATAACTCAATGGCATCACATCTAATCAAAACTCTTTACTTCATGATTTCATAAGATTTTCCATGAACTCATAATTTATCCATGAATAAATCATGACTTCACCATCTTTTAACTCATATCTTGTTTACTAATCTTCATAATCTTACTCTATTAACATTATTAACAACTTCCTTAAACTTATATACATCTAATCATACACTTTTAACAAAACCCTAGAATTACCCATTAACATAAATCATGAATTTCTTCTTTTCTACATGTTATATAATTACTAACAATCATAATAACATAAACTAACATCAATTTCATCAATTCCCAACCCCAATTTCGGATTAAAACCATCTTTTATACAAAACCCATCAAAACCCCAATTTCTCAATGAAAACCTGAAAGAAATCACTTACTTAAGGTTAGAAGGATTAAAAGGATGATGAATTGAAACCCTAGGACTTGAATTCACACTTGTGCTTGAGGATTTGATAAGGAGAATTTATCTCCTGTGTTTTGTTCTTCACGCAGAAGGAAGAAAAAAAGAAAGCTTTGGGAGGAATTGAAATATTTGGGAATCCTCCAGACAATCCACGCATATATCTATTTATTTAATTTAATTCCTTTATTTCATACAGTCTGGAACTAATAAAACCGTTTGCGTTTTCTTTCGTATCTAATTATTTATATCATAAGATTTCATAATAAAAATATATTTGCGTACGAAATTAATTTCCTAAAATTCGGGGTGTTACAACTCTCCCCCACTTATTCCATTCGTGTCCTCACGAATGCCATTTGTATCTGCTCAATTCTATCAATTTCTATTTCAGCGAAAACATTTACTTACATACACTCTACACCTGTCTCAACTATACTAACTTGAAATTTTCTATCTCACCTTTATTACTTTGACAACTTAGTTCATATGGACATAACACATACACTACTAACAGCACTCGTCATAGTCTGTAATTCAATAGATACATTACCATAAACTTAACCTGTCTCATTAACTTTAGTAGCTTTTCAGCTACACATACATCTTTCTCAAATTTGCACATATACTAAGTATCAACTTTACTACCTATATATTAAATCAAGTAGTAATTATGTCTATATTTATCTGCTTTAACATACAACTTTACACATCTCACATAATAACTTCATGCACTAACGTGCATATTTCTTTATTAACTTACATATCTGTCATACTTCTTTACTTTTCTTACCTTGAACACATATAGCTTGTGCATTTATAACCTTTTCTGACTTCTTTCCAAGAGTACATATATATATGTGTACTTAATTATATCTGCTTAAGTCAATTGACTCTTTACATGGGCCTCTTTTCTTTTCTTATTCGTACACATTAACACATAATCACTTATACCGCTTATAACATATAACTTGTACATTTAACAATTATACATGTAACTTTATCAATATATATGCACAAAATGCGCATTTTGTCCCCTTTTACTTACACACAACTCGTGTGCCTTTAACTTTCTTACATAAGCACATATAACATGTGCATCTTTTCATTCACTTTCTTACTGACATCAAGTGCTATAACTAGCACAAGTGCAACATTAACCATTTCTTTCTTGTCTCTGAATTAACTTTTCATTTAACATCTAATACCCATAACATTCATCACACCGTGTGAGAATTTATAGACTTAAATATGTACTTTCCATACTTTCCAAATTCTTTCCACATGCACCCTTAAAGTGTGCATTTCATTTGCTTTTATTGACATTTATATACGGTTTCTGAACTTGACCTGTCTAGATCAACACATTTATAAGGGTTATCTATACTTAAACTCTTAATCATCTTTAAACATAATCATATTTGTCAACCCCTACAATTTTGAGCCTAGCAACGTGCTAGAATCGTAACATTACACAATTTCTTTTATTGGTGTAAAAATATTTGACTTTCCTCATATCTAACTCATTTTGACTTACAATCTCATTGGTGACCCATTTGGACATCAAATGACCCATTTGGGTTATTGACTACATTGACCCATTTTCTTGTCTATTTTTCTCCAATTTACTTATTCAAGTCAAACTAACTTGCTAACATCATCATTTGACCATAACATCAAACTTAACACTTTTAACTTCTATGAACTTACTTTCTCATTTAACAATACTCTCATATTCCTTTCATACATTAAAACTTTTAACCAATAATTCTTACTAAAACTTTGACTTTTACCATATTCATGACTTTTCCACTTATTATTATCATTCAAGTAAGTCAATAACTTCATCAACTAACATACACATACTCGTTGCTTTACTTACTTACTTTCTTATTTCTGGCTTCGAGTCTTTAACTACTTCTTTTAGTTATCAACAATTATTTCAATCTATCGATAACAATTAACATACTCGTACCTTAGCATATTTAACCCAAGGGTACTTTAATAACCCATTTGGGCACTTTTTCCCCATTTATTATAACTTTTAACCATTCATTAACATTCTAATTCACGTTCTTCTACAACATTTACCATTTTAAAGTAACGACTACATGTCATCACTTAATTGGACCAAAGTCCCATTTTACCACCTTACCACATTCTCAACACTTACACATTGATCTAATAATATTAATCATGCCTTTACTTTAACTTGTAGTATTTAATTTAGTCGGCTACCCATATTAGGTATCAATCAACTCATTAAGGGTATTAACAACAGCTTGCATCTTATATCATTTATCTTTAACTTTTCCATGTCATCATTGACATGACTAACATTTCTAGGAAAGTGGAATTTATTCAACATTCTATTCAGACATTACTTTATAACTCTATCCAATCACTTATTTAACATGTCATTTCTACCATCGTATTCATATAATCATGCAAACCTGTGCAATTTGACTGAATTTCTGTTTTACTCGATAAAGAATTTATACATATCTTATAGTTACACACACTTAGTCACATTAAGTATCTCTGATAATTAGTAACCTCAATAACTTCCGGTGACATAGCATAATATAGCTACGGTGATCAGGCGTGGCTAGATTATGTTTTTCACACTTCCATCATCAAGTTACTTCATATCATTTATCCTCACCATGACTATTCTTTACTTAAACACATAACACATAACATACCACTTCAGCAACAAAATAATTAAATTATAAGCCGCCTTACTCGTAACCGTTTTCACATAAACAATTAATTCCACATAATCAGTCAACTTCTTTTATGAGACATTCATTTATGCTTCTATTACTTTATTTGTTCTCATAACATTCTTTGCTTTATAACTGACCTCAGTCAGTATCTCTGATTATTGAAACTCTATACCCATATAACATTTACTTTTCACATCAACTATAGCTAACTTAGGTTAGCAATTCTTTCATCTGAATTCGTATCATGTTGTCAATATACATATTAACAATTATCTGTACTTCTGAACATACGGCCAACATAAGTTAGCCTATCTGTATACTTAGCATAACTAAACCTTTACATATAACTAAGCACATAAGCATACCCCTTTACACATATCCGTACAACTGTCTGTTCACATTCGTTCATATTCTATAAACACAGTCATATAAGATCTTTCTCTATCTCGCCTAACCATCTTCACATTTTCTTTTAACAAGTTAGGTATACTAACTTTCAATTAGAATTATTCGATATACTAGCATTTCTTTTAACATTCTGTTACTAAATTAACATATAACTAAGAATCAAATAATTTACCACAGGAAAACATATCAGTCCTATCTACTGTACTTTACTACTACACTTGCTCAACATACATAATCATGCATTTCATATCGGTTTAAGATTAGGAAATCTCACTGTGGATTACCTAATTCTCTCAAACCATCGCTCAGATACCAACTTGATACGCCCTGAAATTTTTTTTTTTTTTTTATATAAACATTCTTTAGTCAAACTGTTTACTTATTCAAACAAAATTATCATACCATTGGTCCCTTTTACTTTGACCTTCCAATCAAATTTATACAATAATTCAAATCATCAAACTTTACTTTCTTTTCACTTTTGACCTTAAAACGTCATTGGTTGGGCGATTTATACAATGTCATCATAACGATAATTTAAAAGAATAGGAGCTTATCTAACCATTGCATTAAGCTCCACTCCACGTATCTTCTAACGATTATAGTCAAACCTTTACTTCATTGGTTCAAACGAACCACATACCTGCAACATAATCAACTGAACGGGGAAAGCCGGAGCTTAGTGAATAATATGAATAATTAAATAAATAATGTACTTTCACATAAACATATAATCTATGCTGTTAATTCATATAACTTTGAGGTAATTATAGAGATCATCTGAACCTTTCTGCTCAGTACCCTACCTCTCGGTGGTAAGCGTACTAAACATAATCTACAACGTTAAGGATCCTTAACCATCTAACATCTGTACCAGCTAACATAGTTAGCATTCTATCACCTGTACCATAGCATATCCATCTACTCACGTACGTAAGTAATGGAATCATAACATAACCATGTGCAATGCACGTCTTTATTTGAACTTGTCATCTGCTATAACATTGATCTCTACAATTCTCAATACACATAATTCACATAACATACTTTCTTTCATATATTTTCACATAATCACTTCTTAACATGCCATATCATAGAAACTTTATAAGCATACAATAACTGGGGCATATTAACTTATGATAATCTTAAACATAATATTTCACACTATTAACCTGACACATAATGACATTCATAACATACTTTACCCAACTGTGTATACCCTTTTGCTCAAAAGTCAACCGGGTATACACAGTCATTACTTACTTAATTCCCCATATTACTCACCTTAGCCTTTTAGCCGAATAAGCAAGTAATTCAAAATGCGTGTAAGTGCTATCTCTTGAATCTTGGAAACCACCTATCACATAATTGCATGATCATAACAACACGTTTAGTAACTAATAACCGTCACACTTACTTATTCAAAGTCCTCAATCTATAACCATGATCATGTAAATCATCACTCTATCTATAAATTACACTTCTCAATTCATCATTACAAGTTAACTTTCATTTATACATCTTACTACATTAATTAAACACTTTACAACATTTTTATCATGTTTCATAAAAGCTGGACAGCAGGTATTTAACAAACTTTTCGATCAATTTATAACCAGATCTGGGCACTAAGGTTATAACCAACAGAAAGTAGACTCTCCCACCTTTCCAACGATATATTGTACACCTAAAACGGAGTTATGGTGATTTAGTTATGATTTTTCGAAAACAGTCCATTTTCTGCACAATAAGCTGTCCAATTCCGAATTTTCACTAAAATCATACCAATTCAACTCATAGATGATTAAAACGCTTTTATTGATAAACTCTTACTCAATTAACATATCAAGGAAGGATTTCTACAAGACTCAACACCCATTTTAACCATGTTATAACTCAATGGCATCACATCTAATCAAAACTCTTTACTTCATGATTTCATAAGATTTTCCATGAACTCATAATTTATCCATGAATAAATCATGACTTCACCATCTTTTAACTCATATCTTGTTTACTAATCTTCATAATCTTACTCTATTAACATTATTAACAACTTCCTTAAACTTATATACATCTAATCATACACTTTTAACAAAACCCTAGAATTACCCATTAACATAAATCATGAATTTCTTCTTTTCTACATGTTATATAATTACTAACAATCATAATAACATAAACTAACATCAATTTCATCAATTCCCAACCCCAATTTCGGATTAAAACCATCTTTTATACAAAACCCATCAAAACCCCAATTTCTCAATGAAAACCTGAAAGAAATCACTTACTTAAGGTTAGAAGGATTAAAAGGATGATGAATTGAAACCCTAGGACTTGAATTCACACTTGTGCTTGAGGATTTGATAAGGAGAATTTATCTCCTGTGTTTTGTTCTTCACGCAGAAGGAAGAAAAAAAGAAAGCTTTGGGAGGAATTGAAATATTTGGGAATCCTCCAGACAATCCACGCATATATCTATTTATTTAATTTAATTCCTTTATTTCATACAGTCTGGAACTAATAAAACCGTTTGCGTTTTCTTTCGTATCTAATTATTTATATCATAAGATTTCATAATAAAAATATATTTGCGTACGAAATTAATTTCCTAAAATTCGGGGTGTTACAGCAACTGACACCCATATCATTCCCTCCTCTGCGGAGCTCCATCCTCCCAGAGCCTGTCGTCATATCGGCGCGTATTGGGAATTGCCAGGTCTCCAGGGTGTACACTGATACAGGCAGCGCTGTCGAAGTCATGTACGTGCACTGTTTCTTACAGCTGCCACAACCCATACAGGGAAGATTGCAGGAACCACTGTCCCCGCTGTCCAGCTACGCAAACGACACCAAATGGCCAATTGGCAGGCTTATCTTGGATGTTACATTGGGCGAATATCCGTACTGTCGGACTACTGAACTGGAATTCGTCATCGTGCGCGCCCCGTCTAGGTTTAACGTGCTCCTAGGCCGCACCGCTCTCCATAAGTTTGGAGCCATCACCTCAACTGTCCATGGGTTAATGAAATTCCCAACCCCGGCAGGCGTTGCCACCTTGCAGACAATAGGCACCGATGTACCCGTATGTGCTCAGGTAACCAAGACAACTCCTGGCCCGTTCACAATGACTAGCGATGAGCTAGTGGCTATCAATCCCAGGTTCCCAGAACAGAAAATCCGGGTCGGTCTTGCCTTGAGTCCGCCAACACGGCTCCGGATTTGTGAGATCCTAGCAAGTAACACGGATGTCTTTGCTTGGCAAGACTCAGAAATGACCGGCGTGCCGCGGTCGATTGCCGAACACAGGCTAAACGTCAATACAAACATCACTCCGGTCAGACAGAAGAAGAGGGGAATGGCTCCTGACCGGAGCCGTTTTATTTGTGAAGAGGTTAACAAGCTGGTCCACGCCGGCATCATGCGTGAGGTCCAGTATCAGACTTGGGTCGCTAACCCCGTCCTTGTTAAAAAATCTGACGGCTCGTGGCGGATGTGTGTTGATTTTAAGGACATTAACAAGGCATGCCCAAAAGACAACTATCCACTCCCTGAGATTGACTGGAAGGTTGAGTCCTTGTCCGGGTTCAGGTTCAAATGTTTTTTGGATGCCTACAAGGGATACCACCAGATACTGATGGCCGAGGACGACGAAGAAAAAACAGCATTCCACACGGACCAAGGCATTTTCTGTTACACCAAGATGCCTTTCGGTCTCAAGAATGCAGGTGCCACGTACCAGCGTGTCGTCGACGGCGCATTTAAGACACAAATTGGGTGCAACCTAGAGGCATACGTTGACGACATCGTCATCAAGAGCAACATCGAGTCCCAGTTACTCGCGGACATTCTAGAGACGTTCACCTCGTTGCGAAAGATTAATATGAAGCTCAATCCGGCCAAGTGTTCGTTCGGCATGGAGGAAGGAAAATTCCTCGGACACATGGTGACCCCGAGAGGCATTAAGGCAAATCCAAAGAAAATTCAGGCAATCGCCGACATGGCATCCCCACAAAGCAAAAAAGACGTGCAGAGCCTTAACGGAAGGTTGGCGGCCTTGGACCGTTTCCTCTCCAAGGCTGCTGAACGCTCACTGCCGTTCTTTGACACGCTGAAGGGTTGTATTAATAAGAAGGATTTCTCCTGGACGCCGGAGGCTGAGCAAGCGTTCCAGGATATGAAGACGTTCTTGACAGAATTACCAACCCTTACAGCCCCGATTCCCGGCGAGACACTTACGCTATACTTGGCGGCATCTCAATGCGCCGTAAGCTCCGTACTAATAGCTGTGCGTGACAAAACACAGATGCCGGTATACTTTGTAAGCCGCGCCTTACAGCCGGGAGAGCTGAACTACTCGCCGATCGAGAAGCTTGTACTCGCGCTGGTACACTCAGCACGGCGTCTGCGCCGGTATTTTCAGGGACATCCAGTCACGGTTCTCACAGACCAGCCAATCAAACAGGTGCTCTCAAAGCCGGAGATCTCAGGCCGGCTAGCCAAATGGGCAATTGAATTAGGCGAACACAAAATTACGTTCTGCCCCCGAAGCGCGGTCAAGGGTCAAGTGATGGCCGATTTCCTTGCCGAGCTTCGGGGGGGGGGGGGGGGGGTAGAGGCTAGGTGCACCTCGGGCACCCCTAGCCGTGAAAGGCCAGCTATATGGGAGTTGTTTACTGATGGGGCTTCAAGCTCAGAAGGCGCCGGTGCCGGACTCATACTCATCAGTCCCGACGGGGAAGAGCACACTTACGCTCTCCGTTTCGGGTTCCCCGCCTCCAACAACGAGGCCGAGTATGAAGCATTGCTGTCCGGTATCCGGGTCGCAGTCGAGATGGACATCAAGGACCTCAGGGCATACGTTGATTCTCAGCTGGTGGCCAACCAGTTCAACGGTACGTTCGAGGCAAAAGACTCAACGATGAAGCAGTACCTGGTACTCGTGCAGAAAGCGGTGAAGCAGTTCAGAACGTTTGAAATTGAACAGGTCCCAAGAAACAAGAACAAAAAAGCTGACGCTTTGAGCAAGCTGGCCTCGCTCACCTTTGCCCACCTCACCAAGAAAGTCCTGGTGGAGGTCCTGGAACAGAAATCAATCGACCCGATCAGCTCAGTTGCCCAGGTCGAAGAGACAGGGGACAACTGGATGACCCCAATCATGTCCTACATTCGGTCCGGCGTCCTCCCGCAGGACCCGATTGAGGCAAGGAAAGTTCGGATGAAAGCACCAATGTTCTTTATTGAAAAAGGCGAACTCATGAAGAAATCATACCTGGGGCCGAACTTAAGGTGTCTGGGCCCGAAACAATCTGAGAACGTCATTCGCGAAGTGCATGAAGGGTCATGCGCCCTGCACTCCGGCCACAAGACTGTCGTGGCAAAGATCATGCGCATGGGCTATTTCTGGCCGTCCATGTACAGGGATGCAGCTGAAGTCACCAAGCACTGCACTTCCTGTCAGATTCACGCGCCCATCGCCAGAGCACCAAGACATGATCTGATCCCCATTTCATCGGCATGGCCTTTCTTCAAGTGGGGCATTGACATAGTGGGACCTTTCCCACCGGGGCCCGGAAACGTGATGTTCTTGATCGTGGCTATTGATTACTTCACGAAGTGGGTTGAAGCCAAGCCGCTGCGCCAAATCAGTGGTAAACAGGTTCGCAATTTTGTATGGGACAACATCGTGTGTCGTTTCGGCATACCACACGAAGTCATCACCGACAACGGGAAGCAGTTCGCCCAGAACCCGTTCAAGGCATGGTGCGAGGGACTCAATGTGAAGCAAACACTAACCTCGGTATACCACCCACAGGCCAACGGCCAAGTTGAAGTTACGAACAGAGACCTAGTAGCCGGTATCAAAGCTAGGCTCGGCGAAAGCCGTACCGGTTGGGTGGATGAACTTCCCAACGTACTATGGGCACACCGCACTACTCCCAAAGAAAGCACCGGTGAGACCCCCTTCAGCCTCGTCTACGGCTGCGAGGCGGTCATACCGGCTGAGATCAGCGTTCCCAGTGAAAGAATCATCAACTTCACTGAAGACGGAAGCCTGAAAGCCCAGCAGCAGAACGCCCACATGCTACAGGAGCGCCGGGAAATGGCGGCCATTCGCCAAGCCGCGAACAAGCAGAAGATGGCCCGCTATTATAACAAGCGCGTCCGCCCATTGTCCTTTCAGGTCGGAGACCTGGTCTGGCGCAACAATGAGGCCAGCAAGTCCGAGAACACAGGAAAACTGGGGCAGCGTTGGGAAGGCTCGTACCAGGTCGTGGAGGCAAACACGAACGGTTCCTACGTTTTACCCACTCTGGATGGCAAGTCGGTGCCACGCACATGGCACGCGACAAACCTAAAGAAATGTTATATGTAATTGAACTTTGTAAAAGCTCAGGCCGGACTGATCCCCCGCCTTCGTAGCATCTATCCTTATCAATAAAAAGTTTCCGATTGCATATTATTCTTCTGCTTTGCAAGTTCATTACTTTTGCACAATACGCTGTACGTAACATTGTAAAAAATAAAAAAATAAAAAAATGCCGCACTTAGGCGTCGTCGCCACGACTCCGGCCTATGACCGCTGCAGTCAGTTAAGCCCGGAGGCGTTGCGAGCCTGCCCTCTTAAGGGAATGCCTTCTAGCTTCCTGAAGGCAGAGGTCCCCCCGAGCTCCTACTCATCGCCGGGGTGCGACCGGAACAAATTGGTCGAGCCGAGGTACGCCTCCGCCACACACCAACTCATAAAGTAGTCTAGAAATCTACTAAGTCATGGCAACAATTATTAAACATACACAGAACTAGTTCGAACACATGCAATTACAAAACTAACGTTGCATTAATATATATATTTACACAAACGGGAATGCCGGCACTACAAAAAGCCTATCAGTCTATGGCCGCATTCCCAATATATCGTCAACAGACAACTCCTCCTCACCACCTATTCTTTCTATGAACGGGACGGAGACCGACTTCAGCGCTTCACCCGCCCGCTGCGCGCGTGCAAAGCAGTCCGGGTTTACCTTGGATGCAATGGCATCGGGAAGTGGAGCTGGGAGTTCAAGAACGTGCTCCGCAATGAGGCTAATCGTTTGCAGTACCTCCACTTCCTGGACGGCAGCCACGAACTCCTTGAACGGAGTCGTCACATCGTCTGACGCCAAGGCCAGCCTCACCAGGCCAGGAATGCCCTTCCGGAGTCGCTCCAGGTCACCTGCCAGCTCCGTCTTCTGGATCTCCAAGTCATTATAATCTTTGATATGGAGATCGCAGGCGGCCTCCAACTCAGTCACATCCTTCTTGGCGGCGGTCAGGTCCATAGACAGGTCCTCAAACCTGCACGCAAGCTTAAACACTAAGCATCAAATATATTACGAAGTAATGAACAAATAGTTATTCTACCTGCTCTGGAGCTGCCTGTCTTTCTCAACAAGCGCAGCACTCTCCAGCTCTGCATCCCGCACCCGGTCCTGCAGCGGTGCGAGCGCTGCTTCTGCCTCTACCCGCAGAGCCCTCTCCCTCTGAACTTCGGCCTCAGCTTTCATTCTCGCTTCATTGGCCGGTCCCACAACTCCTTCCAGCTCTTGCACCCGGGCCTTCAAAATGCCGATCTCCTCCTCCTGACGCTGGAGCACGGTAGCGTTCATCTTCCACTGCTCCGCCATCTTCTCGGAGCGCGCCTGCTCGTCACATTGCAGCGCATAGTCCCAGAAAGACATGAGCAGGCGCGCTTTCTTGGCGTCCACAGGGGGCAATCGGGCAAGTTTGTCCGAGACGGCTGGCGGAATGGCATGACGGGCAAACTCTCGAAGTGAATGCCCATCCACGGCCAGATTGTCAACCTTTAAATCCCAGGCCGGGATGAAGACGTCAGCTCCGGAGTCGGCGGGCCCAAAAGCAGGAACCTTCAAGAAGCGCTCTGGGACAAACTGCTCCGGAAGCATGGACCTGAGAATAGCTATTCTATCAGACCTGGTTAAAAAACCAAGTTAAAAAACTACACACACCAATGTATAGGCACAGTGAGGTCCAAAAAATACCTCAAGCTGTCCGGGCGCGGAGGCGTAGCTGCCTTCGGTGGGCTCTGTAGTCCATGCTCGACCGGCGACTCCGGCGTCGGGCTGTCCAACACCGTCACCGGCTCCTCAGGGCGCGAGCCAGTCCCATCACCGGAGAGCACCGTGCCGGAAGAGGTCGCAGCATTACCTGAGGACCGACTGCGCCGAACCAGCTTGTCGCCCTCACCCTCCTCCTCCTCCTCGTCCTGAAGCACCAGCACGCTGCGGACCTGCTCCGCAGTAGCGAGGAACGGATCCGTCTCCGCTGTACAGGCAATAAACAGTTTGCACAAAAACACTACTTGCCAGCATAGAATAGGGCAGCATTACGGACCATCCTCGGGTATAATGTAGCCCCCACCTGTGCTCGGTGCGGACTGGAAGTTCGCGAGGTTGGCCTCGGCAACCTCTTCCGCCGTTTTCTTCTTCTTCTTCTTGACAGGGGCCCCGGACGCCCTCTTACCAGTCTCCGGACCCTTGCGTTTGGCAAGTGTCTGAACACCGGAAGCCTCGACATCGGCATAGGCCGTCAGCGGAACGGCGGTGGTGATCACGGGCTGGGCTTTAGCCACCGTAACCGTCACCCGGTCACCTTGCCTCTGTCAGGAATGTCCTCCACCGACCTCTGGACATATTTCATTCCGGACAAGCTGGGCGCCTTCAGGATCGAGTTCAAATCCATATCTGTACCAACAGAATACAAACAATCAGTAAGCAGGGGATATGTACAAAAGTATTATAATAAGAAGACAACCCCCACCCCATACCATGGCCACCCTGCTTGACTACGGGTATCTGACCGACATGCGGCCAAAACGAACTGATGCAACCCATAACAAGCACGAACGAGTGATACTCGCGAATCTCTAGGTTCGCATCCCGGCACGCCGCCAGCAAGTCACTCTCCTCCCCTTCTAGCTTTGGCGTGAGGCTGACGTTCTTTGGGCGCTCATACTGCCACACCAACGTCTCCACGGCGTTATCAGGGATGACAGTCTGATCGATGAAGAAGAAGGTGTCGCGCCAGTCGTGCAAGGATGACTCGGCATAACCTACGAAGTTGTTTTTCTTCGCAAATGTATACCACCCCGTGCCGGCGCTCGGGGTCAGCTTGAAGCAGGCCTGAAAAACCCTAACCGACGGCCTCAGGTTCAGTGACCTAAACCACATCTCAAATATGGTCACTTTCTGTGCCCCGAAGGGGTGAAGCTGGCTGAACCCAACCTTGTAGTGCTTACACACGTCTAGGAAGAACGGGGTCGGCGGCATACGGAGATTACCCTTCTCCATAGTTTTCCAATAGACACCTTGCCCTTCGGTGGCGCGTCAGCGCGTTGCTCGGAGGTAGGTGCTATCGGGTTGAACCTCTCAAGGCATTTAAAGCGCCTCAAAATATCCGGAATATCCTCCGGCTTCACCGAGCTGACCTCGTAGGCCACGTTCGGACCTTTGCTGGGTCCAGCCACGGCCACACGAGCCTCCGCTACGTTCACAGGAGCAGCCATGGTATGTATATATGAGGGAAAGAAGGAAAAGTTCGAAGATACGAGTAACGGACCTGGGTTTGATTGAGAGCAATCGGAATCTGGGTTGATAAAGCCGGAATAGTTGACGGAACGTTTGAATTTTGCCGAAATGCTCTCGAGATTTTTCACTGGCGTAAAAAAATGAAGTAAAAACGAGGCTTCGCTATTTATAGGCAAAAGTTCATGGGCCGGGCCTTGTGGGCTTTGATCTCCACCCTACACGTGTCGGCAGATCTCACAAACGAGAAATTACCGTTTGCTCGCCACGTCTCGCACGGCCACGTGTCAACAGATCTCACGATCTGGCAAACGAACCGACGTGTAGCCAGCTGTATGCTGACGTAGCGTCTGTAAGCCGTCCCATCGCGTTCCAGTTATGACATCTGAAAAGACATGCATTTATTGCGCGCCGCCTAGACCGAAGGGCCGACATCATTACACCACGTCATGTATTCTGAGTCCGCTAGCATACCCCTGCACGGAATATAACAACGGACTGGGGGGACTTAATGATGTACACCATCCGGACCTGGATTCGGATGGTATCCGACGACAGCTCGACTAAGCTTTCGGTACGGACGGCAGACTACACTAGCTATCACGACCCCGGACCTGTACCGAACACAGACCCGGATAACGCCCGAGCCCAACTCTTTTAGCTCTCACCTCGGACACTAATACCCGGGACAGGATGCGGACTCGGCTACGTTCCGTGCCGAACCGCAGCACTGGCCGCTCCATCAACGTAACAGATGAACGGCTGCAAGATGACAAGGCAAGCCCGACATTCTCTGACAGAAGTACAATCTGCAACCGTTATATTCAGGTACGACTAGCATGGCCTGGCCATTAACCTGGTCGGGGCATTTGATTGGTCCACGGCAGCCGGCACACAGTAAATGTCATCTTCGCCCACGACCGAGCTTCCACGTCAGCGATCCGCGTAAGAAGTGTCGTGCTCCCCCACGACCGAACTTCCACGTCAACGATCCACGCAGGAAGTGTCGTGCTCCCCCACGACCAAACCCTCCACATCAGCTTAGGGTTTGAGTATAAATACCAGTGTTATGCTTTCATCTCAGGCCAACACCTCATAAATCCACAGAGTCTTTCCTCACGAATTACTCTCCAAGAATTAAGCTTTCACCACCATCGATTGACTTGGTCTCGACTCTGGGTTTGCACGTTAATCGGAGTGTGACAAGCTTGATTCCTCATACATCATCCTCATCGTTGTACTCAAGTGTTTTTACGCTTGAACAAGATCTTTGCAGTAAATGGTTGATGATAAATACTTTCAAAGAATAATAATATTCTTATAACATGATACGGAGTATATTTTTCTCTTCTTTAAACAACATGGAGAAATGAATATAATTTAAGATAGGCCTTAGTATTATTTTGGACAATTTGGTAATTATACCAATGAAGCAATTTTAATAATTCTTCCGTCCCAAGTTTATTATTCATGTACAAAAAACACAAAATTTAAAAATGTGTATTAATTGTATCGTGCAGCCAATAAGATTTGATCTTTACCGGAGTAGAGTATTTTGAATGATTGAAAATGCAAAGTGGACAATAAATATGGAACGTCTTAACAAACCGGAGTATAATTTTGGATGAAGTATAAATTTGGGACTAATGGAGTCATTGGAGTATATGATTTTATATTCAAGTTTACTATTGCTTACATCCCATTGGGCCTCTGTCATGGGCTAATCTCATGTCAAGCCTCAAGGTATAAATTTTGAGCCCACACGCTAATACTTTGACAATGTTTGGATACAAAGGTCCCAAAATCGCGTGCTTTACAAATCTTTGAAATTAGGTGAAATTTTTAATTGAGTAACCTTTTCTACACATGATATATTGGTATTTCAAAATCAATTAAAGAATAACAATTTTTCCTTATATATTTGTAAATAACATAGCAATCTTACAATAAACTTTAATTTGGGTCATCATGTTGACATTATACAAGAGATCACTGAATTTTTCTGTTCATAATATTAGCCAATTTCTTGTTTACATGATATAACACTTGTCTTCAATATTTGCGAATTCGCAATTCAAGTATATAGACAACCATTGTTTCAGCTATTCATCTTCGTGGTTAATCCATCGACTTTATTTTACTTGAACTATCGGGTATATAATCATCGTTCCCGTTCTTTTGTTCTCTTTCCAATCTCGAGTTTCCACTAGATATTCTCCCGTCAATCCAACTAATAATGTCCGCAAAAACAATATCTATGTTCTCCGTAAACTCTCCATACGAAAGAGAATGCCACATTTCTGGATACAATTTGATCGTCTTGTCATAGCTTGAAGCTTTTTCGAATAAAAGCTTGCTCACCGCCGGATCAGTCACCTTGTCCGCTTCCCCATGGCCCACAAAAAACGGAAATGTTACCTGAAAATTTTTTAACAATGACACGTTAACAAACTCTTTTTTACATAGAAAGATCCGATAATAAAATGACAAACGAAATGTAACCAACATACCTCTTGTAACCTCTTTTCGAGGTCTAGACTAACGGTTAGCAGTTGATTGGCGGTTTGTAGACGCAATCGACCTTTATAGCATAACGGGTTATTACGAACCTGTCACACAAACATTTGAATCCGTTACTTACAAGTGCTATAAAATGAATACATTGATAGAATATGTTAAATTGTACCTCTTTTCTGATTTCAGGATCTCTAAAAGCAACATCAACAATATCTTGACCAGGGACAATTTTCCATGTTGGAATTATTTTTGTAAGCTTTTGCAACACATTAATCACCAATTGAGGTGGCTTAATATCATCTGCTATCTGAATTAATAATAAACAAATCAAAGTAATTAGTGATTAGGTATAAAAGGTCACATACTAATTAAGCTATGTATCTAATCTGATCGATATTATATTAAATAAAAATATAATATTATATCTTAAAAACCAGAAGATTATTGGTATTTGTCTCATAAAAGGTATACATCGTTTGGCAAATTGTGGCTTAATAAGAATCATGAAACACTAGTTGAATATTTGTTCATGATATATACCTAATTATGGAATCAAACAGATTTATTCTCTAGCGATATACAATGTACAATAAAAATTAGAGATTAGTGTTCGAGAATGCATTCAACTTTTGTGTGTAGCCAGTTTAGATTTGTTATTTTTAATATATCCGACTTTCAAAAAGTCTGGAACCGCAAAAATTGAGATGTTAGGTTCAAATCAGTGTCATTCTTGTTGGCTTGATCATTTTCAACAATATATATATATATATAAGGCATGACATTTTAGCAAATAGAGTCCACATGAAACCTTGTTTGTTTGACAGTTTTGATATTAAACGGAAGAGTGACATAAAACGATATTTTTCTAGAAAACTTATTCAGCCATAGAAAAACTAGCAACTCTGATTTTTTATTTCCGTTTTTGGTGCAAACTACCCCTAAAAAAAAGTCGTGAAAGCCACTTTATGTAATAAATGGAGCTAGTAGATAAATAAATTGAGAAAACGACAACGTGACAACCTTTGACTTTTGATATTTGAATACATTCGTTGACCATGAACTCATTCCTACATTTCACACCACTAGGCGATTTTCAAGGACACATTCTGATTAACAATACATAAAAGGAAAAACAATAATGTATAGACCTAAAGCTTATGGCTAAATTAGTACATGTGTAAATAATTATGTCACAATTAGTTATGGAAAACTATGTTTTTTTCTTTCTAAAGTTTTTATGTTGTTTGAAAAGTAAAGAAAAATGTAAGGAATATTTTTCAGAATACAATATTAAAGAAACTATAATCATATATCCCATTCCTTAGAAATTTTTTTTATATAACTACAAATTAAGCACATTTTCGATTTTTTTTATTTTCTTAGTAAAATTTTCAGAATACTAAATGAGTTTTCTGTAACTAGACGGATATTTTATATTGCATCTATGAATCTTAACCTAGTTGGTGTTTTAATTGTCAAATTGAAGTGATGTACATATATAGACACATGGTATATATATATTCGTTGCCAATATTGAATGATTAGCCAAGAGAGGAAGGGAAGGATGATACATACCTTGCACATGGGTGCAACCAATACCCCACCATCCCAATAATCTGGCTTCTTCCTATGTAACCGGAGAACCATGGCTCCTCCCATTGACTCTCCCAGCAATATCCTCATCTTTCTCTTGTTTTCTTTCTTTTCTGATTAAAATAAAAATTACCCATTAATAAAAATGTAAACTTTTAAAATACCCATTAATCTTTTTTCTAGTTTATTTTAAGTTTAGTCTCTAATAAAATAAAGTAAATGAATTGTTTACATATGTTCATAGTCATCCTATCAAACAAGAAGGCCAATCAAAACCCTCATTCAACCAAGTCCTAAATTGACTTGGTCAAATTTGAAAGCTTTAGTTGAATTTAATAAACTCAAAAGTGAATAAAAAAGAGCTTACCACAAATACTAGTGAAGAAATCTGAACAATCAGCAACACAATCATCAAAAGAGGGGATATAACCCTGAATCCCAGAAGATTTGCCATGACCTTGATTATCAATACCATAAACTGCATATCCTGCCTTCACAAGTCTTAATGCAACTCCTGTTTAGATGTCATTAACTATTAATATAAATTATAATCCAGTTAATATCAAGAACAGAGTAAGTCAAACATAGTAATTTCCAAATCCAAAGTTTCACCAAAAGTCTTTAAATATAGAATTCCTAAGTTCTTATACTTTAAGTTTATTTTCAAAAGTAATATCACAATTATTAGCTTTTGATCATGGAACAAAAACAATCATCCTTAATTTTGAATTTAATAGAAAATACTTTGACTTTCAAAAGTCAAATAAAATATGAAAGAAACAGCTGACCTTTCATGGAGACACTGCATTCCATGCCATAACCATGGTTAAGAAAGATTAAGGCTCTTAGTTCGGTATCAACAGGAATCCATCGACACGTAAAGAGCTCTAATCCTTTCGAGTTCACAATAACTTCCTGAAAATTTTCACAACAAAAGAACCATTAATCACAAGTGTTCATGCAAATTCATACAAAAAACAGAGCAAAACAGAGCACAAACTAAAAACCAGAATAATGAATATTACCTCTTCATATTTGAAATTTAAAGCTTCAGCCGCCTGAATATAATCAAAGTATAAAAACCCAATTAATTAAAAACATAACTAATCAATAAAAACAATAACTTTTACATCGAATTATCGAAAAACACAAGTGGTAAGAACAGAGACATACCATGATGAAACAGAGTGGTGTTCTTCAAATCTTTTTTATAATCACAAGTTTTATGTTGTTCCTGAGATTATGGAGATTGATTTATGGTAAAACAAAAAGTTGTTGCGATGAATTTGAATAAAACAAAGATACTTATATGATAGAATGGGCAAAGAATTTGAGAGATGATGTGTGTGTGTGTGGAGTATGAGACGTGATATCTACTTATATTGAGGAGTTGTATGTCTACAGTGTTTAATCTATTGGATTAGCAAGTGGCTACTTATTTATTCGTTTGTTACTTTCATTAAAAACAATAATATATTTATTATTTTCTTATAAAATAATGTGTTCACAATAACGGAAAAATCTACTAAAATCCATGTTAAACATGTTAAAACTTATCTGAAATGTATTTAAATGATTATGATTTTGCAAGTGATATTGTTATTTTTATTTATATAACTGTTTAATACCGAACAAAAATAAAATAAAAAATAGGCGGCAACTAGCTCAACCTTTCCTGACTTGTTAGGGTTAATAGGTCCGTCAATTAACACGCTACTCGAATTCCAGTTCATTTAATTCAAATTCGATTTTGAGATTATTCGAGCTCGAACAAAAATTGTTACTCAATTAGTTGCACGAGTCGAGTTTTAAAAAGGTACTACTCTATTCGGCTCGTTCGAAAACTCGTTTATTTTCAACTCGAACTAGCAAATTGAACTTAACGAGTTGAACGAGCCAAATTTATATAAGAATTTTGCTATTATTATATTACTTTAAATAAAAGTAACTAATATATTTGAATCTAATACCTCAAGTATGAATGAAGTTATACTAACTCGAACTCGATCTCGATCTATTAAAGGAGTTTATCGAGTTCAAGTTTGTAAATAATGAACTTGAGCTTGTAAGATTACTCATAAAGTTATCACAACAACTAAACGAACTTTGAATTCGTGCGAACGATAACAATTTGTTCGAACATAATTTCTAACATTTATTAGAGTTTCAGTCGAGCTTAAGCCGAGTAATTTTTAACATTATTTTTTAATGTGTGTTAACAACTACGTAGTATGTAACATTTACATAATTTTAATTTATAAATGGTTTTGTTGTATATATAATTGCATTGGTGGATTAGTATATACGAGCTATATAATGTGAACGTATATTTTGCCAGATTATTATATTTCGGACTCAACCAATACTGTGGGGTTCAAAGGGGCCGCCCCCTTGTGGGGGTTCCTAGGGGCAACGACACTGGCAGGGTTCAAGGGGCATGGTGGTATGAAAAATGAACCAATTCAATGTTCCCCGGAGACAATTTTTCAAACATAAGTGTTTTTATAACTGCCATACTAGTTGGAATATATCTTTGCATTTATTAGAACACATTTATAAAAATAGAGTTTTAATCGCCAAAAACTTGAATTCTAAGTTGAATTATCTAAGGACGAGTATCGTGAACTCGGTGATAATACTGAAGGTCGAAATATTACCTTTGGAAAGTCATTTTCATACACGATTCACAAAGAGTTTCGAATCATTTACCCTATACATCACAACATATTCCTAACAGGTTGACATTTAATTAATTTAATCCATCCAGCTTGCATCTCTAGTTCATTTAATTAATTATTATTATTATTAATCTAATCTAATATTGGATCAGTAAGTATCACACTGGAAGTCTGGAACCAGTGAGTTTTTAATCGATTATAAATCTGAACTTTATCAGTTTACTTAAGTAATTAATGCTTTTCCCAGTTAGTTTTGGTCAAATTAATCAAAACTGAAACACGGTTTCATCAAATTGACCCAAGTTTTTCACGATCATGTTATAATTAATTTTAATTTAATTGATATGATATGATTTGAAGTTGGGATAATATAATATATTCGATTTAATTCAAATGGAGTACGTGGTGGAAAGCATGCGCAAATAATTTATTGCGTTTATTTTAATACTTCGTAATACTATAGGAATTAATCATTGTTTAACGAAAAGTAGGAGTTCATTGTTGAATTGTCGTGTTCTTTAAATATAAAATAATCATCTCTTCCATAAAAAGTGTATATCGATTACTCGTATCTAGAAACGTATAATTCCTTTAAAGTTCGGAGAGATATTTTATTTTTTAAAACTTTCTTCTATATATTAGTAGGTTACTCGCACAAATATAACGAAATAATCTTTAAAAAGTAAGTGATTGTGAAACTGTTCAGGTGATACGGCGTCTTAGATTACACATATTAGAATTAAGATTCCACATAAAAAATAATACAAATGTAACCGAAAGTCGTAAAATTCAAATACACATCAAGAAATTCGTTTACGATCATCGATAATGATATCATCTCCGATAATGACATCATCTCCAATAATAAGAGATAGTTAAACTATTGAATATGAAAGAATATATAAGCAAATTATATACACTTTAAAATGCATATTTATTAGATTCACGGATATTGAAGTGTAACTATTTTGAATAAGCTTCCATGTAAAGAATTAAGTTTTAAGAAATAGAATGTTAAATAAACTATAAGTATCTGTAGATTAATATCACTTCGGATACTAAAATACTTAGAATTTTGTGTGCTATTAGTCGCTCCAATGGAATTTTGTGTTAATTGTAGACTCACGTCTCACGTTAAAATTTAAAAGAAAATTAATACAAATATATCTTGGAGTAAAATACTACGGAGTATAATTTTATTCCTTTTTATATATATATATATATATATATATATATATATATATATATATATATATATATTTTAAACATTTTTTTTGAGTTTCTAATAGTTCTATTTGTAAAATTTTTAATAGAGGAGTCGGGATTCAGGAGTAAAGTTGTAAACATTTGATAATTAATCACAAATAAGTCAACAATTTCATAGATTCTTCTTCGTATTCATCTCTTAGTTCAATAGTCAACTTGCAATAGGTCATTATCTCATAATTATCTCATAAATGCCTATATATAGTTACATGTGATTATCGGTTATTTAATTTCTAATTTATTTAAATCTCATCTCATCTCATATAATAATAATAATAATAATGTTAGTCAACTGATACTTATATTGTATTTGAAGAGTGAACCACCAAGTGGTGATTGAGTTCAAACCGATATTTATTTTTATTACGTTTTACGAGTGTCATGATAGTTTTTTCAATGAGAAGTTCAACTCGTTTGAGTTTTTGTAAAGATGAAAATAAAAAATCAAGATTCTTGAATTAAGTTGACAACTGAGAGATGAATATTTATGTTTGAGCTCGACTTCAACACTAAAATTATAACGTTATAACTCGAAATTAAAAGCTCGAACTCAAGTAGCTTGTTAATAACTCTAGCTTGTTAAATTACCACTCCTGAGTTTTTGATGATGAGACTAACAAGTTATGCCCTCAACTCAGACAGCACTAGAAGTCAAGAAGTGCTATTTTACAGAAGGTGGTTTAATACGGAGTAATTAAATTTATACAGTGGAATATATTAGAGTCTTAGGAGTACTAAAATGTCATTAAGAAAAAAGGAGACGCCAGTGGTCCAAGTGGTTATGGCCTCATTGGTCAACACGAAAGTTTATACATGAAGGCTGGCAGGCTGCGAGGATTTCCAGGCGAGTGGATCGTACGCGTGAGCCTTAAAAGGTCGGCAATTTTACTTGTCAAAGTCAATGATGCTATACTTGTTTTTAAATCTACAGTAAATGATTACAAAAAAGGTAAAACCGATCATTTGTCGAACCTCATCGATCGATCTCACAACTAACATAAGAGATCGATTACGTAACTCACAGTAAAATGAACATAAGACATTGATTGAACTTATGACATGCATCCACCTTTATGCTAAATGTCCCTCATTAATAGACTTAGTCGCGGGGACATCCATTAAATGTAGTCGTTAACTCAAAATGATAAACATATGGTCATATTTAACCCTGAATCACATCATATCATAATGAAAATTTGTATTATCATTAATTTTTTATTAGGTTGAACAAAACTCACACTAATCTTAATTACATAGAGTAAAGTTCAACTTAGTACAACAACTTTTTGTGAGAATGGGAAAACCAATAGGAATGTGCCACATGTCACTAGACCCACTTTCCCCCACGTTTTTAAAAATTATATATCTCCCAGACGGTAAGTCAAAAAATCACAAAAATTGCACCATAAAAAAACACTTTCTCCCACGTGAGAAAAAATGAGTTTTATGACACATGACGCATTCTTATTGATTCCTCAATTATCACCAAATTTTCCATTCTCATTTGAACCTCACTCTAATTACCATATATTCTTTTAAGTCAGTTAACTCATGATCAACGAATCAATTATACTCGTTGTCCTTTCTTTTCGTCGTTCATCCGTCCTCACTTTCATCGTATCAATCTTAGTTCTTCCATTGTCATCACTAATACCGTCTTTTACTTGGTCAAACTTCACACATTAGTCACTATTGCAAATGAAAATAACTTATTTTGTCAACATGCACAAACTTGTTTGTGAAAATATACAAACATATGTACACAAAAATCCACACATATGCAGGATTTGTGTATTGGCGATTAAAAAACATCAAATATATTTTGTGTTGGTCCATATAAGACGTATAAGAACACTCCTAATATTGACTAAAACTGATTGAAACCGATTGAGCCACGTCAGTTTTTTCAAAAACTAAGTGAAACTGACGGACCTATGCTATCAGTGACTCGTCACTTTAATTACTAGGTCCCACATTTATCAATTTACCTTTAATATTATAAATACACGAAAAAAAAGCAAAAAAAAGGGACGAACCGTCGGATTTTCGACGTGCGAAACCGACGAACAAAGCCGATGGAACCATACCATCGGTGTCAGCTCCGTCGGTTGGAACCGATGATGAAGTGACGAAGCCATTGAGACGAGTCTAATAACGATTATTAATAAGCTATTTATTACAACATTTTAAGTGATAAAAGTAAGTAATCCGATGACTTCATTCCATAGAAAATGAGTCGCTTTTAACGTATATCTAATTGTCGATTGTTGACTCTCAACTCTAACATATATTTTATTTATATATTTTAATTTAATTTTAATTTTTAATTAATTTCTAGTAAAATCTTTGTCATTTTGCCTCTTGGTGAATAGAATGTGTCATATTAATTTGTAATTATCATTGAAGAGATGAAATGAGTTAAAAGGGTGTTTTACAATAATCGGTTGTCTTCTTGGATGACCAAAAAGCCCGATTACTGAAAGGCTGGCAAATTTTACGATGTGATTTTTTTAATTCAACTTTGCCGGAAAATTTTTTGGTTTCTCAAAATCTTATGTTTAATTTTTAGGTGCCGTCCATGTATGATGAAATTGGATTTTTGATGTAGGATAGGAGTTAGGGATGGCAATGGGCGAGAAAAAACCCGTGACCCGTGGGTACCCAACCATCATGGGTGGGTAAACCCGTGAAATTTTTACCTATGGATGGGTTACGGGTATGAACTTCTACCCGTTGGCGGGTCGCGGGCGGGTGATGGGTATGGACTTATATCCGCGGGTAAACCCGACCCGCGAATCTACAAAACACATTATAGATACCTATAAGTGGATTTGTATAATTTATTGCATATATATGTATATATAATGGTTAATTTGAACAATATATAATAAAATTATTCATATAGAGACTAAAAAGTATAGTTTTCAAGTTTCAAATAGCAAACTTATCAAATAATCAAGAAAAAATTATCAAATAAATTGATAGTTATCAAACTATTAGTCCGCATGACTTAAATTTTAATAATTTAATTCGTTTAAAATTACGATCCACTGATTTGAACATGTTTTAATAAATTTGTGTACATTAAAATTATATAAAATCTTTTGATATTTAAATAAAATGTTTATATCATTTAAAACCCGCGGGTTACCAGCGACCCACGGGTATCCGCGGGTTGCGGGTTCGGGTACAAAAATAAACCCGCTAGCGGGTATTCGAGGGTTTGCGGGTAAAAAAACCCGTCGCGGGCGGGTGATGGGTTTGACATATCCGTACCCACAACCCGTGGGTGCCATCCCTAATAGGAGTGATAATGTAGATCTTATGTTAAAGTTGTATTTTATAATTTATAGTAATATATGTTTGGGTATCAAAGAAGTATCAATGTTAAACCTACAAACATCCATTATGTTTTTCGAAAGTGGAGCAATTTATACACTACCGTTTTTTGGTTGCACATCACCAATATTTTTTAGAAAGACAAACCTATACTACCTATCTACGATTATTATATACAACCACAAATATTTACAAATTGCCTCCCACAAGGCTTGAACCTACAACTATTAGGTTGAAAAGTTCCCCACATAGTACTAGGCCATAGGCCCTTTGGTTGTTTTACCGTGTTATATAGTACAACAATGTAAATCATATTTGGTGGTGTACGAATTATCACCATTTTCGAAAAGATTTCTTCGAAGCTGAATAAAAAATGTATTCAATTTAGGATTATCTACATTTCATATTCTGGAAAAAATGATAACTCAATTATTTACAACTGAATATTTTTATGAATTTTCAATAATTTTTAAGAAACACAAAACTTTAAAGAACAACCTAGAAAAAATGAAAGATACTTTTCTATAAGTAAACGCTCCTATTTTTTTACGTACTTTCAATGTCGTGTTTTAAATTTTTTTTTCTTTTCGAGTCAAGTGTCGCATGCCTAGGCAGCCTAATGTCTTCTTTGACATTACCTTTTGTAACCTGAGACTTATGTGTATGGGACCCATTGCTTATACTTGATATTGGGCCTCCATTAATTCACAAGCCTAGTTTAATTAGATTGTTTGGGCCTTAGGCCCATGATCAACTTATTTAAGCCCAATTGACATTCCTAAACCGTTCTACATATATAAAGCCCGCCAAAATCAGAACCCTAATTTCCCCATTTTATAGAACCACTAGGGTTTCAGAGGCAGCCTCCATTGCAGCTCGATTCTGCTTCGATTACAATCAATCAAATGGGTAAGTTTTACATTTTGATACTTGTTGATTACAATTTTGATTTCAATTTCTCGTAATTTGTTTTCTGATTTGGTTGAATGAAATACAGCTCGGATCAAAGTTCATGAGCTTAGAGGCAAATCAAAGGCTGATTTGTTTACTCAATTGAAGGATCTTAAAGCTGAACTTGCTCTTCTTCGTGTCGCTAAAGTCACCGGTGGTGCACCGAACAAGCTCTCCAAGATGTAATGATTCTCTTTTGATATATGTATTTATTATATACTTACATACATATATATATACGTATAAATATATTAGCTTTTGTGTGCTAGAATGAAATGTAGATTGATGTTAGTAACTTTTCTGCGTTATATGTTGCTGTGCATCAACAATGTGATACATAAATTCTTTATACGGAGTTTTAGATTAGATATAAGGTTGTAATAGTGGAAAAAGTACATTTTGATACAAGTTGAGATGCAGATGTTTATGTTATGTCTGTAAAATGAATTTGGTTTAGAATGCTTTATATCTGTTTGTGTGGTGTTTCTTGTGTTTTATGAATTGTTTTAAATGAAAAAAATGGTGTTAAATAGTTTACATTTTGAAGGTTTTGGTTGTTAGGAGACTTGATCTTGCTGAATAAAACTAATGGGTGGTGTTGAGGTTTGACATTTTAGTTATGATTTGTCTATATTGGCTTTTATGATTTTATTATGTTTACATTTGGAGGTTTTAGTAATTTTGCCGATGTGTTCTTGAGATATAAGTTATTGAAATTTGGTTGCTTGTTTTCGTCGGTATATGTATGGTTTACAGATGGGATTTCAACTGTTCTTATCTATATGTTTGTTATATGAATGTATTTGCTTAATTAATTTGTTTAAATCATAATGTTAATCTTATTTCCCAGAGTGTTTTTATGATAGAGAAACAAGCTTTTGAATTGGATTTATCAATTTTAATAGTAGTTGATGGAGAAACAAGATATTAAGTCTAAGCTGTTGGTAGATCTTATGAGTTGTTTTAATGTACTTTGTGTTTGTATTATCACTCTTCTTTTATCTATTAGTACCTCATCACTACAATTAAGCTCTCAACCTTCATTGTTTAGATAAGATTTGTTATTGTTTTGCTTTTTTAATTATTCTGAAATACTTGCAAATTTAAAGCACTTTGAATAAGATGTATGTTAATTTAGCTTGTTAGTATGAATTTTCAAATCCACAGTCTATTAGACTATAATGTTGTAAATATATTTTATTCTGCAGTAAAGTTGTGAGGACATCAATTGCTCAGGTGCTGACTGTGATTTCACAGACTCAGAAGTCTGCCCTTAGGGAAGCTTACAAGAAGAAGAAATATCTTCCTCTTGACCTGCGTCCCAAGAAAACCAGAGCCATTCGCAGGCGTCTGACCAAGCATCAGGTAATTTTGGTTGGTTAGTTAGGTTACTCTCATCTCGTGTTCATTATGAGAGGCATAGTTTATTCTCGACAACAATACATGGGTCCCACTGTTCAAACTTGAAGTAGCTTTTATACTTTATGTAGCTAGACTTTTGTGAGGTAGCTTGACCATCATGTTGAGTTCCAACATTAGAGGATCTTAATTGTATGTCTATAGGTTTTGGTTTTTAATGGGAATGCCTGGAATGGCTTTTCAACCCTATAATCTTGCTTTGGTTTTGCATGGCTTTTCAACTTCAACCCTATCATCTTACTTTGGTTTAGTATATGCCTGATTTTGATGGCCATTTGTTAAAACCTAATCCATTAACGAAACAACTTATTAGGTAATCAAACCCATATCCTCATTACCAATTTCACCAAACAAACACTCCCTTAAACCTATTGTGTATGTCTTTGTAAAATAATTTATGCATTGATAGTTCAAGTAGCATATTCTATGCTCTAATTGTAGATGACAAACAATTGTGAAACATCAAGCATGCTGTTATTCCTGTCTGTCTTGATACATAATTTTTTTTTCCTTATTGCGCCATGAAATATGTGGTGTGGTCACGTCTTTACGTTGTCTTCCTGTGTGATGCAGGCTTCGTTGAAGACGGAGCGAGAGAAGAAAAAAGAGAAGTACTTCCCATTGAGGAAGTATGCAATCAAGGCATAGGTAATTGAGAAGAAGAATTAGGTCAAATTTTGATTCTGGATTTTGTGTACGTTTTATCAAAAGTTTGTTAGATTGAAAGTTTCCTGGTGTTCAACTTAAATATTTGGATCTTTATTCAATTGTTGGTGGCACTTTTCCGTTCTCTCATTTTTGTTTTACGCACGTGCTTCAATTAAGAATTAATACACTAAGTGGGTATAAACTTTCACAAAATGTTCAATTTAGGGAACAATCTATTTTTTTGTAACAAAAAGATAATTTGACTTTTAAAATTTGTCATCTAGTGGAAAATGGGACCGATTGGTAACATTTTAATTCATCTTTTTGAACAGTTTTATAAACTTTAGTTATCCTAAAACAAATTTGGGAAATTTGCAATTTTTGTCTCTATGTTTTTTCGTTTTGGTTGATTTTATCCTTAGAGAATTTTTTTTGAAAATTATTTTATATGGTCTTCATTTTTTGCAATTTTTGTCCCTACCTCTAACTTTTGTTAAAAATCTTCGTTAAATATGACAAAATGACCTAATTACCCTTGAGAAAAATTACAATTTACTTTAACTCAACATCCCTACTCTTAACAACCACAAAATAACGTACAGAAATATTTATTTCTCATTGTTTCTTCATCTGATATAGGGATAGTAAAAAGATCCGAACCTGATGGGATCCCCGAACTCCGCAATTTTTGGATCGGGTTAGGGATGACTCATCGGGGATGGTGTGGGGTATGGGGTAATAAATGAGGATTTCTTTTGGGTTGGGGTTGGGGTTGGGTAGTATCATCCCCGCCCCGCTCCGTCCCGATATATATATATATACTAAGCGAGTATAAATAATGGTTCTAGGATTTGCCACGTAGGCAACAATGACACGTGGCAATCTCTAATAAATTTCATTTAATTAAATAAATTAACTTTAAATGATTTAAATAAAAATATATAATATAAAATATTAAATAATTAAGAGTTTTAGATTAAATCAAACCAAGGCTCCGTGGTTAAAATATGATTTTATTTAACGACAAATGTCTCGCAGTAGTGCATGTTGGGCTCAAAGTTGGATTGTATGTAAGATATTAATAAAAGAATGATAATAATTCGTAGTTGATTAGAAATTGTTCTTTAGGTGCTTCATATCAAAGGTAAATTTTATTTATATAGTATTTTATATCGACTTATTATTAGGTTCATCCTTCTTTGTTTTGCATTTTTATTTTTTCATTATATAGTAATAGTAATAGGGTGTATTCTATGATTGAGAAACATTTAATGCACAGGCATCTGTTGTATAAACATTGTATCAACAATTAATGTGTACAATTTATTTATGCGAACCATGAAGATAAAATCTGGGAACAAGTGTATAAAAACTTCTGTTAACATGGAATATATGGCTTCTTGTCTTTTCTTTTGTGTAAATTATGTTGATAGATTAATGTCAATTGTTAAGTTACTACCTTCTAAATTTTTTCTTCCACGTCGAACAAATATCACTTATAGTTGATCAAAATTTTGATGAATAATCGGTCCTTTTGAGCATCGTATTTAAAGTGTAATGCACGTTCTTTATATATCCACACGTGATCCAAGATGTTACTTATTTTAATCAATTACATAATTATTACAGTTTTGTTGATAGTTAATCGTAATTGTTTCTTTGATCAAGATATAACAATTAGCAACTGTATATTTAAAATTGTCGTGCATCGCACGGGTTTGCATCTAGTATATACTAAGCGACTATAAAGATGACTCTAGGATTTGCCACGTATGCATGAATGCCACGTGTCAACCTCTCATTATTTAAAATTATAGATTAAAATTAAGTAGATTATTAATTAATTTAAGTTCAAAAATACGTATATGATCATTCATACTAAAACACAGATTTCTAATTTTTTAAATAACAAATTTATTTATTATTAGAGTTTAATTTATTATATATTAATAAAAGATAAAAGAATATATTTATTTAATATATGAAAAGTTGAAAACAAAAAAGTCGGCATACGTTTGAATCTATATTAAATACAAACAAGGAAACCATTTAACATTAATATATTAAATATTAATCATCGTTATGAACTCGGCTTTTACACCTTCAAAGAGCATAAGAAATTTTGTGGTCTTTAAATAGTTTATCGCTTATAACTCAATTTGCAAGATAGAGTTCATTGATGAGTTATGAGATCACATCGAACTCTAGCCGAAGCAATTGTATGTAAGGTATTCATTAATGTATTGATGAGATATACTTCTATACATTTTAACTTACCAAAGGATTTTATTAAACATAAGATTTTTGAAATATAGAAATTGTATAATTAAATTGTCGTGCATCGCACGGGTTTGTATCTAGTATATATATATATATATATATATATATATATATATATATATATATATATATATACATACATACATACTAGGCATTGAGCCCGTATGATGCACTACCGTTTGAAAAGTGCAGTTATATAGTAATTTGTAAGTAGCCGAATATATTAATGGGCATATAATCAGTGTTATCGATAGCACAATTAATTTGTGGTGTTGACTAATTACTTTACGTTTACTTCAATATTTTTCATACATATCATTCCTTTACTTTTCAGCATAAAGTTATAAACCAAACTTCTTTGCAAACAATGTTCAAGAGTTTGTAAATTAATAACACGTAATCGTTAACTAAAATTATTCGCTCTAATAGTTAATTAAATAAGTTTATTTTATATATAAAAACTAAGCATTGAGTCCGTGCGATGCACGACCATTTATATTATACCATTAAATTAGTGTGTACGTTATTATGTTCATGTTTGAATACATAATACAATTAAATTAATTTGTAAGTTATTATATTAAGTTTTAATACATTTGTTGAGCCTATGCAATGCAAGGTAATTAAAAAAATAAAAATTAATCATATGTTTTTTAGGTTTTCAACTGTATCTTAATATTGTAGAAAGTTTAAAATTTATTACTGAAATTCAATATTTTTATATACCAAAATGTACAGAAAATGATCAATTTCAAAAATCTTTATTAAAACTAATTTTCTTAAAACATGGTAGTTGATGATGATAATATTTGTTAATTGCAATGTATAAGATATGGATTAGAAATGAATCTTTTTTTTTTTATGTAGGTAAAAATTGTTATATATTAAATATAATATAGGAATTTTAAAGGCTGTTAGAATAAAGTATATAATTGATAAATAATAGTCTTGGTAATTATTAATTAAGATTTTTAAGGAAAAAATAATATGATGATGTGACAAGTTAGAAGGCTCTAAAGAAAAGGAAATGTTATGATGTGGCATGTCTAAAAATCAAGGAAAAATCTTTGTTATATATATATATATATATATGCATGATACTAGTTGTTTAAAGATATATATATATATATATATATATATATATATATATATATATATATACACTATAACTTTTTATATTACAATAATATTTACAATATAATAATTGGCCTCGTTCACAACAACTGTTTAATTATTATTTATTTGTGGTGTACATGTGTAATCCTTCTAATGTTTTTAGTATACTTGTGTCATCAACGGAGTCAATTACTATATGTTGTCTAAGTCATGTTACTATTTGTTTTTGAAACGAGAATGCCAATTAGAGTATGTCTAGATAATGCTTTAAGAAGAATCAACAAGTCGCCCGAATTTTGGGTATTATTAATAGAGCACGAGTAATGGGTTAGAATTTGAAGAGTCCACATTCCCAACGAGGTACCCGATAAGACCCCGTTGAAATTTGGGGTAAGTGATGTTTTAAATCTAGTCTTAAAATTTTATCGTTGTAAATGAACAAGAAAGTATCGTGCTAGACCAAACACAACCGGGAAGCGGACCCTATCATGTAGTAGTATAGTTTGATAAGTTCGGGTTCGAACACAGGGAACTTTAGTTGCAGAAGTTTAAATTAAGTGGGAGTAATTTAGAAAATAAATTAAAAGTGGTTTGTGTGACCGAATTGCCACAATGCTTATAACTACAATCTTTTAATTAAAACTAGGCAAGTGGACTCTTAAGAGTCAAAGTGATTGATTGAAACTTTCTTATAGTAAAAACGATACTTGTTTGGACTAGGTCACTAGACACTAGTGATTTCGGGGTGAAGACTTAAAAACCGGTTTAAATTATGCAAAGGTAAATTTCCATTTAAACAAAGGCTTAACATTCGCCATCACCTAATTTTCAACTTCAATTTGTGGCTCTATGATTTAATCAAGTAACGGACATTCGCCATGGTTACCAACTTGCACATTTGAGCTTAAAGTATCTAACTTATTCCAAAGTTACATCCGCAAATTTGTTCAATCGTTTTTAGACAAACAATCAATATCAATTCACCAACAGAAAACGTTCGCTATATCAATTAGTAAATTACCAAATAAGTTAAGATAAAAGTTCAAAAGCTCAAACACACAAGTTTCATTGACTAAACATAAGAACCAAAGTTATGGTTTACAATTCACCCAAATGAAAGACATTCATCATAATCACAAACTCATATGTCCTTAACTCTCTTGTTTAACAAAAATCCATGTTCATGGTCATGAACAAAGGTCCATTTATACTTGGACATAAAAATGAAAGCTTTTTAACAAAACAAACATTCGCTATAGTTATGAAGTTAAAATCACCAATTTGTTCCACAAATTTGGTTAAGATAAACACACATGAGTTCATGGATGAATTATAAACCCTACATAATCAAACATCAAAATATATCACCCCTAATCACTAACTAAATTATCCAAACAAGTAAATAAAGAAATTAGCCACTCATCATATCAATTATCATGAAACAATTGCAAATAATTAAAGAATCCATAAATTACTTGAATTTAAATGGAATAAAATTGTACCCCAAGTGATTACACAAATTGTTGATGAGATATTGTTCCTTGCTTTGTAACACCCCCAAATTTAATGATTTGCGGAAGCTCGATTTGGGTGTCACTAATCAATATACAAAGCACATAAGATATAATGAACGACCACTATATGCGTCGTTTTAAACTTGTATAGATAAAGTAATTGTTTACATCAAAATATAGTTACATTAGCTCGATTCCTGAAATTGAGAGATTACATAGCATAATTACTTTTACAAAATATAATAATGCAATCCAATCTCTAGTTGTATGAATGCTGACTCGAGCTAATAGTTCCTGCTTGTGCAGCCAACCTACTGCTGGATACCTGTGATAAATACTAAAATGGGTCAGCGAAAACGCTGGTGAGCTCACAGGTTTGTATGTCAATGTATAGTTGTCAGAACCGCAAGATTTATATTGAATTTAAAATGCAATTAAGCAAAATAAAAGTTATACTGTCCATGAGCACATAGTCTGAGCTTAACTTGATTTGTCAGGCCCAATTAAGGAAACCTAACTTGAAATGCCTCCTACGAGTGTCTAATCCACACTCGTCTTCCCAAATGCTAATACATCCGTTTGACCGATTAGTGCGTGCTAACCCGGATGAGGATTGTCAATCCCATATGATATCATATACTAACATTCACGCTAAAATATTAGAGACTATGCTATGGAGGACTTTAAATTGATTAGCTTGAAACTCATGTAGTATTTGAAGTTTGGCACTTGCGTTCTACTTGTAAAACAAAATGAAGTAGTAATATCACACCCCTAGTAAAAGTAGTGAAAATGGGGCCATGAAACTCACCTGAGTCTTGAAGTGTTTAATTTAATAAGCTCGAAGTAATTAGCTGTGAGTTGGTGTCCAAAGACTTGAAACCTGAATGTGTCCACGACACTTAAATTGTTATTAATTGTACAGGTATCCCAAAGGACTACCTTTGTAGTTGTTATACAACTATGTATACATGTCCAAATTACTACGATTTGGTTGATTGAGTAGTTACAAGTTACTGCGACTTGTTTGACTGAATTGATACAAGTTACAACGACTTGTTTGATTTTAAGGAAGGTTGTGAAAACTTGTACGGCCCGTTGGTGGTCGTTGAAATTTAAATATTTCAATGTTCTCATTATGATTTGAAGTGTTAACCTTGAAAAGTATGTCTCATAGTGTTTGAAAAGTCGTATTGTATAGCGGGTTGAAGTTGTATAAGTTCGACACTTAGTGAAATTGTATTTTGAAATCCTGCTGTTTTATGCGACACAATAATGCGACACAAAAGTGGTTATGCGACACAAGGGTTGTGTCGCATAAGAGTGCGACACAATATCTATGCGACACAAGGGTTGTGTCGCATAGTTGCGAGATGCTGATTCAACAGCGACATAGTGATTGTGTCGTATGGGGTATGCGACATAGTGGTTGTGTCGTATGGGGTATGCGACATAGTGGTTGTGTCGCAAGACTTGCGACACTAATTATCTGATACGACATAAGGTACGACACAATGAATTTTATGCGACACAAAAGCCAAAATGCGACACAACATGCGACACAAGGCTTGTGTCGCATGGATGAACACCAGCCCAGAAAGTCCGGCTGTCACGATATTTCCGGCCAAAAATCCGTTTTAGACTCGTTTTTAGGCTATAAATTCGTGTTCTATACATTGTAATGGACATATACTAGTTATAATAACAACCACAAATGAAAAATACTAAGAATCGAGAGATTTCGGGATTTTGTCGGAAACTTACAAATTGCCGAAATGAAAATCCGGAAAGATAGCGTTGTAGATCGTCGCGAGGTGGTCGTGAATCTCTAAAAATATTGGTGATACGATTGCGTTTCGTGGTGTTATTTGTCGATTTTGTGAGTTTGGTGTGTTTGGTGAGTTGAAAGAAAAAGAGAGGAAAAAGAGAGAGAGGAAAGGAGAAAGTGAAAGAAATGAGGAAAGAAAATGAGAAGTGAGAGGTTATCCCCACTTTTCGGTTTTCGCCCCGCGCTCCGCGTGGTGTTCGTTTTCTCCGTCGTTTAACGTCAAATAATTATTTACATTTTTATTATAAGTTTTAAAATACGATTTATTACGCGACATATTGTTTAAATATTTTACAAGTAAATTTTTATTTGAGTTATAGAATGTAAGTTTGTTTATTTAGTTTGCGCGTTTTTAATATTTTAAATTGTGAAAGTTCGGTTTGTACGATACGAATGAATACGAAATATTATCACAATAATATTCTAAATAAAATTGAGTTATTAAATAATATTTGTATTACTGAATAAAATTGTTCACCAACGTCCGTATTTATTGTATCGAAATTCATTCGATTTGAAACTTGTACGATTTAAACAAACCGCATAATTGTATATATATATTCAACAATATATATATAATAATTGATACATTAATTAGCCTAACACAGAACTAATTACATGTATTAAAACTTGATTAGGCACTAAATTCTAGTCCTAATTTGACGGGTGTCACATGCTTGTTTTCCCACGAATTTCCAAGTGAAATACAAGAGATTTTTAGAGTAAATGAAATGAAAATGGTGAGAATGGCCGTGGGTTTTCTTGGGAGAAAAACCCAGGAAGTGAAAAGTGAAGTGTGTTGGATTGATAAGGTGTGATGATAATTTTAGGGTTATAAAACCATCTCCAAAATTACTCTAACCCCTGGATTTTTCAAGAGCGGGAAGTGTAATAACCAAAACATGGTTGGAGAAATTAATGCACCACCACTGAATAGTGCACACATATTAAAAACTATCAGACATCGAGCTCTTTATCCAGTCTCTCAGAGATAAACAGTGCCCGCCAAGTTACCCGATCGGATGAGCAAGCATACCCGGTCGGGTGAGCTGCCATACCCGATCGGGTGGGTAGCCATACCCGGACGGGTATCAATACGAAAACTTCAGCTTCAACATAGGCCCGTTGGTGACTCGCTTTTGCACTAAACCACCCGACTGGGTCAATTCACCCGATCGGGTTAGTAACCTCACCCGGACGGGTATGGTGCACTACCCGATCGGGTATGTACCATTTTTAGTCCAGATCCACTCCAGCTCCAGTTTAGCTCCAGATTTATCCTTTTCCCGAGTTCACCCTGAGATCAATTTCCAAACAAAATAAGTATCAAAAGTTCACGAAATTGACACAAATACAAATGCAAAACAGTGATATCGCAAAAGATTTATATATACAAAATGAGCGATATCAAATATCCCCACACTTGAACTTTGCTTGTCCTCAAGCAAAACCGTTAGTTACCATTTCACAACCCACTCTTGCAACTTCAGAAGTGAATATCAAGTTTATCAAAATAATACTAACACTAACCACCAAAGCAATTGTGTTAGCAACATGTGTATAATTAATAGAAACTTGAGATGATAAATTTGTCAAGCCCGAATGCACGACTGTCGTGACCCCTATTGGTCGGACGGATTTGATTCCGGTCGTTGATCTAACAGCAAAAGAAGCGGCGAACAGTGAGTTTTAAATTTGTAGAGCAGGGGAATCCTAAGCTGTATACTACTGACAGTCTTAAAAGGGCAGCAAGTGGTATGTATGACTCATGTGTCGTTCTTCAAACTACAACGGGCATGGGAGTCTAGGAAGTTTTATTATCTTTGGAGATTCAGCTAGGGTTTTTTTAAAAGCTTTTGGATAGGTTTGGTTTTTATAACTAAATACTAATTAAATAAAGAAAGCAGAAATAAAGAGGTTTGTACGGAGACTCGGTCAACAGAGGATAAGCGAGTGTTTACTATGATTTCGTTAAATGTTATTTGATGAATAGTCAAGGGTAAGGCTACTAGATGTGATGACTAATCCGGAGAGGATAGAAACATAATTAATGCAAAGTATTGTACCTACGACCGTTCCGCGGCTTCCATACGTTTGTACTCCACCAATGGGTGTTTCCAGCACTATACCGAGTAATAGGGCGTTTTACGGTTTTTCCGTTACATTAATTAGGGTTCCACATTACTTCCGCAGATTTCCTATATCCTAATGAGCTACAACTACGATCCTATTAAATATCTAACGTAGAGTTGTCCGCAATCAGATAAGTAACATGTCACGTTGATAGCAGTCATAGAAGTCAGATACACCGGAAGTTCTCCCAAATGTACAGACCAATTCAACTGACGACTATCCTCGAATCCTGGTCCCCAGTCACAGTCATCAGAGACGTCTGTATCGTAGCGTGAATTGTTGATTGAACAAGAACACGAACGGGGATAATCCCGCGGACCAAGTTGGGATAATCGGGCTAACCATCAGTTAAATTGTTCAGCATTACAGATATAAACCATCACAACTATTCCATGCATGTTAATCTACTGTGTAAACCAATATTCTGTGTTTGAAAACCTAATTATACAGTTACTGATATAAACCAAGGAGATAACTCTAGTATGCATTGGTCCTAAGGCAACAATCAAACAAGAACATGCGATAGGGTAACACATAACAGAACACCGTAATCCTAGCATAGCAGATAACCAATAATTAAATCATAAATATCCCAAAAGTTCTCTCAAAGATATATAACAAATAAACATGAATCTAACCTATCTCTAATCCTATGCTCCGTGTCTCTTATGATTTGTTTCAACCTAGAGAACACAGCCATACCAAGTTCATTGATCATCAAGTATAGAATAGGTAGAAAACGTACCACTAGTAATTGGCCAAGTTCTAGCAGGAAGCTTCTAACCACAACATAGGTTGGATAGATAAACATTCGAGATTCAGTTTACGAGTTCATACACAGTTTAAAGTAACACGGGCAGAGTAACAGCATGGCATAAACATTTTGACTATTCTAACATAACTACATCATAGTAAACACAAAGAAATGTCTAGCCTAACATTATATATCTAGCATACAATCCTAAACAAGCATAAACAAAGCAACACATATTTAAAACTGGAAAGTAAGAGATATATAAATAGAACCTGATACGAATTTATTACAGACAGATCTTCGCAAATACAATGTCTTGGAGTGCCTCTGTACAAAAGCTAAAAGCTACCTCTACCTAACTATCTCTCTAACTAGCTCAATTCTAGAGAGAGAAAATCCTCTAGAGAGAGAAACTAGAGAGAGAGTGATGTGTGTGAGAGAGAAAGTGTAAGGAAGAAATGAAATGAGAAAAATGGTATGAATGAGGTGTTGGGGATGTCCACTATTTATAGGCAAACCACCAAATCGCACGTACAACTCACGAAGCAGCACGTACAAGCAAACGGAGCACGATATGGGGTAGGGGGGCCGTATACGGCCTTGTAGGGGCCGTATACGGTGTAGTATAGGCCGTATACGGTCTTATATGGGCCGTATACGGTGCCTGAGGCCGTATACGGTCTCCGTCTGATTTCGTTCGTTGCTTAAAACGTCCGTATCTCCTTCGTTATGTGTCCGTTTGACTTGATTCTTTCGCCTGTGGTTTCGTAATTCCGTTACGCTTCTAATGATGCCAATATCATAGAAATTGGATGTGTAGAGCTTAGGCGTAGCCGAAATGACTTTTATTGGCTCTGAAAGCTTAGTGGTTTCTCCGTCCTTTGGCCGTTTCACTTGATTCCAGATTTTTCCGTCTCGATTTTACCTGTACAACAGATGGTAGAAGTTAGGAAGTGTGTCTTGACAGGAAAATAAGATCGGAGGAATCGGCCTGTATTAAAATGCTGTGTTTTGTGCATTTTTAGAGTGTTTTCAGTGATTTTTAACACAACGTCTACTTTTGAACCACTTTAGTGTATTTTAGTAAATAATCAATGTTTTGGAATGTTTTTACTAAAGAAAGGTTCAAAATGTGAGGAATAAAGCTTCTAAAAACATGACTTTTTACGTCACATCAAGTTATCCCACACTTAGACGTTGCTTGTCCTCAAGCAACAACTCTCTGAAAAATATTTTTAGGTCATGTTTTTAGGGGCGAGTCAGAGAATATGTTCCGAGATTAGCATTTCCTCATATGAGTAAGTTATTTCTAAAAGTGTGGAGGAGGATAAGATGATCCTTCCATAAACAAGAAGAGATTCTCTTAGGCGTACATCCAAATCTCATGATCTTGGAGTACACATGACTAGGCGATCTCACTATAGGTGGTCACTCAATTCACTCAAAGTGTATCGGGTTTCCTATCAATCTAGCTCAAACGAAATCGCTCAAAGTAGCCAGTCATGCTGCACTCATCGTCATAGGCTTGATCGAGAATCGGATCTCCACCATTTAGGTGAGGACAGTGCTAATTATCTCAAGACATTCAGAGGGTTGTAATGTTTGGTGAGGGTGAAGGGTATGGATAGTGGTTTGTGAGGGTGTTTAGCTTATCCTAAAATCACTGAGATTATGAACAACTTTATTTAGAACGGAGGGGAGCGGAGAGTTGGTAGCTGTTTCAGCTTTTGCCGGATTTTTCATGAAGAGCTATGCTTTGAAACTTTCAGCTTTATTTGCGGAGCTATTTTCTTTTCTTTTCTTTTCTTTTTCTTCTTTTCTTTTCTTTTCTTCAGAATTTCTTTTAGAGAATTTCCAAGGAATTTATATTTTGAATCCTTTAGAAATCTTTTTCTCTATCTTGATCATTTTGATTCTTTTCCAGGTGCTAATTTTTCCCGCACCATCGTCCTTCCAGTTCTCTTGTGTGCTAATTTTCCCGTACCATTTGTTGAGAAGCTTGATTTTGGAGAATGCGGATGAGTAGGATAATTGAAACAGATATTCTAAAAGGTTGTTCTTCATAACCTCAGAAATTCCAAGATAAGTTTGGAGGTAATTTTTGGGAAGTGGGTGAAAATTAGGGTTTTGAAGAAACGAAGGGTTTAGGCTCAACAGGGTATACTAAGCGGATCTTAGATACTAAAAATGAGCATCGGAAAGGGTTTTGGGCTTGAAAAGATATGTAAGAAATGGGTTAAGTCCTAAGGAATGTCAAGGTCATCTAATTGCACCTATACCGCGTACGGTACACACCAATATGGTCTCGAAGCGTATGTCAAGAGCAAGTTCTAATTCAGAGATACAGACATCGGCATACACACAAGAATTTAAAGTGAAGCATTAAAGATGAATGCTTTTGGGCTCAAGATACCTCACTGCAAAGGGTTGTATGTGTCTAGTCATGCTCCTTTGATTATTACTTCTTGCTTAAGCAATTTCTACCTTATTTCCTTTAGGCTTTTAGAAATATCATACTTATATTTTGAAAATGGTTTCTCTCAGTAGTATTTGAGACTCAAAAACTGAGTTAGACTCATTAATTTTGAAAAAATTTGACCTTATTTTTTTGAAAAATTTTGAGAGAAAGATTACTATTGGACATAAAAATCACCTATTAAGGTATTTTATACCTACCATCCCACACTTAGAGGAACATTGTCCCTAATGTTCTCTTGAGTAGAGATTTTACTTAGTAAAATCCCACACTTAGAGTTTGAACATGTAAGTAGATGTTTCTCAAGTATTTAATTTGGGCTGGAATCCCACACTTAGTGATAAGTTTAGGATGAGGTACAAAAATTAAATGTACTAACATAGGCATAATAAACATAATTGAAACGGGGAGAAAGGAACAGAGAGACTCCCCATTTGTGTTTACTGGAATAGACCAGGTTTGTGCAGGAGTGGTGCTAGTGAATTGCTGGATTTTAAGGACCATGCTCGTTTAAGATCATCCATTCCACACAAAGCTGAATTCTGCAATAAACCACGACACACATATCACAGTATCTCATCTAGGTAGCAGGTCTAAAGCGTAAGTACAGAGTCAGAAAGTAAATAATAAAGATAAAATCTAGTAATCATCAAGTAGGTCTTCAGTGTCAGGATCAAACTCTGCCTCAACATCCCTGTCGAAAACAGAAGTCGGGGATGGAATGGAGAAATCCATAGCAGCCATAGCCTGACTCACGATCTCGTCAGAGGAAGTGACAGGAGTATGAGCATCAAAACTGGCCAGAAGCTGCTCTGTGAGGCTGTGATCTGGTGATGCAAATCCTGTGGGCAATGCTGGATCAAGATCTGCAGCTGCAGTAGTGGGGCTAGTGGAAGGTCCAGCAGTAGAGAGAACAGGTGGATCAGTAGGAGGACAAAAGAACCATGGAAGTCGAGATGGTCCTGGATCTGGGCCAAGCCTGTAGGGAATGGCATCAGGTCTCGGAATCTCAAGCTGCTCACAGATAGAGGACATGATGTCATGCTGGATGGAGAGTGTCCGAAAGAGGGCCCACGAAGCAGCTGGGTCAGCCGTAGTGATACCGTACTCGAAAGTGGGTACGGGGGCTGCAAAGGTGATGAGGGCCTCTCATCGGGCAACTCCTCGTGAGTGATCGGGACATCAGTCAGGTCCTCCTCAGTGATGGTCAGCATAGCCGCTCTCTGTACTCTGCGTCTACGGGGTCTGTGTCGTCTGCGTGGTCTCGCAGCTACATGATCAGCGTCAACAGCGTCCATCCTGAAACAAGATAAAATAAACAGGTAATGCTAATAGTCAATACTTATCTCAGATTTTGCAATTCGAAGTCAGATAAGTGGCAAGCCTGCAATTTTATTAGTTCAGAGATAACCATACTTAATAAAAATAAACTAAGAAATAAAATGATAAAAATAAAGATAGGTTTGGGGTGCCTCCCAAGAGCGCTTGTTTTACGAGTCTCTAGCTTGACTCTTTGTACCTTTCTGTCGACTCACGGTGGTTCAAAGATAAAGACATCTTCCCTGATGGGAAAGTCTTCGAAGTAATGCTTTAAGCGATGACCATTAACCTTAAAATTACCTTCTGGTGCCTCGAGTTCGACTGCACCGTAAGGAAATACCTTTGATACTATGAATGGCCCGCTCCACCTGATCTTGAACTTGCCAGAGAATTTCTTGAACCGCGAATTGAAAAGCAGCACCTTATCTCCTGTTTTGAATCGTGAGGGCCTCAGCTTAGCATCGTGAATTTTCTTAGTTCGTTCCTTGAAGTTTAACGAACTGTCATATGCCTGATCCCTTAGTTCGGCTAACTCATTCAACTGCGTTCGTCTATTTGCTCCAGCTGCAGAAATATCTAAGTTGCAGTTCTTCAAAGCCCAGTATGCTTTATATTCCAGCTCTATTGGTGAGTGACATGCCTTGCCATAAACTAGACGATATGGTGTGGTTCCTAATGGTGTTTTATAGGCGGTTCTGAATGCCACAATGCATCATCTAATTTTTCAGCCCATTTGTACCCATGATTACCAACGGTTCTTTCCAAGATTCTTTTCAAAGCTCGATTTGTTGCCTCAGCTTGCCCATTTGTCTGGGGGTGATAAGCTGTTGATGTTTTGTGAGTGACACCATACTGTTGCAGAACTTTCATGAATTGAACGTTGCAAAAGTGTGTACCACGATCACTAATTATTTCTTTTGGAGTTCCAAATCGACTAAATAGCTTTTTGAGAAATTTGGTTACCACTTTGGCGTCATTTGTTAGGAGAGCTTGGGCTTCGGCCCACCTGGAGACGTAGTCGACTGCAACCAAGATGTATTCTTTATCGTTAGATTTAGGGAATGGTCCCATGAAATCTAATCCCCAGATATCGAAGATTTCCACGGCCTGGATATTTGTGAGTGGCATTTCATTCCGTGCTGTTATATTGCCTTGTCTTTGGCAGATATCGCAGCGTCTCACCAGATCGTATGCATCTCGAAATATGGTTGGCCAGAAAAAGCCGGCATCGTACACTTTTCTTGCGGTCATGTTAGTACCGTGATGTCCCCCAGTAGGTCCATGGTGGCTTTGGTGTAAGATGTGTTCTGCCTCTTTCCCATCAACGCATCTTCTAATGATCTGATCAGTGCAAACCTTAAAGAGGAAAGGATTGTCCCAATAATAATACTTTATATCGCGGAAGAATTTTTGTCTTCGAGAGGTTGGCATCCCTTTAGGTATAATTTTTCCCACCAAATAATTGGCATAGTCAGCATACCAGGGATCATTGGTAGATCGTGACCCTTGATGGTATCTACCAATATGCATGAGTTGTTCTTCTGGAAACTGGTCTTGAATGTCTTTTTCGTGCAACTTATCCATTGAAGGATTCTCTAATCGGCTAAGATGGTCTGCCGCGACGTTTTCTGCTCCTTTTTTGTCTTTGATCTCGATGTCGAATTCTTGAAGGAGTAAAATCCATCGTAGAAGGCAAGGTTTAGCATCTTGCTTCTTAAAAAGATATTTCAGAGCTGAGTGATCTGTATAGACAATAGTTTTGGACAAGATTAGATAAGAACAAAATTTATCAAAAGCAAATACTACCGCTAGCAGCTCTTTTTCTGTAGTTGTATAATTTTCTTGGGCGTCAGTGAGCGTTTTGCTGGCGTAGTATATTGGTTGAAACTGTTTCTCCTTCCGCTGTCCCAGAACTGCTCCGACTGCGAAATCACTGGCGTCGCACATGAATTCAAATGGGAGACTCCTGTCTGGAGCAACCATGATCGGTGCATGAACAAGCAGATCTTTCAGATGATCGAAGACCTTGAGACATTCGTCTGTAAAGACAAACAGAGTATCTTTTTCGAGGAGATGAGTCATAGGTCGGGATATCTTAGAGAAATCTTTGATAAAGCGACGGTAGAACCCGACGTGTCCTAGAAAACTGCGGATGGCTTTAACAGAGGTGGGTGGTGGAAGTTTTGAGATGGTCTCGACTTTTGCTTTGTCAACTTCAATTCCAGCTTTGGATATACGGTGTCTTAAAACTATGCCTTCTTTTACCATGAAATGGCATTTTTCCCAATTCAGAACTAGGTTCGATTCTTCACATCGGGTGAGCATCTTGTTCAAGTTAGAAAGACAAGTGGTGAACGAATCTCCGAAAACCGAAAAATCATCCATGAACACTTCCATGCATTGTTCAATCATGTCATGGAAGATTGCTACCATGCATCTTTGAAATGTCGCCGGTGCATTACATAAGCCAAATGGCATACGTCGGTAGGCAAAGGTTCCGTATGGACAGGTGAACGTTGTCTTTTCTTGGTCCTTTGGATCGAGAGGTATCTGAAAATAGCCAGAGAAACCGTCGAGGAAGCAATAGAATTCGTTTCCTGACAATCTTTCAAGCATCTGATCAATGAACGGTAGAGGGAAGTGATCTTTGCGTGTAGCTTCATTTAGTTTCCGATAGTCGATACATACCCTCCAACCGGTGACGGTTCGTGTTGGAATCAACTCGTTGTCTTCGTTAGCGATGACCGTCATGCCTCCTTTCTTTGGGACGACTTGAACTGGACTGACCCATGGGGAATCCGAAATAGGGTAAATTAGACCAGCATCCAAGAGTTTGATAACCTCCTTTTTCACCACGTCTTGAATCTTTGGGTTAACTCTCCTTTGCCTTTGAATGGAAGGCCTGAAGTCATTTTCCATTAAGATCTTGTGAGTGCAGTAATTTGGGCTGATCCCTTGTATGTCAGAGATTTTCCATGCAATCGCTTTCTTATGTGACTTTAGAACCTTAATGAGTAGTGCTTTCTCTTCGGGCTTCAGATCTTTGGATATGATAACTGGTAAGTGCGAAGTTCCTTCGAGAAAAGCATATTCAAGGTGTGAGGGGAGTTCCTTTAGCTCCAATTCGGGTGGTTCTTCAGTGGAAGGCTTCATCCTGGCAATCTCGTCTCTCTTAAGTTCATCGTATGTTGTCTGATAATCTGACTCAACTGCAGGTGCCTCTGGAATGTCGGCTGATGCTATTTCAACCCATTCTGTATTGTTGTGTTTGTCCCTTACTTAGGATCTAGTACGAACCGAGTCACTCAATCGTTTGCGGAATCAACGATTAAGTTATACACAAAACACACGAACAATCAATACGCAATGAATATCAAACGAAACGTATTATATTGTATTATAATCGGTCAGATTACAGAGATTTCGACTAATTGCGTTTAGGGTTTTCGTCCACCTTAAAACAGAAAACACAAAACGTTTAAATACAAAACTGGCACCTGCGACGTCACACGCTACGTCGCAGGCCCAAGCCCATGCGACGTTGGCTACGTCGCAGGCCCAAAACCTGACGTCGCACCTGCGACGTTGCACGCTACGTCGCAGGAGTCAGGATTACTAATTCTAATTACAAACTACGAGCTAGACCAACTGACAGACACTAAACATTTACTAAAAAACTTCCTAGTGTCTTCAGCTTGGTCTTCAAAAATCTTCATTAAACCCAGCCCGCAGGAAACTGGCCGTCGGCATGAATTCCATTAGCTACGCAAACAGTAACAACATTGTAAAACTGCTGTGCTAAACGTCTGTTGAATTCATTCTTCTGACCAACACGAATCCGATTATCATAGAGTTTTCTTAAATCTTTTTCATGAAAATTAATCAAACTCATCGGATCATACAGTCTAAACGTTGCTTGCTTCAAATTCCATATACCTCCAACTTCTGGCCACGGTTCAGAATCTGGAACGAAAATAATAACCGCTTCGCCAGTCTGTGGATCAAGTTCCCATTTTACAAGTCTTCTCAGAAAATAATAAGGAACTGATTCCAGAGGTATCTCAGTCAAACAGTTAGCAGGCGAATAGTGAACTTTAACCAAAGGCTTCCTGGTGACTGGATCAATCTTCTTTTTCCACGTATACCGAGTTCCTAACATCGGTTTCAATTTCGAATATGTCTTCGATAACACTTCCCGACGTAAATTTCTCTGAATGAACTCAGCATAATCATTTTCGAATGGATTAATCAATTTAAGCTGAGCTAATCGATTAATCTCTCATTTTGGCAACGTGCTCAATCTATCAAAACGCATTCTGAAGTACTGAACTCCATCTTCTCTCTTAATCATAAACAGATTCCTCTGACACTTCCAGCTTTTAATAACACCGGTATAATTTCGACTAACCCGGTACACTTGACATTTAACTGGAATAGGAACTGGATTTCGTCCCTTAGGCCACCATTTCTTGTTTCTCTCTCTCTTTTCTTCAGCAGTTAATTTCTTCGCTGCTGAGTCCGGTGCCTGTGTCTCTGAAGCTGGAGTTGCAGCAGAACTTGATTCTCCATGTTGAGCTTTATCAGGACTCTCGTCTTCACTTGAATCAGATTCTATAATTGGTGCACCATCGTAAGCTTCCCCAGATTGTGCATCATCATACGTTTCATCTGCATTCAACTGCTCTTCTTCAATCGAAACATCCTCATTCATCTCAAAAACATTCTCTGTTTCTTCCTCAGAGCCAACTCCACTGGCCATCCTCTGAATAAATGATAAGTCAGCAAATGAGTAGTCAACTGCCAGCGGTCTCGGTTGCCCTGGAATATCATCAACACAAAAATAATCCAAACGAGAAATATTTTCATTAACATTTTCAATTACAGGGTTGGGATTTACAGACGCAGGTTCACTTGACTCTAAAGTGGGTATCCCAGACCCATACTCCCCCGAGGCAAGTAACCTGCCTTCCAAAACATTAACCCTAAGCTTCGTATCCTCAAGCTCCTTAGACTGAACCTCGATCAACGCAGCTTGTTCAGCAATCTTCTCATCCTGAGCCTCCAGCTTTTGCTTCATCTGCTGCATATCTTCCATAATCTTTTGCATGAAAGCTGGAGTCGGTTGAAACTCAAAATCAGGTTGTTGCTGAGGATTGACTGGAGCTCGTGTTGACGAAGAGCGACGAACACGACGACGAGGACGATAAGTTTCATCAGCAGAATCATCACCGTCTCGTGTACGTTTCCCAGTATCCCTTGGAGGTACATACTTGCGTCCTGCCCGGATCCGACGTTGAATTCTTAGATATCTGAATGTATCGGAAAGCCTGATACGTTCCATCTCAGAGGGATGCGGAACAGTACCATCCGAATGCTCAGGCGTCGGACCCCCATCCTGAGGACCTACATTGGCCGGTTCTTCAGAATCAGAACTCTCGACCGTGTCGTGAGATGCTGGATTGTCTGAGTCCACATGCCCGAACTGCTCGATGTTCTCCAATAGAGCATCTACATTCTCCCCCGCAGGTTGAACTGGAATGTTCACAAGCGGTTGCGGCGGCTGCTGAGGTACTGGAATATCCATATACTGAGGATCTGGGGGTGGTACATAATTTTCATCCACAATAGCACCGAATAAGGGAACATCCCTTGGTGCCTTGACCCCTTTCTCATACCCTGCACAAATAGTGAAAATCCGACTCATCATCGGTGAAATCTTTAGCGGCTGATCGATATCACCCTGTGCCTGAAGATCCGGATGATGACGATTGATGTGCAACTGTACAAATCTCGGATATAAAATCCATTTCTGATCCCCCGGCATTCGCATTATCAACCATAGCCTTGAAGATAAATCCCGAGAAGTTGAACGGCTTGTTGTATACCAACGCTAACATAGCAGAAGCCAGACTTCGGCTCATCCCATCCGTTCCACCTTTCCTATTCCCCAAGCAAACAATAATCACATGCATCAAATATCTCCAGACGCGTGTGAGATTTGCTTTTCTATACTGATCAGAGGGAATCCCGGGATATCCTATCCGTTGCATAGCTCCGGTAACGAAAATATGATCAAAACCGACAGGCATATCCGGTTGATCATTCAGCTGTAAAAGTTCCCGAATACTCTATTCTGTAATAGTGATCTCCGTACCCAGAACGGTATAGACCAATCGTCTAACGTCATTATCAGTAACAACAATCGCATTTCTCCAAAAAGGGTTGATCAGATTTCCAAACGCCATAGTGTTATCGGAAATGGCGTGGAATACCCTTGAACGTCTCAAAAACGCGATCATCTGACGATACGGTGCAGCTTTATCAGAAGTGTCAGTAAGGTAAGCAGCCGTATTGTGACGAGCTTCGAAAATCAAAGCCATATCTGCAAAAAAAAAAAAACAGAAACAGATTGCAACTCAAAAAAGGTTAGCAAAAATGTTACATTTTTAAGAAAAAACCTTTTCAAACTTCCTGGAACTAGCGACGTAGCCACTTACGTCGCATTAACACAGAGCGACGTAGAACTGTACGTCGCCAAAAATCAAAATAAATTGAAAAGCGACGTAAGACCGGACGTCGCAGAAAATTCGAGCGACGTCAAGAGGGACGTCGCATTTTGCAATTTATTGTGAATTTAATCACTTTATTTAAAATAGCGACGTAGAGTGGTACGTCGCATCGGACGTCGCAATAAAAGCGACGTAGGGAAGGGCGACGTAGGAAATTAATAATAATTAATTAAAGCGACGTAGGCCACGACGTCGCAGCGTACGTCGCACTGACGAACAGGCGTCCCCAACCCAGAAACCCTAACCCTCAAATTTAGGGGTTTTCAAAATCAAACGCACTACAAGGTGCGGCTAACGATGGTGATCGCGAAAACATATTTTATAACCAGTAATTTACATGATAGACCATCTAATTTATCCCAAAACCGAAACCCTTTTAACCCGTAATACATACATAGCAATTAAACATAATATACACGGTGAAAAATGGTAAAATCGGTACCTAAGTGTGCGGAATAACGAGTAGATCGAAACTACGTAAGTGAATCGGAATGAAAATGGCTACAAATCACGAAAAATGCTCGAAAATTGCTACGTCGCAAATCGCCAATGGTACGTCGCAGGCTACGTCGCACGTGAATAGTGAATAGTGTGACATGTTACGTCGCAGTTGAGACTATATATAGTCTAACCCTACATGCGACGTAGACTGGGACGTCGCAGGCGACGTAGAGTGGGACGTCGCATAGAGCAGTTTTGATTCAATTTCGAATGTTTCAAAAACCGTTAACTCGTTATTTTAGCAAATAATTTCCAAATAACTCGTGACTTGGGAAAAATAACTCAGAATAAAAATAAAGCATAAAACTAAAAAATCTTTTTGGTATTTTCTTTAATTTTACAAAAAGTAAGAATGAACAAAATAAAAATACTAACACTCTATTTTTGGTGACGGAGTTGAGTTGTCTGATTAGGGATCATATCGGAATAACATGCATTTATTAGGAATAGTAAGTGTTATTTCGATCATCAGTATATTTGTCCACTTTAAATTTACGTGGCACATTTAAAACACCTTTTATAAAAATTATTTCAAAACGATTATTGGTATTGTTTGTCCACTTAAACATGTTACATCCGTATCTGTGAGCTAACCTTTATTGTTAGTATCAATATTAATTTTGAGAAACCTATTATATGATATACTGATAAACTTCAGTAAAACAAACACCACACAAGGTAGAGATTACAAGACCAAGTTTATCTCGGTTTTCTCGTAACATACACTTGAAATTTTATTTAGGCATACATCAAACCAACTATGAAGATACTAGTGGCCCCAGATCTGTACAAAGTACAACAGAGGGTCCCTTAGTATGATCATAACAAGTTTGAGACTATTTGCTTAACTAATGGATTCAGGTCTGTACGTGAGTACAACAATAGTCACCATTAGTTAGGCGAATAATCATATTATCACTATATGCCCATTTTACATTATGACAGTGGATGATAGTACTTCCATTTATCAATTAAGACTTATGTCATACATCATATAACATTTTTCTCAAAGTAATAGACAAGTTTTATTATTACTTCTTACTCACTCACAAACCGGTGTGTACCATGCCTACCAATACATCGTATGATGAAGATAATTTAGATAAAAACTGTTTTAAGTGTGTCAGATAAACCTACTGACACATCCAAGATAAACCTTCAAATTCCATTTTGTGCATGTCACCCGATGTACTATCATATCCCAAGTTGTTTACAGACACAACTTCAACGTCTATTTTAAAAATGTAGCAACCTTACGGTTTCTTTAATACTAAAGAGTATAAAGAGTGGCTGTTGCGAATTTTTTTTTTTTTTAAATTGAATTTAAAAACTTAAAAATCCAAGTCACAAATCATTTCTTTGACTGAAAGAACCTTAAACCTATCAGATTGACCAGTTCAATAAAACGTGATCGCAAAAAGGCTTTTGTGAAAAGGTCCGCACACTGCTTAAGGGTCTCTATATGTACGACATCTATAAGGTGTTTCTCAAAGCAATCCCGTATGAAGTGGAACCTAAGTTCAATATGTTTGGTCTTAGAGTGCTGTACGGGATTGTGAGTTATAGATATAGCAGCTGTATTATAAATGTAAATAGGAGTCATAGAGAGATTGAACCCGTAATCACGCAGCTGATGCTGAATCCAGAGAACCTGAGAACAGCAACTTGCAGCAGCAACATACTCGGCTTCAGCTGTGGAAATAGCAACCGCAGTCTGCTTTTTGCACTGCCAAGAAACTAAGCGCGATCCAAGGAACTGACATCCTCCAGTAGTTGACTTCATATCTATCTTGCAGCCACCAAGATCCGAATCCGAATAGGCAGTTAACTCGAAGTTTTTCTCGTTTGAATACCATAGACCCAGAGATGGCCTAAAAGCGAGATATCCAAAAATGCGTTTTACTGCCTTCATATGAGACACCTTCGGATTTGCTTGAAATCGTGAGCAGAGAGAAACAGCAAACACTATATCTGGTCTTGAGGCAGTCAGGTACATGAGAGAGCCTATCATTGAGCGATAGTCTTTCTCCTTGCAATCTTCATCGTCCTCATTAGGTCCAAGATTGTGTCTTGCTTCAATTGGAGTGCCATAGTGTTTGCTGTTGAGCAATTCATACCGCTTTAACATGTCGGTGACATATTTTGACTGGTGGATATAAATTCCATTGTCAGATTGCTCAACCTGTAGTCCCAGAAAGAACGTGAGTTCTCCCATAGCACTCATTTCAAACTCAGATTTCATCAGTCTTTCAAAATCCTTGCACAACTGATCATTAGTTGATCCAAAAATTATGTCATCCACATAGACCTGCACAAGTAACAAATCCGCTCCTTCCCGTTTGATGAAAAGCGTGCTATCAATCTGTCCTCTGTCAAAACCATTCTTCAGCAAGTACTTGGCAAGTCGCTCATACCAAAGTCGAGGAGATTGATGAAGACCATACAAAGCTTTCTTAAGTTTGCAAACATGATTAGGATGCTTTGGGTCTTCAAAACCGGGAGGTTGACACACATAAATCACTGCGTCGACATCTCCATAAAGAAAGGCACACTTCACATCAAGTTGATACACACGAAATCCTTTAAATGAAGCATAGGCTAGAAAAATTCGAATTGATTCTAAACGAGCAACAGGAGCGAAAACTTCATCATAGTCAATACCTTCTAATTGACTATATCCTTGAACTACCAGACGGGCTTTATTACGAATAACTGCCCCACGATCATCCATTTTGTTACGGAAAACCCAACGAGTACCCGTCAAGTGAGCACCCTTGGGTAGAGGAACAATTTCCCAAACATTCATCTTGTTTATTTGCTGTAGTTCCTCCTGCATAGCCTCGACCCAAGATGGATCTTTTAAGGCTTGATCAACCTTTTTAGGTTCAATTTGAGACAAATGACATGAATCGATATGTGCAATAAGTCCCAAAAGTTGCTGAGCTGAAGTCTGCTTTGCTTGTTGTCGCGTTTGAACAGATGCATGAGGATCACCAATGATATTATCAATGGGGTGATCCTTATGTATACGAGTTTCTGGTATGGCACCTGGCACGAGATCCACACCCAGATTGTTCAAATCTCCCTCAGTTTCAGTAGTAGTAGCAGACTCAGGAATGACTAACTCTTCTTCTTCTCCTTCATCTTCAGGAGAAAACAGGTGAGAGTAGGCCATTGTTTCTTCCAATTCATCTTCTTCTTGAGGTTCCTCTAAAAGAGGCATGTTTGGATCATATGGAAGCTCCTTTGTGTAGTTATAAACTGTTTTAGAAGGAGCAGCCGAAGATGATGGAGTAGGAGATGGTGTTGATGGTGGTGATTTGGTAGTTGTTTGTGGTTGTGTGGGTGTTGGTGAAGGTGTAGGTGTAGTTTGTGGAGGTGTAGGATTAGTCGGTGGAGGTGCGGGTGTTGCATTGGGATTTGGGTTGGATGGTTTATTATTAACAGGTGTATCTTGAGTAAGATCAAGCTCATGAAGTATAGAAACCAATTCTTCCGTTTCATCTTCTTCCGGAATATTGAAAGAGTTGAAGAGGTTTCCATAGTTGAAAAACCAATCCGGACCCGTTCCTTGAGGAGGTTCCGTATACCTTAAACATTTCACTTCAAAATGCTCCTCAATCTGATTCGTTGATTTGTTAAAGACTCTTTTGTTCGGAGAGTTGACTGAATATCCAAGAAAAATCCCTTCAACAGCTTTATCACCAAACTTAGAGACCTTATCTTTTGTTATCATGATCAGACATGGACACCCAAATGGTTCTAGGAACTGCAGATTTGGCTTACGGTTATTGAAAAGTTCATAACACGTTTTGTTCTTTTTCTTAACCGTGAGTACTCTGTTGAGAACATAACAGGCAGTATTTACTGCGTCAGCCCAGAAGATAATTGGTAACTTGGAGTCAGCTAACATAGTCCGAGCTGTCTCGATGATTGTCCTGTTCTTTCTTTCTGCAACTCCATTCTGTTGTGGAGTTCTTGGAGCTCTAAATTGATGCTCAATACCTCTTGTAGCACAAAACAATTCGAGAGTTGAGTTCTTGAATTCAGTTCCATTGTCGCTTCGTATCCTTTTCACCTTCAAGTTGCACAGATTTGCCAACTTGTCCAACAAATACACCAGAATCTCAGGAGTTTCCCCCTTTGTGGTCAAAAAGTAAACCCACGAAAACCTTGAGTAGTCATCAGTAACTACCAAGCAGTAAAACCTACCACCAATGCTCTTTGTAGAAACTGGACCGAAAAGATCCATATGCAGTAGTTCCAATGGAGCATTTATGGAATTCACCTGCTTAGACTTATGGGACTTCTTACGTAACTTTCCTTTTTGGCAAGAGATACAGTCATCCTTTAGAGCAAATGACTGTTTTGGAACTCCTAGCACTAGGTCATTTTTGGTCAAGAAATTCATTTTTCGGAAATGAATATGTCCCATTCGTCTGTGCCAAAGCAGTGATTCCTTTTCAGAAGCCTTAGACAAGAGACACGTATACTCGTTCGAGGTCTCAACAGTTCTCATGTTCAAAATGTATGTGTCATTCTTTCTTGGTGCTCCCAGTAACACCCATTCTTCCGGAATGACATACCCAGGCTTCAGTATCACACACTCTGTCTTTGTGAACGCAGTTGTATAATCCTTATCACAGACCTGTGAAACACTTAGCAAGTTGTGCGTAAGCTGTTCCACGTAGTTCACATTTTCAAAACTAACATTGCCGTTAGTTAACGTTCCTCTTCCAGAAATGGTTCCCCCAGTATCTCCAGCAAAGGCAACATATCCTCCTGCGTATGGTTTAATATCCACAAGAAGAGATACATCGCCTGTCATATGTCGCGAGCAGCCGCTATCCAAATACCATTCACTATCTTTAACACGTTCTGACTGCTGCAACACACAGACGAAGGAGATTAGTGAGAAACGGTGACCCAAGCCTTTACAGACTTAGGTCGACCGTGGTCATCAACAATAATCACGTCAGATAGGATTTTATCTTTAAACAAATTAGAATTTTTATCTGATGTGTTATTGTTGACGACTAAAGAGTCAACATCAGACTCTTTACGTTTCCAAACTTTTGAATATTCGGAATTGGTAATCGAAGTAATGTTGGGCTTTTGAATTGGCAAAGGTTTTTGCTCAACATTACTTGGTTTCGAAACAGGCTTGGGAGAGTTTGAGTAACGCCTAGGTGGAGATTTTGAAAAAGAATTTCTAAAACCAGATGTCCTAGGCATCTCTCTCCCATATCGCTGATTTGACAGCTTTGGACATTCACGGATTAAATGTCCTTGTTTCTTGCAGTAGGAACAAGAACGAGTCTCAACAAACGGTTGAGACTGAGGAATTACCACAGGAGGTGGAGAAACATTTCTAGAACATGAACATTGAGTACACGTCTTAGAAAATGTTTGCTTTGGTTGAGAGGTTGAAGTTGATGGTTTATCATACGAAACATTTTCATTTACTAATTTTCTTTGCAAAATCTTTACAGGTAACTGTAAAGTTTGTTGTTTCGAGTTTAAAACCTTGGCTTTTCCCTTATTTGGTTGAACCTTAATTTCAGGTTCAACCTTTGAAATCAATTTTTCAGGTTTAACAGCAACCTTCTTAACCTCAGGATACTCCTGATCCGTAATGTCCTCAATCTCAATAATCTCCTCAATAATAACAGGAGATTCATTCTTTAACTCAACACTCTCCTTAACACTAACAGGAGATTCATGCACAGACTTAACAAACGTTGGCAAGGGGTACTCTGGCCGCTTGGTTTTCTCCTTTGCCAGTTTGTTATGTTTGGTCTCTTTAGCATCTTTAGCTTTTAAACCATAAAGCTTGGACCAATCAACTGGAATCTCTTCAAAGCCTTCCTTAACAGGCAGGGGACAGTGAGTAGTAGGAGGAGGGACTGAGTTGTATCCCAATCCCTCATTCTTTTTCCCTTTAGTACCATGCTTGCTAAGAATTTCATTAAAAACAACCGTTGAGGAATTTGAACCTAAGATTTTACTCTTATAATTCTCATACTCAGCTTTTAAATCTGTAAGTTCTTTCTTTAGTAGTTCAATTTCAACAAGATAGCTTTTAATGGCATCTTCTTGACTAAAAACCTTAGATTTATATTTCTGAGTATCTAACCGATGAGCCTCAAGATGTTTTTCATAAAGTTTCTCATTAGCTTTTAAAAAATTATTTGAGTCGGTTAGTTTTTCATTCTTTTTCCTCAACTCAGCAGTTTCTGTCTGATATGCCTTTAGAGATTCAGTTAACTTAATGCATGAAATACAATTTAACGGTTCATCATGTACCTCATTCACAATGTGAGCCATCAGACACTGTTGGTAATGCTGGGAGACAGGCGTCCAATCGTGACTTGTAGGCTCAAAAGCAATCAGGGCATTATCAGCGGGCCCTTTCTTAGAAACTTCCATTTCTTTTGCCTTTGGAGGAGTAGAAGGTGTTGTGAATCCCGATGCTGGCATTTTGGGTTTCTCGCACTCTCTGGCGAAGTGACCCAAATTTTGACAATTGTAACATCGGACCTTACTCTTGTCAAATCCGAAGCCAGTCTTTCCATCACCTTCCAAGCTTTTACGCCCTGTCCTCTGCAAGAACTTTTGAATTCTTCGGGTGATCATCGCCACATTCCAAGTTAAATCCATTTGCTCCAGATCATCTTCATCAAGCTGAGCATAGTCTTCCTTAGTCAGCTCCAAAGTAAGATTTGGTTGGGTAACCAAATCCTTGTATGAGCTTAAGAAAGCTGTGTAAATGGCAGCTTGCTCCTGAATAGCAGGTGAGACTTGAATCAGTTGTTGATTTGAAGAAGGTCCAGTCATGAAAACAGAATGAATCCCATCAGAAGCAGAAGAAGAAGTTGATGGAGCATTTGTATTTGTCACGAAGGCGACTCCAGATCCATAAGTCTTTCCAGAGTTGATCTGAACACCATACACACTAGGATTCTGAACAGCTGCACCAGACCTAGTTTCTTTCTTCTTAATCTCCATCGCGTGAGCTTGAAGATCCCCTATCAACGTATCCAAAGACATGTTTGCAAGTTCTTCATTTTCTTTTAAAAATTGAACTTTAACATCCCAAGAACTTGGCAACACATCCAGTAGCTTCTTATTTACTTCAATTGAAGGAAAAGTATAACCCCCTTCAAACAACTCACCAACTAACCGTGAGTACCTAGTGAATAAAGAAGTCATATCTTCATTAGGAAGGATGTCAAAGATATCATACTGTTTCTTAATCAGTTCAAGCTTGGCTTCCTTGTACTTATCATTTCCTCCACAACGAGTTTCAATTGCCTTCCACAGATCAAAGGCTGTTTCATGAGTTCTGAAAAGCCAAAGAACATCCTTGGTTAGACACATTTTAATCATTGAAAAAGATTTTCTTTCAGTATCAAAATCTTTCTTCTCCTCGGGAGACATCGCTTTATAGGTCTTAGCAGGACGAATACCACGGTATTCTCCTTCAGCTAATGGAGGTACATAACGCTCACGTAATGGTCCCCATAATTCTGGACAATGAAAATCAATGTATTGCTCAACTCGGTCTCTCCAGTACACGTAATCCATGTCCGCAGTAAATAGTGGAGGCTTATTACTTGAACCTATGTCATTACTTTGTTTAATCATTTCTCTCAGTCCTCTAATATCCTCTTTATCAGCTGCCATTTTAATTACTTAATCGAACAAACAAAATTCTGATATTAGCGACGTAGATGGGTACGTCGCACAAAGATTATGCGACGTAGATAAGTACGTCGCAAAAACAAAGGATTCAATTAAGAATCAGAAATATGCGACGTTGAGAGGTACGTCGCAGATGACGTCGCAGAGGACGTCGCAGAATCACGCTACGTCGCAACACAGCGTCGCAGAAGACTAATTAAAGTCAAAATAGCGACGTCGCAGATGACGTCGCAACGGTACGTCGCACGAACTAATTAAAGTCCAAAAACACTACGTCGCACACGACGTCGCAGCTGACGTCGCAATGGTACGTCGCAAAACGCGAAAATCTGCGGCCAAAAACCCTAAAAACGAATTTTTAACCCTAACACGAAAACCACGAATGAAGATCGACGAAAACCTTCAAGAATCCCAGTAATAATGATCGAAAACCTGTAAAAACACAAAACAAACGTGATAAACACAAAAACACACGAATATCACGTCCTTTTAAATCCTAAACTCGATCCGAATCGCCAAAACGAGCACTTTCTGCTCTGATACCAGTTGTTTGTCCCTTACTTAGGATCTAGTACGAACCGAGTCACTCAATCGTTTGCGGAATCAACGATTAAGTTATACACTAAACACACGAACAATCAATACGCAATGAATATCAAACGAAACGTATTATATTGTATTATAATCGGTCAGATTACAGAGATTTCGACTAATTGCGTTTAGGGTTTTCGTCCACCCTAAAACAGAAAACACAAAACATTTAAATACAAAACTGGCACCTGCGACGTCGCACGCTACGTCGCAGGCCCAAGCCCATGCGACGTTGGCTACGTCGCAGGCCCAAAACCTGACGTCGCACCTGCGACGTTGCACGCTACGTCGCAGGAGTCAGGAATACTAATTCTAATTACAAACTACGAGCTAGACCAACTGACAGACACTAAACATGTACTAACATGTTGTAAAGCTCATCTTTTCTCAGCTCATATTTTACTTGGGAAGATTGAGAGATTGCATTATCTTCAGTGATTATTTCTTTGTTGTCCTTTGTGAGTGCAAATCTCTGAAACTGAGCTGAAGAAGATGTGGTAAAAGTAATCTCTGGTTTCAAGTTTTCACAACTTTTAGAAAGTTGCGGATCGGATGGTTTAAGCATTGACTCCATTTCCTTGAGAGTCTTCAGAATTTCTTCTTTTGAGAGAGATGAATCAGGGACTTCAGAAGTAGGGCTTCTTCTCAAGAGAGTGACCGGAGTGCCTTGCCCAAGTGGTACAGCAGTGATAAATCTGTTGGGCTGTAAGTTGGAATTCTTTAAAGGTAATAGTACTTCCTTTGATGCAATGGATGGATCCGAGATAGCTGAGCATAGACCCGCACCTTCTTCACAGATTTTCCTTGTTGTGATGACAGTGTTTGGAAGGGGATTAATGCTGCTTACTGCGAGGATTTCTTCCAAGTGTTCTTCAATTAATTCCTGCATAGAATCTACAAGACCAAGGTCTTCTCCCATAGGAAGTTTCATTAGCTTATCGACATTGAAGGTGACTTCCTCAGTTCCCACTCTAAGTTTTAAAGATTTTTCATTCACGTCAATGACGGCCTTGGCAGTATTTAGGAAAGGTCTACCAAGGATGAGTGGTACCTGAGTGTCTTCCTCAATATCCATAACAACAAAATCAACAGGAAAGACGAATTTATCAACACGTACCATAATATCTTCAGCAATTCCTCGAGGGAGTTTAACTGATCTATCAGCTAATTGGATGGTCATACGGGTTGGTAAAAGTTCGCTTAATCCTAGTTTCCTATAAAGCGAGTATGGCATAAGGTTTACACTAGCTCCTAAGTCAGCTAAGGCATTACTTATTTGAACATCCTGAAGGTAACAAGGAATAGTGAAACGGCCAGTGTCTCCTAGCTTTGGGGGCAGTCCTTGTTGCATAATTAAAGAGCATTCTGCGTCTAAGGGCAAGTTAACTATTTGTCTGAGTTTTTCTTTGTTGGATATAAGTTCTTTAAAGAATTTGGCACAACTAGGCATTTCAACTAAAGCATCTAATAATCGAACGTTTAAGTGTAAGCTTTTGAACATCTCTAGATATTTTCCAAACTGGGCTTCTTGTTTTTCTTTCTTAAGCCTACCAGGGAAAGGTATACGTGTTGGTTTAACTACTTCTGGGGCTTTGGAAGATTCTGGTTCAGGAGAGGTGACAGGAGTGTCAACAGGTACTGAATTAGAAGAACTAGAAGGCTCGTCTGGAGGAATATCTTTTGATTTCTCATTCTTAGTCTCTTTTCCGCCTCTAGTGACAACAAGGATATCATCATAATCATAAGATGAATGATGAATAGCTTTGCTAATCGCTTCTTCTCTTTGCTTCTCCTCAACTTTTAAAAACAATCTTTTAACATTATCCTCCATGTTTTTAATTAAATCGTTTGAAATTCTGAGCAAATAATCAATTTGGTTTTGTAAATCAACAATTTGTTTGTTTTTATTATTTTGCTCAACCATGAAGTTATTGAAAATCGTATTGTTTAGACGAGAAGACAATTGAAAGGAAGCAGAGGGTGTAGAGGGAACTAACAAATGAGAGATAGGTTGTTTGGATAACCGCTGAGTGAAAGATTTTGAATGAATGATTTGATCAGTGGCTCCTGAAGTGGCGAGAACGTCTTCCTTGGGCTTCGAGTGTGAGAAGAGCTGTTGAGGTTGCTTCCTAGATTTGGAAGAGTCTTGCATATCCTTAACAACTTTAGAGATGGATTCGAGTTGAGCTTTTAAAGTGTCGAATGCTTGAGTAGAAGTGTCTTTGTCTTCCGAGGTTGATTCATCAAACTCCAAGTCATGTTGGTGCATCGTTATCGTCTCAATCAACTTCCAGGCTTCTTCTGAAGTATGTAGCATGAAATTTCCGGATGAAGCAGCATCGAGGGTTTGTTGGTGATGAGGATTCAGACTGTTGTAGAATGTGCAGACCAGATTTGTTTCAGCCAACTGATGATTCGGACATCTTCCAAGCAGATTCTTAAAGCGTTCCCAAGCTGAGCTTAATGATTCAGTAGTTCCTTGACGAAAGTTAATGATTTCATTTTTGAGCTTGGTTTGTAGGGGCGGAGGGAAAAACTTAGCCAAGAACTTAGTAGACATCTCCTCCCATGTATGAATCGAATTGGGTTCGAGTTCATAAAACCATGTCTGAGCTCGGAAAGCTAAAGAATAAGGAAACAGGTGAAGTCGGGTGACTTTGACACTGGATCCGGTTTGTTCGAAAGAGTCGGAAAGGTTGATGAATTTGTTAAGATGGGCGTTTGGATTTTCAACCGAAAGACCATGAAATTGACACTGAGATTTAAGTAATTTAATGAAGTGTGGCTTGATTTCAATGGTTTCGTCGGTTGGTGATACGATTGGTCCTCCTCGTCCCTTTAGCAGTGGTTGGGTTGATGAGGCGAGAGTGATACGATTCGCCATAACTTGTTTTAAGAAGAAAATAGGGTTTTGGAAAGGATAGGTTTAACTAATGACGGGAAATTAACACTAACTAACCTAGGGATAAAAACTGTAACTTCCGGATAATATTGATCTTCCGTAAGGATCGCTAAATAACTAAGATAACAAAATTCCTAAAATCGGTCGTTGTAGTCCCCGGCAGCGGCGCCAAAAACTTGTCGTGACCCCTATTGGTCGGACGGATTTGATTCCGGTCGTTGATCCAACAGAAATAGAAGCGGCGAACAGTGAGTTTTAAATTTGTAGAGCAGGGGAATCCGAAGCTGTATACTACTGACAGTCTTAAAAGGGCAGCAAGTGGTATGTATGACTCAGGTGTCGTTCTTCAAACTACAACGGGCATGGGAGTCTAGGAAGTTTTATTATCTTTGGAGATTCAGCTAGGGTTTTTTTAAAAGCTTTTGGATAGGTTTGGTTTTTATAACTAAATACTAATTAAATAAAGAAAGCAGAAATAAAGAGGTTTGTATGGAGACTCGGTCAACAGAGGATAAGCGAGTGTTTACTATGATTTCGTTAAATGTTATTTGATGAATAGTCAAGGGTAAGGCTACTAGATGTGATGACTAATCCGGAGAGGATAGAAACATAATTAATGCAAAGTATTGTACCTACGACCGTTCCGCGGCTTCCATACGTTTGTACTCCACCAATGGGTGTTTCCAGCACTATACCGAGTAATAGGTCATTTTACGGTTTTTCCATTACATTAATTAGGGTTCCACATTACTTCCGCAGATTTCCTATATCCTAATGAGCTACAACTACGATCCTATTAAATATCTAACGTAGAGTTGTCCGCAATCAGATAAGTAACATGTCACGTGGATAGCAGTCATAGAAGTCAGATACACCGGAAGTTCTCCCAAATGTACAGACCAATTCAACTGACGACTATCCTCGAATCCTGGTCCCCAGTCACAGTCATCAGAGACGTCTGTATCGTAGCGTGAATTGTTGATTGAACAAGAACACGAACGGGGATAATCCCACGGACCAAGTTGGGATAATCGGGCTAACGATCAGTTAAATTGTTCAGCATTACAGATATAAACCATCACAACTATTCCATGCATGTTAATCTACTGTGTAAACCAATATTCTGTGTTTGAAAACCTAATTATACAGTTACTGATATAAACCAAGGAGATAACTCTAGTATGCATTGGTCCTAAGGCAACAATCAAACAAGAACATGCGATAGGGTAACACATAACAGAACACCGTAATCCTAGCATAGCAGATAACCAATAATTAAATCATAAATATCCCGAAAGTTCTCTCAAAGATATATAACAAATAAACATGAATCTAACCTATCTCTAATCCTATGCTCCGTGTCTCTTATGATTTGTTTCAACCTAGAGAACACAGCCATACCAAGTTCATTGATCATCAAGTATAGAATAGGTAGAGAACGTACCACTAGTAATTGGCCAAGTTCTAGCAGGAAGCTTCTAACCACAGCATAGGTTGGATAGATAAACATTCGAGATTCAGTTTACGAGTTCATACACAGTTTAAAGTAACACGGGCAGAGTAACAGCATGGCATAAACATTTTGACTATTCTAACATAACTACATCATAGTAAACACAAAGAAATGTCTAGCCTAACATTATATATCTAGCATACAATCCTAAACAAGCATAAACAAAGCAACACATATTTAAAACTGGAAAGTAAGAGATATATAAATAGAACCTGATACGAATTTATTACAGACAGATCTTCGCAAATACAATGTCTTGGAGTGCCTCCGTACAAAAGCTAAAAGCTACATCTACCTAACTATCTCTCTAACTAGCTCAATTCTAGAGAGAGAAAATCCTCTAGAGAGAGAAACTAGAGAGAGAGTGATGTGTGTGAGAGAGAAAGTGTAAGGAAGAAATGAAATGAGAAAAGTGGTATGAATGAGGTGTTGGGGATGTCCACTATTTATAGGCAAACCACCAAATCGCACGTACAACTCACGAAGCAGCACGTACAAGCAAACGGAGCATGATATGGGGTAGGGGGCCGTATACGGCCTTGCAGGGGCCGTATACGGTGTAGTATAGGCCGTATACGGTCTTATATGGGCCGTATACAGTGCCTGAGGCCGTATACGGTCTCCGTCTGATTTCGTTCGTTGCTTAAAACGTCCGTATCTCCTTCGTTATGCGTCCGTTTGACTTGATTCTTTCGCCTGTGGTTTCGTAATTCCGTTACGCTTCTAATGATGCCAATCTCATAGAAATTGGATGTGTAGAGCTTAGGCGTAGCCGAAATGACTTTTATTGGCTCTGAAAGCGTAGTGGTTTCTCCGTCCTTTGGCCGTTTCACTTGATTCCATATTTTTCCGTCTCGATTTTACCTGTACAACAGATGGTAGAAGTTAGGAAGTGTGTCTTGACAGGAAAATGAGATCGGAGGAATCGGCCTGTATTAAAATGCTGTGTTTTGTGCATTTTCAGAGTGTTTTCAGTGATTTTTAACACAACGTCTACTTTTGAACCACTTTAGTGTATTTTAGTAAATAATCAATGTTTTGGAATGTTTTTACTAAAGAAAGGTTCAAAATGTGAGGAATAAAGCTTCTAAAAACATGACTTTTTACGTCACATCAACGACCTAGCAACTCACATAAGGATAAGTGTATAATCACTCACTCTCAACCTATAAAACTGCAGGGTAAGGATATAAATGATGTAACACTCAATCAAGCCAAGTCGTGATGCAATGTTACCATAGGCTTGCAAAAGGATCAAATCTCCACCGACTTGGCGTGAGCACCAAGTGAGATCTCAAAGGAGGTATTCTAAACATGTGTTGTAACAAATGTAGACTAATATGGAATGGGTACGGTAGACACAAAAATTGGTGAAAAATGGTAGTCAAGACCCGTGAAGAAATGTGGAAATGTTACCTAATGGTTTCAACATGTGACGGTAATAAAGCTTAGGATTCTCATGTCAAATCAATTCAAACTATTCCTTGCTTCCACTTACAAATCATATTCAATAATCGCACACAACTAACTCAAATTGATTTACACATTTGATTGTAATAATTGCATTCTATGACTTTCTATGAATCCTGTATAACGAACTTTCGGACCAACCATCCTAGACCGGATATAGGCCTTCGGTGGCTAGGTGTGAAACACCCCTCGGGAACTACTTGTTCAGGAATTCAAAAGGCCATTTAGTCGACTACAATTACCCAATCTATAACATTAAGCTTAAAAGATTAACTCCCATTAATTTAGTTGTTTTCAATTTCAATCATTTAACTTTAACACTTAAACAATTTCCATCTCATGCAACTCAATTATAGAATTTTAACACTAGAATCCCATTTTAAAACAATTTAAGTCACATTTAGATAAAACCCAATTAAAATTCCAATTAGGCAACATTTTAGAAAAGTTATGGTTCGGGAATTGACTACACAAAAATAAGGCAAATATTTTAGTGGAATAAATATGGAAGTTTTCTAAGGGTTTCTTAGCACCAAAAATGAGTGCTAACGACCTGGGTGGAGTGGATATAAACATTTTTAAGAGAAAATAAGATCCAAAATCCTAAGAATACCTCCTCGTCAATGACCCCACCTATATCACATTTCTGTGATCCCACAACGGTCTCGAAATGCATCACTAAGGCAAGTTCTAGAACAAACTACAATCACTGGCACACTCATAGCAATAAACAATATAACACTAAAGATAAGTGTTTTTCAATTTAGGCTCAATATTTCTCACAAGTTATAGTGGAGGTTACAAGTGTGCTAGTCATGCAATTCACCCTATTAGGTTGCTTTTTATGACACATCTCAAAAAGTTAAGTTGCAAGAGGGAAGATTAAATTACTTTCGATATATTTTCATAAGTCAATTTAAAAGCAATTAAACTTACAAGGACAAGCACATTTCTAGCAAGTTATCATTTCCCGACCCTTTATTGGAATTTGCAAAAACCTATTGGACCCAAGATCAATAACAGACCTAATAAGTGACCAATGGCCCGTTAATAGGATTCGTAAAGTTCAATTGGGAATCCAATAGACTTTAACAAACCCAAAAAAGGGTAGGAAATAACAATTTACTAGAAATGAAATTCAAGTGAATTACCTCCCCACACTTGAGATTTGCATTGCCCCCAATGCAAAAATCATCAAACATATAAGCATAAGCGGGAAAGGGTAAAAAGAAGCGAGAACTTCCCCAGGGGTTGTGCATAGAGGCGTGGAAAAATGAGATGGCTCTTGATAAAGCTTTGAGATCCACTCCAGCTCGGCATGCTAATCATGGGAAAAACAGCAAACAAACAAACGGGGCAAAATAGGCAATAATAATAATAAATAATAAAAGGTAAAGGAATGCTAATTATCCAAATTACCAAAAGAAAGTGAAAAATAACAAATAATAGAAAATTGTTCAACATGTTACAATTCAAGCTACAAATCAGGCTGCTACTGCCAACTCCCGCCTTGGGACGGGTCTTGGTGGGATCCTGTGGTGACTGCTGCTGAGGGGACGAACCAAAAAGCCACTCCTGTAAGGCCCCTTGCTACCAGTTGCTTGGCTGAGGGGTGGACCAAGTAGTGCCCCAATCCTGCTGCTGATGATAATCAGAAGTGCTGAGATGCTCCTGATGTCTCTGGAGCTCAACCAAAGCAGCATCGCGATCATAAACCGGAGCTGGGAGAACACCTCCTGGCTCGCCCCAACGGGGTGGGTGATGGTCAGGGGTGGGATAAACATCAGGCAAAATATAACATATACACTGCTGGTTGTGAATCAGGTAGTCGTTCTGATAATGAAGTGCACCCCACTTATAGCGGGGCTCATCTCTGAAATTCTGCTGATCCAGACACATATTACCAAAATCGTCCATAAACCCTTGCCAATAGGATGGTGCCTGGTGCTGAGAACTCTGATCCGGAGCCTATGTTTCTGCCATCTCCTCATCCTCGGCTTCCTTTTCGTCTTCATCATCCTCCCCCTCCTCTGATTCTTGTTGTGAAGCAGGCCATTTCCCTCGTGATCCTTCCTGAGGTACAGGGATGCGTGAGGATGATCCGGTAGGCAAAAAAGGAAGGTAATGTCCTCCACGCGTCCGGACTACCCTAATAGGTCTATACATGTCAATCCCAATAACAAGTCCCGGGTCTTGGAACAAGAGTAAAGGGGTGGGCCCTAGGTCTAAGGCTAACTCCCAAGCACTTGGCAATCCTGGTGATAAAATGACCACCACACAACTTAGACTCCGGCTTTGGCCTGCTTGCATATGCATGGAGAAATTTGCCCACACAATACGGAAGGTTTATTCTTTCCCGATTTCTCAGTTTGAGTAAATACCGTAAATTCGCTTTTGAAACCTTCTTCGTATTCTGCCCACGTAGTGTGATGGTGTGAGCCAAAAATTTTTGCAAGACCTTGTATTTTGGGTCCGTGAGGGCACTTGAGGGGTTTCTGCCAGACATATATGCTTTGTCACTGAACTTTGCCCAATCTTCAGAAGAGACCTCTCCCTCATCTAACCTAGCACCTGTCAGAATATATTTGACAAACCAATCGGCATCCAACTCCTCTTAGGTGTAGATTAGCAGGTAAACGGCCATTTGCCGTATAAACACGGAGTGAGGATTTCCCCCCAGCTTGAAGGTCAAGAAGTCACAATCAATGGAATTAATCATGAACATTTGCAGAGTGGCAAGGAATTCCATGGTGAGCTCCTCATAAATGGGTTCCTGGATCTCAATCAACTTCCGAAAATCCTGGACATCAAAAACCTCACCGTTATGGCGAATACTCTGAGTTAGATCCCGGGTAATCTCATGAGCAAAACCAACTTCACGCAATGGTGCCCAGTCAATAACTCTCGGGTACTCGCATGCTTTTTTGTGTATCTTGTACAATGCTTCATTGTTCTCATGATAACGGTGGTGATGAGGCTCAAAAACCAAGTTTGGATGGAGGGCCTGAGGAAGCAATTCTGCGAAAACACTTGTAGGATATTGAGGTTCCGATGTTTGACCTTGGCTTTGTTTGTTTTTCTGCACAACACAACACAACAAGAAACAAAGTTGCCAATAGTGGTGTTAGTGTTAGCAAAATCGAGACAAAATGAGCGATTAATTACCAAAGCAACAACCACAACCCTAACAACTTAAAGTACCAACAATTCCAAACACTACTTAGACCCAAAGTCAACTTTTTCCAAAGTAACATATAATCTAATATCAAACAATGCTTGAATCATGCCAATTTAAACACAATTTAACGCAAGCAAGCCAATCAAGATTACATGCTAAACCAAACGACTTTCATCTAGGCACATAACTTTAATATCAAACATAAACTTGAATTATGCAAAAAGTTTGAATCAAGAAATGCATTACAATCAAAAGTCACACCAAGAAAGTCAAAGTCAAAGTTTGACCCAAAAAGTCAACTGTATCATCTTCCCTAAATTCCACATGAATCCTAATTGCTAAATTTACCTAAAAATTGAGATTAATCAACTAATAAGCATCAATAAGCATAGCAATCATGAAATACATGCTAATTAACACCAAATACCAAACATAAATCACCAAATTCGGATTACCCAAAATTAGCCATACAAACCCTAATTTTCTAAGCATCAAAAACAAGCAATTTAAGCAATGAATCATAGCATAAACGAAGTATTAGGCATGTAATAAGCATAATCATTAATAAAAACCAACTAATAACATCCCCACACTTGATTTTTAGCAAAACCCAATTTAAGTGTTCATACCCAAAAATCAAGAGATTTAGCAATTAAAAGCTGTAAATGAGTACCTTAGATAGTCTAAGCATGATTAGAGAGTGATTAATTGAAAGATCTTTGAGAAAATTTGAGTTAAAAATCGTTTTTGAGTGAGTGATTTCGTGGGGTTTGGTGTCGGCAGTGAGCAAGAACAGAGCGGGTGTGTTTGTGAAGTGAATAAAAGCCCCAGGTTATACCCCTACACAATACGCTTAACTACCCGGACGGGTCGAACAAGTTACCTGGACGGGTCGAATCCGTTACCCGGACGGGTCACACCCTTACCCGGTCGGGTATGGTTCAAGATTTTTGCATCTTCAACCATGGCTCGGTGCTGGTCAGATTTCTCAAAGAAATACCCGATCGGCTAAATCCACCCGATCGGGTTAGAGGACATACCCGATCGGGTATGAAACCTCACCTGGACGGGTATAGCTCATTTCTCAGTTCAAAAACCACAAAAATCATAGCAAGCAGATAAGCAGATCAGATAGCAAATTTAGCAACATGTAGAAGCAGCAACTCAAAATATATAACAAAAATGAGACCAAAAATAATAATAGTAATAAATAAAAAGGATACTAACACGAGTTTTCTCGTACACGTGCTTAATTTATTAACGAGTCCAAGCTAGACTCGACCCCGAATTCATTTGTCCTTAGGGTAAGTTGCGAGCTCCTCCCACTCGCTATCAACATCCTCTTGGTGATATAATTTCAACCTATGACCATTCACAATAAATGTTCCACCATCCGCCTTGTATAGCTCCACATATCCCGATGGATAACCATGCTTGACCGTATACGGACCGGTCCACCTCAGCTTAAACTTTGGTTGTTTCAACTTGAACCTTGATTGGAACAAAAACACCTTATCACCGGCTTTAAATTCTTTTCTTATTTTCAATCTCCGGTCATGCAACGCTTTTGTCATTTCTTTGTACAAATGTGAGTTCTCGTACGCTTGTAACCTAAGTTCATCCAATTCATGAAGTTGTAACATCCTTTTCTCCCCGGATTCCACTAAGTCCATATTACAATTCTTCAAGGCCCAATATGCTTTATGCTCAACTTCAAGAGGTAAATGGCATGTTTTGTCATAGAGTAACCGATATGGTGTAGTTCCAATGGGTGTCTTGTAGGCGGTTCGAAACGCCCACAATGCATCATCTAGCTTCTTGGACCATATTGACCGGTTATCTTTGACCGTTTTCTCCAAGATCCTCTTCAAGGCACGATTCGTGTTCTCAACTTGACCACTCGTTTGAGGGTGGTAAGAAGTTGAAAACCGGTGGTTTACCCCATACTTTTTGAGCACCTTTTCTAATTGGGCATTCGTAAAATGACTTCCCCGGTCACTAATTAAAGCCTTCGGCATCCCAAACCTTCATGATAAGCTTTTTAGGAAATCAATGACCACACGAGCGTCATTCTTGGTTAGGGCCTTAGCTTCCGCTCACTTCGATACATAATCAACCGCCACTAAAATGTACTCATTCTTGAATAATGGAGGGAATGGGCCCATGAAATTGATTCCCCAAATGTCAAACACTTCACAAACTTGTATCCCATGTTAGGGCATTTCATATCTTTTGGAGATTTTTCCGGTTCTTTGACAAGCATCACACGTTTGACAAAATGTATTGGCCTCCTTGAAAATTGTTTGCAAATAAAATCCCGCATCAAAAACCTTTTTTGCGGTAACCGATGGCCCATAATGGCCTCCCGTGGGCCCATAGTGACAAGCATCCAAAATCTCCCTAGTTTCTCCACCGGAAACACACCTTCTAATCATCCCATCCGCACAAACCCGGAACAAGTAAGGCTCTTCCCAAAAATAATACTTTAAATTCGAGAAGAATTTGCTCTTTTCTTGATGGCTCATTCCTTTCCTCAAAATTCCACCAACCAAATAATTTGCTAAGTCCACAAACCATGGTGCTTCATCCTCATTTTCCGCTTCATTACCTACATGTAAAAGAAATTCCTCGGGAAAGGAATCATCAATGTTAGAATCTCCTTGCTTGTCAAGATTTGGATTTTCCAATCTTGACAAGTGGTCGGCGGCAAGGTTCTCGGCTCCCTTCTTATCTTTGATCTCAATGTCGAATTCTTGTGGAAGAAGAATCCAATGAATGAGACGTGGTTTAGCATCTTGTTTTGCAAAAAGATACTTGAGAGCCGAATGGTCGGTAAAAACAATGGTTTTGGACAAAACAAGGTATTGCCTAAATTTGTCAAAGGCAAAGACAATGGCAAGCAATTCTTTCTCGATTGTGGTGTAGTTTTGTTGGGCACTATTGAGTGTCTTGCTAGAAAAATAGATTGGTTTGAAATGGTTGTCCACTCTTTGCCTTAGGACGGCTCCTAAGGCAAAGTCGCTAGCATCACACCTTAATTCGAATGGTTTGGACCAATCGGGGGAAACAATGATGGGAGCTTTGGTCAATTGGTCTTTCAACATATCAAAGGCACTCAAACAAGCATTATCAAACACAAAGGGAGCTTCTTTTTCAAGAAGTTTGGTCAAAGGCCTTGTTATCTTTGAAAAGTCCTTAATAAATCTACGGTAAAAGTTCGCATGACCAAGAAAACTTCTAATTCCCTTTACATTAGTGGGCGGTGGCAACTTAGCAATCACATCTATCTTAGCCTTGTCTACCTCAATACCCAACCCCGACACCTTATGTCCTAACACAATGCCCTCCTTCATCATGAAGTGGCATTTCTCCCAATTCAAAACCAAATGTGCCTTTTCGCACCTTTCAAGCATTTTGTTTAAATTTTCTAAACATGAGTCAAATGAATTACCAAAAATGAAAAAATCATCCATGAAAACTTCCATGGAGGTTTCTATCATATCTTGGAAAATGGCAATCATACATCTTTGGAAGGTGGCGGGGGCATTGCAAAGACTAGAGGGCATTCTCCTATAGGCATAGGTCCCAAATGGGCAAGTAAAGGTGGTCTTTTCTTGGTCCTCGGGATCTATGAGGATTTGAAAATATCCCGAGAATCAGTCAAAGAAACAATAAAATTCATTCCCCGCTAATCTCTCAAGCATTTGGTCAATGAATAGCAAGGGGAAATGGTCTTTCCTGGTGGCGTCATTTAACCTCCTATAATCAATGCACACATGCCATCCAGTGACCGTCCTAGTGGGTATCATTTCATTTTGGTCATTGGCCACAACAGTCATTCCCCCTTCTTTGGCACACAATGTACCGGGCTCACCCATGAGCTATCCGAGATGGGGTAAATGATACCAGCATCAAGAAGCTTAACCACTTCTTTCTTGACCACATCCTTCATGTTCGGGTTAAGTCTCCGTTGTCTTTGGACAACGGGTTTCACATCATCTAAAAAGTTTATTTTATGTTTGCAAAATGATGGACTTATCCCCGGAATGTCGGATGTGCGCCAAGCGAATGCTCCTTTATGAGCCCCCAGCACATTTGGATTTTTCATTATCAAGTAGAGAGGAAGAAATGATTACGGGTAGTAAATCTTCTTCATGAAGGAAAGCATATTCCAAGTGGCTCGGGAGTGTTTTCAACTCCAAGTCCCTTGGTGGATCCTCCAAAGATGTTTGATCCTCATGTGATCATCTCCTCTCAATTCTTCAAAGCTCTCATCCTCAAGTTGCTCGTCCTCTCCATCTTTTTCTTCCATGGACATGAGCAATTCTTCTTCCATCATCCCATCATTATTTGACTCCAACAAGTCAACAAGCTCCGATTCTCCTCCAAGCAAGCGTTGTAATTCCTCATCCACTGCCTCATCTATAACATCAATTCTAAAACAGAAATCGTCAGTAGAATAAGGATGCTTCATGGCTTTGTCAGCCGTGAAAGCAATCCTTTCTTGCCCCACTCCTAAGGTCAACTGCTTGTTTTTCACTTGAATAATCGCGTCAGCTGTATGTAAGAAGGGGCGTCCTAGAATGAGTGGGACTTTACTATCTTCTTCCATTTCTAGAATTACAAAGTCCACGGGAAAAGTAAATTGGCCAACTTCTATCAACATGTTTTCCGCAATCCCAACGGGATATTGGAATGACCTATCGGTAAGTCTTATGCTCATGCGAGTGGGGGTCAATGATCCTAGGGCCAATTTAGCATACAGGGAATAGGGCATCAAGTTAATACTTGCGCCCAAATCCACTAGAGCATCACAAGTAATGATTTTACCCAAAGTACATGAGATAATGAAACTTCCGGGATCTCCAAGATTTGGTGGGATTTGGTTTTGAACAAGGGTGGAACACTCCTCATTCAAGAACATAGCCGATGCCTCCGATAATTTATCTTTGTTGCTCACCAAATCCATGATGAACTTAGCATAATTGGGCATCACGTCTAACACATCCACCAAAGGCACGTTGATCCGAATGCCTTTGATCATATCAAAAAACTTGCCGTATTGAGCAGCAATCTTTTCCTTCCTTAACCATTGGGGATAAGAGATTTTGGGCTTGTAAGCTTTGACAACCGGTGTGGGTGACACCGGTGTAACCGTTGGTGGAGTGGTATCAACTTACTCTTCCATCTCTTCCTCCTCAATTTCCTGCTCAATAGGGTTAGAAACACTTTGATTTTTGGCTTGAGGTGGTGGAAGTTCTTTCCCGCTCCTTGTGGTGATAGCATTTAAATGCTCGTTTCTTGCGGGTGGTGGTTGGTATGGTTTTGATCCACTTGTGGATGTTTGCCTCGGGTTTTGTTGGGTGTTGCTTGGTAGACCTCCGGTTGGCCTACTACTTTGTCCCTCCGACAATCTATCCATCTTCCTCTCTAAGTATTGTATGGATGCTTGTTGGTTCTTTTGACCTTGTTCCATACTAAGCCTTATGTTGGTCATTTGAGCTTTCAACCTTTCGGTGGATGCCTCTTGTTTCACCATGAACTCCTTCATCATTTGTTCTATGGGTGACAAGGTTGGTTCTTGTTTTTGAACCGGAGGTGGGTTGTTGTCTCTTGGTGGATTTTGGTTTTGGCTTTGGTTTTGAGTGTAGTTTGGGTTCGGGTTTTGGTTGTAACCTTGGTTTGGTCAAGAAAAAAGGTTTCCTTGGTTGTATCCTCCTTGATAACCTCCCGAATTTCTATTTTGGTAACCACCCCGTTGGTAGTTCCCACCGCTTTGGTAATTGCCTTGTTGATGATAATTCACATCTTCCTCATCCCCCACGATCGGTTGATCATCTTGCATACAATGTACCGTAACATGATTACCACCACAATTCCCGCATCCATCTCTAAGCTCCTTCAACTCACCCTTTAAAGTTTTGAATTGTAAATCAAACTTTGAAGACAATGCTTTCCATTCTTTCATCATTGCCGAATTATCCGAGCTTCCACTTCCACTACTACCTTCCGTGAAGGCAACATGCTTTCTAACCGGCTTTCCTCCCTTGTCTTTCGCCCAATTCAAACTTTGAGTGACTTTATCTTCAAGCACCTTCCAAGCTTCATTAGGTGTTTTGTAAAGAAACAAGCCTCCTCCTGAAGCATCTAAAACATTTGCCGATTGGATGTCAAGACCATTGTAAAATAACGTGATAATTTCCGCTTTTGACAACCCATGGCCATGACAATTCCTTAGCATATCCTTCAACCTAGACCATGCTTCTACCAACGTCTCTCCCTCTTGTTGCTTGAAACCCCGAATCTCATTCAACAATCTTTCGGCCAAAACCGGAGGATAATATCGTCTAACAAAAGCTTCCCTCATTTCATCCCACGTTCTAATGGTGTTGGGCTCTAGCTCATGATACCAAATCTTGGCCTCGCCACATAAGGACATCGGAAAAGTCCTTAGCCGGATCGCTTCGTCCATATTTGACCCATATTTGAAGTACTCCCCAATTTCTAGAAAACTTACTATATGTTTATGCGGATCGGCCCGCACTCTCCCATCAAATTGGGTATCCTTGATGAGTTGCATGTGATGCCCCTTCAAAGAGAAATTGTTGTTGTCGATATCTTGCCTTCGAATGGCTGACTCGGGTGTAGGTGCTACTGTCCTTGTTCGTGAAAATATTGGAGTATCATCTTCATCCGCCATATCGTCCTCAATCACAATAACTTCTTCCTCTTCGTGTTGTGATTCGAATTCGTCCTCAAGGGTTTCCTCAACAAGGATGTTTCCTGAAGATGTTTCCGTATCCGTATGGCTACTAGTGGAATCCGTCGGTTTATTCTTTGGTTTCTTCCCTCGTTTCTTTTTAGTGGCTTTCTCTAGATCGGACAATGGACTTAGAAGCTCTTTACCCGAGTTCCTCGTGCTCATCCACTACCAAATCAAACCTGTAAAAGTACAAAAGATAAAACTGTAAAATGCACCGGCGCAATACAAACAAAAGTAACTTTCCAAGAATAAATTCCAAGAATGGATCAATTAATCACACTTAAAGTAAAATCTAAAACAAGTTCCCCGGCAGCGGCGCCAAAAACTTGATGTTTTAAATCTAGTCTTAAAATTTTATCGTTGTAAATGAACAAGAAAGTACCGTGCTAGACCAAAACACAACCTAGCATTGGACCCTATCGTGTAGTAGTATAGTTTGATAAGTTCGGGTTCGAACACAGTATAACACCCCTCAATCTTCATAATATTATTATATTGAAAACACGGAAGCGAAGAGATTTAAAACTTATTTAATTACTATACGTTAGAACAAAATCATAAACCGATCATAAGTTAAGTCATGTCAAATTAAACATGGTTAACAAACACATAATACGGGGTATTATATAAAACTTAGCATTAATTATTACAAAACATAATCAGAGTAGCAAGCTGTCAAAACATTCCCCAGCTCCTAGAGCATCTACTTTCTGCTACTCACCTATTCAAAATATAATCTGCAGAAAGTAAATACGAGGGATTAGCACAAAGCTAAGTGAGTGAGTTCATAACACAACATCTAACTTAGCATAATCATATAATTGCTTCAAACAACCGCAATACGATGTTCAATAAATCAACAACAACTTAACGAGGATCGGTGGCTCTGGGGATAACCGTAATGCCCGGGTGGCTCCCCAAGAACACTTACCCAACCATATCCGTATGGCCATACGGACGAGACCGATAACTAGTGGTAGTTGAACTCCAATACAGAATCAAACACACAACAAATGAAGTACGACTCTGTATCATTCATTCAACCCCTGCCTAGTTCAACCAACCATTTAACAACCTGTTGACCTCGTTAACAACTGATGCCCGAAGGCCAAACACATAGCACATAGGTTCACAGTCAACAAGGTATATCAACTAATCAACAAAACATATTCACGTTTATTCGTTGCAATCAAATGATCACAACTAGATTAAATGGTGAGCTCTGAATCCACTCACCGATACCTCTGTCTTCAAAATCTCCGATTCCAGAGATTACTTATCTTTCGGAGGATCTGAGAATCAATAATTCAACATAAGTTAGTATTTTACCTCATAACTCGTAGATATCAAATTGAACATTATTATAAAATGCCACAATAGCATCCAATAAATGTCACTATTAACACAACCTCTAAACACCTATGCATATATGAAATTTATAAAAAATCCATCAAAATTTAACATGCAAACGCGATCCTGACTATGCAGGCTGGATCGCGTTCGTCCTTTAGCAAAAATTCTGTGACCGAATAACACTAGCAAACGCGATCCGGATACTTGGCCTGGATCGCGTTTCTAAGGCCAAAACTCGAATAGGTCGTTTTCAACAAGGGAACGCGATCCGGAACTATAGCCGGGATCGCGTTCATCTGTTCTTCAGCTCAAGAACAGACCTGAACGAACACAAATTCCATTTTCATAATTCAAGCTCATCAAACTCGATTCTAATGCAACAAACATCTCTAATAACATCACATATCACCATATATCACAAATAAACATCACATAAACTCAAGAATCAATTCAATCCCTCAATTATTCATCAACCTAACATATGAACTTATAAACTTCCTTACCTTAAAATGTAGATGATGAAGAATAGAAGAAGAAGAAGATGATGATGATGATAGCTAGTAAAAGATCACACTTCGATTCTCACTTCAAATTAATGATTTGATCATATATTTAGTTAGGGTTTATGGTGTTATTTGAAAGAGAGAATTGGGAAAGTGATCCCAATAAAGGGATCGGCCCTTAATTTAACCGGCCCCAGACAATGGGTATTTTATACCCGCTCTAAATCTATTGTCTGGCACTTAATCACTAAAGGCGAGAAATTCATTTTATTGTTCCGTCAACTTTAATATATTAAAACAAGCAACATTTCCTTATCCACAATAAGTCCTAAGACTTATTTAGGCAACTTTCACAATTTAATCAATTATATAGCAAAATTATTTAAAACTATTAAATACTCAATTATAATTAAAAAAATACCAGGCCACTGGAGAGGATGTTACAAATCTCCCCTCCTTAAGGAGATTTCGTCCCCGAAATCTCAACACCATCAAACAATCCAGGATATCTGGACTTCATCGACTCCTCGGACTCCCAAGTCAAGTTGGACCCTAAACTATGTTTCCACTTTACAAGCACCATAGGAATTTGTTTCTTCCTAAGTTTGGTAACCTTCCTATCTAGGATTTCTACCGGTTCTTCAACTAACTTTTGCGTTCTATCAACTTTTAAATCCTTCAAAGGAAGTATTTGTGACTGGTCCTCAATGTTACACCTCCTCAAATAACACACGTTAAACGTACTATGAATACCCGAAAGCTCCGGAGGAAGATCCAACGTCACTGACTGTTCGTTAACCACTTGTCGAATCTTAAACGGACCAATGTATCTAGGTGCCAACTTTCCCCGTTTTCCAAAACGAATTACACCTTTCCACGGGGAAACTTTAAGGTAGACTAGTTCACCTTCAGAAAATACAACCGGTCGCCTTTTCGGATCCGCATACTTTTTCTGTCTATCGCGTGCGGCTTTCAACTTCTCACGTGCAATTGCTACCTTATCCGCGGTCATTTGCACAATGTCGGGTCCAGCAAATTGTTTCTCACCGGCTTCCAACCAACATGTCGGTGTTCTACAACGACGACCATACAACATTTCATACGGTGGCATACCGATACTCGAGTGATACGAATTGTTATAAGCAAATTCGACCAACGGAAGATGTGAATCCCATGAACCTCCATATTCCAACACACAAGCACGAAGCATGTCCTCCAATGTTTGAATCGTTCGTTCTGATTGACCGTCTGTTTGAGGATGATACGCTGTACTTAGATTTACACGGGTACCCAATTCTTGTTGAAGACTCTGCCAAAAATGCGAAACAAAACGGGAATCTCGGTCTGACACAATTGACACTGGAATACCATGTCTTGATACAATTTCATTAAGATACAACTGGGCGAGCTTAGTCAAAGAGGTGGTCTCACTCGCAGCAAGAAAATGCGCACTTTTTGTCAACCGATCAACAATAACCCAAACCATATCATTACCTCGAATGGTACGCGGCAGTTTAGTTACAAAATCCATGGTTATATGTTCCCATTTCCACTCGGGAATTTTCAACTGTTTCAGTGATCCGTACGGCTTTTGATGTTCAGCTTTAACTTGCGCGCAGATATGACAATTACCAACAAACCGTGCAATGTCAGTTTTCATCGTGGGCCACCAATACAAAGATTTTAAGTCGTTATACATTCGAGTACTACCGGGATGAACAGTTAATTTAGACTTATGAGCTTCATTTAAAATCGTATCCCGAATTCCGCCAATTAATGGAATCCACACCCGAGACTTAAAAGTTTTCAATCCTCTAGAATCATCCACTAATTCATCTTTTCTCTTCAACATAATCTCGGACTTTAAGTTGTGATCCAACAAAGCTTCTAATTGTACAATTTTGATTCGATCAATCAAGTCAGAGGAAACATTTACCTTGAGATAAAAGATTCAATCCGAAGCACCCTTTCGGCTTAGAGCATCCGCAACCACATTAGCTTTGCCTGGGTGATATCTAATTTCACAATCATAGTCTTTGATTAATTCAAGCCATCGTCTCTGGCGCATGTTCAACTCTTTTTGGGAAAACACATACTGCAGACTTTTATGGTCAGTACAAACAACACATCGAGTCCCGTACAAGTAATGTCTCCAAAGTTTTAAGGCAAATACAACCGCTGCAAATTCTAAATCGTGAGTGGGATAATTCTTTTCATGCGGTTTCAACTGACGAGAAGCATAGGCAATAACTTTATCCCTTTGCATAAGAACACAGCCCAAGCCCGAAAAAGAAGCATCACAATAAACAATGAAATCATCTGAACCCTCCGGTAATGCTAACACCGGTGCCTGACACAACATTTGTCTTAACGTTTGGAATGCATGCTCCTGACAATCAGTCCATACGAATTTCTCATCCTTACGGGTTAATTTGGTTAAAGGACCCGCAATCTTAGAAAAATCTTTTATGAACTTCCGGTAATAACCCGCTAATCCAAGAAAGCTCTTTATTTCCGAAGCAGACTTTGGGGCGTTCCATTTCATCACAGCCTCGACTTTTGTTGGATCCACTTTCACACCATCCTTACAAATTACGTGACCCAAAAACTGAACCTCTCGAATCCAAAATTCGCATTTAGAAAACTTAGCATACAACTGTTCTCGCTTCAACGTATCCAGAACTAATCTTAAATGCATGGCATGCTCCTCTTCAGATTTCGAATATACGAGGATGTCGTCAATGAAAACAATAACAAATTTATCCAAGAAAGGTCGACAAACCCGATTCATTAAATCCATAAATACAGCTGGAGCATTCGTCAAACCAAAAGGCATAACCAAAAATTCATAATGCCCATACCTAGTACGAAAAGCAGTTTTCGGAATATCTTCTTCACGAACCCGGACTTGATGATAACCCGATCTCAAATCAATTTTAGAATACACTGAAGAACCCTGCAACTGATCAAATAAGTCATCTATTCTAGGAAGAGGGTACTTATTCTTTACCGTTCTCTTGTTCAACTCCCTATAATCAATACACATGCGCATAGACCCGTCTTTCTTTTTCACAAATAATACTGGTGCACCCCACGGCGAAGAACTAGGTCTAATAAAATCCTTATCTAACAGTTCCTGTATCTGATTCATCATTTCACGAATCTCAGAAGGTGCTAACCTATAAGGAGCTTTAGCTACAGGCGATGAACCCGGCACAAGATCAATACGGTACTCAACTTCCCTAACTGGTGGCAACCCAGGTAACTCATCAGGAAATACCTCAGAGTATTCACACACAACCGGTACATCGGAAATAACTTTTCTTTCAAGTTTAGCATCAACTACATAAGCAAAGTAGGACTCGCAACCTTTGGATAATGACTTCCTAGCCTTCATCATCGAAATCAGAGGAATAGACATACCATCCCGTTCCCCTCGAGCCACAACGTATGACCCGTCGGAGATTGGGATCCTAATCAACTTTTGGTGGCAATCAATGCTAGCCCTATTCTGACTTAACCAATCCATACCAACTATTACGTCAAAACTAGGGATTGGCATCAACAAGAATGAAATAGGGAAAGTGCGGTCATCAATCACAATATTAGCTCCAGTCACCGAGGTGGTAATAGGAACTAATTTACCACTAACAATTTCTACTTCTACGGGTTTGGTTATCACAGTAGGCACTAATTTCAACTTGTCGCAGAAGCATACAGATATAAAAGTACTAGTAGCACCAGAGTCAAATAAAACACGAGCCGGTACAGAGTTTATAAAGAATGTACCAGTTATAACATCTTCTGTATGCACAGCCTCATTGACTGTCATTTGAAAAGCCCGACTGGTTGCTGGTGGAGGATTCTTCCTTTTCTGACCGGAAGATGCCGAACTCCCGACCGAACCAAGCCCCGATTTCCCCGCCTCTGGACATTGCCCCACTCGATGTCCCTCCTTCTTACAAGTCCAACACACAAAGTTCGGATAACGACAATTTCTTATCTCATGACCAAGATCACCACATTTCAGACACTTATTTGTTTGCGGAGTACACGGCCCTGAATGCCTAGATTTGCATGTACTACACCAGTTCGAACTTCCCGACGAACTACTCTTACTAACATACTTCTTTGTCTGACGATTACCTTGCCAATTTGATTTCCCTTTACTAGAGGAATCCGCTCTAGACTTTGAAGAATTATCTCTAGATCGTGTTTCACGAGACCCTCTAATGTCACTATCCACGGATCGAGCAAGATTAAAAGCCTGAGATAAACTAGTGGCTAGTCTCACGGTAGTACGATAGTTAGGGGGTAAAGTATCCACAAACTGCTCTATCTTTGTCTTCTCCTCCGGAACCCATTGTTGTACAAATCGAAGTTTTTCCGTAAATTGAGCTATCAACTCCTCCATGGTCATATTATCCGTTAATTGAAGATTCACAAAATCCCTCCTAATTTGTGCCATATGGAAATCAGAACAATATTGATTACGCACTACTTGATGAAATTCATTCCATCGTAAAGATTCCTTTTGTTGTGGAGTAAAATGCCCAGTAATTGAATCCCACCAAACCATGGCATCGTCCTTCAGGCACTGCACAGCAAACTTGACTTTGGATTCTTCCTCACAGCTAATCACATCAAACTTGCGTTCCATATCTCTTAACCAATTTAAAGCCACAGTTGGATTGGTACTTCCATGGAATTCCGGTGGTTTGCAAGACATAAAAGTTTTAAAAGTACACATCTTATTAATCTGAGAAGATGGACTAGCACCAAACACCGAAGATTGTTGTTGCAAAAGTTGTCTAGCTGCAGCTTCCTCAGCTTTCCTTTTAAACTCTCTCAGAAATATCAATTCATCTTCTATCTCATGTATATACTCATCCCTATTGGTTTCTTCACCACCTTGATGAGACGTACCTTCCCGAACATTTGTCACAACAGGAGGAACAACATACCGAGAGGCATTATTGGGGTTGGGGATCGGTTGTTCGTCATCTGCCATTTCTGAAATCAACACAGCACTTGACACTTGTTAATCGTTAGTACCTATCTACTAACAATTTCACAACCAATGCTAAATCCCTTACCCAGGAATGTTTGACATACCACGCTACAGTTTTGGGATTGAACATTCTACAATGCTCAATTACCCCAAAACTATGCTCTGATACCAACTTATAACACCCCTCAATCTTCATAATATTATTATATTGAAAACACGGAAGCGAAGAGATTTAAAACTTATTTAATTACTATACGTTAGAACAAAATCATAAACTGATCATAAGTTAAGTCATGTCAAATTAAACATGGTTAACAAACACATAATACGGGGTATTATATAAAACTTAGCATTAATTATTACAAAACATAATCAGAGTAGCAAGCTGTCAAAACATTCCCCAGCTCCTAGAGCATCTACTTTCTGCTACTCACCTATTCAAAATATAATCTGCAGAAAGTAAATACGAGGGATTAGCACAAAGCTAAGTGAGTGAGTTCATAACACAACATCTAACTTAGCATAATCATATAATTGCTTCAAACAACCGCAATACGATGTTCAATAAATCAACAACAACTTAACGAGGATCGGTGGCTCTGGGGATAACCGTAATGCCCGGGTGGCTCCCCAAGAACACTTACCCAACCATATCCGTATGGCCATACGGACGAGACCGATAACTAGTGGTAGTTGAACTCCAATACAGAATCAAACACACAACAAATGAAGTACGACTCTGTATCATTCATTCAACCCCTGCCTAGTTCAACCAACCATTTAACAACCTGTTGACCTCGTTAACAACTGATGCCCGAAGGCCAAACACATAGCACATAGGTTCACAGTCAACAAGGTATATCAACTAATCAACAAAACATATTCACGTTTATTCGTTGCAATCAAATGATCACAACTAGATTAAATGGTGAGCTCTGAATCCACTCACCGATACCTCTGTCTTCAAAATCTCCGATTCCAGAGATTACTTATCTTTCGGAGGATCTGAGAATCAATAATTCAACATAAGTTAGTATTTTACCTCATAACTCGTAGATATCAAATTGAACATTATTATAAAATGCCACAATAGCATCCAATAAATGTCACTATTAACACAACCTCTAAACACCTATGCATATATGAAATTTATAAAAAATCCATCAAAATTTAACATGCAAACGCGATCCTGACTATGCAGGCTGGATCGCGTTCGTCCTTTAGCAAAAATTCTGTGACCGAATAACACTAGCAAACGCGATCCGGATACTTGGCCTGGATCGCGTTTCTAAGGCCAAAACTCGAATAGGTCGTTTTCAACAAGGGAACGCGATCCGGAACTATAGCCGGGATCGCGTTCATCTGTTCTTCAGCTCAAGAACAGACCTGAACGAACACAAATTCCATTTTCATAATTCAAGCTCATCAAACTCGATTCTAATGCAACAAACATCTCTAATAACATCACATATCACCATATATCACAAATAAACATCACATAAACTCAAGAATCAATTCAATCCCTCAATTATTCATCAACCTAACATATGAACTTATAAACTTCCTTACCTTAAAATGTAGATGATGAAGAATAGAAGAAGAAGAAGATGATGATGATGATAGCTAGTAAAAGATCACACTTCGATTCTCACTTCAAATTAATGATTTGATCATATATTTAGTTAGGGTTTATGGTGTTATTTGAAAGAGAGAATTGGGAAAGTGATCCCAATAAAGGGATCGGCCCTTAATTTAACCGGCCCCAGACAATGGGTATTTTATACCCGCTCTAAATCTATTGTCTGGCACTTAATCACTAAAGGCGAGAAATTCATTTTATTGTTCCGTCAACTTTAATATATTAAAACAAGCAACATTTCCTTATCCACAATAAGTCCTAAGACTTATTTAGGCAACTTTCACAATTTAATCAATTATATAGCAAAATTATTTAAAACTATTAAATACTCAATTATAATTAGAAAAATACCAGGCCACTGGAGAGGATGTTACACACAGGGAACTTTAGTTTTAGAAGTTTAAATTAAGTGGGAGTAATTTAGAAAATAAAATAAAAGTGGTTTGTGTGACCGAATTGTCACAATGCTTATTGATGTGCTCACACAGTGTCGTTGTTTTTCAAATAATGATGCAAGCGCAGCAGGGGTTTTAAATTTATATTTTGCGGGGCTTAAATTAACCGTACTACCTACTTGATTAGTAAGCGGTAAGTATAACCTAAGATCGTTCTATGAATCCAAACGTATGGGCGATTAAAGTTGACACTTTCAGTAGAGAAGTATTTAGGATGGCATAAAGTAGGTAGGTTTGGGATTTAAAGACATATAATTAAAATGCAAGAAAGTAAATTGCAGGAAATTAAAATGCAGGAAAGCAGATAAAGATAAAGATGTGATTGCTGGGATTTCGATAATTAATATTTCAGGATGACAGAACAAATAGGGATGATACTAAATGTGGCGGTTAAACTACTAGGTGTAAACTCTAGAACCCTACCAACTCAGTTTCCCATTGGCGTGTCACTTGGAACTAGGTTATCATGATTCTGATCGGAGCAATACGCAAACTTCCAATACTCATCTAGTTGAAAGATGAGCAACCTATTTTGGTGTTATACCGAGGTGCATGAATCAGTAGCGTATCGTCTCATAGGTCCGACCATTCTTAACCCCTAAGGTAGTTTACTACTCTATTAGCATGAAGATTAATAACTTTGTATGTTTAGACCGCCGATTATGTAAGACTTAGTGTTTTATGAACTCTAGGTAACTAGGACTTTGTTCTTATCCCTAAGTCTCGTCTTTGTTTAATTAAGTTCTAATTACTTCGACTTATGATTTAAGTTCTCCTTTTCAAACAGTTATACATCTCCAGATTATCCGCAGTTTGATAAAACGTGTTTCATATGAGGACCATGCCTTTCAATAATAGACAGTGTACTTTACATGAGATTTCCACTGCTTCTTATATCCAACATGCGGTCAAGAGCAATTGACAGTGAAAGTGACACTCTAACTAATTAAATGTAAAGCAGTGCAGAAAAGTAAACCTAATATATACAACGAGTGATTTCACTGTGTCTTACTTATTGCGTGTCATGGGCACAGATAACTACTTACCATAATTAAGGTTGATCAGGTCCTAATTACTAGGTTGTAGTCACGTGGATAACTGGAACGGGAACTCCATAAATTAAACTTAAATTCATAAAGTCCTAACAATACAAAGATTATTATCTCCTATTTTATCTGAACGTGTTTTACGAACATTATTTTATAATGCATTGATTCTCGTAGGATACACCAATTAGTTGTGTAGTTGTATTATCCTTTCGGAGTTTCAACTTTTAAACCAGAGCTGATTCCAATGATATAACTACCTTCAGTCGTTTACCGGCTTCCGTACGTTTGTACTTTGCATAACGCATTTCCAGCACTATACCGAATAAACAATTGAATAGGGGCCGTTATATCATTTTACGATTATCGTGCATTGATTGTGTAATGACATCCTTACTTATAATTATCTACATCATCAGCAATCACAATAATAAACTACTCGCAATTCATCACAATAAATAAATCACATATCAGGCAATAATACATATTCAAAATATGAAATGAGACAAGTATAATAAAAGTTTAGATATCACCCGGAATTAAATGCGTAGCAGCGTATTATTATAATTATTATAATTGACAAACTCTTTCACACGTACAAAGATTGATCTCCGAATCTCTAGCGTTCGCCCTAGCTTCTACGTTAGTCCGTGGACTAATTACAATATTCCTAGAATGAGAAAGACTAAAAGACTACGAAAGATTTTCTAGTGAGAAAGAAAAAGTGAAATATGCTAGAATGTGTGCATATGTGGTGTGTTTTTCAAATAAACCTAAGCCTCCTATTTATAGGTGAGTTTTGGCTCACATTAGCACCAACAGGTGCATGTTAGAAAAATGTGGCCAAAAGGGTGCACCAGGTACCGTACAACACGAAAAGTAGGCGCACCGGGTACTGTACAACACGAAAAGTAGGCGCACCAGGTACCAAAAGTTACCAAAAACGGAAACCGAGGCGGGGAAAGGGTGGCCGGCGGCGGTGGTGTGGTGGCCGGCGACGGCTGACCCACCCCCGCCCCGTTTCGCCATCTTTTGCTTCGTTTCTCGATTCGTGCGTGTTTTCTTCGTTATGCGCCCGTTTGCGTCGATTCTTTTTTTTTGTTGGATTCGTAATTCAAAAAAGAAGATTTTGACATAAGATAGGCCCTGAGATGAGGTTCCTAGCTCCAGATATTGCGTACGAATCATTTGGATCTTCCGGCGGGCGTAGAATCTTCATTCTTTATCCGTTTTAGTTGATTCTTCTTCTGTTGGATTCGTATTTTGAAAACGAACATCTTGGATAGAATGGATGTTGGTGAAGGACATTTTAGTCTTGAAATCTCGTTTTGATGCCTTGAATCTTCAAACGTGTGTGGAATCTTCGTTTCTCATCCGTTTTGCTTGATTTTTATCGTGCAACCTTGTTTTGACCATCTTGGCATAATGCTATTGATTTGTACTATATTTGAATTAAAATGCCAAGAATCGTTCCAGAATGAGAGAGATATCGGTAGTAAAAACATGACTTTTTACGCGATATCACTTATAACTATAATCTTTTAATTAAAACTAGGCAAGTGGACTTTTAAGAGTCAAAGTGATTGACTGAAACTTTCTTATAGTAAAAACGATACTTGTTTGGACTAGGTCACTAGTGATTTCGGGGTGAAGACTTAAAAACCGGTTTAAATTATGCAAAGGTAAATTGCCATTTAAACAAAGGCTTAACATTCGCCATCACCTAATGTTCAACTTCAATTTGTGGCTCTATGATTTAATCAAGTAATGGACATTCGCCATGGTTACCAAGTTGCACATTTGAGCTTAAAGTATCTAGCTTATTCCCAAGTTACATCCGCAGATTTGTTCAATCGTTTTTAGACAAACAATCAATAGCAATTCACCAACAGAAAACGTTCGCTATATCAATTAGTAAATTACCAAATAAGTTAAGATAAAAGTTCAAAAGCTCAAACGCACAAGTTTCATTGACTAAACATAAGAACCAAAGTTATGGTTTACAATTCACCCAAATGAAAGACATACGCCATAATCACAAACTCATATGTCCTTAACTCTCTTGTTTAACAAAAATCCATGTTCATGGTCATGAACGAAGGTCCATTTATACTTGGACATAAAAATGAAAGCTTTTTAACTCAAAACAAACATTCGCTATAGTTATGAAGTTAAAATCACCAATTTGTTCCACAAATTTGGTTGAGATAAACACACATGAGTTCATGGATGAACTATAAACCCTACATAATCAAACATTAAAATATATCACCCCTAATCACTAAATAAATTATCCAAACAAGTAAATAAAGAAATTAGCCACTCATCATATCAATTATCATGAAACAATTACAAATAATTAAAGAATCCATAAATTACTTGAATTTAAATGGAATAAAATTGTACCCCAAGTGATTACACAAATTGTTGATGAGATATTGTTCCTTGCTTGTTTTCCCACGAATTTCCAAGTGAAATACAAGAGATTTTTAGAGTAAATGAAATGAAAATGGTGAGAATGGCCGTGGGTTTTCTTGGGAGAAAAACCCAGGAAGTGAAAAGTGAAGTGTGTTGGATTGATAAGGTGTGATGATAATTTTAGGGTTATAAAACCCCATCTCCAAAATTACTCTAAACCCTGGATTTTTCAAGAGCGGGAAGTGTAATAACCAAAACATGGTTGGAGAAATTAATGCACCACCACTGAATAGTGCACACATACTAAAAACTATCAGACATCGAGCTCTTTATCCAGTCTCTCAGAGATAAACAGTGCCCGCCAAGTTACCCGATTGGATGAGCAAGCATACCCGGTTGAGTGAGCTGCCATACACGATCGGATGGGTAGCCATACCCGGACGTGTATCAATATGAAAACTTCATTTTCAACATAGGCCCGTTGCTAACTCGCTTTTGCACTAAACCACCCAACTGGGTTAATTCACCCGATCAGGTTAGTCACCTCACCCGGACGGGTATGGTGCACTACCCGATCGGGTATGTACCATTTTTAGTCCAGATCCACTCCAGCTCCAGTTTAGCTCCAGATTTATCCAAACTTCACCATTTTGCATACTTTTCCCGAGTTCACCCTGAGATCATTTTCCAAACAAAATAAGTATCGAAAGTTCACGAAATTGACACAAATACAAATGCAAAACAATGATATCGCGAAAGATTTATATATACAAAATGAGCGATATCAGTAAGCCATTTCCCCCATGGGCAGTGGCAAATCCAGGATTTTCATTCGTGGGGGGCAAGAATTATTACCTATTAGTAATAATATTGTACACGAAACTACAAGCTACTACACCAAATCATGCACAAAGTTACATCTTAACACATTAAATTTTGCACAAAATTAACACATATAATTATACATTTAACAAGCTAAATCAGCACTTAAGCATGCTAAAACATCAATTAAAGCGTGTTAAAACAACACAAAACATCTAAAAGAGTACCCAAAACTACAGCGAAGACAACTATTTTCGTCCACGTTGTTGACAAGGTCCTTTAAGGAAATTATTTTAGTCTTATTTCATCTCTTTGATTAGGATTCCAAAATTTGTATCCTCTTGGCAGGATCCAAAGGTAAATGATACAAATCAACCATTCAAGGTGTTGATAATGTAGGGATATGTCAGGGAATAATTGTGGTCACGTTTATAGTTGGACTTATCAATACCATCACTTGAAGATGATACTTTTTTTAAAAGAAATTTCATGTATATAAATCAAATTCAACATGTATAACTCTTTAACAAAACACAAAAATCAGGAAGCACACTAAAAAGAACAATTCATAAGGCAATTTAACCAATATGTAAAATAGCTACTGTTAGACATAAATAAAAAACATCTCCAAAAAAATAATTAAACAAATACACATGTTAAGTGTTAACATATAAGAAGTGGACCACTTCAAAAAATAAAATAAAAAACAAGCATAAATATATGAACAATAAAAGATAGCTTATTGGGAGGTGATACCTAGGAAAAAAAATTGATTCACACACCTGTATATCAGTTAAAGCTCGCGTTACAAATATAACATAACACAACTTTGGTGTTTAAAGCAATTTGTGTATTGTATTTATCAACTTCTTTATTATTATAAAACTACAAGTTGAGATAACAATAATTCTTACTTCTTGATGAGGCAAATTTTATCATATATTTTGGTTTAAAAAACTTCTAACTTTCATTAAAAACTACACAATTAGAGTTTACTAGTTACAAATAAAATACCAAAATAATAATACAAGTTACCTGCCATTGAAGTTTTAGATAAAAAAAATTAGGACAATTATTGAATAAGAGAGGATGAGATTGAGCATATTTGAAAGTACCAGTCGATATTTTACTGAGAAAAAGATGCTTCAATTTTTAAGATAGATACATGGGTTTACCATTATTTTTACTTAATGGACTAGATTCGGGGGGTCCAACAATTTTTGGGCTGGGGGCCTCTTTGATAAAATTGGAAAATTAGTACTCGTTGGGCTTTGATGAGTGGGTTCCTCTCCACCCCCTACCAATACATTGTATCCGCCCCTGCCCATGGGGCACCCCAATAAGACCCCGCTGGGGTTTGGGGTGGGGTTGGGGACTGCTTAGAATAATGGGGTTGAGGATGACACCCCCGCACCGAATCCGCCCCATTACCGTTCCTAATTTGATACACACAATTACATTCCTTCATCTTACCTCAAACTTTTCAAATCTAAAAAATTCGCTTGTTCTTTAGTCTTAACTAGTAGATTCAAACCCAGATGCGAACTAAAAGTAAATTTGGTGGCGAGCTGGCCGTAGTCACTACCCCGCCGAAGTTGTAGAGCGAGATCCGGGATCCCCGAAGCCCAAATCGGCCCTACTTTTCGAGATTGATTAACAAGGTTGAAAGTACTAAACACATCTGCCATATCTAGTCACAAACTCCCATCGGATCTGCCAACGCTACCGGTTCACATTTTCTGGTGACGAGCAATTCCCCTCCTTCGAATGGAGACGACGACGGCGAGTGGTGGATCTAACAAATCCTTTTTTCGAATGGTGGTGATGGCTATTCGGAGTTAACAATGGTGGTTCGATGGTGGTGGCGTTTCGGAGTTAACCGTGGTTTAAAAATATCACCGGTGATGTGGAGTTCGTGATGAATTTCGGCAACGAACTTTCATTCCAATTACTTAGTGATTACCTTTAAAGGATGTATAATTATGCGATTAAATGGGTTCTTACAAAAATGAAACTACGATACATAAATAGCTACATGATGTTTATGTTTGTTTCAGGGGATTTTCTAACGTGTGCCCCGTGTCACATATTAAGGTGTGTTTAATGAACTCGTAATTTCCTTAAATAGCAATCTGTAATTTATATATGCATATAAAGGAAATTATTAGATTGAATTAATGAGTATTAAATGTAAATTTTAATATTTAAGATAAATTTTGACTTCATTAAACACACATTAACGTGTGCCACTGGAGCACACGTTAGCAAACCATTGTTTTAGATGATGAAGAGGTTTAGTTGGTGAGGGTTGGTGGGATCAAAAGGGATAAAGGAAAAAGTAGGATTTGTTGAATTTGTAGTAATTTGATAATTTTTGTTTCATTTGTGTTTTTGATTTTGTAAAAGTGAGATACGACGTGTACTGAGAAAAATAATTTATTAGGGTTTTAGGAAAGAAGGTGTTTGTGTTTAAGGAAGAAGATATAGGGTATTTTGGTCATTTTAAGTGATTTAACGGAGGAAATTAACATAATTTTGCTAGAAGGACAAAAATTGCTGAAAATAAAAACCACAGGGTTAAATATGCGAAAAAAATTATCTAAGGACAAAATTGGCCAAAATGCAAGACCACATAGACAAAAATTACAAATTTCCCAACACATTTTATAAAGTTTAGTTATCCATATGCGCATTACGAATAGTTGTGGTTGATTTAAGTAAACAAAATTTGTTCATTCCCTAAATTAATATTTTGTCAAAGTTAGATACCCATACTATCTATTAATCACTTCAATTAATACACTAAAAGTTTCTATAAATATTCAAAAATGCATTTAATTAATTCTCTAATTTCCTTTTTCCTTTTATGCATGCAGCATGTATATTAATTGCATTTATTATTATTTATGAAAAAACTTTTAGTATAATTAATATGCCTTTAAGGCTTTAACAAGTGGTTAGATTTTCTCTTATAATAACAAACATAAACTAAAGGCCAATAATTATAACTTATTTTTTTGTAATAAATCCCGAACTAACCTGTCTTCTCCTTATGACATGTTTTCATCTTTATTTGATGGGTTTTTCTACCTTGTGCCCTAAGAGCACGTGTTAGTGAGCATTTAATGACACTAAAACTCTTTTTGAAAAAACTTTTAGAAGGGCATATTGGGTATGCAATAAAAGTTAAAGTTGATTAATGACTACTTATATTTTTAAGAAGAGTTTTAGTGTCATTAAATGCTTACTAACATGTGCCCTAAGCCCCTAAGGGCACAAGTTAGAAAAATCCTTATTTGATTCATTCTTTTTAGCAGTGTTTTAAAATTCGGGTTTTTAGACTACCCGGAAAAGTGTTAATTACTGGTTGGACCGGAGTTAATAATTGTATACAGTAGTAGTATTTAGTGAATTTTTTTATTTTTTTATAATTATAATTATAATTATTAATTATATCATGTATAATAATTATAATCCATAGAGTAATAAAGGTTGATGACACATCAATTCCCTTGTTATTCTTGGAATACACATCAATATAATAATTATATAATCCATATAGTAATAAATGGTGATGACACATCAGTCAAAGATTCCTTCATTACCCTTATTATTCTTGAAATACACAATCAGTCAACATTCCCTAATTATAAATGATTAAATATACATAGAAATTGTAATAAAAAAAACGAAACCGGGTCAATGCGCTGGTCCGGTTCCCGGTCCAACCCGGTCCGACCGACCGGGTCAACCGGGTCGTTGACTAGTCAAAGTATCGAAAAAACCGGATTTTTTTGAGCCGGAATTCTCTAATAATACGGTCCGACCGGGCCAGTCGAACCGGGTCTTAAAACACTGCTTTTTAGATTATAATATAAAAAGGAAGTAATATTTACAATAGAAAATTGAGATTTGTGTGTAAGAAATATAAACGTATTTTGTTAAGTTATGAAGATATCAATATAACCTTTCGCTTACGCACACATGTTAAACTAAAATTTTCTATATATTTTGATTTTGATTAAAATTTAGAGTGAGGTTCAAATGTGTACAACAACTTTGAGTGAGAATCGAGGAACCAATCATAATACGCCACGTGTCATAAAAAACTCATTTTCCCCACATTTTTAAAAATCAAATATCTCACAAACGGTAACTCGAAAAATCATAAAAATTACACCATTAAAATCAACATTTTTTTCTTTTCGATTTGCTATATCATAAGGTATACTTTCGACGACCTTTTTTTTTGGGTTTTACAAATGGTACAAAATTGGTAACACATGTGTTACTAGCCGATAACACATGTGTTACTCGCAGGTAACATATGTGTTACTCGTTTTCAAAACCCACCGTGTCGCACCCCCAAATTTAGTCAACGATGGTTAGCGAAAGCATTTGGATCAAGTAGGGGCGCCGACGTAAAAGTTGGACATTCATACATATCAGAGCATATGATTATCGCAGAACATATAAGTTAAGATGCCATTAAAGTAAATTGTTTACAAAAGCTACGATTCATCGAATCGTAAAAGTATTTAAGTAGTCAAAGTTTTACAAAAGTGGATTTCGTAAATATGACTAAAACATATTAGTTATACAAAAGAAATCACATTTCTTCAAAAGATGGCATCCTAAATTCACCATGGGTCGCCTAAGTTCCAAGATGCGTGCAGTCTTACTTGTGCAGCTAATTCCCTGAAAAACATAGTAAAAAGTCAACAACAATGTTAAGTGAATTCACATATTTTATAAGTGTAGTTCATTGTACCAAATAGTTTATAAATTGTTGACACAAAAGTCAAATAGTGTTTGCGTTGAAATGTTATCCAAATATATGTTTAGTTGGGATGTTCCCCAAAATATATGTTGGAAAATATGTAGCTGGTCGTTTCCCCGCGAATTCACAGTTAGTACCGGTCGTTCTCGGGTAAGTTCACAAGTTATCACAAATGTAACAGTTTATAGTATGAAAACGCTATTTCATAAACAATAGTTGTATAGTATGAACACAATCATAAACAATTTGTACAAAAGCATAAAAATCAATTATATAATAATTGCACATGTAGCAAAAGAGTTGGCTATGTTTTTCACCCCTATTTAAAAAGCATTGAAAACAGTAAAAGTAGGGGCTGTGAACTCACCTCGTGAGCTAAATTAGTGAGAGCTAGCAAAGCGTAAGTCCAGGTAGAGTCTCTAACGTCCTAAACGTATGAGATTACAAGTTTAAGAAAGTGGATATCTCTATAGACTATCCATGCTAGTGTCCACTCAACTAGTATGTCCAATTGTGTTTTGTTTTTGAAAATAAACGTGTACGACCCGTTGGTGAAAGTTTGTAATAATAATTCTTAAAAGACATTACTATTAGGTTTGTTCATTGTATACTTTACATTAGTATATATCACATGTTATCGTATGTGGTTATCGGTTATCACGCGAATTTAATACTTAGTGTCAACGTCTTGCGGTTTACGTCTCGGTTCAAATATAAGTGTCGTTTTTCGTTCGGGTTATGTTTAAAAGCCTCATTTTTGGTACAAGACACTTAATAAGTCACTCAAACCCACTTTGTTTACAAGTTTCCAAAATTAGTAAGTTTCTAAAAAAAGAAAGTTTGGACGTTTTCGAAACCGAACCCCGTTTTTGTTGACTCGGTCAAACCTTCTCGGTTTGACCCGAAACTTTTACCCAAGCCTTAGATATGTTCATAGACCATAAAAAGTTAGTTTTTCCATTTATAGTAAGTCCAAAAGTGTCGGTTTTTATTAGCTACTAAAATCAGTCCAAACTTTATATTTTCCAGAAAATGTACCTGTTTGTCGAATTTTTCTAAATATCTACAGTCCGTAAACAATTCCAACAAAATTACCAGTTGTTCCCCTATATGTCATATACTTCCAGTAAAATTTTCATGAATTTTAGATGAGTCTAAGTATTTTTAAAAATTTCGTGTGTCCTCTGAGGTCCAACAGTTGACCAATCTGGATACATGCATGAAGATTGAGCTTTTGGGAAAAATATATACGTTTTTTGGAAAAAGTCATCAGTACAATAATTATAGCTAACAAAGTTTGTGAGATTTTAGCAGTGGTTTCAAGTCATTTGGAGTTGTATAGCTCAAGATATGGCCAAAACAATAAGACCAAAGTTTCTGACATTTCAGGGCAGATTGTATATGTGTTCTTATACAAATTATTAAAAATAGTAAATGAGCTCAGAAAAATAAGTGGCTTACGGGGTTAGAAAGCTTACTTCCTGAACTTGATTTTTAAACTATAAAAACATCCATTTTCATGAAGAAATGATTTTTATAAAAATCGTGGAAGTAGCATAAACTTTCTGGACAGAAAGTTAAAGTATCATTATATTGAGTTTTATGTTAAGAAAAACGATTTTTGTGCGATGTATGGACATAATACTTGTTGAGTGAGTTTATTAACATGTTATTAGAGTATAAAGATAAAGAAAAGGATCCTCACAATGGTGTTATGGAGGATTTGATGGCAGAAGTGTAATGAGATGATCTTGTAGTGTTGAAATCTTGAAAACCCTTTGCAATAAGATGGATATTTGTGTGGTGGTTCTTGGTGGTGTCAAGGTGGTTTATGGTGGTTGTAGGGAGGTGGTTAGGGCTGAGATTTCTTAGAGTTTTAGTGAGAGAGAGGCTAGAGAGTTTGGAGGTGAATTGAATGTTGCTGAATGAAGTTGCATGAAGGTTGAGTGGTCTTGAAGTGGGAAATGAATGAGTGGGATTTGCATGAATTTTGAGAGGGTAAGAGTGGAGGTGGTCAGCCCCCCATGGGCCCCCACTTCTGAGTTTGTGATTTAATTTCAATTTCCATACTGTGTTTACGTATTTAGGTCGTTTACCTGTTGTTAGTGTTAAAACGTTAAATCGCGTAACGAAATTTTTAGTCATTTAAATTAACGATATATTTGGGATAATTTTTCATTGAAGTATTATTAAAATACTTTATTTTGAATTGTCAAAATATTTATCGATTTTCATTTGGTTGCCGAATTCGATTCGTGCATTTTCTTTGCGTCTGAGACGTTTCAAGCGAAACGTCTATGTTTTTCGTGTATTATTTAAATAAAATAATAATATATGATAAATAACTTCTAAAAATAGATTTAAGTTATTTATAGAAATGTTTTCACCAACGTCGTATATTTTTTTTTGGAGTTTGTTCCAAATGTTTTGTACGTAATTACAACTAATTACGAAATGTATAATACTAAGCGTATTAACTAGTTGGGCCTTGCTAGACTTACCTCTAAAATAGTTGTGAATTCACTTAAGTAGGGAATTAGCCTAAAAATGCAAGTGTTTAGTGTACGTAATTGTATCGAAATTGCGGGGTGTCACATTCTCCCCCTGTTAGAAAAATCTCGTCCCGAGATTTTAATCCATGTCGGAACGTAAGACGCGTGTGTTTTCGAGACGTCGTGTTGTGACCATAGTAGCGCTTTAGGTTTTCGTAAAAGTTCTAACGGTTTTGGTATACTCGTCGTGTAGTTTAGTGTGTTATATGTTCAACAGTATTCTAAGTTCACTAGGCGCTAAGTTCAAGATAAAACTTGAGTTATAAAACGTTAAAGCGTAGTAGAAATTTACTAGAACGTACCAATGTTGGCGTAGGGATCTGGTTGTGCATCCTTTGCTCTAAGGATGTATGCGCGTCCAGGAGCTGTCGGAGCGTTAACGTTGCGATTGTTGTTGTTGTTTTGGTTGTTACCACGATTGTTATTGTTTTGATTATTGTTGGGATTGTTGAGTTGTGGGCAGCGGTTTCGGTAATGCCCTGGTTTTCCACACTCGAAACACCCCGTGCTTTGTTCTTCGTTGTTGGCTCGGGTGGGAGGGTTGGATCTACAGTTTTGGGCTAAATGACCCGAACGTTTGCAGTTTTGGCAGAAGGCACACTCGCCTTCATGGTGCTTCCCGCACTTGCTACACTTTGGTTTGTTACCTAAGTATGGTTTTGGTTCAGCTGTGGTGGTGGTAGCGTATGCCCTATAGTTTCCCGCTTGCTTTTGTTCTGCTGACCCTGACGGTCACTTCCTTCTTGGTTTCCTTTTCGTTTCTCGCCTCCGGAACCAACAATCTCAGTACTGCTTGGTTCGCTCTTTCCTGAAGCAGTTTTTAACGTTCCCATCCTTACGGCGTCATCAGTCAAACTCTGCGCTAGATCCACTGCGCTTCGGAAAGTAGTTGGTTTGGATGACATGACCAAACTTCGAATCTGTGGGGCCAACCCCCAATTGTAACGCTCAATGCGTTTATACTCTGGAGTCACCATATGAGGGACTAGGCGTGCAAGCTCCTGAAACCTCGTTGTGTATCCGGTGATGTCAGAACCAACCATCTTGATGTCCCATAGCTCAGTCTCAATCTTTTGCAGTTCACTGCGGGGACAGAATTCCTCCATGATCATTCTTTTCAGATCTTCCAAGGAGATGGCGTAGGCGGTCGTTCGCCCAAGTGTTTGTATTTGAGCATTCCACCAAGTCAATGCTTTGTCAGCTAGGGTGCAAGTAGCATACTTTACCATGCATTCGGGTGCACAGTCGCTAATGTCGAGTACGGACTCCATTTTCTCGATCCAGTGAACGATGCCAATAGCTCCTTCAGTTCCGTTGAAAGTACTCGGTTTGCAGGACAGGAAGGTTTTGTATGAGCACCCTCGTTGGGTATTCGCAGGTGTTTCACCGTTTACAGGGGTAGTCTCGTTGTTATTTACCACATTATCGCGATTGCGGCTTGCCTCATACTGAGCAATGGCCTCAGCTACTCGTCGTTCGATGATCTGTTCAGTGGTTTCCACCACAGGAGGTGTAGCGGCTCATCGACTGTTTCTGGTGTTTCGTTGCTTTGGTGGCATGATGGTGTTCTGCGATGAATAAAATGCAGAAGTCAATGCCAACATAAGGAATGCGAAGAACAAAGTTTCACATTGTGTAGTTAATGGTCAGTATGAAGGATTTGGTGATATCCCCATCACGTATCTTACGAATCTGAAACGCCCATATGTACTTTTAATATAATATAATCACGTTGGCCAGGCGTCATTATATGATGCCAAATACATACTTCTTTTCATCAACCGTTCAATACGATCAGGTTCAGGCGAAGTCAAACAAGAATGAACGAATTGAAAGTAGTATGGTTCAAGGAATACGAGATAAAATCAACTATACATTTATTACACAAGAGTTGGAAAAATTTTGTATAGTGAACAAATAGATTAAGTGTACGGTAGAGTCGCCTGGTGGTTTCTCTTGCGCCGATGTGTCGTTGTTAGTGTATTTGTGACTATAGTTGTCGTATGGTGAGTTAGACGTATGCAAGTGTACGTATGCATGAGTGTCCTAGCCAAGATTATAGTCTAGGTCTCTAAGGTCTCTAGGTCACTTAAAGACTTCTAGTTCGCTATAACCAATGGCTCTGATACCAATCTGTCGCACCCCCAAATTTAGTCAACGATGGTTAGCGGAAGCATTTGGATCAAGTAGGGGTGCTGACGTAAACGTTGGACATTCATACATATCAGAGCATATGATTATCGCAGAACATATAAGTTAAGATGCCATTAAAGTAAATTGTTTACAAAAGCTACGATTCATCGAATCGTAAAAGTATTTAAGTAGTCAAAGTTTTACAAAAGTGGATTTCGTAAATATTACTAAAACATATTAGTTATACAAAAGAAATCCAATTTCTTCAAAAGATGGCTTCCTAAATTCACCATGGGTCGCCTAAGTTCCAAGATGCGTGCAGTCTTACTTGTGCAGCTAATTCCCTGAAAAACATAGTAAAAAGTCAACAACAATGCTGAGTGAATTCACAGGTTTTATAAGTGTAGTTCATTGTACCAAATAGTTTATAAATTGTTGACACAAAAGTCAAATAGTGTTTGCGTTGAAATGTTATCCAAATATATGTTTAGTTGGGATGTTCCCCAAAATATATGTTGGAAAATATGTAGCTAGTCGTTTCCCCGCGAGTTCCCACATTTGTACCGGTCGTTCTCCGGTAAGTTCACAAGTTAGCACCGGTCGTTCTTCGGCGAGTTCACCGTTAGTACCGGTCGTTCTCCGGTAAGTTCACAAGTTAGCACCGGTCATTCTCCGACGAGTTCACAGTTAGTACCGGTCGTTCTCCGGTAAGTTCACAAGTTAGCACAAATGTAACAGTTTATAGTATGAAAACGCTATTTCATAAACAATAGTTGTATAGTATGAACACAATCATAAACAATTTGTACAAAAGCATAAAAATCAATTATATAATAATTGCACATGTAGCAAAAGAGTTGGCTATGTTTTTCACCCCTATTTAAAAAGCATTGAAAACAGTAAAAGTAGGGGCTGTGAACTCACCTCGTGAGCTAAATTAGTGAGAGCTAGCAAAGCGTATGTAACATCCTCGAAATGAGCCTAGTTGTGGATATATTATTATTTCTTAATTTAAATTAATATTTAAATGTGTTTAGAAATAATATTGTTTGAAATAGTGAAATAATTGGAATAGGAGCCGAATATTCCAATGTGATAAGTGAAATATTAATTGTTGTAAATTAATATAGTTGTCGGTGCAATAAAATGTTTGGACTCGCAAATGGTTTTCGGGTTCCAGACAATAGATTGATATGGGGTATTAAATTATACCCGTATATTGAAGGCGGTTTAAGTTGAACCGACTATATATTACTTTCCTCTTTTGGAAAGTTTCATTATGAAACTTCAATTCCTTCCAAAACCCATAAGAATCCAAATTAAAAACATGAAATTGAAGAATTGAAGCTGTGATTGATTCTAGTTCATTATAATCATCATCTTAATCCAGTGTTCTTCCATTTGAGGTAAGTTTAGAGTTTAATCAATTTGATTTAAATTTGGTTAATTGATGATTTGGAAGAATTGGATGTTAGAAACTGGTTAGAAGTGTTATATGATGATTTGGTGAAGTTATTAGGTGTCTAAAATGGTTAGAAACTGAGTTTTTGTGGGTTTTGTGAAAATTCGCGGGTTAGGGTTTTGATCAGGTCGTACAGGGCTGGGACGAAGGCCGAAGCCGGCGGCTTCGTTCCCAAGCCGGCGGCTTGTGCATAGTAGAAGGAAGCCGGCGGCTTCTTTGGCAAGCCGGCGGCTTGATCGGCTGTTCTAGCAAATTTTCGGAAATTTTAAGTTTGCAAATTTCAAAAGTGCATAAGTGTTTAATAGCACTTTAGAGACCTCTTTTTTTGTAACAAAATTTCATTAACTCGGATTTAGCTGAAATTCGCATGTCCACTCGAAAACGACCCAATGATCAAAGCTATATACTATAGCCTAGTCAGTTTTTGGCCATTCGGGGTCGTTTAGGGGTCGAAAATGGCATTTTACTGTTTTTGAATCTTATTTCGGGACTTTTGATTATGTTCCGAATTGGACCTTTGTTTGCTGTGATCGTAGGGATCACCTGATACATGTAATTATGTTATGATTGTGTAACGATATTAATTACCTGTGTGTTATCAGTTGAGACAAGTTATTAACTTATTGTTTATTGATTGTATTCTCAGATGTGGAGAAGGCTCAGTAATATTAGACTTCTGAGCTTGCGCCTGAGGTAGTCGGTGAGTGGACTTGTACCCTCAGTGTGATTTAGTTGTAATGATTTGGTTACAACTTGTAAAGTACTATAATTGTGATATGATGCATCTGATACTTGTTTGCCTTGATAATTGGGCATGTTTGTTTGCTTGGCTGAGACTGAGCCAATGTGAAATATTCAGAGGTCAGCCTGTGTAGGTTGGGCTTGTTGTTGTTGTAGACGACAGGAGATCTCGGAAAACTTGATTTATTGGTTTAGAGATCTAGGTCGTGTGTGATTGACAACAAGTTATCGGTCGTGCTGTATAGGCCAATACATGTGTATGGTAAGAGTTCCTGGGTACCAAACCGGTATTAGGGTGTCTCAGGGACCACCGATCCCCTTTGACGCAGCTTGTATGACCTAATGGATGTCGGCTGGTAAGTGAATGATTGATTCATTGATTAATTGTCTGTTTATTGTTATAAATGTAAACAGATTGTTATGCTGAGTTGGACTGTTGTTATTGGTTCCCTCACTTAGCGTTGTGCTAACCCCACCACAGTTCTTCCTGCAGGTTGTATATTCATGGGGCATATTGGGCAGGAGGTTGTTGGACTGGATGGAATATTTGACAGGCTGTAACTCTGATGTTATTTTGAATATAATAGAAATGTTTTAATAACACCCAGTGTATTGAAATGTCTTGTACTTTGATTTGAAAAAGTTTATTGACATTTTCTGTAATGTGAAACATTTATTATATGTTTTGAAATCTAAGCTTCCGCGTCGCCATTTTTATATTGGTTATTTATATAATCTAAATGAAGGGGTGTTATAAGTTGGTATCAGAGCAATAGTTTGGGTGAATTGGACTTGATAGAATGTTCAATCCTAAACTTTGATTGAGTTGAGTCAAACATTCCAGAAGGTGTGGGTTTAGTTGATTAGTGAATGTGTGAGAAAGTAGTTAGTTGAATATGTACTAACCTTTAACAAGTTGTGAAGTTGTTGTTTGATTGCAGAGACGGAGGAACATGAGTATCTGACTGGTATATTTCATGTTTCCTCAACATTCGTGGGCTTAAGATTTTCAGGTAATCTTCGATAAGCCTATGTTAATTTACATTAACTTGAATTGTTTGCTCTGTTATGTTGAGTAAGTTTTGTTGTGAAGTTAATTGAGTCAGACTGATATGATTCCCCAGTTTTGAGTCAACTATTGATTGCTATAGGTTGACATGAGGATAGAGGTATTAAATGAGATGCTCATTGTTGTTCATTGTTGCGGTTATCTCTGATTGAATTGTAAATGCAGAAATATGTTTAAGTAGACAGAGAGTTAATTAAGGTTTTAGCAAGATTGATGTTGGAACCTAAGGAGTGTCTTTATTGGTGAGACAAAATAATTGATAGTATTATAGTAGTAGATTGGTTTCAGGGTGTGATGTGAACCCTGTTTAAGAACTATTGTGTCATTTGAATTGAAAATGACTGCTATTTGAGAAAATATGTATTTATGTGACTATATGATATGTGTTAACTATAGTTAAACACTTGATCTAAACTATGACTGATAGGTTTATAAGAAATAGGGCTTATGATAAAGCTAAATTAATTTGGGAAGTGATAGATCTTTCTGATCCATTGTGAATTAATAAGTGAAATGTTTTGTAATAACTTGATTGAGTAGGTTTGTTGTGACATTGTTGCTTGATAGTATAACATATGTCAAAGTGATGATAATTAATTAAGATGTGTCCTGAATTTGGAGGTAAATAGGGACATTGATTAGTGTTAAGTATTGAAACTATGATGATGAGTTATCATGTGTTTGAGGTTTCAGATAAGTGATATACTGAGTAATTCAGTTGTTGAAAACCAGAACATTGTATGAATATGTAAGTAGTAAGCTGATTTTGAGTGTGTATCAGCTGATAGAAACTATTAAATAGATTATGATTGATTTGAAATCATGAAGTATTTAATATGTATGAGATGAGAGTAGATCACATTGATAATTATAATGTAGAGTAGCCTAAGAATGGATTGTGAAGAACATAATCTTGCAACGTCTGATCACCGTTGTTATATTATGTTGTGTCACATGAACTTGTTGAGGCTACTTGGTATAAAAGAAATGTAATGTGATTTTGGATATGGAGCATGATAGTATGCTAAGTTGTTTAATAGTTGTTTTGATAAGAAAACAATCAGTTGATAGAACTGTGATCTTTAGATTGTAAAGGTGAGAGTGTAAATGATAGTTGTCATTGATAGAGGCTTTGATGATAAACCTAAGTGACTAATTTGATTGTGTTGAATATGTAATTGTGATTGATTGTGATAGATTACATGTAGGCAAATTGATAGTGTTTAAATGAGTCACTATTTTGTATCTGGCTTGTATGAAGCCAAAGTTGAGATAGGTTGATATTGTCTTGCTTAAGGAATTTCTAGTATTATTGAATGTAATAATTTGAAATATATGTTTGAAAGTAAACATATAAGATGAAATGGTTTGTTGTGAGTTAATATTGATGGTATGTTAACTTTGAAAGTCAAACCATGAATAGAGAATTGTGTATAAAATTAATTGCTTGTGATTGGTTTGAGGAGTGGTCAAACTTGAAAGAAAGCAGTTAGAAAATTTTATTGATTGGTTGATTGAAATCAAAGTTGACATGTAGTCAACTGTGTGTGTTGAAATAGTCTAACATAGATTGTGATGTTATGATTTTGTGGAATATGATTGAATTCCTTGATTAGTTAAAACATGTTGAAATGGGTCATTTAAGGTCCGAAAGAGATAGATGAGTTGTTTAAGTTTGTGAAACTTGATCATTACTTAAAGCTAGTATTAAGTAATTGAAATATAGTTAAGTGTAATTGAGTACTCAGTTGGGTAATATTTGATATTTGAACTGAATATGTGTTGAAAAATTATACAGATATGAAGTCATTGTTTGATATGACAGTTATAAATTGCTAAGATATGTTAGAATAATTAAATCACATTGATTAGAATTGTAATAAGAAAATCTTACCAGTGTGTGAAGCTTGTGATGATAGCTTTGATTGGGTAAGAAGGTGAGATAAGAAATAATTGAAAGTTACTATTAATAGTTGCATAGGTTGATTTGTACCTTACGGTGAATTACTTAAGTATTGAAAGAATTGGATGAATTCTTTAGTTATTTGTTGATAGTATACAAGTAAAGTAAGTGATAAAGTGGAAAAACTGGGATTAGATCCAAATAAGGTATGATATGAAAGTATATCTGGAATTGGATGGTGTTAAAGATTTAGTTGATCTTTGTTTGATAAATTGAGGAAATATGAATTGAATGATTGTTCATATTTTAAGAAATTGTATGTGTTAGAGAGTAAGAGAAACCTTGAAATTGTGTAGGTATGTATGTGTGGTATACATGATAATAAATGGCATGATAAGTTTTAATAGAATGAATTAAAATATGCCATAAGATATGTGGAGGTTAGTTAATTGTGATTAACTTGATTTAGATTTTGTTGGAAATGTGTTGGAAAGTAGCACATTTTGATAATGTGATATTGTGATGCTTGACCTGTAGTATCATAATATGTGGATTAAGATTGACTTAGTTGCTAGATTGACGGGATCTAGTGTTGAATGATTGGGTGGTTAAAGTTGTATAATTTTCTAATGACTTGTGATTAGTAGTTTATGATTGTAAGGTTGAGTTGAAATAACTGGTTGCTAAGAATAGATTTTGATGTCTTACCAGTTTAATAGTATATAAATTATAACTTGATGGTTAGTTAGAGTTTGAAGACAAATATTAAAGTACTGATAGGTGTACTGGAATGTATAATCACTAGTGTTGTGATTATTGTTTGAGCAATAGTTGTTGTCGACTTGGATGTTATTGACAATTGATAGGTAGTAATGAAAGGAATTACAAGTGGAAATAAGTCAATGTAGAGGTTGGTTGATTGTAGGTAAGATTGATTGTAGTACTTTTGTTGATTGAGCAAAGTACTTGTTGATTGTAGTTTTACCTACTAAGTGTGACCTCTGCTTTGCTTATTAAGGTGATATGAATCTGGATTACTTTAAGTAAAGAATTTCATATGATTGAAATGATATGTGAACATTATAGGTTGTACAAAAGAGCATAGGTATGAAACTTTTGGATGAAAAGCTGACCTAGATTTGAATTTCAGATCTTTGATGGTAAAGATTTAAGATTGTTATCTGTTATTAGACTGATCGGAAGTCGTGAGCTGAAATTTTATTTCAGTGTTGTTAGGAACATTGTGGTTTGATAACCACTGTTGTGATACTGTTGTGCTGTTTTATTGATAACAGTGATGAACAGTGAGAATAGGTTAAAAATGTTAGCATGTTGCTAATTTCGGGTTGTATAGACCTATTAAATAATGTTAAGTTTTAATTGTTGATTAAGTGATTGTAGGTTTCACTTGTTGTTTAAGTGATAGTGAATTCACTTGATTAAGTAAGCGTTTATTCTATGAGAAATATCTGATTGATAATATTGATTAGATGCACTGTATGTGTGCGTAGGAAAGGACAGAAGCATGTACATTTGCATATGTGCATGTGGAAAGAATTCAAACAGTCTGAAAATAGTTGTAAGTTGCTATTAAGGACTAATGTTTGATAAGAGATATGTGATTACATCACATTAGTTAGATTGATTGAGATTAGATTTCGGGGCGAAATCTTTTTAAGGGGGGTAGAGTTGTAACATCCTCGAAATGAGCCTAGTTGTGGATATATTATTATTTCTTAATTTAAATTAATATTTAAATGTGTTTAGAAATAATATTGTTTGAAATAGTGAAATAATTGGAATAGGAGCCGAATATTCCAATGTGATAAGTGAAATATTAATTGTTGTAAATTAATATAGTTGTCGGTGCAATAAAATGTTTGGACTCGCAAATGGTTTTCGGGTTCCAGACAATAGATTGATATGGGGTATTAAATTATACCCGTATATTGAAGGCGGTTTAAGTTGAACCGACTATATATTACTTTCCTCTTTTGGAAAGTTTCATTATGAAACTTCAATTCCTTCCAAAACCCATAAGAATCCAAATTAAAAACATGAAATTGAAGAATTGAAGCTGTGATTGATTCTAGTTCATTATAATCATCATCTTAATCCAGTGTTCTTCCATTTGAGGTAAGTTTAGAGTTTAATCAATTTGATTTAAATTTGGTTAATTGATGATTTGGAAGAATTGGATGTTAGAAACTGGTTAGAAGTGTTATATGATGATTTGGTGAAGTTATTAGGTGTCTAAAATGGTTAGAAACTGAGTTTTTGTGGGTTTTGTGAAAATTCGCGGGTTAGGGTTTTGATCAGGTCGTACAGGGCTGGGACGAAGGCCGAAGCCGGCGGCTTCGTTCCCAAGCCGGCGGCTTGTGCATAGTAGAAGGAAGCCGGCGGCTTCTTTGGCAAGCCGGCGGCTTGATCGGCTGTTCTAGCAAATTTTCGGAAATTTTAAGTTTGCAAATTTCAAAAGTGCATAAGTGTTTAATAGCACTTTAGAGACCTCTTTTTTTGTAACAAAATTTCATTAACTCGGATTTAGCTGAAATTCGCATGTCCACTCGAAAACGACCCAATGATCAAAGCTATATACTATAGCCTAGTCAGTTTTTGGCCATTCGGGGTCGTTTAGGGGTCGAAAATGGCATTTTACTGTTTTTGAATCTTATTTCGGGACTTTTGATTATGTTCCGAATTGGACCTTTGTTTGCTGTGATCGTAGGGATCACCTGATACATGTAATTATGTTATGATTGTGTAACGATATTAATTACCTGTGTGTTATCAGTTGAGACAAGTTATTAACTTATTGTTTATTGATTGTATTCTCAGATGTGGAGAAGGCTCAGTAATATTAGACTTCTGAGCTTGCGCCTGAGGTAGTCGGTGAGTGGACTTGTACCCTCAGTGTGATTTAGTTGTAATGATTTGGTTACAACTTGTAAAGTACTATAATTGTGATATGATGCATCTGATACTTGTTTGCCTTGATAATTGGGCATGTTTGTTTGCTTGGCTGAGACTGAGCCAATGTGAAATATTCAGAGGTCAGCCTGTGTAGGTTGGGCTTGTTGTTGTTGTAGACGACAGGAGATCTCGGAAAACTTGATTTATTGGTTTAGAGATCTAGGTCGTGTGTGATTGACAACAAGTTATCGGTCGTGCTGTATAGGCCAATACATGTGTATGGTAAGAGTTCCTGGGTACCAAACCGGTATTAGGGTGTCTCAGGGACCACCGATCCCCTTTGACGCAGCTTGTATGACCTAATGGATGTCGGCTGGTAAGTGAATGATTGATTCATTGATTAATTGTCTGTTTATTGTTATAAATGTAAACAGATTGTTATGCTGAGTTGGACTGTTGTTATTGGTTCCCTCACTTAGCGTTGTGCTAACCCCACCACAGTTCTTCCTGCAGGTTGTATATTCATGGGGCATATTGGGCAGGAGGTTGTTGGACTGGATGGAATATTTGACAGGCTGTAACTCTGATGTTATTTTGAATATAATAGAAATGTTTTAATAACACCCAGTGTATTGAAATGTCTTGTACTTTGATTTGAAAAAGTTTATTGACATTTTCTGTAATGTGAAACATTTATTATATGTTTTGAAATCTAAGCTTCCGCGTCGCCATTTTTATATTGGTTATTTATATAATCTAAATGAAGGGGTGTTATAGCGTAAGTCCAGGTAGAGTCTCTAACGTCCTAAACGTATGAGATTACAAGTTTAAGAAAGTGGATATCTCTATAGACTATCCATGCTAGTGTCCACTCAACTAGTATGTCCAATTGTGTTTTGTTTTTGAAAATAAACGTGTACGACCCGTTGGTGAAAGTTTGTAATAATAATTCTTAAAATACATTACTATTAGGTTTGTTCATTGTATACTTTACATTAGTATATATCACATGTTATCGTATGTGGTTATCGGTTATCATGCGAATTTAATACTTAGTGTCAACGTCTTGCGGTTTACGTCTCGGTTCAAATATAAGTGTCGTTTTTCGTTCGGGTTATGTTTACAAGCCTCATTTTTGGTCCAAGACACTTAATAAGTCACTCAAACCCACTTTGTTTACAAGTTTCCAAAATTAGTAAGTTTCTAAAAATAGAAAGTTTGGACATTTTCGAAACCGAACCCCGTTTTTGTTGACTCGGTCAAACCTTCTCGGTTTGACCCGAAACTTTTACCCAAGCCTTAGATATGTTCATGGACCATAAAAATTTAGTTTTTCCATTTATAGTAAGTCCACAAGTGTCGGTTTTTATTAGCTACTAAAATTAGTCCACACTTTATATTTTCCAAAAAATGTACCTGTTTGTCGAATTTTTCTAAAAATCTACACTTCGTAAACAATTCCAACAAAACTACCAGTTGTTCCCTATATGTTATATACTTCTAGTAAAATTTTCATGAATTTTAGATGAGTCTAAGTACTTTTAAAAATTACATGTGTCCTCTGAGGTCCAACAGTTGACCAATCTGGATACATGCATGAAGATTGAGCTTTTGGGAAAAATATATACGTTTTTTGGAAAAAGTCATCAGTACAATAATTATAGCTAACAAAGTTTGTGAGATTTTAGCGGTGGTTTCAAGTCATTTGGAGTTGTATAGCTCAAGATATGGCCAAAACAATAAGACCAAAGTTTCTGACATTTCAGGACAGATTGTATATGTGTTCTTATACAAATTATTAAAAATAGTAAATGAGCTCAGAAAAATAAGTGGCTTATGAGGTTTGAAAGCTTACTTCCTGAACTTAATTTTAAACTATAAAAACATCCATTTTCATGAAGAAATGATTTTTATAAAAATCGTGGAAATAGCATAAACTTTATGGACAGAAAGTTAAAGTATCATTATATTGAGTTTTATGTTAAGAAAAACGATTTTTGTGCAATGTATGGACATAATACTTATTGAGTGAGTTTATTAACATGTTATAAGAGTATAAAGATAAAGAAAAGGATCCTCACAATGGTGTTATGGAGGATTTGATGGCAGAAGTGTAATGAGATGATCTTGTAGTGTTGAAATCTTGAAAACCCTTTGCAATAAGATGGACATTTGTGTGGTGGTTCTTGGTGGTGTCAAGGTGGTTTATGGTGGTTGTAGGGAGGTGGTTAGGGCTGAGATTTCTCAGAGTTTTAGTGAGAGAGAGTTATTAGAGAGAGGCTAGAGAGTTTGGAGGTGAATTGAATGTTGGTGAATGAAGTTGCATGAAGGTTGAGTGGTCTTGAAGTGGGAAATGAATGAGTGGGATTTGCATGAATTTTGAGAGGGTAAGAGTGGAGGTGGTCAGCCCCCCATGGGCCCCCACTTCTGAGTTTGTGATTTAATTTCAATTTCCATACTGTGTTTACGTATTTAGGTCGTTTATCTGTTGTTCGTGTTAAAACGTTAAATCGCGTAACGAAATTTTTAGTCGTTTAAATTAACGATATATTTGGGATAATTTTTCATTGAAGTATTATTAAAATACTTTATTTTGAGTTGTCAAAATATTTATCGATTTTCATTTGGTTGCCGAATTCGATTCGTGCGTTTTCTTTGCGTTTGAGACGTTTCAAGCGAAACGTCTTTGTTTTTCGTGTATTATTTAAATAAAATAATAATATATGATAAATAACTTCTAAAAATAGATTTAAGTTATTTATAGAAATGTTTTCATCAACGTCGTATATATATTTTTTAGAGTTTGTTCCAAATGTTTTGTACGTAATTACAACTAATTACGAAATGTATAATACTAAGCGTATTAACTAGTTGGGCCTTGCTAGACTTACCTCTAAAATAGTTGTGATTTCACTTAAGTAGAGAATTAGCCTAAAAATGCAAGTGTTTAGTGTACGTAATTGTATCGAAATTGCGGGGTGTCACACACCGAAAATGAAAAAAAAAGTTCGTCGAAAATATACCTTGTCACATATCTAATCGAAGAGAATAAAACGCTCAAACACTTCTTGGGGTTTGTAAGGGGCTTGGTCGGCCAACGCAGTTTTATGGTACAATTTTTATGATTTTTCAACCTACCGTTTGAGAGATATTTAAGTTTATAAAAAGTGGTGAAAAATGGGTTTTGTGAGACGTGACGCATTATGGTTGGTTCCTCCTTTTTCACTCAAAGTTGCTGTAATCATTTGAACTTTACTCTTAGGTCCCGTTTGGTTCGCAGAATGCTTTTGAAGGAATTAGAATCTATCAAAAGAATTGGAATCTAGAAGACTTGGAATTGGAATTGTTCAGATTTCATTGTTTGACATAATCTTGTTTGGTTCGTAAATTTGTTAATGAAATTGGAATGTAAAATAGTAAATGACAAAACTACCCGTTAAATTCTTAAATTTTTTTTCAGAATAGTATAATTCCGTTTGTATCATTTTATAAGATTCTCTCTTATAAATTTTTTCAATTCAACTAATTTTAAAAAGACTCTCCTAATTAATACGTAATAGTGTTTAATACTTCACCTATGAATTACCTGCACACACAGATCGTATTATTCTACCTATACATTGACGGAGCCAAGTTAACCGCCTCCGTTGACCATGCGATCTTGACCGTTTAATGTGTACCAAAATTTATTGACTTTCGATCACAGTCATCTAATATACAACTGACAATTTTTGTGCAGTTACATAATTACATGAGCATTTTATTTTTATTAGTTTTCAAAGCAATAAACCGTTCATTTTACAAAGTAAAACTGTTCCCCCGTTTTCCTTTTCCTACGTACGAAATGGTTATTTTTATGGATTTTTCTAATGGCAACCTAAGGGCTATCATTAAGATATTCAGACACGCATCATTTTGTTGTTCCATGCTCATAACCACCTCACAAACTTTTTAATAACCACCCCACTAACCTACAATGTACCATCATTTATGCACAAATTCTTTTCTTAAACACAGCCCTAAGGCTATCATTAGAAAAATCATTTTTTTATTTAACCATTTTAATATTTTATTATATTTAATCATTATTTGTGTCTTTGTTATTGATGTCAACACATAACTCATGCATTTTTCAATAGAGTGGTCAGAACACAAACCCACATATTAGGTAGGGGTGTCACAAATAACCGAACCCGAATGACTAACCCGAACCCGAATAACCCGAATTCGAAGCTTATTTGGCCACCCGAATTCGAATAACCCGAGTCTTATTTGAATCGGGTTTCGGATAAATATTTCACTATTCGGGTAACCCGAATAACCCGAATAAGCACATAAGTTATATAATATACAAATATAACTTTATATGTATAAGTTTTGTATGATTTATATGAATACATTAATATATTATATAGATATAAGTTACATATGATGGTCTATATAAACTATTATTGTCCCTTTGTAATATTTGATTTTTGTTTAGATGTGAAAATTTAGAATATCATTTTCTTCGGGTTTAAATGGATAACTCGAACCCAACCCGAAATCAAATAACCCGAACTCGAATAACCCGACCTTATTTGAATCGAGTTACGGGTTAAATTATAAACTTGAAAAACCGAATAACCCGACTCGAATAACCCGAAACCCGATTAACCCGACCCAGTGATACCCCTAATCCTAGGGATGCGAATTGCATTGTTGAATGGGAGCATTTCATATTTAAAGTATTAAGTTGTACGTTAAATAATTATTATTGATATATGTCTCACTAATTTATGATTTTATGAGTATGTAATTTTACGGGCAACCAACTACATAGCCGTCGTGACTAGAGTCAAGTAGACTATTTTAAAAGCCTCCTCAATCATTGCATTCATTTATCACATTTTAAAAGCCTCCTTAATCATTGCATTCATTATCATATTTTTCTTTCTGTTTGGAAGCTTTTAGCTTCTAATTTTAAATGAAAAGCTCCTGCAAAAATAGTAGCCTTTTTAGAGTGTAGGAGCTAGAGCTTTATATTGGAAATAAAAGCTTCAAAATCAAACGCTGGCTGTAGTAGCGAACAAAATTTGAAGGAGCTTTAAGAATTTAAATTACACAAATGCCCCTTCTTTATTTTGTAGCCTTTTTGTTCGGTGAAAGCATGCTCACGTCCTTTGTCACATGTGCTGTATATTTTTTTCGGTAAGGGTGAAAATGATGGTTTGCTTCATTTTTTAATCTTGTTAACTTTTCTTATATAACTGTTATTTCTTTTTTAATGCATGGACATGTTATATCATATCAAAAAACAAATGAAGATTTATTTTTTATGCAAATATATTAATACTAACGGATTATTCTATTTATATATCACAATATAATTTATCTATACAATTAATAATCTAACTTACCAAACAATTATTTGTTATATAACGACGTTAATCATTAAAAAATTATCATTGTTCTATTTCGTGTCGATTTACATTTATTGTTTAACTATGTTTATCATTTGTATTTATATTGATGTCCATTTACGTAATATCACACTTTAAATTACAGTCACCGCTACTTTACCAAACAGTTCTATACAAATAAAGCTACAGCTTACAGCTTTAGCTTAAAGGTGCACTACCATGAACTTCACCTGCTACCACAATATAAAACTACCAACAAACAAATGAAATCTTTTAGACAATCAAATCGAATCCATAAACTCATCTGACTACCAACGTATTTATTTGCTTCCAGATCGATGATGAACGATTGAGATCTTGAGGAAGAGAAATCGAAATCGACAAACCCTAAAACCCAAAATTAAATGCAAATCCTCAGAAACCCAGAATAGAAGATTAATAGAACGAATATTTAAACAAGTCGAGTGAGCGATGGACCGATGGTAAATAGTCCAGTGTGGTGTCGGTGAAGGTTTGTACAGGTTGGCAGTAATGTTGTACGTTTTATTCGAAGAAAAGGGGTTTAGAAACCCGGTATGTTAAAGCTCGTACGATGGTGCCAGGTAATTGCGGGGAAGACTATTGAAGGAAAATTGGTCGGAGGGCTCCGGCGATGGTGGTGAGGTTTGTGAAGGAGAAAGATGAACAATTAAAACCAACAGTAAATTTCGTAATTAAAGGCCCTTTTGTAAACTTGTAATATTCCATGGAAAGTTTGAAGTTTACTTCAATAAATATATGGAATTATAAATTCCCGTATAGCATCTCCAATGTATGCACTATTTGTACTTTTTTGCACTATAATAGTGCAAAAGTGTAAAAAATTGCACTCCAATGTATGCACTAAACCTTACACTATTATAGTGCAATCAAAAGTCAATGCAAATTTACACTATATTTGGTGTAGCACTAAACTTAGCACTAAAACACTATTCACATTAAATAATAATATATATAATAACTAAAGTGTATTATTATCATGCATTATTTATAAATTTATGATTACTTTATTTAAAACTACTAATTACAATGTTTACTATCATATTCATCAAATAAATTCAAAAATTATTATAAAATTTTCATTTATAATATTGAAACTTTTAATTATAATGATTGTTATTATATGTCGTATGACAATTTAATAGTTATATAAAAGTTTTAGTATTATATTGTTGAATTGTATATTTTAAATCAATTTAGAAAGATTTGATTATCAAACCAAACAAAATGATAGATGGAATCTAAATTCCAATTCCATTCAATTCCATCACATTCTGTTAACAAATGTAGCCTTAAAATGTAACATTAATTAATTATTCCAGAAAATTGAATTGAACTTATTATATTTAAAAAAAAGGAAGAAGATATATCAGGCTTTTAATCTGAACCGTACATTTCATCTAACCCCCACATTCTGTACCACACGATCTATCTACCATTTTGAACTTCCTCTATAAATATAACTTTCTGGCAAGTCGTAACTGTCAGTCAACAATCAACCCGCATTTTAGCTCCAACCGTATTCAGCAGCGGAGCCGGGATATTCAAGCAGATAGGGCGAAATAATTTTTTTTATTTTTCTTATATTTCCTCCGTCTCAATTTTATTGTACCCAGATAAAAAATACAAGTTTAAAAAAAATAATCATCTCTCTTACTTTTTGGTAAAATGACAGTTTTACCCTTTACTTTCTACCTACTTTTTTGTCTGTCATATATATATATATACACTAGGGGTAAAAAAGAACTTTATCTCATTATTCTTATCTATTTATGAAAGTGGATAATAAAATTGGGACATCCACAAAAGGAATACCAGACTATAAATATGGGACGGATGGAGTAGTTTAGTAGTTAGTGGAATGAAAATTTTAAAAGGTCGTTAATACCTTAAATATTTTTCATTTTTACGTTACTACTACACCCCGGCCTCTCTCCGCACCCCTGGTAATACTACCATGTCTCAGCCACCGTCAACCACCAGTCTCCACGTCTAATCCATCGTCTTTCCACCGTCTCTCAAACCTCCCGGCGCCACCACCGATTTATTTCTTGCAGGCGCAGGTACATCTAATTATTTCCACATTTTAAATCCTAAATACCGTTATTCATAACAAATCATCATCCTAGCTTCCTGAGTTTTTGGAGATCGTACAAAACAATAGAGTAGTATCAAATTACTAATTTAGCCTTGAATATATAGCCGGTAATCTAGTGTCCTCCAAATAATTTATCTAAGCAATTGAAAGCTGAACGTTGTAGGATTAGTTTGATCACACAGCTAAATTAGGAAAAAAAAATAAAAATTAACGGATTCTGTTGAGTTCGAATTATGTCCTCCTTTGGTTTAGATAGGTTTATATTGTTAATATTAAGTGTTAACTGAATTAGAGTATGAATAATGTTTTAATCATGTCTAAGGTGTGAGAGGTATGGAAATCCATGGCAATTTTGTGAAGTTTACGGGAATTGGTGTGTATTTGGAGGAAAAAGCTATTCCGTTACTTGCTGTCAAGTGGAAGGGCAAAACCGTTGATGAGTTAACGGATTCTGTTGAGTTTTACAGGGACATTGTTACTGGTAATCCTCAACTAATATAATGCGTTTGATTTTCATTTGCTTTGTAGTACATTAACAAACTTATGCGTTGCTGTTACGTATTGTTAACTTGTAGATGTTTTCTATGTGGCTAGTATTATTAGTGGTGAGTAAAACTCGGTCCACTTGTTAAAACCAGCAATCTGAATTAAAACCAGACGGACCTTTCACCTTTATGTATGCAATAGTTCTCGATTCATGATATGAAAAAAAAATGGTCCTTGATCAGTTGTTGGTTACGTGTAGGTCCGAAACAAACTTATTTTAGTACATCGTTTAGACATATACATTAGGGTTGAAGTACACGGCCAGCGTTTGACTCTGGTTTGAGACCAAAATAGTTCTTGTGCGCCGTGTATACTTACAAAAAGTTCAGCACCCAACTTTTGACCTTTTGTTTTGAGTTTTGTTAGTATACTTATAAGGGCAGTCATTAATAACCGGAAATTGTGTGGTTGGTAAAAGTTTGTATCTTTTGCTTGTTTGTGGAACATAATATCATTTACTTGGTGTGTACTACTCTATTTTATTTGAGGAAACATATAATTAAGAATGGGTGGATCTATGTATCAATATCATTTATAAGGTACAAGTCTCTTTAAGCATAATATTCAAAACTTAATAGTGAGGCGGAACATCTATAGAATCACAAAGAAATCAATCAAAGAAAGATCAGAACAACTCTGATATTATATTTTCAAGAAAAAAGAGAAAATATATTCAAAAAGAGAAAAAAGAGAAAGATCAGAACAACTCTGAAATCAATCAAAGAAAATATTTCTAATATCTACAAGTAAACTTGTATATTGAAGTATGATTTTAACGAGGGTTAGATACTTTATAACGAGGCTAGATCTCAACTCTCAAGTAATGATGGTATACCGACTCTGTTTTTGACAATAATGCTACGTCCTAATAAATATTACTGTAATTGTTTTGGTCTATAAGATTACACCGATCTGTGTTAACTTAAAAACTGTGGGCTGATACAATAACACATTGACTTGTGTTTATGCCCATTGTGCAGGCCCTTTTGAAAAACTTACACAGGTGACAATGATTCTTACATTAACCGGTAAGCAGTACTCTGAAAAGGTGTCTGAAATGTGTGTTGGAGTTTGGAAAGCACACGGGACTTATACAGATGCAGATGGAGCTACCATTGACAAGTTTCTCGAGATTTTCAAGGACGAAAACTTTACACCAGGATCCTCTATTATCTTCATTACATCTGCTGTTGGATTCCTAACGGTTAGTTGCAAACAATGTGGTGCTGGTAACATGTCAAATTGGTTTATTTATACGTGGGTTAAAACGGGCTAACCTGACAACTTTTTCTTTAAATTTTGTAAATAACAAATATGTTGGATATGATTGACCCATTTTAACCTACATAAATGGGTTGAAATTTTGACAATTTTGACCCATTCTCACGGTTTTTTCTGAGATATTATTTCTCCATGGTTGTTTAACTGCAGATCAGTTTTTCGAGAGATGGTAATATACCTGAAGCTGCAAATGCTGTTTTAGAAGACGAAAAGTTAGGACAAGCAGTAATCGAGTCGGTGATAGGGAAGCATGGTGTTTCGCCAGCAGCAAAACAAAGTTTGTGTTGGTTTTTGGCTAAAATAAAAATGGGCGTTTTGTCCCACATTAGTGGATGGAACAAAGGAGGGGGTGACTCTTTGGTTATAAAAGGAGGCCAAAGCCTTAGTTTCAAAATGTACCAAATCAATATACATCTTAAGTATTTGATTCTTTCTTTCTCCCTTTGGTAAAGTGTCTAAGGTGTGAGTCAAATCCTTGGAGGGTGTGAGTGTTGGTTGGGCGGTGGCTTCAGAGATTAGTCTATGTGATTGTAATAATTTTTCATATAGTGGAATCTTTTCTCTTCGGAGGCCCGTGGTTTTTTCTCCGGTTTTGGAGTTTCCACGTATATTCTCGTGTTCATATTCTTTTACTGTTTTCATTGGCTAGGTTGTTTGTGAATCTTTGAGACCGTTTTTCCCAACAAGTGGTATCAGAGCCAAGGTTTTGGTGGAGGTCTCGGTTTTAGAATTTCATAGTATGCTCTGTGGTTGGTTTTGGTGGTGGTCTCGGTTTTAGAATTTCATAGTATGCTCTGTGGTTGCAGTTTTGTCTGAACTTCCACATCAGAAACGAATTCTATTTATCGTATTGGGGTATCTTGGTTCTATTGATTGTCTTGTATACGATAGAATTATATGTGAGCCTGAAGTATTTACACGTGTAGAAAAAGTTTTGGCTAAGGAAAGACTTGGTACTTAAGTGTATCCATTGTGACCCACCACTCTTTCCTGGGATCCTTTTTCTCCTGGGTGTATTACTAATTGGCTGGAAACATACTTTTCTAGTATACAATACTAGTAATTTTTTGAGATACATATACGATGTCAAAGTTCAGTCCAATGAGGTTCGATGTAGAGAAATTTGATGAAAGGATCAATTTTGGCTTGTGGCAAGTTCAGGTCAAGGATGTATTGATTCAGTCCGGGTTACACAAGGCATTGAGGGGGAAACCAACCCCTGTTTTTAGCGGTGATTCTAGTGGAACCGGTAAGATCGATGATGAAGAATGGAATGATATGGATTTGAGAGCGGCAGTGCTATTCGTTTGTGTCTTTAAAAGAATGTTCTTGCAAATGTGCATGGGCTATCAATGACAAAGGAGGTTTGGGATAAGCTTGAACAGTTGTACCAAGGCAAAGGCATTTCAAACCGGTTGTGTCTCAAGGAACAGTGTAACACCCTCAAATTTAATGAATTGCGGAAGCATACTTGGGTGTTACTAATCATTATACAAAGCACAAGATATACAGTAAACGACCTCTAAATGAGACGTTGTAAAACGATTTCATAGAAATAAATGTTTGAAAACTTAATGTTTTCGTATACAAAATGTAGTTTCCTAGAGTCCACGCGTAAGGCGGGAGATTCTATTACATAATCAACATATACAAAAGATAATGCTGAGAATCTCCGTTAATGCAGTTTAGTTGAAATCATGCGACTCTAGCTATGTCCCGAAGTAATCCTACTCCGTCTGTGTACCTGAGAATACATGCTAAAAGGGTCAACACGAATGTTGGTGAATCTCACAGGTTTGTAAGTAATATCAGTTTTGAACACAAGATTTAATCAGTAGTGCCCGCAGGCGTAAATCAAGTAGTTGCAAATCCAGCAAATGTAAAGTAAATAAGTTATACCGTTGCCATGAGGCTCATAATCGAAGCTTAACCCGTAAGTAATAGTTTGCTCCCGTGACATGCTCGTAACTGAGCAAGCATAAGTAACGAATAATAGTCGCCCGTTTATACAGAACGGTTTGTGGTAGCGCTACTACCCCGGGCGGGGAGGGTCATTTCCCTAATGGATCCATTAACTAGTGTTCGCGCTTAAGTCCATAACTAACGATATATGATGGAGAGACTTCTGTAAGTAGTAAATAACTCATGCAATTCCGTTTGGTATAGTAAGTAGTTTAGTACTTGTGTTCAAGAAAAGTAAGCAATGTATCTCACCCCGTATGTAAAACAGTAAAAGTGGAGCTGAAAGACTCACCTGAGTCTTTGCAAGTTACGTTTATACAAATAAGCGAGTAAATGTTATCAGTCCGTAGGTTATCCGAACCCGTAACCTTCAAGTGCCTAAACACGTAAGGTTATGTAAGTAGTTGTCTCGTAAGATGTTTCGTTTAGTTGTACACAACTAGTATGCCCAATGTTCATCCGTATGTTTGTAATCGTTTGTTATTAGAAAACATGTTCGGCCCGTTGGTGACGGTTGATAATAGTCAAAGTATTATCATTGTGTTTGAAGTGTTATACTTATAAATGTATTCCAAAGTGTTTTAGGAGTCGTATCGTATAAGTGTTTGAGGTTATACAAGTTTAACACTTGGTGTAAAAATAATTTGACAACTCTCTGTTTTTGGCGACACTTGGCTAGTGTTGCTATAGGCGACACTTAGTTAGGCGACACTTGATGAGTGTCGCTAGATTTCCGATTTTCATAAATAGGCGACACTTGATTAGTGTCGCTATAGGCGACACTTACGAATTTTTGGCGTCACTAAGGGAGTGTCGCTAAGATAAATCTGGTTAAGTAGTTCAGCGACACTTAAGTAGTGTCGCTATAGGGGCGACACTTAGGCATAGCGACACTTAGCTAGTGTCGCTAGTACTGTTTTTGGCACACTAGCGACACTTCCAACTGTTCGCCGGAAAATGGACCGAAAATGAGTTTTCCGGCCACTGTTCGATCTAATACTTTTACCCAACCCATTATTGGGCATTTTAAGCATATATAAACCATAAAAGCGTAAAAATGAGTAAAAACGGAGAGTTTCGGGTTTTGTCGAAAACTTACGCGGTGTCGGATGAGAAATCCGAAAAGGTAGGAAGGTAGATCGTGATGCGATGGTTCTTTTATTCCAAAGGGGTTATAAAATCCAAGCGCATTTTAGTGTGTTATTTTGCGATTTAAGGTGGTGATTGTTTGGTAACTTTAGAGAGAAAAGGAGGAGAAAGAGAAGGAAGAAAAGAAAGAAAAGAAAAGAAATGAGGAAGAAAGAAAAGGAGGTGGGGGGTTTATCCTCCCACTTTCAGTTCGCGTTCCCGCTCCGTGGGGTGCTCGTTCCCGATTATTTAAACGTTAAATATTTATTTTACGCGTTTATTATTCATATTAATTTACGAATCTTTGTTTAATAATTTAGTTGAATTATTTTGTCAAATCTTTAAATAAATTTACGTATTTTGTTTTTAAATTGCGCGTTAACTATTTTAATCGTATAGACGTTTATTCGTACGATCGGGACAATTAGAAAGTATTATTAAATACTATTTCGAATACCATAGTGTTTTTAGGTAATGTTCAAAATTTAAAATGTTTCACCAACGTCCAAGTAATATGAATCGGGTCTGGTTAATTTGTACGATTTATCCAAATCGCGTAAATACACGTATATATATATATAAATCACTTTATATATACAAAATAGAGTCTGTAATTAGTTCCATTACATACTAATTACATCTAGTTACAAGTAATCAGGCATAATTAATTATCCTAATTAGGCAGGTGTTACATTCTCCCCTTGTTAAAGAAATTTCGTCCCAAAATTAGCTCGAATGCACGATCGGTGCGTCGTCTGGGAAGAGATGTGGGTATTTTTGTCGCATTTGGTCTTCCCGTTCCCAAGTGAATTCTGGACCACGTCTAGAATTCCACCTGACTTTTACTATGGGAATACGACTCTGTTTTAGTTGTTTGACCTCACAGTCCATGATTTCAGCGGGTTCCTCAACGAAATGAAGTTTGTCATCGATGCGAATTTCGTCAAGTGGTATGATAAGTGTCTCATCAGACAGACACTTCTTTAAGTTGGAAATATGGAATGTGGGGTGCACGCTGCTGAGTTCGGAGGGCAGCTGCAGTCGATATGCCACTGGACCTATCCTCTCGAGGATCTCAAAAGGCCCAATGTACCTGGGATTTAACTTCCCGCGTTTGCCGAATCGGATTATACCTTTCCAAGGCGATACTTTTAAGAGTACTCGATCCCCAACCTGGAACTCGAGTGGTTTGCGTCTCACGTCAGCGTAACTTTTCTGACGATCACGTGCGGCTTTGAGTCGGTTCTGGATTTCAGTAATTTTCTCGGTGGTTTCGTGTATGAGTTCAGGACCAGTGAGTTGGCTATCTCCCACTTCAGTCTAACAGATCGGTGATCGACACTTACGACCGTATAGTGCCTCAAAAGGTGCAGCCTTAATGCTAGCGTGATAGCTGTTGTTGTACGAGAACTCGCCCAATGGTAGATGTCTTTCCCAATTTGTACCGGAATCAACTACGCAAGCTCGTAGCATGTCTTCTAGTGTATGAATAGTTCGTTCGCTCTGGCCATCGGTCTGAGGGTGGTACGCGGTACTCATATCGAGACGGGTACCCAGTGATTTTTGGAGTGATTGCCAGAAGCGAGATGTGAAACGAGCATCCCTGTCAGAGATAATCGAGATAGGGACACCATGTTGGCAAACGATTTCTTTGATGTAGATTTGTGTGAGGCGTTCAATTTTATCGGTTTCTCTGATTGCCAAGAAATGAGCTGATTTGGTGAGACGATCGACGATCACCCAAATGGTATCGCAACCGCTTGACGACTTAGGGAGTTTGGTTATGAAATCCATGACAATCTGTTCCCATTTTCATTCAGGAATGTCGGGTTGTTGGAGTAAGCCGGAAGGTTTCTGGTATTCGGCTTTGACTTTTGAACAAGTAAGACACTTGCTGACGTAAGTGGCTATTTCAGCTTTCATGTTCGGCCACCAATAAAACTCTTTGATTCCGTGGTACATTTTATCGGATCCCGGGTGGATAGAATATTTGGGCTTGTGAGCTTCATCCATCACCAAGTCCCGCAGGTTCCCGAAACTAGGCAATCATATTCGGTTAGAGAAGTACCTAACTCCGTTGGGTCTGATTTCGAATTGTTTATCCATGCCTCGCAAGGCCTCGTTTTTGACATTATCGGGTTTGAGAGCTTCGAGTTGAGCGGTGAGAATCTGGATATTCAAATCGTTGTGAATTGTCATACTGAGGGCTTTGACTCGAAGTGGTTTTGTTCGTTCCTTACGACTGAGAGCATCGGCAACCACGTTTGCCTTGCCCGGATGATATTTGATCTCACAGTCGTAATCGGTGAGTAATTCAACCCATTTACGTTGTCTCATGTTAAGATCTTTTTGGTCGAAGATGTGTTGGAGACTTTTGTGGTCGGTAAATAAAGTACTTCGGGTACCATAAAGGTAATGTCTCCAGATTTTGAGAGCGAATACCACGACCCCTAACTCGAGGTCGTGAGTCGTATAGTTCTTCTCGTGAACTCTGAGTTGTCGGGAGGCGTAAGCAATAACCTTGTCTCGTTGCATCAGCACGCAACCGAGACCTTGGTGAGAAGCATCGCAGTATACCACGAAGTCATCGGTGCCTTCGGGTAGGGATAAAATGGGTGCACCGCAAAGCTTGAGTTTCAACAGCTGAAATGCTGACTCTTGTTTATCGGTCCAATCGAATTTTTTTCCTTCTGAGTCAGTACCGTGAGTGGTTGTGCTATTTTTGAGAAGTTTTCAATGAACCGACGGTAATAACCGGCCAATCCTAAGAATTGGCGTACCTCGGTTGGAGTGGTTGGCGCTTACCAGTTCTTGATGGCCTCGATTTTTGATGGGTCTACATGAATTCCCTGGCTGTCAATCACGTGTCCAAGGAATTGAACGGTTTTTATCCAGAACTCACACTTAGAGAATTTGGCGTAAAGCTCCTCGTGTCTAAGCAGTTCTAGGATGGTTCTGAGGTGTTGTGCGTGTTGTTGTTCGTTTCGTGAGTATATGAGGATGTCATCGATGAAGACAATGACATACTTGTCGAGATAAGGCTTGCACACCCGATTCATAAGATCCATGAATACAGCCGGTGCGTTGGTTAGACCGAATGGCATCACTTGAAATTCGTAATGCCCGTAACGGGTTCTGAATGCGGTTTTTGGGATGTCAGTATCGCGAAAACGCAATTGATGATAACCCGATCGAAGATCAATCTTTGAATAACAGCTTGATCCTTGAAGTTGATCGAACAGATCATCGATTCGAGGGAGTGGGTATCGGTTCTTGATGGTTAGTTTGTTCAACTCTCGGTAGTCAATACACATTCGAAATGAACCGTCTTTCTTTTTGACAAACAAGACCGGAGCTCCCCAAGGTGAAGAACTCGATCTGATGAATCCTCTATCCAGGAGTTCCTGTAACTGAGTAGACAACTCCTGAAGTTCGGATGGGGCTAGGCGGTACGGTGCTCGGGCCACCGGTGCAGCACCCGGCACGAGATCAATCGAGAACTCGACCTGTCTAGGTGGAGGTAAACCAGGTAGTTCTTCTGGAAAGACTTCGGGAAAGTCTCTAACGATTGGCACATTTTCAAGTCGCTTCTCCTCCGACTTTTTCTCCGTGATGTGTGCGAGAATTGCTGGGTAACCCTTCCTCAGAAGTTTTCGGGTTTTCAAACAGGAGATTATGTTTAGTCTCGACCCACCGGTCTCCCCCTGTATGATTAAGGTTCTACCGACGGCGAGAGGGATGCGGACGATCTTATCATGACAAACAATCTCGGCCCGATGCTTGGACAACCAGTCCATACCCACGATGATGTCGAAACTCCCTAGTTCAATAGGCAAAAGATCGATTGTGAAAATTTCGTCGGCTAGGTTTAAAGTGCAATTAGGTATCACACTATCGGTTTCTATGAGTTTACCATTTGCAAGTTCTATGGTGTACTTAACATCTAAGGCCACGGGGGTGATGTCAAGTAGAATAGTAGCAGATAAGTTGTTGAGGAAGAACATACCCGAGACCACATTCGGGTCTTGACGAGCGTCCCGTGAGTTGATCACGAAGGCTCTGCTCCGGGCGTTATTGTTGCGGTTGTTGTTGTTGTTGTTGTTGCTGTTGTTGTTCTTCAGCTTGGGGCAGTTGTTCTTGAAATGCCCAGAATTTCCGCACCCAAAGCAGGTCTTTGGTGCATTGGTGTTGGGGGTAGGAATGATGGCTCGGCAATCCTTGGCTAGGTGCCCGAACCGTTTGCAGTTGGTGCAAGGGCAGGAACCATCATGATGACGATTGCATTAGGAACAGTAGGGTTTGTTCCCGATGTACCCTTTCTTTTCTGTAGTCCACGATGAATAAGCCTTAACAGACTCAGGCTTTTTGTTGGATGAGTTGGGGTTTCCTTCCCATTTGCGTTTGTTGTTTGCAGATGGGGTTGATGTTGTGCCACGGCGGACATAGTTTGCCGTCAGTTCATGGGCCATACGAATGGCGCTCTGGATTGTACCCGGTTTGGATGAAGTCACCAGGTCTTGTAGTCTGTTGGGAAGTCCATCGACATATTTCTCGATCCTCTTGTACTCGGGATCGACCATGGATGGGCACAGGAGTGCCAGTTTATGGAAACGGTTGGTGTACCCGGTGATGTCATCACCCTGCATTTTGTGGTTCCAGAATTCCAATTCCAGCTGTTTCAACTCATCTCTGGGGCAGTACTCGCCCCTCAACATCTCCTTCAACTCCTCCCACGGGAGTTTGTAAGCATTAGAGATACCCACAGTCTGGGCATAGGTGTTCCACCAGGTGAGAGCGGTGTCTGAGAAAGTACTGGCGGAGAACTTTACCCTGTCTCCCTCCGCACAGTTGTAGATAAGAAATACAGATTCGATCTTCTCGATCCAGCATACCAGACCGATCGCTCATTCAGTACCATAGAAGCTCAAAGGTTTGCAGTTTTGGAAGTCCTTATATGAGCAGGGCTTGGGTTGTGGTCCATTGTTAGCTGTATCTTCGCTACCAGGAGTTGATGTTCGGGTAGCTAGGGCTTGGGCCACACTACGGGCAATCAGACCCGCAATTTCGGCTTCACTAAGGGTGACCTGTCGGCGAGGAGGCATGATGCTGAACAAGAAAAGAACAAGGAAAGAGGAATAAGATATTTGCATGAAATTATGATATGTCACAAGTGTAAATGATGAGATACACGATAACAGTACGAAGTGACAATCACATTCCATTTAGATAAACAAGTTGGATACAAGGTACGGGTTTTCCAAAAGATTACAGAGTAATAGTAGTATAAAAGTGCCGGGAATTGTTACATCCGGTCGAATTACATAGGTCCTAATCAAGTAGTTAACAGGTTACAAGTTACAGACTGATCTAATCTTGATGCATATTAATCCGCTCCATCAGTGCGACAAGGCGGTCCACGGTTTCTGCAAGTCTGTTGGCTTTCCTGGCGTTGTCTTCAACCAAGGCCAGTCGTTGTACCAATGCTCGAGAGTACTTGATAACATCAAATGGTACTACTTTTATATACTAATATTCCCTTGTTTTTGTATACTTTTATTGCATTTATTTAATAAAATGTAGTTTTTTCGTTCATATTTACAAAATAGGTAGAAATAGAGTTTAAATTAGAAAATGAACAAAAATAGAGTAAATTAAGTAACTTTTGTATAAAAGTTGATTATACCTAAATATGATTGGGACAAAGTAGTTAAAAGAGTGATAAAAATAAATAAAGTTTGTAAATATTTGAGTTCTAAAAGTTAGATTAGTTGAGCAAAAATAGTTAGATTGTATATTTATTGGAGTTTATGAGTTGGACCAAATAATTAGTTAGGCTAAATATTAGTATTAAAATAATAAGTTAAATATAATCTATATGTATGTAGTATATATGTATATAGTATATGATTAGTTTTACGTTATTACTAGTAGTACCTAATTAAGATAATCATAATAATATTAATAAGTAGTAAGTGTAATAATAATAAAATGTGAATGATGATTTTGAATGTCATGTTTGTAGATCACGTGGAGCAGCAAATCAGATGGGCCGAGATTCGTGAGACAATTGTTGGGTCCAAGTCAAGTTGAGTTATTTGTGAGATTGGTCATTGGTGTGCAAGTTCAATTGTTGGGCCGATTGGTGTGCAAAACATGGCGGTGGGAGTTGTCTTGGTGAGTACGAAATATATCATTTGACCGCCGCTTAATAATTGATATATATTTATATAAATAGAGGTCATATTACGATGGAACAATAATTCGGAAGGTTTTGTTTGGTTCGACCGGAGAGTTTTTTCACCACTTTTTTACCATTTTTGTATATAATAAATTTAGGGTTACGAAATATTTAGTTTTAGGGTTTATTATTTCAAGTTTTAGGAGCATTTTGGAGGCTCGAAAAGCTACGGTTGAAGCCACTTCACTTTATCTTTTTGTGATTCGTCATTTGGTTTGTATTTACTTTCATTATTTCAATATTATTGATGAGTTTAGTATTGATTAATTTGAGTTTTACATATCTTATGATGATTTGAATATTTAAAGTGGTTGTATAATTGATGTAGCTCGGATTATGATTATTGAACGATTGTTATTGCGTATTGAATAAGTTATTTGATTGAAAACGGTTATATTACTCGTGGACACTTGTTTATTGGTAACTAGTAATTATTGTTGCTCAACGTGGTTAATAATGTTGATGAGATTGAGTTCCTTTAATGTTATTAATTATTGATGGTCATAACTTTAGGGTTTTGGTCATTGCTAAATATGTTGAGTCTGATAGGTTGAGTAAATGATAATTATCTACTTTAAAATGAACAAGACAACAAGAAATTGTTGGGTATTGTTGAGTCATACCACTAGAGTTAATTATAATAAGTTGTGAATGTTTAATGCATAATTTAGGGAAATGCACACAATTGACTGATCATCTTGTGACATTGGAACCAGTGTTTTATGTTGGACCCTAGATTGTAGGAATTAGTTGGACCCGAAACGTTGGCTAGTTCACATTCGATTTAATAGTCATTGAAGAATTTGGTATTAAATTGATATAAAAGAATCACAATTAGATAATCAATACGTAATGAATCGGGAAATATGAATCTGAGTGAAGTTAATTATACAATTACTTATTCCTTCCTATTGTTATCCATTTATTATTTTTATTGTTTTTATTTAAAGTTTTATTCAGTTTTATTTATTATTTACAACTCTTATGTTCGCACGGAACTAAAACGTCCCCCTTTGTTTACTGTTTTCTAGGATAATTAGTATTTTCTATTTTAATTAATAAACCACCATTCATGTGTTCCTGAGATCGACCTGGACTTACCATAGCTATAATATTCCGATCGGGTATTCTTGCCTGGTTGTGTGATAGTATTAATAGGGTATTTTCAGTTATAAATTATAAAACGAGACGCTTTCACACGCATCAGTACTCCTCAGTCTCTTGTGAACGCTGTTCACATTCCTCTAGTCGGTCTCTTACGAGTTCATCCGCACCTAATTCAGCGGTCATTGAATCGTGAATTATGTTTACAGAGAGGCTGGTATCTTCTTGTTCTCGCTGGAGTTGTGATATGCGGTCAAGAGCTTGGCGAAGTAGGTAGGTCATTCGGTGTTGTTCCCGTTCGAGATTCTCGAGCCTTTGCTCCTGACGGCGGAGTTGGGTAGCCAACACTGGCACCGTGGGGTGTGCCGAGTTCCGAGAGTTATGAACATGATAGGGGTTGCTTCGAGGTGGTCCAGTGTCTCTCCTGGCTACTCGTGGGTTTTGTGATCCATGTGAATGAGAGTGTGACGGATTGGGTGGTGTGTTTGCCATTCCTGTGGCAGAGTGTAAGTAAGACGAGGCTAATATAAGTATATAATATCCAGCCTAGTGTCTAGCACGTATCATGTAATGGTCCGGTTCTCTCGTGGTCAGAGTCAACTAACGTATTCCTGCTCAACATAACCATTTCAGACCTCACATCATCTTTCCTTAATTGTACATAGTTGATCAGGCTATGTTAAATTAAAGTCGTATGTTGTAATTCCTGAACCAATTATGCCTAGTAAGGAAATACTGCCTAATGGTCATAGTCTATGCCCACTAAATGCAACCTAGTTCACTATAACCTTAGGCTCTGATACCAATCTGTAACACCCCCAAATTTAATGATTTGCGGAAGCATACTTGGGTGTTACTAATCATTATACAAAGCACAAGATATACAGTAAATGACCTCTAAATGAGACGTTGTAAAACGATTTCATAGAAATAAATGTTTGAAAACTTAATGTTTTCGTATACAAAATGTAGTTTCCTAGAGTCCACGCGTAAGGCGGGAGATTCTATTACATAATCAACATATACAATAGATAATGCTGAGAATCTCCGTTAATGCAGTTTAGTTGAAATCATGCGACTCTAGCTATGTCCCGAAGTAATCCTACTCCGTCTGTATACCTGAGAATACATGCTAAAAGGGTCAACACGAATGTTGGTGAATCTCACATGTTTGTAAGTAATATCGGTTTTGAACACAAGATTTAATCAGTAGTGCCCGCAGGCGTAAATCAAGTAGTTGCAAATCCAGCAAATGTAAAGTAAATAAGTTATACCGTTGCCATGAGGCTCATAATCGAAGCTTAACCCGTAAGTAATAGTTTGCTCCCGTGACATGCTCGTAACTGAGCAAGCATAAGTAACGAATAATAGTCGCCCGTTTATACAGAACGGTTCGTGGTAGCGCTACTACCCCGGGCGGGGAGGGTCATTTCCCTAATGGATCCATTAACTAGTGTTTGCGCTTAAGTCCATAACTAACGATATATGATGGAGAGACTTCTGTAAGTAGTAAATAACTCATGCAATTCCGTTTGGTATAGTAAGTAGTTTAGTACTTGTGTTCAAGAAAAGTAAGCAATGTATCTCACCCCGTATGTAAAACAGTAAAAGTGGAGCTGTAAGACTCACCTGAGTCTTTGCAAGTTACGTTTATACAAATAAGCGAGTAAATGTTATCAGTCCGTAGGTTCTCCGAACCCGTAACCTTCAAGTGCCTAAACACATAAGGTTATGTAAGTAGTTGTCTCGCAAGATGTTTCGTTTCGTTGTACACAACTAGTATGCCCAATGTTCGTCCGTATGTTTGTAATCGTTTGTTATTAGAAAACATGTTCGGCCCGTTGGTGAAGGTTGATAATAGTCAAAGTATTATCATTGTGTTTGGAGTGTTATACTTATAAATGTATTCCAAAGTGTTTTAGGAGTCGTATGGTATAAGTGTTTGAGGTTATAAAAGTTTAACACTTGGTGTAAAAATAATTTGACAACTCTCTGTTTTTGGCGACACTTGGCTAGTGTCGCTATAGGCGACACTTAGTTAGGCGACACTTGATGAGTGTCGCTAGATTTCCGATTTTCATAAATAGGCGACACTTGATTAGTGTCACTATAGGCGACACTTACAAATTTTTGGCGTCACTAAGGGAGTGTCGCTAAGATAAATCTGGTTAAGTAGTTCAGCGACACTTAAGTAGTGTCGCTATAGGGGCGACACTTAGGCATAGCGACACTTAGCTAGTGTCGCTAGTACTGTTTTTGGCACAGTAGCGACACTTCCAACTGTTCGCCGGAAAATGGACCGAAAACGAGTTTTCCGGCCACCGTTCGATCTAATACTTTTACCCAACCCATTATTTGGCATTTTAAGCATATGTAAACCACAAAAACGTAAAAATGAGTAAAAACAGAGAGTTTCGGGTTTTGTCGGAAACTTACGCGGTGTCGGATGAGAAATCCGAAAAGGTAGGAAGGTAGATCGTGATGTGGTGGTTCTTTTATTCCAAAGGGGTTATAAAATCCGAGCGTGTTTTAGTGTGTTATTTTGCGATTTAAGGTGGTGATTGTTTGGTAACTTTAGAGAGAAAAGGAGGAGAAAGAGAAGGAAGAAAAGAAAGAAAAGAAAAGAAATGAGGAAGAAAGAAAAGGAGGTGGGGGGTTTATCCTCCCACTTTCAGTTCGCGTTCCCGCTCCGTGGGGTGCTTGTTCCCGATTATTTAAACGTTAAATATTTATTTTACGCGTTAATTATTCATATTAATTTACGAATCTTTGTTTAATAATTTAGTTGAATTATTTTGTCAAATCTTTAAATAAATTTACGTATTTTGTTTTTAAATTGCGCGTTAACTATTTTAATCGTGTAGACGTTTGTTCGTACGATCGGGACAATTAGAAAGAATTATTAAATACTATTTCGAATACCATAGTGTTTTTAGGTAATGTTCAAAATCTAAAATGTTTCACCAACGTCCAAGTAATATGAATCGGGTCTGGTTAATTTGTACGATTTATCCAAATCGCGTAAATACACGTATATATATATAAATCACTTTATATATACAAAATATAGTCTGTAATTAGTTCCATTACATACTAATTACATCTAGTTACAAGTAATCAGACATAATTAATTATCCTAATTAGGCAGGTGTTACAAACAGTTCCATACTCTACGTATGGAAATAGGTACAAAAATTTCAGATCATCTGAGTGTCTTAATAATATCGTTTTAGAACTGGAGGCTATTGGAGTTGAGGTTGATGATGAAGATAAATCATTGAGACTTATATTATCTTTACCATCCTCCTATGAGCACATGAAACCTATTCTGATGTATGGGAAAGAGACCCTGAAGTTTGAAGACGCTACTAGCAAAATCCTATCTTAGGAGAAAAGACTGGAAGGTAAGGGCGGGACTTCATCAGAAGGTACGGTTTTGGTAAGTGAAGATAGGAAGATGATGATCCCAGCTAGAGATCTTAGTATGTATTACTTTGATTGATTATTAATAAGCTTGCGGAATAGTTTATTAATACCTTGAAGAACAAACTTGAATATAACAGAATATCTAACAAAAGCTTCAATATTATTATTAATAATACGAACACACAATTGTGTTAGGGTTTACAACCTTGAAGCTAATAACTAGAATGAATCGTATCTATCTAAGTTTTACAGGATCTCTATTTATAACATATAGAGTCCTTTACAGAATCAAACTATTATGGAATCATATCTATTCCATAATTTTCTCTAACAGACTATATCTAACCAACAGTGGTTATCTATATATCTAACAGGGGCAGTACTCGTATATTACTAACAGCGGTTGAGTACTTGATACTAAATACAGATTACACATTAACAGTGGCACTGTTAGACTAAAATTAGTTAACAGCGGCAACTACTAACTAGCAGTGGCAATCTACTAACAGCGGTAAACTTCTAACAGCGGCAGTATACTTGTACTCTGAGCAGATTCGACAGTGGTTCAGGTCTCAACAATCTCCCCCTAAACTTGATCATTCTCAGTAATGAATCAAGTTTCTTCATCTTTCTTTTCATCTTTCTGAGATTGATTATGTTTTCTTCTTCTCTCCTCCTCCTTCATTCTCTCCAACTCCATTCTTTTATGGAACTGATTAAGCACCATATATAAAGCATTAAAAGCTCCTTCTGATATTACTGTAGTTTTCAATTGAGATGCAAGCACATTTCTTAGAGTCTGAGTTCCCAGAACATATCTTCTTTCATCAAGCATAAAGATTGACATTCCACTTCTAAAAAGAATCATATGAACTCCAGCTCTAACAAAATGTCTCCAAGTATTCACAGCATCAATACAATGTAAAAACAAATTGATGAATGACTCAGGCTCAAACAGCATATTCAGACATCTTCCCAATTCTCTTTCCATAATCACCAATGAAGCCAGTCTATCTCCTTGACTGTTTAGCTCAAACAGATCTAGAATGTCCAATCTATTCACATTCTTAAGCACATCAGCAACAGATGACAAGTAGTGCTTATCCCCATTCTCTCTAACAATCTTGATATGTTCTTTATCACCATCAGCACCTTTTGATTTAATTCCTTTCCATTCAACTATCCTTGAAGATCTATCATGATTGATGTGATTATTTTCTTTATAATCCTTCACCTCTTTAATATATTTCTTCAACTCCTCTGCATTCCTCTCTAAATCAGAAACTACATTATCAGAAGCAAGTACTCCATTCCATCTGCTCTTTATATTTTGATCAGAAAGTCTTTTTAACTCTCTTTCCTTGGCTTCTCTCTCCTCTTGCTCTTTCTTTTCAATTCTCCCTTCCTCTTCTCTTCTCACTTGATCAGCTATCTTCTTTCTATCCTCCTCCAACTTTTTCTTAATAAATTTATCTTTCTGAATCCTTTTCTCAAAATCATCCTTCTCCTCATTCTGATATTTTCCATAAGCTCTTTCTAGTTTCTCTATATCCCAACCTTCAAGCACACTTCTTGGTGCATACCTATCACCAAGAATTTTGATTAAATCCTTTTTCCTTTGAGCAGCAGTTGGTGGTTTGTTCCTTTTCTTTTCAAGCTCAGCTTGTCTGTTCAATCTAGCCTTTTCTTCATTAGCTTGTTTAAGCTTTGCAAACCCTGGATTCAAACCATCTTTATCATCCTTTCTGTTGATCATACCATGTATCTGTTGAGCAGTTAAACCTTGACCTCTTGCAGCCATATCATTCAACATCTTTGCAGCCTTCTGTGATAAGGTCACCACACTTGAATCTTCTAATATTACATCAACATCAGGACCTTCCTTTTTCTTAGACTCAACTGCCATTCTTAGCATTCTCTCATCATGCTCCTCCTGAGCTCTTCCAGCCTCATCCAAATTAATTGGAGGCTCTACAACCTTCTTAACCTTTTTCTCTTCTTTCAATTTTCCCTTACCTTTGTCTTTTGAATCAATCTTTGGAAGATCAGACTTAGGTTTGGGTGTTTGAGTAGGCTCTCTGATGATAACAGGAACTTCTAGAGCCCTGGCAGTGGTCATTGCTGTAGCAGTGGTGTAAACTGGAGTAACAGTAGATGTACCAACAGTTGTAGGAATATTTGAAGTGCTAACAGTGGTTGATACAACAGTGGTTGAATTTGTAGTAACAGGGGTAGGTGTTGTAGTAACAGGGGTTGTGATAACAAAGGTAGAAATTGTAGTAGCAGGGGTTGATGTTGAAGTACCAACAGTGGTAGATACATCAACAGGGGTAGATACCAAACTACTAGCAGAGGTAGAAACACTACTAGCAGTGGTCAACAATTGAGTTTCAACAGAGGTTTGTACCTTAGCAGAGGTAGACTTTCTCTTTGGAATTGATTTTTTTCTGTTGTAAATCTTCACTCTATCTTCCTCTTTAGCTTCAGGTTTTGACTCTATCAACTCCCCCCTTATCCTCTACATCATCAGATTCAATCTTCTCACTTTCAACAGATCTATCATCACTATACACCAACCTATCACTAAAACTTACTCTTTTGCACATATCTAGATTAGCTCCCATAATATCCCAGATATACAGATTAACCACAGCCTTAAAAGGTAAATCTTTGTTTAATGGAAAACCATTTAAAGCTGGACCACTCTGTGTACTATCATCTGCAACACTATCACCTGTTTGAACATTTTCTCCCACATACACCACCATTCTCCTATCATTCTCAGCATCCACCATCTGCTCATCTATGTCTTCATTAACCACATAATCTGAGACATTTAATTCATCTTCAAAAACTTTATCACTCATCTCTACATCAGCAGGTATATCCATAAAACTGAAATCATCTGCACCTCCAGTATCACCATCATTATTATCATTCTGCTCATGACCATTCTTATCTTCAGGCATATCATTCTGTTCATGATTATCATCTTTATTCTCCCCCTTGCCTGAAGATTCCCTAGCAGGCAACAAAACTTTATCAACTGCATCTTCAACAATTGACAACCTGGTTTGTAAATCATTTATTTCCTCTCTCTGCTTCTTTATCAACTCACCCTGAGCAGCCAACATAATCTGCTGCTCCCTTCTCAAAGCTCTTTCCTTCTCAAACTTATTCCAAATCAGATTGACATCATGTACCAAATCAGCAATAGTCAATTCCCTAGTTTTATTACTAGCCTCATCAACATTGGAGTGTGACCTCCTAGATGAATCATCGACCACATCTGCCACTGCAGATGTCCCTTGGTTATTGGTACTGGGACCTACATTTGAATCATCACCCATAGGTTCATCAAACATAGTTGCCTCTGGTTGGGTCTTATTGATGTTACCACTATCCTGCCCTGCCAGTGGGCTAGAAACAGTAGTGGCAGCCCTTCCAGAATGAACATTTTCATCAAGAGTGTTCACCTGTTGTGGTGGATCATTGGACTGAGACTGTGGAGAAACAGGAATCTCCACAGCCTGTGTATCCTTCTTGGATTTCTTGGCTTTTCTTTGGGTAAGCTGTTTGTTCCCTTGTTTTCTTTTGGTGCCACCTCCTGATGTGTGTTCAGAACCAACTTGTGTTGTTGGCCTGTCATCATTTGGTCCAAGTGATGTTGGTAATACACCACTAGTGGCAGAAGGAGCAACTGACATTGTAGAAAATAATGCAGTTTCCTTCTTTAAAAAAGCATTTTGATACTGATTCATGGCTTTAATAGTTCTCAAGGATAGAGTAGAACTAACAATCACACTATCCTCTGCTGGCAAATTTGGCAATTGAGTATTCAATAAAAGTTGAACAAATCTAGGGTACATAATGAATGTATCACCCTTTACATTCCTAACCATATTATCTAAGATAAACCTAGACATATTATATTTAATACCCTGTGCCAAGCAGATAATAGGATATGCAATAGTAGAACTAAATTCATTAAAACTAGTTCTCTTTTGGGACAAACATACCAGAAAAGTATGAATGTAGAACTTCCATTGAGGACAAAACCATGACTTCAAGAACGTATATTCTGATCTTGCTTTTCCTGAACCTTCATACCCCATATCCAATATGCCTTTAAACAAATCTTCTCTCGATAATTCCAGAATTCCACCTTCATCATCAAACTGCAGAAGCTCTCTCAGAACAATCTCAGTTACCATCACCTTCTTTCCTTTAACAGTAGAATGAATGTGAGTAATGCCATTAACATTCCCTTCCTTTGCATTCTGCCAGAATTCTTGAATATGCGATCGAATTAAACGTGGAGCGACAGTAAGGGCATGAGTAACTGGACAATTACTCAAGAAATCAATGATAGGGTGAAAATACTCATCGGCAAGTTCTTTATTCAAGAAAGCCCTCATGTTGTGTTCAGAATGAACACTTAGCGTAGAAGTACCAGAATCAGACGAAGATGACGATGCCATTGATGTAATTGATGAAAGAACGAAGAGCGATTTGCAATGAACAAATCCAAACGAGAGCAATTATTTGAAGGGTTTTTGAAAATTTTGAAAGTGTAATTGAAAAAGTGAAGTATTTGAGTATTTATATGATGACAGTGCCAAGCCCTAAAATTAGAACTAACAGTGGCACTGCTGGTTATACCCAGCAGGGGTACAACTTACAAATAAGCCCAACAGGGGTACCTCACTTGGTCAATTATAGTCAACCCTTTGTAACCATCTAACAAAGCTAACAGCGGCTGATAGTCTAGCAGGGGCATCCGACCAGGGAAACTCCAACTTAGAACTTAAACAGGGGCATAAACTTAGCTTTATTAGAAAACGATTTTTTTTTTTTAACCAAAATAAGAAGAAACAAATAAAACATTAAACTCCAGCTCAAGTGATGACTCTTGACAGTGGCTGAGTCCTGCAATATTAAACTAAGAAAAACAAACAGCAGGGGTTAATATACACAAATATACAGCAGGGGTTTAAAATATATTGACAGTGGCATAAGTAAACTAACAGTGGCACCAGCTGTTATCATGATGAAGCTAACAGTGGCAACACTTGACCCTGTCACATACAATATACTTCACCCCTGTTAGTATCAAATCCAGACCAAAACACTTAAGTGAGATTGATCATTCCAATATTAGTTATCAAAAATGTAAATCTTCCTACATCAAATGCTTTTGTAAAAAGATCTGCAAGTTGATTATCAGTATGAATTTTAAAAATATGAATCAATCTTTTATCATAACAATCTCGTATAAAATGATATCTGATTTCAATGTGTTTGGTTTTTGAATGCTTAACTGGATTCTGAATGATACTAATAGCAGAAGTATTATCAATATAAATAGGAGTGTTCATGAAAGTCAAACCATAATCCAGCATTTGATTCTGAATCCAAAGAACCTGTGCACAGCAACTTGATGCTGCAACATATTCTGCTTCTGCTGTAGAAGTGGAAACCGTGGTCTGCTTTTTGCATTGCCATGACACTAATCTATTTCTAAGAAATTGACATCCTCCACTGGTTGATTTTCTATCCATGTTCTCACCCCCATAGTCACTATCTGTGAAAGCCTTAAGCTCAAAATCTGATCCTTTAGCATACCAAAGTCCCAAATCTGGTTGACCTCTCAAGTATCTAAAGATCCTTTTCACAGCATACATGTGTGACTGCTTTGGATTGGTTTGGTACCTAGCACAAAGACACACTGCAAACATAATATCAGGTCTAGATGAAGTTAAATACATCAAAGAACCAATCATTGACCTGTACAAGTGCACATCTACTTCCTCTCCATCAGGATCAGAATTAAGATGTTTGTGTGCCTCCATAGGAGTGCTAGCTATCTTTACATCTTTATAACCAAACTTAGTCAAAATATCCTGCACATACTTTCCTTGGTTAATAAAGATTCCATCTGACTTCTGTTTAACCTGCAGTCCTAAAAAGAAAGTGAGTTCACCCATTGAACTCATCTTGAATTTCTTATGCATTAAACCCTCAAACTCTTTGCACAATGAATCCCTAGTTGAACCAAAAATAATATCATCAACATAAACCTGTACCAACAATATATCTCTCTGAACCCTCTTGGTAAACAAAGTCTTGTCAATAGTACCTCTCTTGAATCCATTCTTGAGAAGATACTCAGATAGAGTATCATACCAAGCTCTTGGTGCTTGATGTAACCCATACAAAGCTTTCTTCAATCTGCACACTCTATCTGGATATGTTGGATCTTCAAACCCTGGTGGTTGGCATACATACACCTCATCATCAATTAGACCATGAAGAAAAGCACTCTTCACATCCATTTGATAAACTTTGAAATCCTGATAAGATGCATAAGCTAAAAATAACCTAATAGCTTCTATTCTAGCAACAGGAGCAAAGACATCATCATAATCAATTCCTTCTTCCTGTGTGTACCCCTGTGCTACCAACCTTGCTTTATTCTTTATCACTATTGTGAAAACTTAATAATGATCTAGCTCGAGACTTTTTAGGTCTTGATCTAGGATACAATGATAACAATGAATTAATCGTAAAGTGCGGAATAACAATAAAAACATCAATGTTATCAATCAAAGCCTCAATTCTATTAGATCATAATAGAACAGTTACACAATTGCAACAGGGTCAAGAAACCTTGATCTTGAGGCTAAACCAAAACCCTACGGGTCTACATTATGTGTGCACACCAAAACCTACGTCCCTATGTCTCTTTATATAATAGAGATCTTAGGGTTACAAGAAAACCTAATCGTAGGAGAAAACTAATTAAACACTTTACACTTTTAGTCCCTCATCTTTAATTATTTTGTATCATCAAATTAAAATATCCTAACAATCTTCCCCTATTTGATGATGACAAAATAAACAAAATAAACATCTTCTCGTACAAACTTCCCCTTAACTCTTGATTTCTTGTAAACATGTCATGCCATTCAATAAGTTGCAAATCTCTTGATCTTGATCTCTAATTCTTCTTCCCCTTTTTGTCATAATCCAATAGGGTTCTTCAAAAAGATAAGTAACTTGAAATTTTACAACCACATGCTATATAGTACACCACTAATCCAATCTTCTAATGTCTGAAATTACCCTCCATGACGCATAATAAGAATAATGAATTTGAGCATTAGAAAATTACACTAGCAGTAGTAATATACAACTAGCAGTAGTAATGAAACCTTTTCCCAAATAATTATGCATGAACATCTTCTGATGGTTAAACACTTTTTCGATAAGCTTCCCCTCAAATCAATATGTTAACCATCTCTTGAATCTCAAACTTTTATTAGCTCTATGTAATGATTACTGGTCGGTGAAGAAAATAGAGCATAACAAACTTAACAAAGAAATTAAATCTTCCAAACTTGTACCTTATATCTTGTACTATCCACGACGTTGAAACTTATATTCCAGTGTATAAGTAGATCACAATCTCTTTGACAAAAATCCTTATTTTCCATAATAAGTCACCGAGCAACCCACTCTTCCAAGTGATAGCAAATGTGAGCATTGAGCATCATAAGTTTAATCTCACACGTTTGCTAGATTTGTCAAGTCTTCGTCGTCACCATACAAACCAAACAAGTTATCTTCAAAGCTTAACATCATCACTTTGAGATATGATAAGATACATAGCTGAAAAACTCAACTACAATATCAAATAAGCTACAATCAACCTTCTTCGTAATCACATCTTCATATAATCTTTATGAACGAGCCATTAAATCAATAAGAATAAATTGTTATGAAAACAATTCCAATCGAGATCCAAAACCATCAACTGTTTTGTTCTAACAGTTTTAACGTTTGCACGTCAACTAACAGTGGTAACTGCTAACTAGCAGTGGCACTATCCAAATAACTAACAGTGGCACTGTCTAGTATAACTAGCAGAGGCATGTTTGTACTAGCAGTGGCAAAAGCCATCTAACAGTGGCAATATTGTACAAACAGTGGTAAGAATGTTCTAGCAGCGGTAAACTTGTACTAGCAGTGGGAATCTTCTACTAGCAGTGGTTAGCACATTTAACCAGCAGTGGCAGCAACTTCAGAATTATATATCTCTCTGATGACGTATCTGATCATGCTCAAATTTTTACACGAAGTCGATCAATGTTTCATTAACCACATATCCAAAAATCAAGTCGATCCAATGGTTAACGAATCTACAGTAATTTTCTGACTTCAGCTGCACGAAAGAAACCATAAACTTACTGCATTAACTTCGAATTTTAATATCTCTTTGTAGAAACATCCAATCACTATGAAATTTTTACAAGATGTAGATACATATGTCTTCTATAACATATCCAAAAATCATCAACTTTCGTTGGATAATGAAGACACAGTGACCGTTTAACTTCTGTCGTTCTGAAAAACCCTAAACTTTCAGCAACCAATTTCGACAATGAATATCTCTCAATCAAAAACTCAGATCGAAATTCCTTCGGTACGAATGTGCGCCTATATGTTAAGAACCTACAGTTCATATTTCACGACAATCTAACGGTTAACGAATGAGATCTGAATTTTTTACCATGGCTGTGCAGAAAGTGACGAATTACGAATTTTTCTTGCAATCTTCTAGGGTTTCTTCAATACGGCTTCTCTTGCTTGTAAAACTTTATAGATCCTAGATCACGAGCCACCTTGCTCTGATAACAATTGTGAAAACTTAATAATGATCTAGCTCGAGACTTTTTAGGTCTTGATCTAGGATACAATGATAACAATGAATTAATCGTAAAGTGCGGAATAACAATAAAAACATCAATGTTATCAATCAAAGCCTCAATTCTATTAGATCATAATAGAACAGTTACACAATTGCAACAGGGTCAAGAAACCTTGATCTTGAGGCTAAACCAAAACCCTACGGGTCTACATTATGTGTGCACACCAAAACCTACGTCCCTATGTCTCTTTATATAATAGAGATCTTAGGGTTACAAGAAAACCTAATCGTAGGAGAAAACTAATTAAACACTTTACACTTTTAGTCCCTCATCTTTAATTATTTTGTATCATCAAATTAAAATATCCTAACAACTATTCCTCTTTCATCTCTCTTGTTCTTGAAGATCCACCTTTGTAACACCCCCAAATTTAACGGTTTGCGGAAGCGATGTTTTGGGTGTTACTAATCAATAATCACAAGCACAAAGGATACAGTGAACGACTCTAAATGAGACGTTCGAAAAGTTATTACATTAATACATAAGTAGTTTCAAAATACAAGCTCGAGTTCAAGTAAATTCCTAGAGATTCTAATACATAACAGTAAGTACAAAAGTAATGCAATAAAATCTCCAAGCTTGTAATGCATGCGACTCGAGCTAAGTAAGCCTATCCTGCTGGGCATCCCTACTGATGCTGTGTACCTGAGAAGCATTACTAAAACGGTCAACCAAAAAGGTTGGTGAATCTCACAGGTTTGTAAGTAAGTAAACAGTTTGAACACACATGTAGTATTTGTAAATCATAGCTAGCCAGTAAGTAACGGTCACAGGTTATGCTCATCAATTACTTAAGTTTTAATAAGTGGGTGGTTGTATGTCATGCAAACCGTTTGATACAATCGCCATGAGCCACCATAGTTGAAGCTTAACGTACAGTAAATATCGGTACCCCCTCATGAATGTAATCCAAAACATTCATACGGAACGAGTAAGAAACGCCCGTTTCTACAGGAACGGTTCGTGGTAGTGCTTGCTACCCCGGGCGGGGATTGTCAGTCCCATATGGATCCATATACTAAAACTCGCGCTTATCACATAACTAACAACTATGGTTCAGGAGGATTTCATTGGATTAGTCGTAAACCCATGCAATTGGCATATCGTTAATCTCGTACAGTAAGTAAATCATGGCAGCAAGTAAGTTTTGTGTTCATGTAAAACAGTAATGCATCTCACCCCTGAGTATAAAACAGTAAAGTAGGGGCTGTGAGACTCACCTGAGTCTGGCAGACAATGCAGTAAGTAAGCAAGTAGTAATCCCGAACTAGCAACCCTTAGCGTCCTAATACGCATAAGGTTTGGTAAGTAAATGGAATACTTGTAAAGTATCCATGCTAGTTGTTCCCAAACTAGTTAATGTCCATTAGTTTGTTTGTACGTTTGTAAATCGTTTGTTATCGGTGTATAATAATAATTCCATCCATTATTATTATGTATTCGTAGTAGTTATACTTTTGTAAAGCGTACGTGTATAACTGTTTGTTTCGTATCACATTGTATATCGTTTGCGTAAGTTCCAATGGGCTTAGTCCCCAAAGGGTACGAGTGAAATCTCGTAAGTATTCGTATGTAAGTTCGTATCAGTTAACGTGTAATCCAGCACGTAACTAGTGGGTGAACTTGTAAGTTTGTATCGGTTGTAATCCGTGTAGTGTACAAGAGTAAGTTCGTTGGAGTGTAATCTCCTAAGTATTTCGAGTGTAAACTCGTGTGCGGGTGTGAGTGAAATCTCACGTTCAGTTTAGTATAAACTTGTACGTATTCGGGTATCGTTGTATACTTTCAAAAGTATATTGTTTTCATGTATAAGTCGTATCGTATTCGTTTTAGTAATTGAAAAGTGGTTCCAACACTTAGAAAAATATTTAGTTTTCTGTTCTGGGCATTATGCGACACTATAATGCGACACTGGGGTAGTGTCGCAGACAATATGCGACACAAGGGAAGTGTCGTATGACTTGGTTCTGGTTTGGAGTTTATGCGACACAAGGGCTGTGTCGCAGACATGGGTACGACACTATATACGACATAGTCGTAGTGTCGCAATCAAGCGAAAATATGCGACACAAGAGAAGTGTCGTGGAAACAAGGTGCGACATAAGAGCTGTGTCGCAGTCAAGCGACGGGTACGACACAACCATGCGACACTATGGTAGTGTCGCATAAAGATGTGTCCAGATGCGACACAAAGGGGCTGTTTTGGTGTTTGCTCGGTTTTGAGGTCAAACGTTCGAGTCTTGACCCGAGGCTTTTACCTAAGTCATATTATGGCTAATAATCACTTTATCAACTGAGTTTTCGGTTCTAGAGGTCCTCGAGGTGTCGGTTTTTAGTTAATCTTTTCCAAAGTTTTGACACAAAATATATATGTTTGTAAATTGATTTTTATAGCAAAACGAGGGCGTTTCTGGGCTAAACCTTCTTCACGAAAGTTGTAGCCGACGAAAAGACGAAGATTTTATGTTTAGAAAGTTTTCGCTAGTTTCAAACGTATGATTTTATAAAAATTCGAGAAGTGGACTGATCTCAGTTTAGTGGTTTCCTGTTTCAGATTCTTGGCTCGGTTCCAACCCTCGATTTAACCCATTTGTAGTCCATTTCAAGACTAACGAAAAATCACACATATTCTCATATATCTAAAGTTCATTTCTGCATTTTATGGTATTTTCTTATGTCCGTTTACTATTTTAAACAAAAATAAAAGTGAAGTGTGGTCAGATTTGGTTCCAAACAGAACTAAGTCCAAAGTTCTAGTATTAGCCGGAGATGGGTGTATTTCTGGGCAAAACGCCCTTCATGAAAGTCGTAGGCGACGAAGAGACGAAGATTTCTTATTTAGAAAGTTTTCGTTGATTTTGAACACACGATTTTATAAAAATTCCGGAAGTGGACTGTTTTCAGTGGTGGTTCTCGGTTTAAGTTTTCGAGTTCTAAAAACGAGTTTTAGCTTATGATTTGGACATTATCTAGCTAGATTATCAACTAGAGAAGTAAATAAAAGTATTTAAAAGAGTTTTAGAGTTTGGTTAACTTACAAGACTCGGTTTTCAAAACCGAAAAGATAGAAACGTTCGTGCTCGCGTGGTGATCGTTTTTGCTCCAAACCGTGTCACGATCCAAGGTGATTTAGTGATGGTTTTTAGGGGTGTTTGGGGCTGTCGAGTAGAGAGAGAGAGTGCAGATTTTAGAGAGAGAGAGATGGGGAAGAGAGAGGTTGAGAATGATTGAAGGTGTGGGAGTGTGGTGTGTGTAAGTGATCAAGAAAAAGGAGGTATGGGGGCTTGTCCCCCCCCTTTGACCTTGGCCGGCCATGGTGGGGCCACAAGGTGTGGTCTCACCAATTTTTCGTTCCCTCGCGTTTGCGCTCCGTGCGGCGTTCGTTTCCCCGGTCGTTTAAACGTAAAAATCATTTTGTACGCGATTTAATATAAGTTTTAAAATACGCAATATTACTCGATAATTAAGTTGTAGTATTTTACCAAAATACTAGTTTTCAAGTTATAAAACATAATTTAGTTTTGTTTTGTCGGTTGGTCGAGTTTTCGGAGAGTTCGGTGACGTTTTAGTTAAATCGTACGTTTTCGTTATATTATAAACATAATATAAAGTAATAATCAAAGTAATTAAATAATTTCACATTATTTAATAATTGTTTTATCAGTGTACGCAAGTTTGTACAGTTGTTGTTTTATACGATATTTGTTCGAATCGTATACGCGTATATATACATATATTCCATCCATATACATATATATAAGTATGTAATGTATATAATCCTATTTCATATTATATACAAGTAATAAACACGTAATTAGGAAAATTTTAAATTTACTCTAAATTTGGGGTTGTTACATTCTCCCCTTGTTAATTAAATTTCGTCCCGAAATTTGTTCGAAGTGGTAATCGGTAGTTTGATATTCGTTAGGTAGCTACATTACGTACCAGTAGCCTACAGTAGTAGGGTATATCCTACAGTGTTTGAAATTAAGAAATTGTCAGGTGGTAACGTACCCTAATTTTTGTTGTCTGGAGGTAGTGGGCATTGGGCCTTGAGATGGCCAGCACTCCCACAGTTGAAGCAGAGTTTCACCTTAGGAGGGTTCGTACTTTTTGGGTCGGACTTGCTTCGACTGGTGGGTGTGGTACACGGGTTGTCATGATGTCGAGTGCATCGAGCACAGTAAGGTCTATTTCCCCTGTAAACTTTCACCCTTTTTGCTGGAGGTGGTGTAAAATCAGCGTCGGTATCCTTTTCAGTAGGATTACTTTGTGAAGTTGGTGGTGGAGTAGGGTTTTCTAAGGCTGTCAAACGTAGCTCGTACTCACGCATACGCAGGTCGCTTTGGAAAGCAATTCGTCGCAGGTCATCAATGTCTTCCCGTGCTTCAGTCAGTTGTTTTCGCAGCGAATCGATAGTTTGGTTGAGGTGGCTGACTGATTCAGCAGTCAAGGTTACATCAACTGGTGCTTTTGCAGCAGTTGGAGCAGCAGGAACAACAGGTGTCATTTCTGATTCAGCGGAGTGTTCTGTATCACACTCGAGTTCGAGGAGGTAAGGAAACATCTTCGGTTCCTCACTGAGCAGTTCATTTTGCAGTGTAGGGTTGTTGACGGAGTGAGTTGTCATTTCCTACGAAATAAGTGTTCTATTTAAGAATTTGCCTCAAGTAAGTGAAGTTATATTAATTTATCTGTTTAAAGTAACGAATAGCATACGAGCTCCCGGTCTCAACCAGTGTGAGATAATTGGGAGGGGAGTTTGGGTTACTGTATCTAAAGTGTAAGGCAAATTGTGTTGTCGGGATTTAAGTAGTCGGTCGTTTCCTAATCCTATTGTGTACTTAGGATCAAAGAAAACACACAGAATAAAATACAGTTATACATAAGTCATTAAGCGAGAGATTTATGAGAAAAACGGTTTCGGGTAATCAAAGAATGAGCGTACCCGGGTTAAGCAAATCACAAAGTCTCGGGTTTGGGTCATCCTCCCTAGCGTTGATTACATAAGCTCTACTCCTTGTATTGTTGGTTCGGAGTTTCAGTTTTGGGCAGTCCTTCCTGAAGTGCCCGGTACCATTGCACTCATAGCAAGTTTTGGGTGCAGGAGCTTCAGTACCAGTGGGGTTGGTTCGGCAATCTTGGGCCAGGTGCCCGAATTTCTTGCATTTTGTACAGGGACAAGAGCCGTTATGATGACGACTACATTTGGAGCAGAAAGGTTTGCTCCCCTTGTAAGCCTTTGAGTCATTTGCGTTGACAATTGCAGGCTTTTTGTCAGAAGTTGGGTTGGGTGAGTGGGGAATCACTTCCCATTTACGTTTGTTATTTGCAGATGGGGTTGAAGTTGAGCCACGGCGGACAGAATTGGCCGTCAACTCATGAGCCATGCGAATGGCGCTTTGAATGGTTCCCGGTTTGGACGAAGTTACTAAATCTTGAAGTCGTTCGGGAAGTCCATCAACGTATTTTTCGATCCTTTTGTACTCAGGATCAACCATGGATGGGCACAAGAGTGCCAGCTGGTGAAAACGGTTGGTGTAGCCAGTGATGTCATCACCCTGCATCTTGTGATTCCAGAATTCTAACTCTAGTTGCTTCAGCTCATCTCTCGGGCAGTACTCGCCCCTCAGCATATTCTTTAGTTCATCCCACTGTAGTTTGTAAGCATCGGCAATACTCACCGTTTGCGCGTAAGTGTTCCACCAGGTAAGGGCAATTTCAGAAAAGGTACTGGCGGCGAACTTGACTTTATCCTCTTCCTTGCAGTTGCAGATGAGGAACACGGATTCAATTTTCTCGGTCCAACGAATCAGACCAATCGCTCCTTCAGTTCCTTGAAAAGTCAAGGGTTTGCAGTTATGGAAATCTTTGTAGGTGCAGGTTTTGGGTTGTGGTCCGTTGTTAGCGGTATCTTCACTACCGGGTGCTGAAGTCCGGGTAGCTAGAGCTTGAGCCACGCTACTGGCAATTAGGCCCGCAACTTCGGCTTCGGTAAGCATAATTTGTCGTCGAGGAGGCATGTTCCTTGAAACAATAAATAAAGAACATGTGAAGGTTTGAACAAGAATTATGATTGTGATGATTTAGTAAGTTCAAAAGAATTTCGTCAAAGGTTGAAATTTGTTCAAAGCTGTGAATTAATAATAAGTTATATAGTTTTGAAATTTTGAGAATTTTATAAAACATTTTGTAAGAAATTGAGTAATAATTTTGATAGTAAGAATTGGTTGAAAAGTTTTGAAGTCTGAAGGAGACTTGGGTTGAAAATGATTTTATTAGGATACATCTAACAGTACGGTGGGTACTTCGTAAAATGTTATAAACGTTGAATTGGGTAGAGTTAGTGAATAAAACAGAATCCCGATCTTCATATCAAAGGATATTCGATTAGCTATGATTGTCAGTTATAACGGTGTAGAAGTCGTCAGACGTATGAATTCGTAAAAGTTGAATAAAAATAGAATGACGAGAATCGAGATGTCGTTTGGTTAATGTAAGTTGAGAATAAATTTCGCAGCAGTTGAGAGAGAGCATCGTGTCGGGAAAAAGGCCTATGTATATATATATATATATATAACACATAACCGCCTAGTTCGTGTCTAGCACAGTCAAGTAAAAGTCCCGGTTCTCTCGAGGTCAGAGTCAGCTATTGCATTCCTGTTCAACATAACCCCTTTCAGAACTTACATCATCTTCATTTAATTGTACATAGTTGATCAGGCTATGTTAAATTAAACTCGTATGCTGTAATTCCTGAACCAGTTATACCTAATGAGGAATACTGCCTAACGGTCATAGTCTAGGCCCACTAAATGCAACCTAGTTCACTATAACCTTAGGCTCTGATACCAATCTGTAACACCCCCAAATTTAACGGTTTGCGGAAGCGATGTTTTGGGTGTTACTAATCAATAATCACAAGCACAAAGGATACAGTGAACGACTCTAAATGAGACGTTCGAAAAGTTATTACATTAATACATAAGTAGTTTCAAAATACAAGCTCGAGTTCAAGTAAATTCCTAGAGATTCTAATACATAACAGTAAGTACAAAAGTAATGCAATAAAATCTCCAAGCTTGTAATGCATGCGACTCGAGCTAAGTAAGCCTATCCTGCTGGGCATCCCTACTGATGCTGTGTACCTGAGAAGCATTACTAAAACGGTCAACCAAAAAGGTTGGTGAATCTCACAGGTTTGTAAGTAAGTAAACAGTTTGAACACACATGTAGTATTTGTAAATCATAGCTAGCCAGTAAGTAACGGTCACAGGTTATGCTCATCAATTACTTAAGTTTTAATAAGTGGGTGGTTGTATGTCATGCAAACCGTTTGATACAATCGCCATGAGCCACCATAGTTGAAGCTTAACGTACAGTAAATATCGGTACCCCCTCATGAATGTAATCCAAAACATTCATACGGAACGAGTAAGAAACGCCCGTTTCTACAGGAACGGTTCGTGGTAGTGCTTGCTACCCCGGGCGGGGATTGTCAGTCCCATATGGATCCATATACTAAAACTCGCGCTTATCACATAACTAACAACTATGGTTCAGGAGGATTTCATTGGATTAGTCGTAAACCCATGCAATTGGCATATCGTTAATCTCGTACAGTAAGTAAATCATGGCAGCAAGTAAGTTTTGTGTTCATGTAAAACAGTAATGCATCTCACCCCTGAGTATAAAACAGTAAAGTAGGGGCTGTGAGACTCACCTGAGTCTGGCAGACAATGCAGTAAGTAAGCAAGTAGTAATCCCGAACTAGCAACCCTTAGCGTCCTAATACGCATAAGGTTTGGTAAGTAAATGGAATACTTGTAAAGTATCCATGCTAGTTGTTCCCAAACTAGTTAATGTCCATTAGTTTGTTTGTACGTTTGTAAATCGTTTGTTATCGGTGTATAATAATAATTCCATCCATTATTATTATGTATTCGTAGTAGTTATACTTTTGTAAAGCGTACGTGTATAACTGTTTGTTTCGTATCACATTGTATATCGTTTGCGTAAGTTCCAATGGGCTTAGTCCCCAAAGGGTACGAGTGAAATCTCGTAAGTATTCGTATGTAAGTTCGTATCAGTTAACGTGTAATCCAGCACGTAACTAGTGGGTGAACTTGTAAGTTTGTATCGGTTGTAATCCGTGTAGTGTACAAGAGTAAGTTCGTTGGAGTGTAATCTCCTAAGTATTTCGAGTGTAAACTCGTGTGCGGGTGTGAGTGAAATCTCACGTTCAGTTTAGTATAAACTTGTACGTATTCGGGTATCGTTGTATACTTTCAAAAGTATATTGTTTTCATGTATAAGTCGTATCGTATTCGTTTTAGTAATTGAAAAGTGGTTCCAACACTTAGAAAAATATTTAGTTTTCTGTTCTGGGCATTATGCGACACTATAATGCGACACTGGGGTAGTGTCGCAGACAATATGCGACACAAGGGAAGTGTCGTATGACTTGGTTCTGGTTTGGAGTTTATGCGACACAAGGGCTGTGTCGCAGACATGGGTACGACACTATATACGACATAGTCGTAGTGTCGCAATCAAGCGAAAATATGCGACACAAGAGAAGTGTCGTGGAAACAAGGTGCGACATAAGAGCTGTGTCGCAGTCAAGCGACGGGTACGACACAACCATGCGACACTATGGTAGTGTCGCATAAAGATGTGTCCAGATGCGACACAAAGGGGCTGTTTTGGTGTTTGCTCGGTTTTGAGGTCAAACGTTCGAGTCTTGACCCGAGGCTTTTACCTAAGTCATATTATGGCTAATAATCACTTTATCAACTGAGTTTTCGGTTCTAGAGGTCCTCGAGGTGTCGGTTTTTAGTTAATCTTTTCCAAAGTTTTGACACAAAATATATATGTTTGTAAATTGATTTTTATAGCAAAACGAGGGCGTTTCTGGGCTAAACCTTCTTCACGAAAGTTGTAGCCGACGAAAAGACGAAGATTTTATGTTTAGAAAGTTTTCGCTAGTTTCAAACGTATGATTTTATAAAAATTCGAGAAGTGGACTGATCTCAGTTTAGTGGTTTCCTGTTTCAGATTCTTGGCTCGGTTCCAACCCTCGATTTAACCCATTTGTAGTCCATTTCAAGACTAACGAAAAATCACACATATTCTCATATATCTAAAGTTCATTTCTGCATTTTATGGTATTTTCTTATGTCCGTTTACTATTTTAAACAAAAATAAAAGTGAAGTGTGGTCAGATTTGGTTCCAAACAGAACTAAGTCCAAAGTTCTAGTATTAGCCGGAGATGGGTGTATTTCTGGGCAAAACGCCCTTCATGAAAGTCGTAGGCGACGAAGAGACGAAGATTTCTTATTTAGAAAGTTTTCGTTGATTTTGAACACACGATTTTATAAAAATTCCGGAAGTGGACTGTTTTCAGTGGTGGTTCTCGGTTTAAGTTTTCGAGTTCTAAAAACGAGTTTTAGCTTATGATTTGGACATTATCTAGCTAGATTATCAACTAGAGAAGTAAATAAAAGTATTTAAAAGAGTTTTAGAGTTTGGTTAACTTACAAGACTCGGTTTTCAAAACCGAAAAGATAGAAACGTTCGTGCTCGCGTGGTGATCGTTTTTGCTCCAAACCGTGTCACGATCCAAGGTGATTTAGTGATGGTTTTTAGGGGTGTTTGGGGCTGTCGAGTAGAGAGAGAGAGTGCAGATTTTAGAGAGAGAGAGATGGGGAAGAGAGAGGTTGAGAATGATTGAAGGTGTGGGAGTGTGGTGTGTGTAAGTGATCAAGAAAAAGGAGGTATGGGGGCTTGTCCCCCCCCTTTGACCTTGGCCGGCCATGGTGGGGCCACAAGGTGTGGTCTCACCAATTTTTCGTTCCCTCGCGTTTGCGCTCCGTGCGGCGTTCGTTTCCCCGGTCGTTTAAACGTAAAAATCATTTTGTACGCGATTTAATATAAGTTTTAAAATACGCAATATTACTCGATAATTAAGTTGTAGTATTTTACCAAAATACTAGTTTTCAAGTTATAAAACATAATTTAGTTTTGTTTTGTCGGTTGGTCGAGTTTTCGGAGAGTTCGGTGACGTTTTAGTTAAATCGTACGTTTTCGTTATATTATAAACATAATATAAAGTAATAATCAAAGTAATTAAATAATTTCACATTATTTAATAATTGTTTTATCAGTGTACGCAAGTTTGTACAGTTGTTGTTTTATACGATATTTGTTCGAATCGTATACGCGTATATATACATATATTCCATCCATATACATATATATAAGTATGTAATGTATATAATCCTATTTCATATTATATACAAGTAATAAACACGTAATTAGGAAAATTTTAAATTGGCCCTAATTTCGGGGTTGTTACAACCTTGTGCCTATAGCTTTCTTTCCTTTTGGTAGATTAACCAAATCCCATACATCTTGCAGTTTGAACTGCAACAATTCTTCTTGCATTGACTCTATCCAACTTGGATCTTTGAGAGCTTCCACTGCCTTCTTTGGTTCCATCTGAGAAAGAAAACAAACATATAGTGAAGTATGTAAATCTTCTTCTCTTACCTTTGACTGCTGTCTGGTCAGAACAGATGAATCAATATCACCAATGACCAAATCCAAGGAATGATCTTTATGAACCAGATACTTAGATGTGGATGTATCAAGCAGTTCTCTTTCTAAATTAGGACCCAAAAGATTATCCATCTCTGATTCTGAATAAGAATCTCTTTCTTCTCTTTCTTTTGAAGGCTTTGGAGTTGCTTCAGAATCTGACAAAGAAGTCCTTTCCAAAACTTGAAATGGAGGACTTTGTTCAAAATGCTTTGGAGATTCAGGCTCTCCTTCTGAATCATGCTCTGAAACTGTATGAGAACCCTTTGAAGTAAATGGTTGATGATCTGTTGGAATTGAACCATCTTCATCCTTGTTTGAACCATTTTTGCCAGTTGACCCACTTGAATCATCTGAAGGATCATCTTGCTCTGATTGAAATGCTGCTGGTGGGTCTGGAGACCAAATAGAAAACAATACATACTGCAAGTTATCCTTTTTAGTCTGACTTGAGATTGAAAGTCCATCATTACCTGCATCATTACCTGCATCTGTACCTGCACTAGTAGACAAATCTGGATATCTAAAAGCATGGGTTAGTGCATCAATATCAAACAATACTTCTGGACCTTTTCCTTCTAGATTTGATGTATTTTCATTAAAGGTCACATCCATGGTCTCATCTATGATCCTAGTCCTTTTATTAAATACTCTATAAGCCTTGCTTTGAATAGAGTATCCAACAAATACACCCTCATCAACCTTACTCTGAAACTTACCAAGATGATCTCTGGTATTTAAGACAGTACAAGGACATCCAAATGGTTTCAAAAAGCTAACCAAAGGTTTTCTCTTAAAAAATAACTCATAGGGTGTCTTGTTATGAGGTTTAATGATCAAAATCCTATTCAAAACATAACAAGCAGTGCTGACTGCCTCTGCCCAAAAGGACATTGGAAGTTTAGCATCTGCTAGCATGCTTCTAGCAGCCTCAATTAGTGTCATATTCCTTCTTTCAGCTACTCCATTTTGTTGTGGAGTCCTAGGTGCACTAAACTGTCTTTCTATACCTTTATCCTCACAGAACTTATTCATCTCATGATTCTTAAATTCTGTCCCATTATCACACCTGATGATCTTAACCTTTTGATTAGTTGAATTCTCAATCCTAGTTATAAATGATCTAAGTATTTCACCTGTCTCATCCTTGGTCCTAAGAAAGAATACCCAACTCATTCTAGAATAATCATCAGTTATCACCAAACAGTAAGATTTCTTCCCTTGACTAGCTACATTGGTAGGGCCAAACAAGTCCATATGTAACAGGTGTAAGGGAGTGGTATTAGAATTCATAAGCGCTGTCTTATAAGAGGTCTTGTGTTGCTTGCCTTTGAGACATGCTACACAATGGTCACTACATTCAAATAACTTTTCAGGTAAGCCTCTCACTAGCTTATTCCTTACAAGTTTATTCATGGTCTTGTAATTCAAGTGACACATCCTCCTATGCCATAGTTCAGATTCAGAAACAGTAGCTTTAGAAATCAGACAGTTAACATTTTGAGATTCCATCTTGTTTAAATCACTACAGTATACATTATCCTTTCTTGGAACTCTCATTAAAATTTTATCTTCAGGTATTTTGAGTTTTTCAGAAAGTATAAGGCATTCTGTGTCAGTGAAATAAACAGGATTTTGCTTATCTGTGATTTGACTCACACTAAGCAAATTATATCTCAATTGCTCAACATAATATACATCATTGAAAGTGAGCTTACTGCTTTTTACCTTTCCTTTTCTAGTGATCTTACCTCCTTTAGGATTGCTGCCAAATGCTACATCTCCTCCATTAAATGCTTTGAAATCCTGCAGCTTTTCCCTATCTCCAGTCATGTGCCTTGAGCAGCCAGAATCAATGTGCCATAAGCTCTTTGGCTTGCCCTGCACATATAAAAAGAGAACATATTAGTTTCTCTTGGGAACCCAAACCAATTTGGCTTTGGGTTTCCCATGAGCATTCTTGACATCAACCCTCTTAAAGGTGATTGATCTCAATGCTCTATTGATTTTGGATACATTTGATGTAGATGCATTCTTATGTTTCCAAAAACAATTTGTTTTAGACCTGACAGGGGTTAATGGTCTGACAGTGGTCACCTTCAAATTAGTATTTATTACCCTAGCAGTGGTAGCTTTACTTGGTATAAACATTCTTTTGAAATGTTTAATACCAGCAGAGGTACCATGCCTGACAGTGGTCAAACCCTCCCCTGTTCTTGTCTTGCCTCTGTTAGCCTTTGACAGTGGCACTGCTGCAGCATTAACAGGGGCTGCAGCTTTGCCTCTGTTTGGCTTATTTCTCAACATTTGTACTGTACCACTGTTCCTATTATTTTTAGGATTGTAGTAACAGTTCCGTTGAAGATGATTATACCTACCACAAATATAACATGATTTTCTTTTCACACATTCAAACCCATTACCCAGCCTTTGTGAAACCAATTGGTTCCAATTTCTCTGATTACCCCTGGGAATGAATTTATTTACATTATTTGCAGTATTTAAATCAGACCTGTTAGATTTACATGCACACTTTTCACACTCAGATTTATCTTTCGACTTATCTTTTGATTCAGTATTGACTCTTTTGTGCACATAACCTAGACCGGATCTAGATTTATTGGTTTTTCTAACTTGATCTAACTGAGCCTTTGCTTTCTCAACAAACATCTTTTTACCTTCTTCTAGTTTAGTACTATTTAGTTCAGAAACTAGACCAGTAATAGGCTTAACACAATCATCCACAGAATTATCACTAGATGAGCTATCACTATCACTCTCATCTTCCTCAATCCAATCAGATACTTCCACTTTATCAAAATTCACATTATCAGCACAATTAACTACTGGATCTACCTTTTTAACCTCCTCAGACACATCTACCTTAAGTTTTTCTAAGTCAAACTCAATTTTAGATGGGAAGTAAGTATGATTATAAGGTGGGGGTACAGCATTAAGGTTGTAACCTAATCCAGTTTTTAATTTATCATGAATTTGAGACTTGATTAAGTTTTGAACACCTTTTGAAGCATTTTCCAATTCATCAACTTTCAACTTTATTGACTCTTTATCAGAAATTGCCTCAGCCAACTTTGCACTTAGCATATCAACTTTTGTTTGTAAATCTTTCTTTTCCCAATTCAGATATTTAATATCTAAGTGAAATTGTGATTCATTCTTTTCAAAAGCTTTTATCTGTCTTTCTAAGTTTTCAATAGCTAAAGTTGAATGTTGACTCTTTTCTACACAAGCTTTTAACTCATTACACACAACCATATTATGATCCCTATAAATTTAACCATTTTCTTACATGCAGGAGAACATAATTTAGATTGTACCTCATATGGAATGTCTGAAGGCTCTGGTTCTTCTGTGACAGCCATCAAAGCTTGATTTTTGACTACAAGCTCTTCCTGGTCACTCCAGTCAAATCCTCCCATCCCATCTTGTGCAACCAATGAATCTGAAGTGGTGTTCTGAACAGGTACCAATCTTCTTTGTGGAGCAGAACTGTTTCTTACAATACCATTCTGAGATCCTCCAGCCTGTGTGCTCTTGCATTCTCTAGCAAAGTGTCCCATCTTGTGACAGTTGAAACACTCCACCTTGCTCTTGTCAAATCCAGCTACACCATCTCTCTTGTAAGTAAAGTTTCTGTTCCCAGACCTCTGCATAAACCTTTTTGCCCTTATAGTGATCATAGCCATCTGCCATCTCAAATCCATCTCTTCAAGATCCTCTTCATTAACATGTTCCAAATCCTCTGTTGTTAAGGATGAATTCACATGACCTGCAAAGAAAGCTTCCAAGACATTATCATTAGCACCAGATGTGCTACAACTACCAGATTCACCAACAGACACAAAAGCAGCATTGTTAGAACTACCATTGGACTGTTTCAGAGCCATCACCTCAGGCTCAAAGTTCCACAGATCATTGTATAGATCTTCAATCTCCTTTTCTTCAAGATCTGTACTTTGTCTAAGTCCCACAGTGTACATATTCCAATCTGTGCCTAATGATCTTAAAAACTTCCTATTCAAATCATCCTTATCAATCTTAACATTGTGATTTTCAAGATCACCCACAAGTTTTTGAAATCTATCAAAAGTCTGAGTCAAAGTTTCAGACTTTACACCTGCAAAGTTTTCAAATTGTTGTTTTAGAAGAGATCTCTTATTCTTCTTGGTGTTGTCATTACCACCAAATCTCTTAACAATTGCTTCCATGAGAACCTGAGCATCTTCACAGTTCTCAAATTTTCTTTGATACTCATTAGGAATAGACAAAAGTAGAGTACTTAATGCCTTCCACTCTGTTGCTCTTTCTTTCCTCTCTGCATCAGTCTTTGGTGGTGGTCTTTCTTCCTTTTTACCATCTGCATCCTTAGTATAGACTGGTCCATTAGTAACTACCTCCCACATCATATAATCCGTCAGCAACATGTATTGTCTAATCCTAGTCTGCCATAGCTCAAACTCATCGGGTTTGAGCATGGGGATCTTTGTAGCTTGAATACCTTCCATCGTTTCAGTAGACATGTTGTTATTTGAAAAAGCTGCAAAATTCAATTACCTTCTTCAAGATCAAAGTAATATCAAGCTCTGATACCACTTGATGATCCCAGCTAGAGATCTTAGTATGTATTACTTTGATTGATTATTAATAAGCTTGCGGAATAGTTTATTAATACCTTGAAGAACAAACTTGAATATAACAGAATATCTAACAAAAGCTTCAATATTAATATTAATAATACGAACACACAATTGTGTTAGGGTTTACAACCTTGAAGCTAATAACTAGAATGAATCGTATCTATCTAAGTTTTACAGGATCTCTATTTATAACATATAGAGTCCTTTACAGAATCAAACTATTATGGAATCATATCTATTCTATAATTTTCTCTAACAGACTATATCTAACCAACAGTGGTTATCTATATATCTAACAGGGACAGTACTCGTATATTACTAACAGCGGTTGAGTACTTGATACTAAATACAGATTACACATTAACAGTGGCACTGTTAGACTAAAATTAGTTAACAGCGGCAACTACTAACTAGCAGTGGCAATCTACTAACAGCGGTAAACTTCTAACAGCGGCAGTATACTTGTACTCTGAGCAGATTCGACAGTGGTTCAGGTCTCAACAGAAGAAAAAGAACTCCAAGAAAAATCTAATATGCTGGAAGTGTGGGAAGTCTAGGCATGTCAAGATGGATTATCCAGGTGAAGCGGATTCGGCAAAGGACTCCAACTCTGCTGACAATGTCTCCATTCTCACGGAGAATAGTGAGTTCTATTAAGAGATGACATCCTCATGGTGTGTCCGCGCCACCATGGGAAAGGGATGGTTGTCAGCGGTTCCACAGGTATTTACACATGGGCATTATTTTAGCTTAAAATGCAAGGTGTGTGGTGGAAATTGACGTCGATGGCCGAAGAACTTCCAAGTGTGCCAAACAGAGGAAGTTGCACCATAAACCGTTTCTGCAAGTTTTTTTCGACATGTGCCGAGGTGAAATGCTTAGAATGAGTTATTCTGAGTAAAGATACTCTTTTATGGTGGAGTATTATCGCACCCCCCAGTGACACGTGGCAGCGGAAGTAGGAGGTGTCACGGGGGCGCCGACCAAATAAAATATCGTCACACAAAGATTACAACAAACGACCTCTATATGAGATGTTTTAATAAAAAGTTACATTTCATAAATAAAACGGTTATAAATGTTATATCAAAAATATTGGAGTTCGCATTAAGAGTGTAGAGATTTCTAATACATAAATGTTGATACAAAATATCGTAATGCAATCTAATCTCTTGTTGTTTGTGAAAACATGCGACTCGAGCTAATGCTTTCCAAAAGCATCCTATTGCCTTGTCTCCTGTAGGTAGTCCTACTACGCCTGTGAACCTGAGAAATACATGCTAAAAGGTCAACATAAAGTTGGTGAGTTCATAGGTTTACGCAGTTAAAATCATAGTATGAACCACAAGATTTCATAGTTATCAAAGTAGCACGAATGCCAAAGTGAATCATAGTATACTATTGCCATGAGCTCATAGTCCGAAGCTTAATCGTAGTTGTTTACCCCCAGTGAGTGTATAACCAGTACACTCGGCTGTACGAAATATTATGCATCCGTATAGTGGTTAGAGCGACTAACCCGGATGGCGGATTGTCAGGTCCCGATAGATCTATCCATAATGTTCGCGCTTAGTATTAACGTACTATGATATTTGTTAGCGGCCATCGTAGTGTGGTTTAGTTACTCATGCAATAAGTATAAGAGTTTTCGTTACTTGCGTTCATATGTAAAACAGTTTATAAAACAGAGCATGTATTCTCACCCCAAAGTAAAAAGCAGTAAAAAGTGGGGCTATGAAACTCACCTTACGTTTGCAGGTAGCAAGCAATTATTAATTAAGCAAGCAAGCCGGTGTGTAACCTTCTAACGTCATAAACGTATAAGGTTGTGTAAATAGATATCTCATAAGACCATCTATAGCGATTGTATAAGTGGGGGTCAATGTCCACTTAAGCCAATCGTGTAGGTGAAGGTTTAATGTCCACCTAAAGCTAGTTCATCAACTAGTATGTCCAAATAAGTTGTTCAAGTTCGTTTATTATAAACATGTACGACCCGTTGGTGAAAGTTTGTAATAATAATTCATTTAGACATTATTATTAAGTTTGTTTTGTTGTATACTATACATTAGTACATATTGTGTATTGCTAATAGATTATTTAGTTCGTAAAAACCTTAAACTGTAGGTCAAACCTGGTCAAAGTTGGTCAAACTGGTCAAGGTTGGTCAAACCTGGTCTAACTGGTCAAAGTTAGTCAAACTTGGTCAAACTGGTCAAGGTTGGTCAAACCTGGTCTATTTATGAGTCACTTCTCAATTTATGAGTCACTTACTGATTTTATGAGTCACTTCTCAATTTATGAGTTACTTACTGATTTTATGAGTCACTTCTCAATTTATGAGACATTTACTGATTTTATGAGTCACTTCTCAATTTATGAGACACTTACTGATTTTATGAGTCACTTCTCAATTTATAGAGTCACTTCTCAATTTATAGAGTCACTTCTCAATTTATGTGTCGGTTTCTAATTCGGGAAACTTTCTAAGTTTAGTTTTCAGTCCAAGATATTAATTAAGCCATCCAAACGCATTTTTGTTACCACTTTCCAAAAATAGTAAGTTTTGTCGTTTTTATAAACCGAGCCGTTTTTGTTGACTTGGTCAAACTTACTCGGTTTGACCCGAAACTTTCCTAAAACCCTTAGATATGTTTAAAAGTTCCAAAAAGTAATTATTTCTATTCATAGCATGCTTGAAAGTGTCGGTTTTCAAAATATAACTTTAAAGCTTCAAAATCTCACATTTTCCGTTTTGTCGGCTTAGTTCGCAATAGGATTTCTACTATTTCTAGTCCAAATTAGGTTCCACCACTTTAACCAACTGATCTTCTACATTTCTAGACCATTACATAACTTTTCTACCTATTTTAAAGGTTATCTAAGTATATAAATAAAATCCACAAAAGTTCCTATCTCATATTCGGATTTCATACAGATCAGTCCCACAAATCAGCTCCTAGAGAAAAATACGTACGGATCTGGTAAAAACGTAAAACATGAAAGTTGTAGATCTTTTAAATACGCAAATTTGAAAAAAAAATGCATCGTCGAACTCCTCCTAGAACTCAAGATATGACGTTTTTACTAAACTGAGTTTTTGTAGACAGATTATGTATCTTTTATGAATAAATTGTAAAAACATATTTTAACATGGTATTTGGACATAATAGTGATAGATGAATATAATAACATCAAAATCAGTAGTATTCAAGTATATTTCTAGAGAGTGAAAGTGGGTTTCCTCACAATGAGATGATGAAAGAAAGAAGGAAAGGATGATGGTGATGATCTTGTTCTTGAGCTTGCCTTCTTCTTCTTCTCTTGTTCTTCAAATGGAGATGATTTTAATGATGATTGTAAAGGTATATGGGGCTGGTTTCTCCTGAGTTTTTGAGAGAGATGAGTGAAGGGACATTGAGAGGAAGTGAGAGGTGGAAGAGTAAAAGGGAGAGTAAAATGATGGAAGTAAAGAAATGATTAAGTCTTACTCTTGCATAGTGCCTAATTGGACCAAAATGTGGTGATCACATGGAGGTGGGAAGGGAGGGACCAGCCAAAGGGGGGCCCAATCAAGGGTGTTTTGGTCATTTGTTGTTCCCAATTTAATTTGTTGCGTTTTTCGTTCGTTTACCCGATTGTTTCGACGTTTATTTATACGTTAAACGTTTAATACACGCGTTTAAGTAACGGTTTAAATTCCGATATTTTCACTTGAAATATTTTATCTAAATGCTTGAAAACATTTATAAAAATGTTCCGTTAATTCGTCGGCTTCGATTTGCGTGTTAGTTCTACGGAGGTTTAAATCGCGTAACGTTTTAAATAGACGTTTTTATTGACGAATTATTATACGATGTTTTTAATAATAATTTCATACAAAATAATATATTTTAAATTATAAAAATATATTTCGAGTTTCGTTCGATTGTCGGGCGCGTTCCGCGCGTTTATGTTGCGTTTGCGTTACTTTACGATATTAGTGATTCGTTAAATATTATCATCATAATATTTGTAAGTTTTTAAGTTTATTAAATAATTTCATATTATTTAATATTTTGTTCACCAACGTCCGTATAGTTTGTCAGACTCCGTCCGGTTGTTTCGCGTAATTACAACTAATTACGTAAGCGTAATATAAAACAATTACGTAGGTGTATATTCACAATAATATACAAATAGTTACACGTAATTACAAGTATTTAGCCTAAATCACATCTAAATACACGTAATTAGGGTTTCGGTTAAGTTTAAAAGTTAACCTAAATTGCCGGGTGTTACAAGTATGTTAATTCTCTTCGAATTATGATTGTCGATCGAGACAATGGTTCTGATGATGGAATAGAGTTATTTTTATTTTATCCATGGTGGAGATTGTTGGTTTTTGGCTAAAATAAAAAAGGAAGTTTTGTCCCACATTGGTGGATGGAACAAAAGAGGGGGTGACTCCTTAGTTATAAAAGGAGGCCTAAGCCTTAGTTTCAAAATGTAACAAATCAATATACATTTTAAGTATTTGATTCTTTCTTTCTCCCTTTGGTTTAAAGTGTCTAAGGTGTGAGTCAAATCTTTGGAGGGTGTGAGTGTTGGTTGGGCAGTGGCTTAAAAGATTAGTCTATGTGATTGTAATAATTTTTCATATAGTGGAATCTTTTCTCTTTGGAGGCCCGTGTTTTTTTTTCCAGTTTTGAAGTTTCCACGTATATTCTTTTGTTCATATTTCTTTACTGTTTTCATTGGTCAGGTTGTTTGGGAATCTTTGAGACCGTTTTTCCCAACAGTTTGGCATCAAGACTCTCAGATCTTATGAACCAGTTGGATGAGAAAGTAACTGCAACAACTGAAGTATGAAATTTAAGCAAAAATTGTTTGTTGTAAAAGGTAAAACATAACCTCCATAGTGTGATTCCTATAATAACATTTACCAGGATGGTAACTCATAAAATGAGCAATTGTCCGCTACATCTTTAATCAAATAAAAAATCTTGTAACAGTGCATGTGTTTATATGGAAGGGAAATATCCAAAAAGAAAAAAAGTTCAAGAAATTTATTTTTCATATATCAATGATATGTACTGTCAAGGACGTTTGCATTGGGTTAAAACTTATAAGTACCTAAGAATATGTATATGTATATTTTTTAATTAAACAATTGTTTATATCTTGAAACTCATATAACTAGTCAACTGTCAAACATTTTGTAAAGTAAACAAGTACTTAATTCCCGCGAACCCATATGAAATATCATCATTAGTGGAAAAATCATCAATTCCATTTGGGCGAACGTAATGTTATGCATAACTTGGGTTAATATACACGGAGGGGATTAAAGTATCCCAAAATGTTCGCTTGGGGTACTAAAGTTTATGATTTGACCAAACTATGAGTTAACTATATGTATTGTGTTTAAGGGTAACTAAAGTTTATTAATATGTTTACAAGGATAACTAAAGTTTATTAAAATGTTTACAAGGATGATAAAAGTTTATAAAATTGTTCAAATTGATGAATCTTTATCAGTTTATTTTCCACTTGGGAGGGGTTTTAAAAGTTGGGTTATATTTTTGTCAAATAATAAACTTTAGCACCCCAAGCGAACATTTTGGGATACTTTAATCCCCTCCATGTGTATTAACTCGCATAACTATTATGTGGTGGTTGTAACAAAAACAAGTAAGCAATCATAGATGTTGAATTTGAAAGAAGAGTTCAGATAAATATGTTGCGACAATTCGTAAGTTGTAATTCAAGCATACCGGTCTATGAGAATTGAATTGAATCCTTGTAATGGGACTAACAACACCATACCATGTAATCTGTAACATATGTCTTTAAATCCATTTGTTTCATAAAATGTCTTTGATTAAACTTGTTGACGGTTATAGTTGACTTTTCAATTTTCATAGTAAACTAACCATTACTATTTCAACAAGAAAATACCCAATCCCGCATATATGAGGTCTGGGAGAGATAAGATGTAAACAATCATTCATCTACCTAAATAATAATAAAATGTGTAAAGTTTAATATATAACGAAACAATAAACCCTATAATAAGTAAAATATATGATCAATAGCGAATTTTATTTCATAGTCATACATACTTCAAAGGTTTACACTAGAAATTGGTAGACGTTCCTGATGAAACCGAAACCGATAATATTATTTATAACTAAATCGAATGAATTACAAATGAAATATACAAGGGTTTATATAAGAAAACCCTAAGGCTAACCCTAACCGATAATGGGCCTGGGCTAACATGCTGACTAACAACTGGGCTAACGGGCCTTATTTATCTAACATCCCCCCTCAAACTCACAATGCGGCAGCAACAAACATTGTAAGTTTGTCAGACAAAAAATGAAAACGCGAAGCAGAGTGCGGCTTGGTAAAAATATCTGCAACTTGTAAAGTAGAAGGAACGAAAGGCAAAGAGATAGTGCCAAGCTCGAGATGATGACATGTGAAGTGACAATCTATCTTAATATGCTTGGTATGTTCATGAAAAACCGAGTTGCGCAATCTGAATAGCACTCTTATTGTCACAATACAATGGGGTAGGATTACTAATGTTGACACCCATATCTGCAAGCAACGTGACCAAACAATCTCACAAGTAGTAATAGCCATGGCCCAATACTCGGCTTCTGTTGAAGACCTGGAAGTGACATTCTGCTTCTTACTCTTCCACGAGATAAGAGAATCACCAAGAAAAACACAAAATCCAGTAGTAGACTTACAATTGGTAGAATCACTATCCCAATCATCATCACAATAGGCATGTAATTGTAAAGTGGATGTAGCAGGAAACAATAATGCCTGAAACTGAGTACCACACAGATACCGAAGAATACGAAGTACAGCAGCCCAGTGAACTGTAGTAGGAGCGGCTACAAACTGACTAACAACATGAACCGCGTGAGCAATATCCGAACGAGTCACCGTATGATAAACCAGACTACCCACAATAGTACGATATAAGCTAGGATAAGGCAAAGGAACACCATCAGAGGGAGTGTACTTTGCATTGGTCTCGAGAGGAGTATCAATAGTTTTTTTGTCCGTAAGGCGTGCACGTTCAGATAAATCCGCTATATATTTTGACTGAGATAAAAGATAACCTTTCGGAGAAGAGGCAACTTCAATACCCAAAAAATAACGTAGTAATCCCAAATCTTTCTGTGACACCCGCCAAATTAAGACTTTAATTAGTGCTTAAACTACTTGTAATTACATGTATTTAGTTTTGTAATATTCTAAATATATGTGACATTTTGTGTAATTACATACACGCGTACGCGATTTGTTTAAATCGTACACTTATGAACCGGACGAGGTCCGACATTATTTACTATGGACGTTGGTAACAAACTTTATAAATAATGTGGAATGATCCAAATAAACATTATCTACTATAATATATTACGATAATATACTACACGAATTTCGCATTGTTTAAAACATATCATGCCGACGAAACCGCGCGAAACGCACTTGAACGAGCGATTAATAACCAAATTATATTTTTGTAATTTTGATAACTTGAAATAAAGTATTTTGATAAAATACTTCGGTTGAAAATATTTCGGATATACTTTAACATATTTATAAATCTTAAAAAGATTTTGCGATTAAAGGACTACGGGATTTAACCGACTACGAGTCGTGACACGAAAATTGGGAAACAAGAACACGCGAGCCCGAGACCCAAATGGGTCGACCCTGACCCTCGGACCCAACCCACCGACCCATGATCCATCCCCTTATTAACCCCATCCTTTCCCATTTTTTTTCATTTCATTTACACACACAAAACACCAAACACATTCTTCTTCTTTTTCTCTCAAATCGCAGCCCCAAACCACCCCAAAAACGTCACCAAAAACTCATCATCTTGCGGAGTTGATTCAAGAGAAAACGATCACCATCTCAAGCTCTCCATCTTCATCTTCTCCATTTTCGATTTCGTGGTAAGAAACTTTAAAACTCTTTTAAATTACTTTTAAAGCTTTCATTTACATGCTGGAAGGTTACACAACGAAATTATGTCCAAAAACCGACTTAAAATACGTTTTTAAAGTTTAAAAATACGATCAGTTCATCCTGCGAGTTGAGATCCCAGTTCAATTCGTCCTACGAAGTGAACCGAGACTTCGACTCGCGAAGTCTACCTGCGAATTGACCTGACCTGCGAATTGACCTGACTTGCGAACCGACCTGTCCTGCGAGTCGAGACCTACGAGTCGAGATTCGCGAACCCACTATGTCTTGCGAGCCCAATCTCAGTTCGCATCGCGAACTCAGTCCGCACCACAATTTCAGTCCGCGGTCAACCTTGGTCAATTTTCCCGATTTTGAATTTTCGATGCTCGATCCCAGCAAGGGGCTCTGCCCCTTGGACCCCGCCAAGGGTTGCCACCCCTTGGACCCCGTGATGTGACGTAAAAAGTCATGTTTTCAAGGGCATTATTCCCCACTTTTTGGCACATCTTTGGTGAAAACATTATAAAACAATCATTATTTACTAAAATTCTCTAAAGTGCTCAAAATATAGACGTTGCTACAAAAGTCACTAAATACATCCGAATAACGATCAAAACTATACAAATAAACAACAACCAATTCTCACACCCTCATTTACCTTATTAAAAACATATTATAACCTTATGGTATGTTGTAATAGGTAAAATCAAGATGGGAGAATCAAGAATCATGCAAATCTGATAAAGAACGGAGAAGACAGGACGATTACCGACACCTATAAAGTCATTTCGGCTATGCTTGAGCTATAGACATCCAATTTCAGTGAGATTGGCACCATTAGAATCGTAACGGAATTACGAAGCCATAGACGAAATAATCGAGTAAAACGGACGCATAACGAAGAAGATACGGACGTTTTAAGCATCGCACGAATCAGACGGAAGCCGTATACGGCCTTGCCAAGACCGTATACGGCCTTGTACACACCGTATACAGACTTGGGCAAGCCGTATACGGCCTTTGACACCCCATATGCTACCCGTTTGTGCTTTGTTTGCTTGTACGTTGGTGCTTCGTGACTTGTACGGCTGATTTCACCCTTTGCCTATAAATAGAGGGTCATCACCTCCCATTTCACCACACCATTCTTCATTCCACTCATTTCCTCACTCTCACTTTCTCTCTCACACACTCTCTCTCTCTCTACTCTCTCTCTTCTTTTTCTCTCTCTAGAATTAGGGTTAGCATCAGTTAGTTCTCAGTTAATATTTAACTGAAACTAACGGAGGGGCTACTTTTGTAATAGCATAGGGAATAGTTCAGGGGCTTTTCTTGTAATATTGTCGAAGATATTGCGGAGGTTCTGCCTGTACTCTCTTGCTAAATGCTTATTCAATCTACGCTTTATTAACGGTTACTTCTTTCCTTATCTGTTATAATGATGATTGCTATTGTTATTATGCTAGATTTAGGATCTGTTATTATGCGTAGTGAGTAGTTCCTTGTGTGTTTGTTATGATGTAGTTAGTTTATATATGTATGGGGTGATGCTGCTTTAATATACAATTGAAAACCCGGTGTGCTGTTACTTTATATTTATGATTTCTAAACCTTTTTATAATCGCCTTTCCTCCAAATAAACGTGGTAAGAACCTTTATGACAAGGAGTCACGAACCTTGATCAAACGGTCACTACCTATCTGTGTTTTCTAAAATAATAAACATGGTCTGAATTGTGTAACTGTGGAAATACTATCTAAACCTTTCGTATAGTACACCGTGAATCAATCAGGGATTTATTGGGGATAGTGAGGGCTGGTTTAAATCATAGATGGTAGCACTATAATACAAACTTAGTTTATATTAGTCCGGGGTGACCGTAAAGTATGTGATACCGGAAAGACCACGATAAACGGCACTGTACTTCGTATAGCGTTGAAAACACCTCTGGTGGAGTACAAATACGTGGAAGCTAAGGAAATGTCGGTGGTTGAAGACTGTTGATGAACGCCAAAATGTGCTATTTTATAGTGCTAGTTACCCCTTAGTTATTAATTTCTTATGCATTTGATTTGAATTCGATACTCATTTCGTTCATATTTGCATTTAAGAATTATCTGGAGCTTGAATTATAAAAGAAACGGAAAACGAGTGAATATCGAAGAAAAGATGCTAAAAATTGTGGAGCTTGAAGAATGGAAGTCGATTGGCTGAAGATTTGAGATTTTCAATCCATACGGCGTATGGAAATCCATACGGCGTATGGATCAGTTGAGCCGGGCCGTCAGAAGACGCGGGTCAAACCCATGGACTTTTCAATCCATACGGCGTATGGAATTCCATACGGCGTATGGATTGATTAGGCAGAAACCCTAAATACCTCATTTTGCTCTCATTTTGAGGCTATCACTTCACATTTTTTTCTCCAGTCGATTTCTTCATTTATAAAATCATTTTCTAGAGCTTTTGAAGGAAAAAAGAGCAAGAAGATTCAAGGGCTTTCATTCATTCATTCGTTATTTCGTTATTTCGGTTCGAATACACTTTTCTTTTCATTCGATTATGAATTGTGATATGATATTGGTTCTGATTTTTTGTAAAAGTATGATTAGCTAGTTCTATTATGTGTTTGCTTAGATGAGAATACTTAATTGATGGATTGATTGTTATAATTGCGAACGTATTGGATTTTATTTAATGTTTATGTGTTTATTCGTTAATCCTTGGGTATTTAATGATTGTTGCTGATTACCTAGCGTGAGTTCATAATCAGTTGAGATTGATTTCCTGTTGGTTGTGAATTTATTGATAGTTGTTGATTTTGATTGATAATTATTGCCGAATATATTGAGTTTGACGGGCTAGGGTTAATAGTTAGTAATGATTATTAATGGACAAGATAACTTTAATCGGTTATAGACTTTGTTGATTCAAGTCAAAAGAATAAATCACATAAACGGTGTTGAATTAATTTAGAATACAGTTTTGTGGACAACGTTAAATTGAACTGTTAATGTGTTGAAAACAACCTTGTGTCTTTCTTAATTGTATTGAATTCAGTTTATCTAGTAAGGAGGATTGATATATTTGAAAGGGCACGATAGAATCCATACGTGAGCAATTGAATAAAATGATATCCGGATTTTAAGGAAAGTAATCTAAGCAAATGCATTTCTTTTATCATTTGAATTAAATCTTTTATTTAAGTAATTATTTTTGTATTTCTTATTTTATAATTAAGTTTTATTTAATAAATCATTTCTTTTATAATTGTTACTCAATTGTTCGATCGGAACTAAAACGTCCCCACTTTTTACTGCTTTAATTAATTGTAGCAATTTCCAACTTGTTAATATTGACATCCGTTCCCTGTGTTCGACTCGGACTTACTAAACTATACTATATATGATCAGGTATTCTTGCCTGTGTTGTGTGTATTAAGTTAGGTATTTTCCATTTTAAAACTAAAGCCCCGTTTACACGACATCAAGTTTTTGGCGCCGCTGCCGGGGAGCGGTTTGTTTCAATTAAATAAATTGGAAGTTTTCTTTTGTTTATAATTTTTAGTTAATTTATTATTTATTTGTTACTTGATTAGTTGATTTCTTTTTCACTATTAGTTATAAGTTAGGGTAGTCAGGTAGCCTGTTCTGCTGATTTGCCAGGTACGATACAGGAGTTTATGACCCGCTCAACTATTCCAAACCCAACTGACCCTTTTGAAGAACCCGAACGTATATTCCATCAAAGAAGACGCGCCGCTTCACCACCACCGAACTCATCGTTAACCAATAACCTTTTTACCCCACGAACCAGGAACTACCGTTCATATTTAGAAAGCGATTTTGGAGAGTGCCTACGATTTCTTTTTAACGATCAACTAGATAACACAATGGCAGAAGATATCGCCAACATAACTCTCGAAGAGTATTCGAGTCGGATGCGTAATGACCGTGGCACTGGAGTAGTAAGGCCAGCGATTGTACAAGATGTGGAGTTTGAAATCAAGGGACAGTTCCTCAAGGAGCTTAGGGAGAATCCTTTCTGAGGAGAAGAAAGGGAGGATGCTAATGATCATGTGGAGAAAATCGTGGAGATAGCCGATATGTTCAACGTTCCTAACATCACACGCGATCAAGTTATGCTCAGGGTATTCCCAATCACACTCAAGGGAGCTGCTAAGAGATGGATTCAAAACGAGCCAGCTGGTCCATAACCACATGGGAAGACCTTCGCACTAAGTTTCTGAAGATGTATTGTCCTCCTTCCAAAACTTCAAAGATGATTGACGAGATCAGAAATTTCAAGCAGGAAATGGATGAGTCACTACACCAAGCTTGGGAGAGATATAAGGACCTGATGCATAAGTGCCCGCAGCACGACCTGAACGATCAACAAGTCGTGAGTATTTTCTATAAAGGAGTGGATCGCGCCACGAGACAGCAACTGGATTCCCAAGGGCCTATTCCCAAGAAGGTCCCTCGTGATGCTTTGACTACCATTCGCGACCAAGCGAAACACTCTCAGTTATGGGATGATGGCACTTCTAGGCGAAAGAGATATCAAGAAGGTTACTGAGACTGTCCATGCTATCCAAGTGGGATGCAACAACTGTGGAGGAAGCCATTTAGTGAAGGATTGCCCAGAGATGCGAGCGGGAGAACAGACTGAGGAAGTCAAGTATGGAGAAGCTCAAGCACCATATCGTCAGGGCGGTGGAAACTTTTTCAGAAGACCATACCAAGATGGAGGGCGACCGTTTCGCCAAACTCAACCTGGATTTTTCACCAAGGAGCAGCCAGGTTGTGACACCCCCAAATTTAATGATTTGCGGAAGCTCGAATTGGGTGTCACTAATCAATAAACAAAGCACATAAGATATAATGAACGACCACTATATGCGTCATTTTAAACTTGTATTAATAAAGTAAACGTTTACATCAAAATAATGTTACATTAGCTCGGTTCCTGAAATTGAGAGATTACATAGCATAATTACTTTTACAAAATATAATAATGCAATCAAATCTCTAGTTGTATGTATGCTGACTCGAGCTAATAGTCCCTGCCTATGCAGCCAATCTATTGCTGGGCACCTGTGATACATACTAAATTGGGTCAGCGAAAACGCTGGTGAGCTCACAGGTTTATATGTCAATGTATAATTGTAAGAACCGGAAGGTTTATATTGAATTTAAAATGCAATTAAGCAAAATAAAAGTTATACAATCCATGAGCACATAGTCTGAGCTTAACTTGAGCGCTAGGTCCAATTAAGGAAAACTAACTGGTTTGCCTCCTACGAGTGTCTAATCCACACTCGTCTTCCCAAATGCTAATACATCCGTTTGACCGGTTAGTGCGTGCTAACCCGGATGAGGATTGTCAATCCCATATGATATCATATACTAACATTCACGCTAAAATATTAGAGACTATGCTATAGAGGACTTTTGAATTGATTAGCTTGAAACTCATGTAGTATTTGAAGGTTGGTACTTGCGTTCTACTCGTAAAACAAAACAGAGCAGTAATATCACACCCCTAGTCGTAAAATAGTGAAAATGGGGCTATGAAACTCACCTGAGTCTTGAAGTGTTTAATTTAATAAACTTGAAGTAATTAGCGGTGAATTGATGTCCAAGGACTTGAAACCTGAATGTGTTCACGACACTTGATTGTTATTAATTGTACCGGTATCTCGAAAGACTACCCTTGTAGTTGTTATACAACTATATATGTCCAAATTACTACGATCTTTTTGATTGTATTGTTACAAGTTACTACGACTTGTTTAATTGAATTTGATACAAGTTACAAAGACTTGTTTGGTTTTGAAGTATGTTTTGAAAACAAGTACGGCCCGTTGGTGATTGTTTGTAATAATAATCTCATCATTAAATTTTTGGTCTCGAAACATTATACTTGAATAGTATGTTTCAATGTGTTTTAGAAGTCGTATCGCACGAGTATTTGAAATTGTGCAAGTTCAACACTTGGTGAGAAATGTGCTTACGGAATCTAAGTACGGGGGTCCGGGGGCAGCGCCCCTGGTAGCGGGGTCATAGGGGCGGCAGCCCCTGGCGGGGTCCAAGGGGCAGAGCCCCTGGCTGGGGTCGAGCTGCCAGGTCAGCTTGGAAAATTTTTTATTTCTACTATATTGCTTTAAGGAAAAACGCATCTGGACTTGAATTTGGGTGAAATCAAGTGATAAAATTTTGGTCTCGACACTTAGTAAAAAAAAGTTGTAAATATTATGTTTTATGCGACATAATATGCGACATAATAATTTGTTATGCGACACAAGGGTTGTGTCGCATAGAAGTGTGACACAAGAGCTTAGCGACACAAGGGTTGTGTCGCATAAGCGTACAATGCTGATTCAACAGCGACATAGCGATTGTGTCGCATGGTATTTGCGACATAAGGTACGACACAATATTGTGTCGCAAAAGGTCCGACATAACTGAGTTTTTACGACACAAAATACGACACAAGGGGTTTTATGCGACACAACCTGCGACACAAGGCTTGTGTCGCAAAGATGAACACCAAAACAGAACCCAGCGACTGTCGAAGATTTTTGACCCAAAACTCAAATCTAACCCATTTTTAAGCTATAAAATCGTGTTTTACTTTTGTAATGGACATATATAAACCCAAATAACCCGTAAACATGTAAAAATAAGCTAAAACGAGAGGTTTCGGGATTTTGTCGGAAACTTACAAAGTGCCAAAACGAAAATCCGTAAAGATGGAAATGTAGATCGTGATGCGGTGGTCGTTAATCTCTAAAAACCTTGATGATCCGAGGTCGTTTTGGGTGTTTATTTTGATGATTGGTGAGTTGTGTGGGTTTTTGGTTTAGAGAGAAAAAGAAGAAGAAAAGGTGAGGATGATGGTTATTATGAAAAAAAAGAAAAAGGGGAAAACCCTTTTTGGGGGTGAGAGGGGGCCGGCCCACATGGGCCCCACCCATGTGTGGTTGGCTCCAAACTTCGTTCCTGCGTATTCGCGCTCCGTGTGGTGTTCGTTTTCCCGATTATTTAAAACGTTAAATATTTATTTATACATTTCAAAATACGGATAATTTCCCTCCATTTTTGTTGAAGTATTTTACCAAGTACTTGATGGTTGCGTTATGATTTATAACTTTAATTTGCTTTGTTTTGTTTTCGCGCTTAATATTTTAATCGCGTAGACGTTAGTTGTACGATACGAAATGAATACGAAATATTATAAGGATAATATTTTGGATATAATTATGTTATTAAATAATATTGTATTATTTAATAAAATTGTTCACCAACGTCCGTATTTGATTGACCGAAATACATTCGATTTTAAATTTGTACGATTTAATCAAACCGCATAATTGTATATATATATATATTTAACAACAATATATATATTGATTGATACATTAATTAGCCTAACACAAAACTAATTACATGTATTAAAACTTGATTAGGCACTAATTACTAGTCATAATTTGACGGGTGTCACACAGGTGCATCATCTTCAGACAAGCAAGCTAATTTAGAAGAAATGATGGGTAAGTTTCTCACGTCCAATGAGAAATTCATTACGAGCTCTGGACAAAGGATGGATGCCACCGACGCTGCATTGAGAAACCAAGGAGCTGCGATTAAGCAGATTGAAAGGGATGTTTCCAACATAGCCAAAATTCTTCAAGAGAGATTCCCTGGGACCCTACCTGGATACACTGAGACCAATCCACGGGATCAGGCGAAAGCGGTGATCACCCGGAGTGGAAGGGGTTTTGAAGACCCCATTCCAAAGAAGAAACCTGTTTCTCAACTCCTACCGCAGAAAGAGAAGGAAGTAGAAGTTGTGGAAAGTCCCAAGGTGAACACTGAGGCTGAAGAATTGCTAAAGATAAGCAATATGCAAAGGATCATGCTCCGCCACCACCTTATCCAGCAGCTTTGAGAAGAGGGAAAGATGATGCTCAATACCACCAGTACCTAGAGAATCTGAAGCAACTGCACATTAACATCCCATTCGTGGAAGCCGTTGCTCAAATGCCAAAGTATGCAAAGTATCTGAAGGAACTTTTAACTAATAAGAGCAAACTGATGGAGGCAACTACGGTGACAATGAACGAGAGATGTTCAGCAGTTATGCAAAATAAACTTCCACCGAAAGTGAAAGACCCTGGGAGTATTACCCTTCCTTGTCTGATTGGAAGTTTAGACCTTACTCATGCATTGGCTGACTTGGGGGCAAGCATATCAATAATGCCTTATACTATGTATGCCAGACTTAAGTTAGGGGAACCAAAGCCAATTAGAATGTGCATTGAGTTAGCAGATCGTTCAGTTCAATATCCTAGGGGCATGGTAGAGAATGTGCTAGTTAAGGTGGATAGGTTTGTTTTTCCGTGTGATTTCATCATTCTGGACATGGTTGAAGATAAAAAGGTACCTATCATTTTGGGAAGACCTTTTCTAGCCACTGCAAGGGCATTGATTGATGTTCATGATAGAAAATTCACTCTGAGGTTAGGAGACGATGAAGTAGTGTTTGATGTCAACAAATCAATGCGATATCCTGCTGCAGTTGATGATACTTGCTACTTTGTGAGTGCCAGAGAAATGACTGATGATGAGGAGTTCCTTCAAAGTCTCATGGAAGATGAAGATCTTGATCCCATGATTCTGGAAGGATGGACGGGAAGCATAGAAGCAATTAGAGCTATTGAAGAATTCGATAAAATGGTTGAGGAGTTAGAGTTCGAGAGTGATGAGGAATTAGAAAGTGATAAGCCGACTTAGAACGAAGAATCGGTTGAGAATGATGGTATTTTAGTCAAGAAAGAGACTCGCATCACTATACATGGGATTCCCTGTTCACGAGAAGAGGTGTTGGCATGTAAATCTTCTTTTGAAGAACCACCAAAGTTAGAATTGAAAGATTTATCGACCCATTTGGAATATGCATACCTACAAGGAGAGTCGGATTTGCCAGTTATCATTTCATCCAAGCTATCAGCAAACGAGAAAGAAAGTCTGCTAAAAGTTCTGAAGGAACATAAGCATGCTATAGCATGGACGATCGGTGACATCAAGGGAATTAGCCCATCATATTGTACGCACAAGATCCTTATGGAATCTGATTTCAAACCAGTTGTGCAACCATTAAGACGATTAAATCCTAAGGTTACGGATGTTGTGAGGAAGGAAATCATAAAATTGCTTGACTCTGGATTGATATACCCGATTTCTGATAGTCCATGGGTCAGCCCCATTCATGTTGTGCCAAAAAAAGGAGGTATGACAGTGGTTGCGAATGAGAGGAATGAGTTAATTCCCACAAGAACTGTTACTGGATGGAGGGTCTGTATCGATTATAGAAAGCTGAATGATGCGACACGCAAGGATCACTTTCCCTTGCCATTCATTGATCAGATGCTCAAACGTCTAGCTGGAAAAGAGTATTATTGCTTTCTAGACGGATTCTCCGGGTACTTCCAAATCCCAATTGATGCAAATGATCAAGATAAGACTACTTTCACCTGCCCATTCGGAACTTTCGCTTATCGGAGAATGCCTTTCGGTCTATGTAACGCACCCGCCACATTTCAACGGTGCATGATGGCAATATTCCATGATATGGTAGAAGACAGCATGGAAATATTCATGGATGACTTCTCTGTGTTTGGAGATTCTTTTGATAAGTGTCTGATGAATCTAAAGAGGATGTTGCAAAGGTGTGAGAGTTCCAATCTCGTTTTAAATTGGGAAAAGTGTCATTTCATGGTACGAGAAAGAGTTGTGTTGGGGCATAAAATTTCAAGAGCTGGTATTGAAGTTGATCAAGCGAAGATTGAGGCCATAGCAAAGCTACCTCATCCAACAAATGTTAAAGGAATACGAAGTTTCTTAGGACATGCTGGGTTCTATAGAAGATTCATCAAGGATTTTTCAAAGATAGCACGTTGATGAACAAGTTGTTGGAAAAGGAAGCTAAGTTCGAGTTTTCAAAGGAGTGCCAAGATGCGTTCAAGATTTTAAAGGAGAAATTGGTATCCGCACCAATTATGATAAGTCCGAATTGGGATCTTCCATTTGAATTGATGTGTGATGCCAGTGATTACGTTGTAGGAGCAGTTTTAGGTCAGAGGGTTGATAAGAAGTTTCAACCTATTTATTACGCAAGCAAGACTTTGACGAGTGCACATGAGAATTACACTACGACTGAAAAGGAATTGCTTGCTATTGTTTTTGCGTTTGATAAGTTTCTCTCTTACCTGGTCCTGTCAAAAACTGTTGTTTTTACCGATCACTCTGCATTAAGATACTTGTTTGGAAAACAAGATGCAAAACCAAGGTTGTTGCGATGGATTTTGTTATTGTAGGAGTTTGACATTGAGATTCGTGATAAGAAGGGAGCGGAAAATCTGGCTATAGATCATCTGTCAAGACTGGAAAATCTAGAATTGGATAAGTTGGATGAAACGGAAATTCGAGATAAGTTTCCTGATGAAAGCTTGTTGAAGGCAATTCTGAATGAATTTCCATGGTTCGCTGATATTGCAAACTTTCTTGTTACAAAGACTCTTCCATCCGGATTGGACTTTAACCAAAGAAAGAGGTTTTTCTCATCTTTACGATATTACTTTTGGGAAGACCCATATCTGTTCAGACAGTGTGCTGATGGAATTGTCCGACGATGTGTAGCTGGAGAGGAATGCGACATAATCTTAGAGCACTGTCATGATGGTCCGGCTGGAGGACATCATGGTCCAAATTACACTGCAAGGAAGGTGTTTGAGGCAGGTTTTTATTGGCCAATAGTTTATAAAGATGCATTCAAGTATGTGAAGGAATACGATGCCTGCCAACGTACTGGGAGAATCTCAAAGAAGGATGAAATGTTGCAAAATCCAATTATGGTAAGCGAGATTTTTGATGTCTGGGGGATAGACTTTATGGGCCCGTTTCCACCTAGCAATGGAAACAAATACATCATTGTGGCTGTGGATTATGTTTCTAAGTGGGCCGAAGCAAAAGCATTACCCACGAATGATGCTCGCGTTGTGGTAAATTTTCTTAAACAGTTATTTTCGCGCTTCGGAGCACCGAAAGCTTTAATTAGTGATCGAGGGACACATTTCACAAATCTGCAATTGGAAAAAGTGCTGCGAAAGTACGGAGTTACACATAAGTTTTCAACTGCTTATCATCCACAGACGAGTGGTCAAGTGGAAGTGACTAATAGAGGGTTGAAGCGTATTTTAGAACGTTCAGTTGAAGGAAACCCTAAGAATTGGTCATACAAGTTGGATGATGCATTATGGGCGGCATGAACAGCATTTAAGTCGTCAGTTGGAACAACACCTTATCACCTTGTTTATGGAAAGGCTTGTCATTTGCCTTTTGAGTTAGAACATAAAGCATATTGGGCTCTACAGAAGTGCAATCTTGATGAGAAGTTAGCTGGAAAGGAAAGAATTGCACAGCTAAATGAGTTGGATGAATTAAGAATAAATGCTTATGACAATTCAAGACTGTTCAAGGAGCGAACTAAGAAATGGCATGATGCTCGTCTTAAGTCGAACCATACATTCGAGAAAGGTGATCAAGTTCTGTTGTATAGTTCCAGATTACATTTGTTTCCAGGAAAGTTAAAGACATGCTGGACTGGCCCCTTTGTTGTTGACAAGGTTTATCCGTTTGGAGCTGTTGATTTGCAAGGATATTCTGGAAAAACTTTCAAAGTCAATGGAAGTAGAGTGAAGAAGTACTATGGTGATATAAGGGACTCCAAGTGTGATTTGGAGATGGATTTGAATTAAGTGGTGAAGCAAGATGTCGAGCTTACCGACGTGATAAACAAAAGCGCTTTCGGGAGACAACCCGTTATTTTGTTAATTTGTATTTTGTTTTATTGTTTTTGTTTTCAGGTTTGAACTTTGTGGGTGTGTTCTCTGGAAACCCTCATGAGACTATAACTCGTCCACTCGGGGTACCGAGGGGTTTAACGGCTTATTGCATGTGCTAAATGCAATCGTGTTGCCTACGGAAGTGTGCTATTGTATTTTATTTCTGAAAGAAGTCCTTCAAGCAAATTGCCTTTAAATCAGGGGAGTTTTCTGTTTCACTTCTTTTCTATTCCCTTTATTTTTATTTTCTTTTGCAATGAGGACATTGCATGTTTCTAAGTGGGGGATGGGGGAAAAGAAGTCTAATTGTCCTTAATTTATGAATGGTAGCTATTGAAAAATATTGAGGTTAAGAGGCATTCTACATGTTAGTCATTTTTCAACCCAAATTTTTGTTTTAAAAATTGTTTTCTATGTAAAGTTTAGCAATCTCGTAACATGCTTTGGGAATGCAAAGAATAAAATGAATTTAATTTTTAAATATTAGATAGTTCATCTTATGATGTATCGATAGGCAATCTATATGAAGGTTGTTGAGCTATTAAGAAATTTAATGCATTAAGTAGGGATTTATCCTATGAGGATCTTTTAGCAAGGTATGACCTTAGTCTTAATTCTTGTATGATAGCGTGTTATAATCCATAATTTTGGGATCCTAATTATCATCATTTGGGAATATACTGGGTGTTGTCTCCTCTGTTGTACGAAAGTACAGACCTGGTTTCCGTCAGTATATTTGATATCAAAATAGAAAAAAAAAAATTGAGTGCAAAGAACTCATAAATTGAAAAACTAAAGCCAAGTTATGTCGCTCTGTTGTACTGAGGTACAGACCTGTCACCAATGTCTTGGTTTGAAAAATGATTGATTTATTTGGATGTTCATTATTTGGAGAATTGTGACACGTTATTTGTATGAGAGTATTTTGCTATAGAAAATCAGGGGTAAGGCCTGCTAGAATAATAATAAATTGAGCTCAATTTCTAAAATTTAGATTGTTTAAGTGGACAACAATATCGGTAATCTGAGTGAATTATCTTTTATGTGTAATAATAATATGTTAGAATGGCTTCCCATGTAGAGTTTCTTGATTGCTGAGTTTTAAGGTAGAATCGATTTTAAGATAAAAATTTGGTTTGCCGAATGCGGTGTAGTTTGTAAGTCCTTTTATGCATCGTTTGCCGTTCATATTTAAAGTTTTGAATTTTTGAGTTACTAGTCTACTTGAGGACAAGTAGGATTTAAGTGGGGGATGTTTGATGAACGCCAAAATGTGCTATTTGATAGTGCTAATTACCCCTTAGTTTGTTTAATTTCTTATGCATTTGAATTGAATTCGATACTCATTTCGTTCATATTTGCATTTAGGAATTATCTGGAGCTTGAATTATAAAAGAAACGGAAAACGAGTGAATATCGAAGAAAAGATGCTAAAAATTGTGGAGCTTGAAGAATGGAAGTCGATTGGTTGAAGATTTGAGATTTTCAATCCATACGGCGTATGGATCAGTTGAGCCGGGCCGCCAGAAGACGCGGGTCAAACCCATGGGCTTTTCAATCCATACGGCGTATGGAATTCCATACGGCGTATGGATTGATTCGGCAGAAACCCTAAATACCTCATTTTGCTCTCATTTTGAGGCTATCACTTCACATTTTTTTCTCCAGTCGATTTCTTCATCTATAAAATCATTTTCTAGAGCTTTTGAAGGAAAAAAGAGCAAGAAGATTCAAGGGCTTTCATTCATTCATTCGTTATTTCGTTATTTCGGTTCGAATACACTTTTCTTTTCATTCGATTATGAATTGTGATATGATATTGGTTCTGATTTTTTGTAAAAGTATGATTGGCTAGTTCTATTATGTGTTTGCTTAGATGAGAATACTTAATTGATGGATTGATTGTTATAATTGCGAACGTATTGGATTTTATTTAATGTTTATGTGTTTATTCGTTAATCCTTGGGTATTTAATGATTGTTGCTGATTACCTAGCGTGAGTTCATAATCAGTTGAGATTGATTTCCTGTTGGTTGTGAATTTATTGATAGTTGTTGATTTTGATTGATAATTATTGCCGAATATATTGAGTTTGACTGGCTAGGGTTAATAGTTAGTAATGATTATTAATGGACAAGATAACTTTAATCGGTTATAGACTTTGTTGATTCAAGTCAAAAGAATAAATCACATAAACGGTGTTGAATTAATTTAGAATACAGTTTTGTGGACAACGTTAAATTGAACTGTTAATGTGTTGAAAACAACCTTGTGTCTTTCTTAATTGTATTGAATTCAGTTTATCTTGTAAGGAGGATTGATATATTTGAAAGGGCACGATATAATCCATACGTGAGCAATTGAATAAAATGATATCCGGATTTTAAGGAAAGTAATCTAAGCAAATGCATTTCTTTTATCATTTGAATTAAATCTTTTATTTAAGTAATTATTTTGGTATTTCTTATTTTATAATTAAGTTTTATTTAATAAATCATTTCTTTTATAATTGTTACTCAATTGTTCGATCGGAACTAAAACGTCCCCACTTTTTACTGCTTTAATTAATTGTAGCAATTTCCAACTTGTTAATATTGACATCCGTTCCCTGTGTTCGACTCGGACTTACTAAACTATACTATATATGATCAGGTATTCTTGCCTGTGTTGTGTGTAGTAAGTTAGGTATTTTCCATTTTAAAACTAAAGCCCCGTTTACACGACATCAACTGTATCACATCCTGGTTGAACACAAAGCCCTAGACTAAACCATGACCATTAATATAGAGTTAACAGTCACCAAAACCAGTCTAAATCATAAATGCCTTGTCTGACCAAGTTATTCTCGTAGTGTTAAGAAAGGTCGGAATCTTAGTGGGTATGTTACTCTATCTCATGCACCCAGGAATTGAACATTCCAAGAAGGGTCGTTACTCCGTCACTGGATAACGTTGAAGATTTGAGCATCCTCCTCCGATCAGACTCAATCTGGCCTAGTACTCAGTGACATACTGGTTGGTCTCTCCAATCAGTAGGGTGCTAGTGTTTACACTACGAATAACTGAACTCAAGCAAGACACAAATCTTTAATAGACGTTTTCATACTGAAACCCTAAAGCATCACCCCTGCATAAAGCTAATGAAATCATAACAAACACACTTTTGCCGTGCTGATATTATCCCTATTCTAATCTCTGTTTATTTTCTGTTTATTTTAATTAGTTTAATTTACGGACCTAAGTATAAATCCCCACTCAAAACTATTTTGAATCCATTGCTAAGTTGAACCTTTCGTCCTGACAATTCGTTTCACAATACGGTTAGCTTGAAGTACGACCCTAGGTCATACTACTGCTATACAGCTTTAGTAAACTTAGGTCCTCAGCATTACAAATTTAAAAGCTTACCACCCACCTGTCGTGTCCCCTTCCGTTGCGTTGACGACCATGTCGGATCGGGGCACGACACCCCGCTACCAGGGGCGCTGCCCCCGGACCCCCGTACGATATTTTCACACTTAGACATAAATGACAAACATACAGGAAATACTTTTATAAGTATACAATGGAACGAACATGATAACAATTTGAAATAATTACGAACCGTCACTAATGGGCCATACTTGTTTACAAACTACAAACGAAATACTAAACAAACACTTGGACATTTCCTAGTTGTGTGGATAACTAGCATGGGTGGTCTTTCAAGACACCAACTTATTTACTTATTTACTTACAACCTTGTGTGTTTCGGACGCCAGAAGGTTGCCGGGTTCTGAGAACCGATTTACGGACTTACATCCGACACGCCTACAGACTTACATCCGCTTTACTTGTTCGATTACACAAACAAATCATACTTTCTAGACTCAGGTGAGTCTTACAGCCCCACTTTTTACTGTTTTTACTATTGGGGTGAGATACTTTGCTATTGTTTTACGCATGAACACGAGTACTGGACTGACTATACTACTTTTCTTACACACATTGCATGAGTACTTTTTATCCACTGAAAGCCTCCTATCGTAAGTTGTTAGTTATGGACTTACGTGCGATTACTAGTAAATGGATCCATTTGGGACTGACAATCCCTGCCTGGGGTAGTAGCGCTACCACGGATTTCACCGTAGAAACAGGCATATTAATATTTGTTACATATGAAAATGTATCTATTTGTAACCGAAAACATTATGTTTTCAAACATTTTATATATGTAAATGTATCTATTTTACAAACATTGCATATAAATGTCGTTTGCTTTATCTTTGCGCTGTTGATACTTGATTAGTCGCGCCCCGACCCGAACCGCTTCCGCAACCCGAATTTGCGGGTGCGACACTTTCATAGCAAAGCGATGAGATAACTCAGTCTTCAAAGATTCAATACCCTCACTATCATCCCCAGTGATAATCATATCATCAACATACAAAGATAGCAATATACGGCCTCTGGTTGAACTTTTAACAAACAAAGTGGAATCATGATGGCTGGAGGTAAAACCAAGTGAAGTTACAACTGTAGAAAACTTCTCATACCAAGCACGAGGTGCTTTTTTGAGACCATACAGAGCTTTCCTAAGCTTGCAAACTTCACCGGATCGATGTGCAACACCCGGAGGTGGTTTCATATCGACTTCCTCATTAAGGTTCCCATTCAAGAAAGCATTTTTGACATCTATCTGAAATATTTTCCATTAACAACTAGAGTGAAACGCCCCAATTTTTTTTTTTTAAAAAAAAAAAAACGTTCTTAATAATGTCACACAACTCTTTCGTACGCATGTTAGGTCCCTACTTAACTTAAACGATCCCACTTAACTTGAAACAAAATAAAACTCTGAAGCTGACAAAAACTGTGAAATAAAACAGTCACTAAAAGTGTTAGGAACACTTATGCATTTTCAGATTTTGCACTAAAATTACGCGATCCTCCAAAAGTACGCGATCGCGTACTTTTCCTCATAATACGCGATCATGCCATGGGCACGCGATCGCGTGTTGATAACCAGGTTGCCATGAGCTAGCTTCTGTTAACGAAATGAACTGAAATACGCGATCGTGTAAAATCACGCGATCGCGCGTTAACCAATAATACGCGATCATGCGTACGTCACGCGATCGCGTATACCATTGTTACTGCACAAGTCAGATTTTTAAATGAATTTCAAACACGCATAACTTTTAACTCGTTAAGAGTTTAGACCTGAAATTATGCAGACACCTCCACTATGTCAAAATGAAACTTTCCTTTTTTACACTTTTTCAAAATACGCGTTTTTACCCATTTCGGGCGTATGACTAGTTTATGGTCATTTTGGACACTTTTAGTGATCAAGTCAAATCACAAACGACACGTATTCAACTTCCCATCTTTTACCAACATTTTCTACCATACTTTTGACACTTAAACCAATAGCAACAAGTTGCATACTTGTACCATAACTTATTTTGACCCTTTGATCCATTTTCTGTCCATTTGGACACCTTTGACCTGTTTTTCATATAAATCATACTTTGACTCATTTCTTTACATCTTTTACACATATTTGACTATTTTCAAGGTAGTTGACTATATGTCAACACCAAATTTAACCAAAACTTGTTTTCCAATACTTTACCATATTATATCTATTTGCTCAAACTTGACATACCACTTTCTACTAATTAATTACCTTCCACATTCACTTTGACTTTACTAAGTCAAAAATATATATAAATACTCATTAACCACTTTACACTTTAACTTTGTACATCTTCAAAACATCTTGGGCGATTTACTCAATGGCATATATAACGACAATTTAAAAGAGAAGGAGCTTTATCTAACCATATAAGCAAGCTCCCTTTCCACTTTACTTCTTGCCACCATAATCCACTTGTCTTAGCCAATTGGTTCAACCGAACCAAACACCTACAACATTAAACACTTAAAAAGGTAAGCTTTAAGCTTAGTGAGCATACGAGCATTTAAACAAATAATACTTAAACAATAATATAACAATCATAATCTTTACCAAGAACACTTAACATATCAATCTTTTCTTTATTAAGCTAATGCACCATATTTCAATGGTACCATTTAGCTAAACACATTACATTAACATTCTTACCTAATCAGGTTAATATACTTTAACACAATAAACTTACTTGACCATTTACTTTACTCCTTCCACAATGTTAAGGATCCTTAATCACTTCCACATGTTAATTAATAATAATTGATGTGTGTTTTAGTAACGATTAAAAATAACAAGTTTTAAAATAAATAAATGGAAATACTAAATAATACTATAACACAATACATGCAAGAATAACCCGTTCGTATAGTATAGCTTTTAAAGTAAGTCCGAGTCGAACACTGGGAAAGCGTAATTAAAATAGTTAATCTAAATTATAAACAAATAAATTTCAAATAAAAGGGTGGCATTTTAGTTCCGTGCGAACAATTTAATTGATAACGAATTAAATTAAAGCAATAAAAAAAATTAAGCAATTAAGATAATTATCAGGAATAGAGAAACATGTATTTACATAGATTAGTTTTTATTTAATTCAGGTTTTCAAATATGTTTATTTATTTGTTGATTATCAATTACAGGAATTAAATAAATATAGATAGCTCCTGTTAAGGTTACTAACCCTAATAAACTTTAGCTTAATACTAGATTCTATTGAATAACACCAGAAATTATTCTTACGTACTTTATTAACCTAAACCTTATTCAATTAAAACTTTCACAAACCATTAAGATATATTCTAACAACTTCGAATTACTCGTTGCTGTTAAATTACATATTAATAATTCATATCACTTATTTGTTATCAATTGTTATTCTCTTAACCAAGTATCATCACAAAGTCTTGCCACAATTAATTAATAGATTACTTAATTGTAGATAATTGATTAACCTAAACTAATCACCCATGTTAAGTAATAATCAAACATATATATAAACAATATGGATCTTTTGAATAAACTTAATAATCATTCATAATCATAATCAACATAAACATATCTTTAAACCTTCATTAAATAATCATTCATCTAAGCAAATACAATTAGAATACTAGCTCATGTTTATTGTAATAAAAACCAAATCTATAAACATGTTATTACACATTGAATGTAGAAAAGATAAGAATCAAACCAATAGAACCGAACGAATCTTCGTTAGGGTTGAAAACCTTCAAACCCTAGCTTCCTAGCCTTCAAATCGCACCTTAATCGACCTCTTAACCTTTAAAACCGAATTAGGGTTTTTGAATTCGTATCTTAGCCTCTGGCCGAAGCCTCTATTTATAGTTTTAGATTCGTGAATTTAGCCGCCGGCTAAATGCTTTAGCCGTCGGCTGGGTTAACTTTTTACCCACGAAACCCGGTTTCAACCCGCGTCTTCCACCGCCTTCCATATAAAGGACTTAACCGTCGGCTAAAGTATTTAGTCGCCGGCTAAACTGATATTCCAGAATATTCTGCTGACGGGCTGGGCTCTAATCTTTTGGGCTCTAACTCTTTTCCATGGGATTTATTCTTCTTCTTTAGCCCACTATTTCTTTAATACGAATTTGGTATTCTCTTTAGGCCCGATTCTCCATTTTCTTCTCTTTTTCGTTCTTTCCTTCAATTTAAACTTACTTATAGCTGATATATATATAAGAACAAAATAAGTATCTAAATCCACATAAATGTAATAAAAGCCTATAAAATCTAAGGATTATTAATATATAAATATAGCATTTATTTGATGCTATCAAATATCCCCACACTTAAGTTCTACTTGTCCTCAAGTAGATAAACTGATAATTTCAAACATACCATTCTTATGCTAACTCAAGTATGACATTAATATTTAAAAATCAAAATACTTAAATTAAAAATCTGTTTCAATTTTTAAAATTTAAACAATTTAATTAACATGGATAGCTTTATTATTCGTGTAACATACAGATTCATATATGATTTCTAATATTTTTATCCTCTTTAAACAATCCACACTTATTTCCTGAAAACACAATTATTGTTAGTATGTATATTATTCATGACTCCCACGTATGATATACCCTTAATTATGCACTTTATCTTATATTTTAGAATAAATATATAAAATTCATTTTTAAGAATCAAGACATTGGTGACAGGTCTGCATTTTCATGCAACAAAGCGACATAACTTGATTCAAGTAAAGCAAAACCATTTAAATCAAACCAGCGGTGTGATAACACGTAAAAAGTCATGTTTTTACGTACGTTATTACCTGCATTTTAGGCCCAAAGTTAACAAAACCACACCAATAACGCTAAATATCATAATATTTTGTTAACAAAGTCAAAACGGAAGTGATATTTATAAAACCACTAAAAATGACACGAGAAACGTGAAAAAACTGAGCATAAACGATTAACGAATCTCTAGTTCACGCATTTTGACACTTTTTGAGCTACATTTAGAATTATGACTTCTAACTTATGTCATTTTCTTCGTTAGGAAATTACGAACGTGTGGATATAAAGATCGCTCAAAACGGACGCACGATGAAGAAGTTACGCCCGAACGAAGAATCAAAGCAACCGAAGACCGAGATACGGGAGAGCCAAGCCGTATACGGTCAAGCCTGACCATATATGGCCAAGCCATGACCGTATACGGCCTAGCAAGGGCGTATACGGCCTTGTTCCAGCTGTATACGGCCAATCTTGCCCGTATACGGTTGGGTCTCTCCCTTATTCTGCATTTCACACCTGAAATACGGCTGGACGTCCCGTATTTGATGTCTTGGTCGTATTTTTAAGGATTTTTATACGGTTGGGAAATACGGTTGAGATTTTGGAGGTGGAAATACGGTTAAGGAATACGGCCACCTCCTCATTTCACACATTCACTACTTCAAATACATTCTACATTTTCACTTTCATTTTCGTTTTCGTATTTAGCTTTTAGTTTTGGTTTCTCTCTCTAGAGCTTTCTCTCTCTAGAGAGATATAGATAGTTAGTTAGTTAAAGGTAGAGAAAGAAAAGTTAGCTGTTGTAATCACGGTGTAAAAGCATACTTGGTGCCAGACTACGCGTTTCTCAATAATACTTTGCTTATATTTCTGGTGATATCTACTCTCTCATACTTATACTATGTCCGAATTATTTCTGCCTGTTTGTATGATGTATGTTATGTGATGTCGTGTGAATAGAGTGCAAAATAACAAGTTTTAAATAATTGGAAATACTAAATTAACTATCAAACAAACCAGGCAAGAATACCCGTTCGTATAGTATAGCTTTTAAAGTAAGTCCGAGTCGAACACAGGGAATGGTGGTTATTACAAATATGCAATTATAGTAAAACTGATAAATACAAGATACAAATAAAATAGTAAATAGGGGGATACGTTTTAGTTCCGTATGAACGTATTTTAGAATACTAATTTATAACCAATTCAACAGAAAACAATTAACTAAAGGTTGTAAACAAATTAGAGATAGATATGTATTTACTTAGATTATTTCCATAGATTCTAGCTTTCCATTATCGTTGATTAATCTATTGGTGAATTAACAAATATAGATGATCTCTTTGAACAAAGCGGACTACCTTATATTATTAGGGAAAAGTACTAGATTCATTACAAATATACTATAGAGGTTCCTCTTTGTTGAGACATAGATTGTGACAACAGATCTAGCTTGAAATAGGACTGGTGTAATTATTATTACGTTTGTACATTGGTTTAGATTTGTAAATAAATATTTGTTTTGTTAGTAATATTCGTTAAACATATTATTTTGTTAAGTTAGACGAATTATTAAATACGAAATAAATATATATACGTTTTGTGCAAAGCGAGTCGAGATCTCAAGTCGCAGCGAATCGAGCTGGAAGATGAGAACTGAACTCGCGGAACATTAGTCTGGCGAGCCGAGCTCAGTAGTGAGCTTGGGCTGCGAGTTGGACCGAACTCGCTGGCCCATGCGAGCCGAGACAAGCTGATCGTATATAATGTTTTTCATTCGGTGAAAAACATAACTTTTGCATTCTGAATTCCATACCTGCGAATTCGATAAACCCATAGAAAACGAAACCTACGACTAGACTTTGACGTTTTATCGTTTAAAGTTAAGCTTTAATATACGCAATTACGAACTTACTCGTTATTAGTAAGATAACACCGTATTGAGGGATTCCGCACCTTAATACTACAGATAACGAAGTTATCGATCCTAAGAACTAGGGACTTACATCTGGTAAAACTGGTTCGAACTGAGACTTGCGAGTTGAACTGAGATCTCTCGCGAATCGAAATCGCTTGCGAATTGACATCACAGCAATCCGAACTGAGACTTGCGAATCGAGCTGAGATTGCGAGTTGAACTGAGTCTTGCGAATTGAGTTGTTCTGAATTTGCGAAACAGTTTTACTTTACGTTTTTAAGATGTCTGACTTAAGTAGAATGATCGAGATGGAACATGAGGTGGGAAAATCAAACGTTCCACCTAAATTGTTGAAAATCGAAGATTACTATAACTGGAAGGACAGATTTGAATCTTACTGTAGATTCCATGATTTGTCGATCTGGATGTGTATCAAGAATGGATACACTGCACCTACTCAAACGGTTAATAATGCAACTGTTACTCTTGCTTATAACCGAATGAGTGATCAACAAAAGAAGGACTATGAATTGGAGAATAAATCTCATTCTGCAATTAAGATGAGTTTACCAAAGGAGATAAACCATCAACTCAAGTCTTTTCAAACTGCTAGAACGCTCTGGGAAGCGTTAGAGAAAAGATGTGAGGGAAGTCCTCAAGTGAAGGCAGGCAGGAAGAATCTTCTTAAGAAACAGTTTACTGTTATAAAAGCTTTAAAAGGAGAAGATCTTGATGCTTACATCACTAGATTCTACCACTTGTTAAGTGAGCTTGACAACCATGAGATTGTTACTACTGAGACTGAAAGAACCGACAAATTTATTGAGGGTTTGCCGTCTAAGTGGGAAATGTATGGTGTAATGCTCAAAGACAACGACGAAAGGTATGCAACCATGACCTTAGAGCAGGTCATTGACAAGCTAAAAGGTTATGATTTCACAAAGAAATCAAGAGAAACTGATTCTGATCAGGTTCAGAATCCTGGGCTATATCATGGGAAAACTAATCTCTCGACTTCTTCATCTAGTTCGACCACTGCACTTTTAGTGGGTAATACTGATGAAAATGGTGAAAAGTTAATGGATGACGTGTGCCTTCTTACCTCATCAGGTAATGAATCTAAAGGTACACCTGCTGAGAAGTCAACTCAAGGACATCAAAAGATGCCAATGAGTGTGAAATCTGCAGAGCAACAGTTATCTGTCCTTGCATCCTTTGTTGCGTCTTATGAAAACTACATTCAGGGTAAAATCAATGATCCGATTATGTTTGATGAAGACTATGATCAGATAGACCCTGATTATCTTGAGGAAATAGATCTCCAGGATCAACTTGCAATGTTATCAAGGAGAGTCAAAAATTTCTTGAAGAAAACTGGTAGAAAAGTGGTAGGAAATCGATCAGGGTTTGATAAAACCAAGATCAAGTGTTTCAACTGTCAAGGTTATGGACACTTTGCTCGTGAGTGTCAAAGACCTAAGGTTGAAACTGGCAATAGCAAACAAGGTTCAGGAAGTACCTTAGCTTCCAAAGCCTTAGTTGTGAAACAGTTGGATGGATCTTATGATTGGCAAGCTCAGTCTGAGGAAGCACTCATGGCTGAGATTGAAGATCAAGAGATAGCTGCTGAGTCCAATAGCTATATGCCCAGTGATGTTGAAATAAAGGTGCCGGAGATTCATGAGAAAGCAAGTGATGATGACGTGCTGTATATGGATTCAACTGCTAATATGAGTCCAGATGACTTTGTAGCATGCATGGCATAAGTACAAACTGATAAGAAAAGGGTATGTTTAGATATTCTTACTCTTGCTGATGTTTGTTATCTAGTTACTGATCTACAATCACAATTAAGTGTCTTAAGCGTGTCTAATCAGAATTTGTCATCCCAAGTTAGCATTTTTAATGATTCTAATAAGACTATAATATCTGAACTTGAACAAGCTAAAAGTGATGTCCTTAGGTTAAGTACAGATAAGGTAGATCTTAAGAATAAAATTAAGTCTGATAGTTCTGATAAGATTGCAATTAGAGATACCATAAATGAAAAAGCAATAATCATAGATGGTCTCTATATGAACATTGATGACTTAAATCGAACAATAGCTGATAGGGATAGAGAGTTAGCTGAGCTGAAGCATAAGTTAGTAGAACAAAATCGTAAGATTGAGTCCTACAGAACTTTAGAAATGGATAAAATGCTAGATGCTCAACGAAGTGTAAAGGATAAGACTGGGATAGGTTACAATGATGTACCTCATCCTTTTAATGCCAATTACACTAGTAACTCGATAGATTCTGAAATGACAGATGCTAATCCTGAGATTTCAGTAACTAATGACCAGGAAAAGTTAGAGGTGCAGAAGGAGGTTGTTAAGAACCAATCATCAGATAATAGTAAGGTGTCTCATTTCACCAAAATACAGTTTGTATCGGGTGGAGTGATTAACGATGCTAAGACTGATGATAAGGTTAATAAGGAACAAATACCTGAACCTTTAGTGCCTAAAACTCCGAGTAGTAATGCAAAAGTTCCTAAATCACGCAAGCAGATGTCATGTTTCAAGTGTCACCAAAAGGGACACGTGGCTTCGTGTTGTCCTAACAAAAAGCCTGAAACACCACATAAGCTTGTGATTGATGAAAAGACACAAACCGACTCTAGTATGAATGTAGATAGGTTAGATACCAAACCTAAGTTAGGTAATAAACCTGTTAACATTCTTAAAAGAGACGGTAAACATAGTGTCTCCCCACCTAAACCTAAACGGCCATATACTCAAAGTGATAATTCTATCCATAAGTCTAGGGATGTGACACCGTCGAGGTTTAGAACTCCAAGTAGAGGCCATAGTCATTATGAGAATGGTACTACTTCGCGATCACATGAGTTTAATTATAATTATCATAATAGAGCTCATAATTATGTGCCTAGGAGGTTATCCTCAAATTCACCTCTTAAGGCTGATCGTCCACAAACTCAAGCTACTTCGAAAGTAACCAAAGCTCCTGATGGGAAGGATGGTTATTTTAAAGAGCTTAAGTTTGTTGATGATAAGGGACAAACCAAGACCGTAATGGCTTGGGTCCCTCTTGATAACTGATCGTATTTTGTGTTATGTGCAGGAGCATGCTGTGAACAAGGACAGCTGGTGGTATGTAGACAGTGGATGCTCGAGGCACATGACCGGAGAAAGAAGTCTACTGAAGGACTTCAAGGAGAGTCTCAAGCAAAAAGTAAATTTTGCAGGAGATAAAGGAGGAGTAATTTCGGGAAAAGGAAAAGTTTCAAATGGAACTTTGACTCTTGAGGATGTGAACTATGTTGAAGAACTAACTCACAACCTAGTGAGTGTTTCCCAAGTCTGTGATAAAGGTCATCCAGTTTATTTCAATGAAAAGGAGGCCTTAGTCCTGAAGCCAGGTTTCAAGATTCCTGATGAATGGATATTGATGAGGGCGCCAAGGAAGAAGGACATCTATGCTATCAACATGGGTGTTCCTAACTCTTCAATGGTGTCTACATGTTTATTATCCAAGGCTTCGAAAACAGACACATTATTATGGCATAGGAGAATGGCACACCTAAACTGGAGAAAGATAAATTATATAACCAAAAATGGTTTGGTTCTAGGTGTACCACAAAAACGTTTCGAGTCTGAGGATAAGTGTGTTCCTTGCATGAAAGGAAAGCAGCACAAGAAATCACACAGACCTAAGACTGAAAACTCTATCTCCTCGCCATTTAAATTGCTACATATGGATCTCTTTGGCCCTATAAGCAAGAGAAGTATAGGTGGAAAATGGTACTGTTTGGTTGTCACAGATGATTATTCTAGATTCTCATGAGTATTCTTTTTGGGATCAAAGGATGAAACTCCTGGAATTCTAATTGAGTTCTTTGATCTAGTAGAGAATGTCTATAAAAAGAGGGTGAAGCGTATTCGTAGTGACAACGGAACAGAATTAAAAAATTCAACGTTGAATATCTATTGCTTAAGCAAAGGGATATTACATCAATTCAGTGCACCTTATGAACCTCAACAGAATGGTGTTGCTGAAAGGAAATATAGGACGTTGATTGAAGCTGCTAGAACAATGCTTGCTGATTCAAAGCTTCCGGTCATCTTTTGGGCAGAAGCAGTGAATACAGCATGTTATGTTCTTAATAAAGTTCTTACGGTTAAGAGACATAACAAGACTTGTTATGAGCTTTTGAACAATAAGAAACCTAACTTAAAAGGGTTTGAACCCTTTGGAGTTTCATGCACTATATTAAAGACTGGGCATCAAGCAAAATTTGGTGAGAAGGCTGACGAAGGTTTTTTCCTAGGTTATATGCCCAATTCACCAAACAAGAGAGTCTTTAATAAAGTCACAGGACGTTTGGAGGTAGTTTATAATATTGAGGTTACGAGCTACTCACATGATGTTCATAAGGGCTTAGATTGGCAATTTGACTATTCTGATCTTTTTGCATCATTTAAAGTTCCTATTAGTGACTATGTCAGTGATTCAGAGATAGCTGAACATTTATTGTTTGAAGATGGGAATATTGGTCCCGCTTCAACATCATTAAGACTAATGTTGACTCAGATAAAGCTTCTACAAGTGAGTCACAACAACCTTCAGAGGATAAGTCTCAAGAAACAGAAGATCTTGATGATCTTCCTACAAAGTTTGATGATATACTTACTCCTTTGAAACACTTAAGGATATCTTCTGCTCGTACGGAAGATGTACCTTTATTGGAAGAGATTGGTACTAACTTAGAAGATGAGATTCCGGTTGAGCCTGTTGCTTCAACTAGAACGAGTAAGAATCATCCCGTTGAAAATATCATCGGTGATATTAATACTCTTATTCAAACTAGGCATCAATCCAGAGCTAGTACGTCTGAAAATTTAGAATACCAAAGCTTGTATACTGCAATGAAAGAGACAGGGATTCCTAATCAATGTCTATATTCATGCTTTATCTCACAAGTCGAGCCTAAAAATGTTCAAATGGCTTTAAAAGAAAGCTCGTGGGTAGAAGCAATGCAAGAGGAACTATCACAGTTCTCTAAATTACAAGTATGGGAGTTGGTTGACCTACCAAAGGGAGAATATCCAATTTGAACTAGATGGGTATTTAAGTGCAAGAGAGATGATAAAGGAATTTTTACTCGCAATAAAGCTCGTCTAGAAGTTCAAGGTTTTAATCAACAAGAAGGTATTGACTACAATGAAGTGTTTGCACCAGTTGCTAGGCTAGAAGCAATTAGAGTATTCTTAGCATTCGCATAATATTTTGGTATAAAAGTGTATCAGTTGGATGTTAAGAGTGCCTTTTTGTATGGCAAAGTGGAAGAATTGGTGTATGTTTCACAACCGCCAGGGTTTGCTGATCCTGAGTTTCCAGATAGAGTATATCGTTTGAATAAGGCTCTATATGGATTACATCAAGCACCTAGGGCATGGTATGGAACACTATCAACGTATCTACTTGAGAATGGATTTACAAGAGGATCGATTGATAGTACACTGTTTGTGAAGTGGAAAAAGAAAGACTTTCTTCTTGTGCAAGTTTATGTTGATGACATTATTTTTGGATCGTCTGATGAAAAGATGTGTCAAGAATTTGAGAAAGTCATGAGGAAAAGGTTTGAAATGTCTGCGATGGGAGAGTTGAATTTCTTCTTAGGATTACAAGTTGATCAAAAGAAGGATGGATTCTTTATTCATCAATCTAAATATACATATGAGCTATTAGAACGCTTTAAGATGGATGAATGTAAGGTATACAATACTCCAATTCCAGTCAATCATGGACTAGGTCCAGATACATCGAGTGATAGCGATGTGGATCCAACTCTTTATAGAGCCATGATCGGATCACTAATGTATTTACAGCCTCTAGGCCTGACATAATGTTTCCTGTTTGTTTATGCGCAAGATATCAGGCTAATCCCAAAGAGTCACACATGCAAGCTGTTAAACGAATCTTTCGTTACCTCAAAGGGAAACCTAAGCTGGGTCTTTGGTATCCGATTGATGGAGATTTAGATCTCGTAGCTTATACTGCTTCGGATTACGGAGGATGCAATCTGAATAGGAAATCTACGACCGGAGGATGTCAATTCCTAGGAGGTAGATTAGTATCCTGGCAGTGCAAGAAGCAAACCTCGGTAGCCATTTCTACATGTGAAGCTGAGTTTGTTGCAGCTGGCAGCTGTTGCTCTCAAGTTCTATGGATTCAACAGCAACTGCGGGATTACGGGTTAAATATAACCAATAATCCTTTGATGATTGATAACGAATCTACAATGTCGATCACCAATAATCCGGTAAAGCACAGTAAAACTAAGCATATTGATATTCGACATCATTTTATTAGAGATTGTGCTGAGAAGAAGTTGATAAAGTTAGTTAAGGTTCCATCATTGGATAACTTAGCAGACTTATACACAAAGGCGTTCGACAGAGCAAGATTTGAGACGTTGGTTCAACTAAACGGAATGAGAAATCCAGAGTGATTAGTCTTCCAAGGGTATTTTTCTAATAGTTAGTATTTCTATATGTAAAAAAAAAAGGCGTATGGCATTCATTTGCTTGTTACCTAAGGGGAATCGCCTTCATTAAAGAATATAAACATAATATATTCTTTGAATTTTTTTTTTTAGTTTTTATCTGCAAAAACTAAGGGAAATGATAGTACATTAGGAGAATAAGTTTCACAATAATAAACTTAAGTCCTAAGTATGATATGGTAGTAGGTTCAAATAAAGTTGCTTTAGAACTACAGCGGTTCTATCAGGTATGTGTTTATATTTATTTGATTATACACCTATATCCACAAGTTATAATTTGTCTATTTTTAGTAAAAACTTTAGATGGCTTCATCATATGATGTATTGGTAGGCAAATTATATGAAATTTTGTAAGCCTTAAGAAGTTAATTAACTACTTGTTTATTATCTTGTGTTACTATTCTATGATGTATGACATTAAGTCTTAATTGTTGAATGATGGTATTGCCATACACTGTTATAATGCATTTTAATTTGAAGTGACAAATAGTAGAAATATGGGTATTAACTTAATTACTGGTAACTTTGTTGTACTAAGTACAGAACTGAAACCTTTAATTAAATTAATATTCTCAAATATATTTTGAATTATGCTAGAAGGGATCTTCTGTTGTACTACGTACAGACTTAGATAACATAGCATATTCAAAGTATGTCTGATATTTGTATAACCTTAAAAATTCAAGTGTATGTTATATGTTTCGAAAAGATACATCATTTAGTAACCGCTACCTTGAAATTTAATGATGCAGTGTTATAAGTTTTACTTGAATTCTTCAGTATGTCATATAATAGGAAGCACTTGATAATATTCATACTAACAATAAAGTGTTTGCTTAGAAAATTGAGTATAATTTGTTTATGTGGATCATAATACCGGTAATCGTCTTGGACTGTCTATAAATATATTCACTTTATGTGAGTAATGCATTTATTAATTATGCTATGTGGATAAAGGTACCTAAGATATAGTTTCATAAATATAAATGTATAAATGATAAATTTAGTTGTAATTTTATAGTAATTTACTTGAATTTCATGAGGTATGTATACTACCAATCTGCTTAGACTTTTAAATATATAATTAATTGCTTATTCTTTCTAATATGATCCCTAAGCAGATAAAATCTTATTTATTTTGTATATGTACTTTGTTTTGAGTGATTAATAAAATGATACTTGATACCAAGGTTTATACAATTGTGTTTTTATCTTATTTTAATTTATGTTTAATTTAAGTTTTTGTGTTTATTAGGTTTTACCCTTCGGAATTAAATCATACTGAATATTTTTGAGTTGAACAAACGTAACAAATACAAGTGAAAAATAATTTTATTTTAGACTTGTACAAATGATGTGTTTTTTTAATTTATACTAAGTATTTAATTCGCGTTTTTATTCATTCCTGCGAGTCGACTTACTCATCTTGCGGATCCACTTAAATCTCGCGAATCGGATAAAGGGTATAAAACAGAAGGTCAAACGAGTCAACAGATCACCGGATCCACAACATTCGCGAGTTCGCTTCAACTTGGCGAATCCGCTTCTTGGCGAAACGAGGCGAAACTTAGTTTTCGTTTGATTTCGATTTTTCGAGTACGAAGAACGAGTTTTTGATCCGTAGACTTTATTCTCCTTTAGATTGCGAACATTTTGAGGTAAAATTCAACGGATTTCACCGTCTAATTAACGAGAAATCGAAGTTTTTATAAACTTAGGGTTTCGGTTTGATGTTTGATCGATTCACGTAGATTAATGGATTGTTAGAACACGAATCCTTAGGATTAATGTTAAACGAACCTTAATAAACGTGAATGTATCGTTTGATCGTGTTAAAACTAACAAAATCATCGATTTTAAGTTTAAACTCGCGACGGCTGTTCATCGAACGAGTTGAAACTTCGATTCAACTTGCAGCGAGTCGACTAGCGGATCGAGTTGATGAGCGGATCGACCAACGAGTTGATCTGCGGATCGACATGATTAGCGAGTTCACTTGGCTGCAGATCCAATCGCGAGTTGATAAGCGAAGCGAGTTGATAAGCAAAACGAGTTGAACTCGATTCGCTTAGGTGTCTTATGCGAATCCAAAACTTATAAATTTTTTTAAAAAAGGGGTTTTTTAATAAGAGTTACGACTTTTTAAGTAATAACTAGTATATTTTTGGATTCCTATGATAATGTATATATATAAACATCGAAAGTCTACCGATTCAAAACGTAATCGTGTAGCGTGTCCTAATTTTATATTAGCGGTATATTATATATATTGATTTATATATGTATACGACTTGAGACTATTTATGTAACAAGTTATATATATAAGTTTACATTTAAACTAGGATGTAAGATGAATTATTATTCATAATACGTTATAGTTTAACAAATATATTACACGTGCATTTATTCTGTTATTTGTGTTTATTATACAGATATGGTGAGACCATTTGATAAGAGCCACAATATTCTAGTAGATCTGAATCTACAGGCCAAGAGGGCTGATAGGGTGGCTGATATTCTTCGCTTTCTTGCACGGTCGCATATTCGATATGCTATTACGGCCAATCCACCTATTTCTCAGCCTATTCTGAACGATTTCTGGACGGATATTGTGCATGACCAATCTGTCAATCCACCAGAGATTAGAGCAACGGTTAATGGTCAAACGGTTGCATTTACTGCTGGATATCTTCGTGAGGTATTACAACTGGGGACTGAAGAACAGGAGAATGGGGATTTGGAGATGCCCATGGACTTTATTGAGGGGGCAATCGGCCGTATGGGATATACGGGAGATAGACGCGGGAACCAGTTTCAGAAGCCTTTGGTACTTGGACAGTGGAGGTTTCTGTGGCATGTGATGAACACAGTTTTTGCACCGAAGAAGGGTGGCTTCGATGAGTTAAGCCCTGTTATTTTATCGGCTGCACTGTCCCTGGTTTATAATAAACCATACAGTTTATGTGATCTCATTTTTGGAGAGATTGCAAGACAGATATCGGGTTCTGTTAGATCTAGATTTATGATCTACCCGAGGTTTTGTATGCTTATCATTCGTGCGCGTCTACCGAACTTGGCTATACCTAAGCCGTTTTTAGTGGTGAATACCATTGATCAACGTGGATATAATGCCATGTTTATGCAGACAGTTAGGAAGGAAGGAGTGGTGAAACCGGAAGAACGACCACTATTTGGGTATATTGTTGACCCAAACTACGTTCCACCGCCAAATAATGGGTGGTTGGACATTGTTCCTGCTGGTGCTGCTGCTGCTGATGTTGTACCTGAACCTGCAGCTGAGGAGGTTCAACCTGAAGATCCACAAGGGCTCCTTGAGGATGTTCTTATTCAGGTTGGTCCAGTTGATCAGCAAGTGAATCAAGAGGTCGCTGCACAAGTTGTGCAAGAGGTTTTGGTTCAGAATGTTGATGCTACTGATCCCTTGCTACGGGATATTGATAGTTATTTTGCACCACCTGAGGTAATATTTATATAATAATCTAGATGCTTAGTTGATAGATTTTTTTTTATTAATCATAAATGCATAATATTATTATCTAATGATTATGATATTAGATATTTAGTTAATTGGATATTATTTCTGATTATAAAATATGAATATCATTATATACAGGAAGCTGAGATTGCAGACCCAGAGGTTATTAGACCTGAGGGTGAGCAAAGACAGACTGGTAGTTCAGCAGTTTTACCTGCTAAGGTATTAAAAGCTGAATAATTTTAAATATATATCGAACTAGTATGATCGAGTTTTATGCTAATCATAAATGTTTACTATACTATATATTTAGGAACCAGTTGGTCCATCTGGCAAGTATGATGGACATACAACTGACGATTCCAGTGATACCGAGGATGACCTTGTTGATCTGTCCACGAGTATTCCGGCTGGAATGACTGAGCAACGATCAAGGCTTGAGGTTGTTCATACTCAGAAGCTGAAGCTCAAGCGTAAAGTCAATGAACCAGATCCAGATCTCATTGTTCATGATTTGGATGCTGAGGAGACTGTTACTCAGTTGATGAAGCGTCCGAGAACGCTGACTATTAGAGAAGGTTAGTATTTATTATAAAAGTTAAGTAATCTTAACTTGTTGTTTATCAGGAGTTAAACTGAGACAGTTAATTCTGTATACAGTTGCTCAAGATACACCACAGGTGGAGAAGGATACACCGGTGGTTTCTGAACAGATATCTGTACCGCTTCAGGTATGAGATATAAGTTCTATAACTATAAGTGTTATGCAATTAATTAGAGTATGAGACAGAGTAATCTGTAACAATAACTGATTTTAATTGTGTTTAACTTTACAGCATGAGGTTGCTGATCTAGTTCGTGCGGAAAATTTCTGACGAATAAAGGAGCTAGATTTGCGGCAAACTTGCTTACGCAAGCTGTCTCAACCTCATACACCGCTGACAAGAGACTGGCATATTGAGTCTCTTACACCGCCTGGACCCAGGACGATACCTATTACTCCGACGACTGATGCTGAAAGGATTACGTCCTTAGAGTCGAGAGTAAAGGATTTAGAGAAGCTTACTTCTCAGATTCCAGAGCTGGTGTCGAATAATCTTCTTCTTGCTCAGCAGATGCTCAAACAGAGTGAATCTTACAATCTACTGATGAAGACTCATGAGACTTTGCTTGCGGACTTCAATGTGCAGAGACTGAAGTTATCTTCCTTGGAGAGTTTGGTCTTGAGAACTCATTCAGGACAGTCTACTCAGAGGGAGATATTGGTATATCTGGAGTCTTGCAAAGAAAATGAGCTGAAGAGGAAGAGAGATTCAGACAAAGACGATGATCCCAATGCACCAGAAGGTGGTGAGCAGATTGGTCCTTCAAAGACTGGTGAGCAAGCTACGATTCAGGGGGAGTCTGGTGGTAATGCTGGTGCAAGTGGTTCTGGAGCGGGTACAAGTGCAGATAAGACTGTACCGGGTGATACTGAAGCTGGTAAGATAGCTTAGTATTATCATAGTACTGTAATATTTGTAATAGTTTGTAGTGAACAAATGTAAACTTAATTTATTGTGTAAATATATTCTGCTTAAGGTTATTATTATTTTAAGTAAAATATGTTTGATGTAATTTAAGTTTATATAATTATGTGTTAAGATAAAATAGTGATCGAAAGTCTTCCGACTCATTGAGTAGTCGAGCGGCGTGTTCCGAATAATATCGGCGGTCAAAATTTTATAATAACATATGCATTTTAGACTTGAGAGTTTGCATACTGACAAGTTAAAAATGTATTAGTATTAACTAGACAAATGATATATAATTTAAAGGTTGAATTGATAATGAATTAGATCAATTAACACTTGGAAATTATATAAGGTAATTAATAGTAAATTTAAATGTTTGGTGATTATTCGCAATGCATTAGAATTTAAAATTAATTATGATTTGTTAAGTAGGTTATAAGACTTAAGAGATTTTGGATTGATTCAGGGTAATCAATAAAAGATTTTATAAGTTATATGTAAATTGCGTTTATATTATTAGGTTTAATAATATACAAAAGGATTAATAAAGAAATTCTTAGATTGGTTCAGGGAAATCAATGAAGAATTTGAATTATTAATATATTTGTATTTATGTTTTTCTCTAGGAATGGAAATGCTAGATCTATCAGATTCAGAAGATGATATTTTGGATGAGATAGATGAAGAGATTGATTATGATATTGAAGAAGGAGAGTTCAAACTTCCTGAAGACTGGACTGCAGTATTTGAATATGTGATAGATGAAGGTGTTGATCTGGATGCAAATGTAGATGAACATGTTGTGAATCCATCAACGACTGAATTTGTTTTTGTAAATGAACAAGGAGAATCAGTTATTGATTTAGAAGCTTTTGAGAATGCTTCTGAAGATTCGGATACTGAGGTTGAAGAAATAGAGGACAAATACAAACATATGGTTGGTAATCCTATGTTTATCCAAGAAATGCTAAAGAAGAAAAAGGAAAATAAGCCACGCATTTTGAAAGAAGTTGATATAACTGGAAAGCGTGTACTTAAAACTGGCATTATTGGATGGTATTATGACTCTGACCTGAAGCTCTTCGCGATCAAAAGGTTTGACGGGGTTCAATATTTTGAGAAGAAGCTTGCAGTGTTTAGTTCATTGCCTCGATATGAGATTCGAGACTTGGCTAGATTAGATATGATAAATCCAAGTGATGATGACTATGCTAAGTATGTTGAGCATATCATTAGGACTGAAGGATTATCTATGAAGTTCTCGAAGATTAAACCAAGGAAAGGTAAAACGATAAAGCTGAACGAACTCAGTCAGAGGACAGGAAGAAGAAGAAGGAAGAAGGTTTATCTAGCGGTCAACTGTATTAAGCAAATACCTATGAAGACTATGCCTCAGAATATTTTGGGAAAGTTGAAATATTGGGGGGTAGATGCTGGAACAGGGGAAGCCTTTATGATTGAAGCTGATGATGATTATCCTGATGGAGAAAAAGAGATTCTTCGTGTATATGATCATAAACACCTGATGAACTTATCAAAGGAAGATCTGATTATGTTGTACAAGAACAATATCAAATCTACTATTGGTTGGGGTGATTTAGCACGAGATTTATAACACCCCTCGTATCAGACAACGATTATAATAATAACTGTGACTCGGAAGCGTAGATTTTCAACATGTATTCATTCATTACATTACCCTAAAATGTAGATAAACTTTTTCAAACTAAATACATGACATTTCAGCAAACTAGGTGTTATATAATTCAAAACATTTCTTTAGTTATCAAACTAACATCAGAGTAAAAGCCTGTCAAACATTCCATCAATTCCAATAACTTCCTGTCCCGCCCAATATGTCCCATCAATTTCAACCTGCAGGATGGACTGTGGTGGGGTTAGCATAACGCTAAGTGAATGAAACTATAAGCAACAGTCCAACTTAGTACAACAATCTGTTTACATCAAATAACAATAAACAGTCATTCATCATGAGGATCGGTGGTTCTTGAGATACCCTTATACCGGTATGGTACTCAAGGAACACTTATCAATCATCTGTATTGGCCTATACAGAATTACCGATGACTTGTTGTTAACCACATACGACCTAGATCTTTAAACCAACATTTCAAGTTTCAAGATCTCCTGTCGTTTATAACAACAACCAAGTCCAACCATTCATTCAAGTTGACCTCAGAATCTTACATATTAGCTCAAACAGTCCAGTAAGTAACCAATCAACTAACATGGCAAGTTATCTCAAACCAAACATTCTATCAAAGTAATACTACAATTACTTGTTGTAATCAAATCATTACAACTAAATCACACTGAGGTTACAGATCCACTCACCGAATACCTCAGCTGCAAGCTCAGAAGTCTAATATTACTGAGCCTTCTGTACATCTGAGAACACAACAAATAAACAATGAGTCAGTAACTCATTTCACAACAATCATGTTATAATCGTATAACATACTTTAATATACTATTCAACTACACAATTACCATATCGGCATGATGATTAATAATCAAATGGTAATTCACTTTTATATCATTTCATTTATAAATCTAATAACCATTTGTCACTAGGTTATAAAATCCACAACTTTATCACTTAGTTCTAAAGTGTCATCATAACATATTTACATGACTCAGGTGATCCCTAAGATCACAGGAAACAAAAGCTCAATTCGGAACATATTCAAAAAGTCCCGAAATAAGTTTCAAAAACAGTAAAATACCATTTTCGACCCCTAAACGACCCCGAATGGCCAAAAACCACCTAGACTCTTAGAATAGAGCTTTGATCAGTGGGCCGTTTTCGAGTGACCATGTAAATTTCAACTCAATCAGAGTTAATGAAAATTTGTCAATTTCAAGTGTCGCTAAAAACACCACCTTCTGAACACTTATGCATTTTTAGAATTTGAAACACAAAATCTGCTGAAATAACACTAGGACACGCCGCGTCCTTTAGGACGCACCGCGTCCTCTTCATGGTTGGGGTTCTGGTCAAAGTTATACATTAGGACGCGCCGCGTGGTTAAGGACACGCCGCGTCCTAAGCTTATGATCCACACGCCGCGTACAAGTAGTACGCGCCGTGTCCTACCGGTTTCGCAGTGATCTGCAGGTTTAAAACCCTGCTGAATCCGAATCAAAACATACTCAAATCACAAACTAGGTTCACCAAATCGATTACAAGCAGTAATTAACGATTTCTAACAATAACCCTCATCATATACATCAACTTTAATTCACATAACACATATGAATTTAAGTATAATCAAAATAAAGCAAAATCACTTACAATCTTGATTATGAACAATCTAGTGATGTTAATGATAATCTGATAATGATGATGAAGGAATTCAATCCACAATCACAGCTGCGAGCTTCTTTCTAATTTATGTTTCTTTTTTTTTTTTGAATTTCAAAGGAAGTAACTAACTTCCTATTTTGGGGAAGTGATAGATTTTAAGAAAACAAAGTCGGTTCCAACAAACCGACTTCAATTATACGGGTATAATTTAATACCCCTTCTCAACCTATTGTCTGGAACCCGAAAACCATTTGCGAGTCCAAACATTATATTTTACCGATAACTTTATTAATTTACAGCAATTAATAATTTATCTATCACATTGGAATATTTAACTCCTATTCCAATTATTTCAACTAATTCAGACAATATTATTTCCAAACACATTTAAATAATAATTTAAATCAGGAAATATTATAAAACAACTAGGTCCACTTGGAGGATGTTACAAATCTCTCACCCTTAAAGAGATTTCGTCCCCGAAATCTAACCACACTCAATCTGTCTAGTGTGATATAATCTCATACATCTTAGCATACATTTGTCCTCAATAGCAACTTACAACTATACTTAGACCTTTTCAATTCTTTCCACATTCACATGTTCCCATGAACATGTTTCTATCTTTACCTACGCACATATACAGTGCATTCATCCAATATTTCATATGAAACAATCATTTATCTAAATCCTTTATCATCAATCAGATAAATATTTAGAACACGTAATCATTTTAACAACAACAAGTGAAATCTATAATCACTTAATAGGTCTTTGCAACCAGAAATTAGCAATGTGCTAAAATCGTTAACCTATTACCACTATTCATTCTCTGTTAACAACAAAACAACAGTAAAATTAACAACAATAGTGGTTATAGAACCACAATACACCAATCTTACATCTCTAATGTCAAAGATTCAAACCCCTATTAAATCTAGGTCAACTTTTCATCCAAAAGTTTCATACCTTACCCTCTTGAACAACATATAATGTTCACATATCACTACAACTATATGAAATCCTTTACTTAGAAGTAATCCGGATTCATATCACCTTAATAAGCAAAGTAGAGGCCAAACTCAATAGGTAAAACCACAATCAACAAGTACTTTGCTCAATCAACAAATGTACAACAATGTTATATTACCTACATTCAACCAACCTCTACATTGACTTATTTCCATTTGTAATTCCTTTCATTACAACCTAACAATTGTCAACAACAACCATAACACAAACAATAATCACAAACACTAGTGATTATACACTACAGTACACCTATTAATACGTAGTATTTACATTCCAGTCCTAACTAGCCATCATGCTAGCATTCATATATTACTTAAACTGGTAAAACATCAAGAATCTTATCTTAGCAACCAGTTAATTCAATTCAACTTTAACCTCATAATCACTTAGCATTAAATCCTATCAATATAGCTGCTAAGTCGGCATTAATCAATATTATGATACTACAATTCAAGCATCATGATATCACAATGTCACAATGTGCTACTTTCCAGCACATTTCCAACAATATCTACATCAAGTTAATTCCAATTAACTGATCTCCACCTAACCTATGGCACATTTTAATTTATCCTAATTAAAATTTATCATGCCATTTGTTATCATGTATACCACACATACACAATTTCAAGTAACTTTCTAAAATGGATATGTACACAATCAATTCCATTTAATTCTATATTATAGGCCATTCAGACTGTTAAAGTCTTAACCAAGCCTTCAGATTACTACTAATCATCACATATCCATACCACAGGACATGGAACAATTACAGTTCAACAATTCCATGTTTCATTTATATACCTACCAAGTCGTATATAACTGAAATAATCCAATTTAAACTTACAAGAAAAGTTTGATGAAAACAATCATCATCTACTGGTTTCAAGGTTTCCCTTACTCTCTAACACATACAATTATATACACATCAGGTTTTCAGACCGAATTTCAAATAATCATTATTCTACAATGATTATTACAATTAAACACATACACAATTTCTTAAAATATGAACAACTTTGCAATTCATATTCCCTCTATTTATTGCACAAGGTCTAACTAGACCTCTAACACAATCAAATTTCAGATAATCATATCATATCTCATTTGGATCTAATTTCAATTTGCCACTTTATCACTTACTTTATTTGTATACAAGCAACAATAACAAAAGAATTCATTCAATTCTCTCAGTACTTTAGTAACTCGCCGTGAGGTACCAATCAATCTATACAGATATTAACAACAACATTCAATTAATTCTTTTCCCACATTCTTACCTAATCATGGCTGTCATCACTAGCCTCATACACTGGTAAGATTATCCTATCACGACTCAATCCACGTGATTTAATTATTCTTAACACTTTTTTTTAACAAATTATAGCTGTCATATCATATAATGACTTCACATTTATATAATTCTTTAACATGTATTCAGTTCAAATATCAAATATTACCTAACTGAATATTCAATTATACTTAACATTATTTCAATTACTTAATACTAGCTTTAAGTAATTAATCAAATTTTACAAACTTTGACCAATTTGGGAATTTAATCACCTTCCACACAATCATAACATTTCAATCTATGTTAGACTATTTCTACACACACAGTTGACTAATTGTCAACTTCAATTTCAATCAATCAATCAATAAAATTTTCTAACTGCTTTTCTCAAGTTTGACTCATCCTCAAACCAATCACAAGTAATTAATTTTATACATAATTCTCTATTCATGGTTTGACTTTCAAAGTTAACATACTATCAATATTAACTCCCAACAAACCATTTCATCTTATATGTTTACTTTCAAACATATGTTTTAAATTATTACTTTCAATAATCTTATCAATTCCTTACAAGGACAGAATCAACCAACATCAATCTTGGCTCCATACATGCCATATACAACATAGTGATTCATTTAAACACTATCAAATCCACCTATGGATAATCTAACACAATCAGTCACAACTCTACCAACTAACTGTTTTCTCAACAAAACAGCAATTAAACAGTTTTAACACACTTTTCATACTCAATTTCCATAATCACATTACATTTCTTTTATACCTAGTAGCCTCAACAAGTTCATGTGACACAGCATAATGTAACAACGGTGATCAGGCGTTGCAAGATTATGTTCTTCACACTCCATTCTCAGGCTACTCTATATTATAATTATCAATGTGATTTACTCTCATCTCATATATACTAAATACATCATGATTTCAAAATAATCAAAATTCATTTAATAATTTCTAACAGCTGATACATACTCAAAATCAGCTTACTACTTACATATTCAACTTTACATATGCAAGTCATCTCACATACACACAAAATCTCTTCTAGTATGTATTTATTCATATTGAATTTCTATTCAACCATTTATACAAATCAATGTCCCTATTTATTTAAAAATTCAGGACACATCTTAATTAATTATCATCACTTTGACATATGCTATACTATCAAGCATTAATGTCACAACAAGTCTACTCAATCATGTTACTATAAAACATTTCATTTATTAATTCACAATTGACCAGAAAGATCTACCACTTCCTCAATCAATTTAACATTATCATACTCTACATTTCTCATAAACCTATCAGTCTTGGTTTAGATCTATTATTTAACTACAATCAAAACATATCATGTAGTCACATAAACACATATTTTCTCAAATAGCAGTCATTTTCAAATCAAATGACACAACCTTCCTTTACAAGGATTTAAATCACACCTTGTGATCAATCTACTAATATAATACTATCAATTATTTTGTCTCGCCAATATAGACACTCCTTAGGTTCCAACGTCACTCCTGTTAAAACCTTAATCTACTCTTTGTCTACTTACTTAATCACATTTCTGCATTCTCAATTTATTCAGAAATAATCACAACAATGAACATCTCTGATATCGCTCATTTTGTACATATATATATTTCACGCGATATCATTGTTTTAAGTTTATTTTTAGTGAACTTTTAGAACTTGTGGTACTTAATTGGTAAAAAATTAAATTCTCAGGTAAAAAGGTTGAAGTTCTGAAAGTTGGAAAAGATTTGGTTGAGTCTTGAAGCTGAAATGTCAAAGTTGCAATTTGGATCTGCTTTTATACTGAAGAACGCGATCCGGACCCAATGACCAGGATCGCGTTTCTAAGGTTTAATCTGGCATGTACGTTTTTCCAAAGAGCAACGCGATCCGGGTTGTTCATACGGATCGCGTTCGCTAGTGCAATTCGTAATCAGAAAATTTTCAAGAAGAAGAACGCGATCCCAACACATAAGCTGGATCGCGTTTGTCTTTGTATTTTCTGAATTTCTGGATTGCGTTGGTATTCCCTGGATCGCGTTTATGAGCGGTTTTGCAGCAGTTTTAAGGATTTAAAATACGTTTTTATTGAAAAGAAGGATATAACTTGCAGAAGAAAAAAACCCAGTGACGATTTTGGCTCTCAACTTTTGAAACTTTTCATCACTTTTGAAGAGATTACTTTGCTTTAATCATTAGGGGACTACTGATCTTCGATTAATCATTGTAATCACTCGTCTTACATCTTTATTTATTTATAATCATGTTTGTTTCGATTTCAATAGTTTCTCTTGTTTCTTTTGGTGCAATTATGAGTAGCTAATTTAATAAAACACTTGTTTGGATGAAATTACTAGTGATTAGAGGTGTTTACTTTTTGGTTTCATGTTTACTCAACTTTCGTTTAATCGAATTATTATGAGTTAGGGTTTATTGTTAAACCTGAATCGCTTGATGAATGAATAAATGATTATAGCGGATGTTTATTGTTTATATGTTCATTATCAATTATTTGTCTATGAGTAATTGAGTTTGGTTGCGAATGCATTAAGATTGCGATTTAGAAAAATTAACCTTAATATTGTAAGTTCATGAATATGGCGAATGTCTTTCATATATTGAATTGGAAGTTGATGAATTGATGTTAGGATCTAGTTTGATGGCGAATGCTGAACTTGACCTAATTAAGATAAACATGAATTGCTTTAAGTGTTAAGATCAAATACCTCGAAGTTATTAGTAAAGTAATCCAAACAAGTGTCGTTTTCTAGTGTTTAAGTTTAACAAAATTAATCTGACTCTTCCTGAGTCCACTTGCTCTAGTTTAATACATTAGTTGATAAGCAACGTGACAACTCGGTCACACAAATCCACGTTTAATTACTTGTTTAAATTAGTTGCATTTTAATTACAATTCTCATTTACAAAGTCCCTGTGGAACGAACCAGTACTTATTGTAACTATACTATACATGATAAGGTATACTTGCCTTAGTGTGTAATAGTTCAGTGTCAGTAATTATTAGTTTATTTTATAACTTGTATTCACACATCAAGTTTTTGGCGCCGCTGCCGGGGATTTGTGTGAATTTTGAGAATTCAATTTAAGTGTAGTTAATTGATCCTTTCTTTGAATTAAAATTCTGAGAAAGTTATTGTTTGTTAAATTGTATTGCGCCGGTGCGTTTGACGGTTTTATTTTCTTTGCTTTTGCAGGTTTACTTAGGTAGTGGATGAGCACTAGGAAGTCTGGTAACGAAATTCTTAGTCCTTTGTCTGATCCAGAGAAAACCACAAAGAAGAAAAGAAAGAAGAAATCAAAGAATAAGCCGACGGAATCAACTTCAAGTCAAACCGAAAGTGGATCAACTTCATCAAAAGTAGTCATTGAGGAAGAAGTTTTTGAAGAAGAACTTGAATCTAGATACGAAGAGGAAGTTGGGTCTGAAGCCGAAGAAGAACAAATGGCTGACGAGAATGATACACCCATGTTTAACCGTACTAGAACTGTTGCTCCAACTCCGGCATCAGCTATTCGGAGACCACCAATCGACAACAATTTTTCACTGAAAGGGAATCATATGCAAATGCTTAGAGATACTCAGTTTGATGGAAGAGTGCGGGCCGATCCGCATAAACATATTGCTGATTTCTTGGAAATTGGAGAGTATTTTAAGTATGGTCCTAATACGGAAGAAGCGGTCAGATTGAGGACTTTCCCAATGTCTTTATGTGGGGAAGCAAAGATTTGGTATCAAGAGTTGGAACCAAATACTATCCAGACTTGGAATCAAATGAGGGAGGCTTTTGTTAGCCGATATTTTCCACCAGCTTTAGCAGAAAGGTTATTAAATGAGATTCGGGGATTCAAGCAAGCTGAAGGTGAAACGTTAGTGGAAGCATGGTTGAGAATGAAAGATTTGTTGAGAAATTGCCACGGACATGGTTTGTCAAAAGCCGAAATCATTGAACTCTTCTATAATGGTCTTGATATTACATCAGCTGCTGTACTTGATTCTGCTGGAGGAGGGTTGTTCATGTACAAAACTCCAAATGAAGCTTGGAAGATTATGGAGGACAAAGTTTTGCAAAGTCTAAATTGGGCAAAAGATAGTAGAAAACCAGCCCGAAAGACCGTTGCTTTTGCTGAAGGAAGTGGAAGTGGCTCCAAGGATTCTGAAATGATGAAAGAACTGAAAGCTATGTCTACAAAGTTTGATAATCAGTTCAAGGCTCTCAAGGGAGAGATAAAGGAGCTTCGTGAAGGATGTGGTAACTGTGGTGGAGATCATGCAACAAATGAATGTGATAGTGATGATCAACCTATGAGGATGGCGGATGAAGATGTTAATTACATGCAACAAAGTAATTACCAAGGTGGAAATAATTATCAAAGAAGCGGTTATCAGAACCGGAATTCAGGAAATTATCAAGGTAATTATCAAGGAAATAGATATTCTCGACAGGGTCAGAACTATTACAATCAATTCCAAAGAGATAATGCTCCACCATCAACACCACCACCTGTTCAACAACAAGCAACATCCGAATCTGCTTTAGAGAAGATGATGAAGGAATTCATTTCTAAACAGGATGTTTCGACTGAGAGATTGAAAACCCAAATAACGAATTTGAGGTTAAGTGTGGACCAAAATCAGAAAAATCAGCAAGCCTCAATTCAGGATTTGGAGAGGAAAATGGATAGACTTTCTGAAGGCCAAAGTAGTAGACCACCCGGTGGTTTACCGAGCAACACCCAACCGAACCCGAGGCCATCACCTTCTAATAGTGGACAAAAGCCATATCAGCCACCACCGGCCCGAAATGAGCATGCAAATGCTATTACCACTCGTAGTGGGAAGGAGCTACCACCACCTCCGGTAAAAAGGGCAAAGATCTCTAATTCTGTTTTGCAGGACAATGATGAAATAGAAGTTAACGATGAAGAAGAAGAGACTGTGCAACCCACTTCTGTTTCGGTTTCACCAACACCTCCGGTTACTCAACCGGTAGTGAAGGCTTACAAACCGAAAATTCCATATCCTCAACGTTTGAGAAAGGAAAAGATTGCTGCTCAGTATGGAAAGTTTGTTGATATGATCAAGAGCATAAGGATCAATGTACCGTTGGTGGATATTTTAGCTGGAATGCCGAACTATGCCAAGTTTATCAAAGACTTGGTGAGCAACAAGGAAAAGCTTTCGGAGGCATCGGCTACATTTCTGAATGATGAGTGTTCTGCTATCGTTCAAAATCAGATTCCACCCAAATTGGGGGACCCGGGGAGTTTTATTGTTTCATGTACATTAGGAAAGTTTATGACTTGTGATGCCCTAGCTGACTTAGGTGCTAGTATAAACTTAATGCCTTACTCCCTTTATGCAAAATTGTCTTTAGGATCCCTTAAACCCACACGTATGAGCATCCGACTGGCCGATAGATCATTCCAATATCCTGTGGGGATTGCGGAAAATATGTTGATTGATGTTGGACCTTTTACATTCCCTGTTGATTTTGTGATCCTCGAAATGGAGGAAGATAGTAAAGTCCCACTCATTCTAGGACGTCCCTTCTTACATACTGCTGATGCTATTATTCATGTGAAAAATAAGCAGTTAACCTTAGGAGTGGGCCAGGAAAGGATTGCTTTCACGGTTGATAAGGCCATGAAGCATCCTTATTCTACTGACGATACTTGTTTCAGTATTGATGTCATAGATGAGGCTTTGGATGAGGAGTTACAGGGATTACTTGGATTGGATGCTGAAATTGCTGAGTTGTTGGAATCTGTTGATGAGAAAATGACTGAGGAAGAGTTGCTTGAAGCAGTTGAAGTTAAAGAAGATGATGAAGAGCAATTAGCTGAGGAAAGCTTTGAGGAGCTAAAGAGTGAGGATCGGTTGAGGATAAAGACTTCACTGGAGGATCCACCGAGAGACTTGGAGTTGAAACAACTTCCAAGTCATTTGGAGTATGCATTTCTGGAAGAGGAAAATCTTTTACCGGTTGTAATTTCCTCTAAACTTATTAATTCTGAAAAATGCATGTTACTTGATGTTTTGAGAGCTCATAAGGGCGCCTTCGCTTGGCGTACTTCCGACATACCTGGGATAAGCCCATCCTTTTGTAAACACAAAATAAATCTTTTAGATGAGGCAAAACCCGTTGTTCAAAGACAACGGAGTCTTAACCCAAATATGAAGGATGTTGTCAAAAAGGAGGTAGTTAAATTACTTGATGCGGGTATTATTTACCCCATTTCTGATAGCCCTTGCGTGAGCCCTGTCCATTGTGTGCCCAAAAAGGGTGGTATGACTGTTGTGAAGAATGATCAGAACGAATTAGTTCCAACTAGGACAGTCACGGGTTGGCGTGTTTGTATTGACTATAGAAGACTTAATGATGCTACCCGGAAAGACCATTTCCCTTTACCTTTCATTGACCAAATGTTGGAGAGACTAGCCGGAAACGAATTCTTTTGTTTTCTTGACGGGTTTTCGGGATATTTTCAAATCCCCATAGACCCTAAAGATCAAGAGAAAACGACTTTTACTTGTCCCTTTGGTACGTATGCATATAGGAGAATGCCATTTGGGCTTTGTAATGCCCCAGCCACCTTTCAAAGGTGTATGATCGCTATCTTTCAGGACATGATTGAGACTTCCATGGAGGTTTTCATGGACGATTTTTCTGTTTTTGGTAATTCGTTTGAATCATGTTTGTCTAACTTAGACAAGATGCTTGAAAGATGCGAGAAGGCACATTTAGTTCTTAATTGGGAAAAGTGTCATTTCATGGTTAAGGAAGGAATTGTTTTGGGGCACAAGGTGTCAAGTGTGGGAATCGAGGTTGACAAGGCAAAGATTGATGTCATTGCCAAGTTACCTCCACCCGCAAATGTAAAAGGAGTTAGAAGCTTTTTGGGTCATGCGGGTTTTTATCGTAGGTTTATCAAAGACTTTTCTAAGATCACTAGACCTGTGACCAAATTGCTTGAGAAAGATGTTACTTTTGTGTTTGATGCTGAATGTGTGAAAGCTTTTGAGACTTTAAAGGATAGGTTGACCAATGCACCCATTATGGTTTCACCAGACTGGTCTAAACCATTTGAATTGATGTGCGATGCGAGTGACTATGCCTTAGGTGCAGTTTTAGGACAACGTGAGGAAAATCATTTTAGGCCAATTTACTTTGCGAGTAAAACACTAAATGGAGCTCAACAGAATTATACAACAACTGAAAAAGAGTTACTTGCGGTTGTGTTTGCTTTCGATAAGTTTAGGCCTTATCTTGTATTGTCAAAAACTGTTGTATTCACCGACCATTCAGCCCTAAAGTACTTGTTTTCCAAACAAGATGCTAAACCTAGACTCATTCGTTGGATTCTTCTTTTGCAAGAGTTTGACATTGAGATCAAGGATAAAAAGGGGGCTGAAAATCTTGCCGCCGATCACTTGTCAAGGTTGGAACATCCAAACCTAGACAAGTTAGGCGAAACTGACATTAATGATTGCTTTCCGGAGGAGTTTCTTTTGCAGGTAGATGATGAAGCTGAAAATGGGGAAGAAACACCATGGTATGCTGATTTTGCAAATTATTTGGTTGGAGGTGTTTTGAGAAAAGGCATGACCCATCAACAAAAAGGGAAATTCTTTGCTGATTTGAAATATTATTATTGGGAAGACCCGTATTTGTTTAGGGTGTGTGCTGATGGAATGATAAGGAGATGTATATCTGGAGGAGAAACGAGAAGAATTTTGGATGAGTGCCACCATGGACCAACCGGTGGGCACTATGGGCCGTCTGTTACAGCTAAGAAAGTCTATGATGCTGGATTTTATTGGCCTACGATCTTTAAAGAGGCACAAACTCTATGCCAAACTTGTGATTCATGTCAAAGGGTTGGAAACATCTCGAAAAGAGATGAGATGCCTCAAACAAGTATTCAAGTTTGCGAGGTGTTTGACATTTGGGGTATAGATTTCATGGGTCCATTTCCAAAATCAAATAAGTGTGAATACATCTTGGTAGCTGTGGATTATGTGTCAAAATGGGCAGAAGCAAAGGCCGTTTCAAAGAATGATGCCCGAGTAGTTATTGATTTCTTAAAGAGTTTGTTTTGCCGATTCGGTGTTCCTAAAGCCTTAATAAGTGATCGTGGAAGTCACTTTGCGAACCAGCAACTCGAGAAAGTAATGAAGAAGTATGGGGTTCAACATCGGTTTTCTACCTCTTACCACCCACAAACTAGTGGTCAGGTGGAGAATACCAATAGAGCTTTAAAGAGAATTCTCGAGAAAACAGTCAAAGATAACCGCGCTATTTGGTCGAAGAAATTGGATGATGCTTTGTGGGCGTTTAGAACCGCTTACAAAACACCGATTGGTACCACACCTTACAGGTTACTATATGGCAAAACATGCCATTTGCCGGTTGAAGTAGAGCATAAGGCTTATTGGGCTCTGAAGAATTGTAACACTGATTTGGTTGAAGCCGGTGAAAAGAGAATGCTTCAATTACATGAGTTAGACGAATTGAGGTTGCAAGCTTATGAGAACTCCAAGTTGTACAAGGAAAGAACCAAGGCATTGCATGATAAGAAGCTCAAAATGAGGAAAGAATTCAGAGCTGGGGATAAAGTGTTGCTATTTCAATCTCGGTTTAAGTTAAAACAACCAAAACTTAAACCGAGGTGGACCGGTCCATACATAGTGAAACACGGATATCCTTCAGGTTATGTGGAATTGTTGAAATCAGATGGCGGATCGTTCATTGTCAATGGTCACAGGTTGAAATTGTATCACGAGGAGGATGCTGATTGCGAGTGGGAGACACTTGCTATTTACCCCAAGGACAAGTGAATTCGGGGTCGAGTCTATTGCTTTGGACTCGTAAATAAACTAAGCACGAAGGGTACATCATTTATTTATTTATTTATTTATATATATCTATTTATATATATTAATTATTATTATCATTATTGTTATTTTCGAATTAAAAAAAAAAAAAAAAAAAAAAAAAACGGGTTAAAAGCTTAGAAACGCGATCCAGGAAATCCATCAGGATCGCGTTCACCTTTGGTTTTTGGTTACAGAATTTTTTCAAGTTGATAAACGCGATCCGGGTTTATTATTAGGATCGCGTTCACTAGTGCATTTTGGTCACAGAATTTTTTTCCTTCGAGCAACGCGATCCGTATAGGCTTATTGGGATCGCGTTTGATAGTTTATTATTCACGCTAGGCGATTTCAACTGATAAACGCGATCCAGGTTAGTTCTCAGGATCGCGTTCGAAAAAATTTTAATCGATTCCAGGGTTATATAACAAGGGACTCGGTAAAAATTAAACCCACCAACCCTTCTTTTTGCTCTCTCAACATAAACCAAAGAAACCCTAAATCGATTTCATCATCAAAGTACTAAGCTTTCTTTTAATTTCTTCTTCAAATCTCTAATGGCAAACCTACTTAAGGTATTTTCAACACCCATATTATGTTTAATTCATATTTTTTTGGGGATTTCTTCACAAATTCGGATTTGCATAAAATAAGTGTGGGGGTCTTGCAATTGTTTATCTTTCTTGATGATTCATGCTTCTTTAATGTTCTTAACTTGTACTATGCATGAATTGTGGTGTTACTCGCTTGATGTGATGATTCATAAATTAGGGTTTATGCTAGATAATGAGAATCCGAATTTGGGAAGTTGTTGATAGTAATTTTTGTGTTGATTTCATGAAATCCTAGTATGCTACATGTTTTATTGCTCATTAGTTGATTAATTTCATTTTTTTGAGTAATTTGAGAAATTAGGATTCATGAGATTTTGGGGATGAAGATGAAGTTGACTTTCTGGGTCAACGTTTGACTTGTTTTCATTGACTTTTGATTGTAATGCATTACTTGTTATCATTGTGTGATTATTATGCGATTTTCAAGTATATGTTTGATATTAGAGTTATGAAACTTGTGAACTTGGTTTAGTTGACGAAGATGAAGGTGTATTATTTGAAATTCATGTAATCTTGATTGTAAGACTTGTTTGGCTTTGAATTGTGATGTCCATTGCCATGACTTTGTTTGATATTAGATTACATGTTATGTTTCAGTGGTTTGAGTGTTCCATAAAATGGTTAAGAGTGTGTGTATAGGCAATTTGGTTACTAGTTGTGTAACAAATGTTATTCTCAACTGTGTCCAATGTTCAGTTTTGGTTGGCTTATATGCTTTGGTTGTTAGGGGATATAGTTTAGACATTAATCGCTCATTTTTTGACTCGATGACTAATTGCGGTTTATGCTAACGCTAACTTTCCTGGCAACATATTTTGTGTTGGTATTTGATGTTTCAGAGAATGCGAAGTAAAGGCAAAGAACAAGAATCTAGTTCTAAAGGAAAAGGAAAAGCACAGACTTTATCGTTAGGATATCTTTTGGATCCGGAGAGATTACACCCAAATTTGCAGTTTACAAAGAAAAATTGTGGGGGTAAATTTGCGACGTACAATGATAATTTGTTGGCTTTAAGAGAAAAAGACATTGTGCATCCTAGAGTGATAAATTGGCAACCATTGGAAGAGGCGGGTCTAGCAAGGTCTTTGAGACACACCCTCACTCAATCGGTTAAATGCAAATGGACAGGTAATACTTATGATGTCCAAGATTGGGAAAGATTGTTTGCTATTCAAGAGCCAATTTATGCAGAATTGTGTTTAGAGTTCTTCTCAACGGTGGTAATACATAGGATAAAAACTGTGAAAAATCCATTGTTGTCGTTCCGATTAGGGGGTGTAGACCGGGAAATGAGTTTGATGGATGTTGCCGAGTGTTTGGATATATATGACGCCGATGTGATGGAAGCACCCTATTTTGAGGATTACATTTTTTTGGGTGAATGGTTGGATGAAACAGCTGTACCATTGGAAACTATGTGGCGTGAATTAAGTGACGCCCCATACGATTCTTCGGGGAACAACGCGTCTAGCAATCTCAGAGATGTGGAGCATCGCTTAATCCAAAAATTTATTGCCCATTCTATTGCTTGTAGAGGGAAGAATACAGAGAAGGTAACAGCTCAAGATATGTGGTACTTGACCAGAATTAAAAGAAGAATTCGGGTTTCTATACCATATTGTGTTGCAGAATTTCTGGCAACTTATGGGAAGGGAAGAAAGGATTCTTCCAAAATTGCTGGAGGCCATTATGTGACCTTAATTGCTAAACACTTTGAGGTGAGATTGGTGGCAAAGAAAAACCCTCTGACTGTAGTGGAAGATAATTCGCTGCCTTTATCCATTGAAATGTTTTCAGCTGCTAAGGCCGTTTCGCAAGAAAGGAAAAAGTTCATCCCTTGGAGGCCGACTAAGAAGAGTCTTCGAGATGGTACATCATCACAACCACCACAGCCAACAAGGGAACAAGCTGTTCAGGATCACCATATGGAGGATGTTCGTCAACCGGAAATGGTTCAGCAATGCCCAGACGCACCTGGGTGGTTTCAAGGGTTTAACACCAGATTTGAAAATTTCAGGATTCAACAGGAGGAATTTCGGGAGGAGTCGAGGTATGAGTGGGGTGTGCAAAGATTCTTCAATGATTGGCAAAGGCACAATACTCAGCGTATCTACTCCGATGAAGAAGATCTTACCCCAACCCCATATTATCAATTCCCGAGGTGGGGAGAACCTGGAGCTAGAAACCCTGTTCCTGATTATGATAGGCAGGCTGCTTTGGAGGCACTTGAGAGGCACCAAAGAGGAGAGGTGGAGGAGCATACACAGCAAGGTTCATCCGGACATTGGCTTTTTGGGGATTAAATTCCATTTGAATAATATTGTGGTGGTGTTTGAACAAATTTAGTTGTGTTTTGAACTGATTTTTATTTCTTTATGTGTGCTTAAGACTTCTTATTTAAGTATCTAGGATTTTTGGTATAAACTTCGTTATGAGTGGCATTTGGGTACGATTTGTACAATGCCATCTCATCCTACTAAGTTGTATTATAAGTTATGCCTTGTATTTGTTTTTGGTGTGATAGAAGGCCTTGTCGATGTGGAATCAATTGCATATGCTGGCAGTAAGTTCAGCGACACATGAGCATGGCATTTACAACATTTTTCTGCTATTATCCCCCGGGTAGTTTCGTTTCATTTCACTTCCTCATTTGTACTTATTGATTATGTTTGTTTTGTGCATTGAGGGCAGTGCACAATTTAAGTGTGGGGAGGTAATTTGCTTGAACTTCATTCTTAGCAAATTGTTGTTCTTGCGTCTTGTTAGGTTTGTTAGAATCTGTTGGGGTTCTCAATCGAACTTTACGAATTCTATTAACGGGCCTTTGGGTCACTTAATGGGTCTGTTATTGATCTTGAGTCCAATAGATTTTAGCAAATTCTGATAAGAGGTTAGGAATGGCAGTTTGTTGGGATTGTGCTTGTCCTAATATGATTAATTACTTGAAAACTTCCTTTATGAAATATCTAGTTAAGTAATTAAATCTTCCCTCTTGCATAAATTTTAGAGATGTGTCATATGAGCAACCTCATTGGGTGAATTGCATGACTAGCACACTTGTAGCTCCACTTTTAAATTGTGAGATATTAGAGCTTTAATTGAGAAAAACACTTATTCTTAGTGTTTACATTGCTACTGCTATGAGTGTGCCGGTGATTGTAGTTTGTTCTAGAACTTGCCCTAGTGATGCATTTCGAGGCCGCTGTGAGATCACAATTTGTGATATAGGTGAGATCGTATGATGAGGAGGTATTCTTAGGATTGGAGCTTAATCCTAGCAATTCTGACTTTCTAGCCAATTATCGGGACCGTATGGATCATTTAGATGATTAATACTAATCTCAATAATCGGCCAAGGAATCTTAATTGTTTAGGATCTTATTTTCGTTTAAACCATTTATATCTAGTCCACCCAGGTCGTTAGCACTTACTTTTAGTGCTAAGAAACCCATAGACACTTCCACATACATTCATGATCACTACATTATTCAGCCTATTTTTGTGTAGTCAATTCCCAAATCATTTATTTTCCAAAATGTTGTCTAATTTGAATTTTTAATGGATGTTTATGTAAAATGTGACTTAAATGTTTTAGTAGGGATTCTAATGTTTAATTCTATAATCTGAAGTTGTAATCGATTAAAGTGCTGAATATTAAAGTTTAAGTAATTGAAGTTGAAAACTTAAAGTTAAGATTTGGTTAATTGTAGTCAACTAAACGGCCTTTGAATTCCTGAACAAGTAGTTCCCGAGGGGTGTTCTACACCTAGCCACTGAAGGTCTTTTTCAGGTCTAGGATGGCTGGTCCGAAAGTTCGCTACACAGGATTCATAGAAAGTCGTAGAATGCAGTTAATAAATCCAATCATAAATGTAAATCAATGAGAATTGCAAGTTGAGAATTATGAATATAAGTCATACATGAAGAATAATTCTAATTGGTTTAGCATGAGAATCCCAAGTTTTATTACTGTCACAATGAGAATTAATTAGGCAACATTTACTTAACTTTCTCATGGGTTTTGTCTGCTACTTTTCACAAATTGCTTGAGTCTAGCCTACCTATTCCATTTTCACCATACTTTATACCCAACATGGTTAGAATACCTTCTCTGAGATTTCACTTGGTGCTCACGCCAAGACGGTGGAGATTTGATCCTTTTGCAAGCCTATGGTAACAGTGCATCACGACTTGGCTTAATTGAGTGTTATATTATTCATTCCCTTACCTTGTAGTTTATAGGTTGAGAGTGAGTGATTGATACACTTATCCTATTGTGAGGTGCTAGGTCGTGCATTTCGGGCTTGACAAATTATCATCTCAAGTTTTGGTAACTATATACATGTGGCTAGCATAATTGCTTAGGTGATTATTTTTAGTTTATTTTGAAAAGCTTGATCTCCATTTTTGAAAATGCAAGAGGGATGTAATGGTTTATATCTGGTAGAAAATGATTTGCTTGAGGACAAGCAAAGCTCAAGTGTGGGGATGTTTGATATCGCTCATTTTGTACATATATATATTTCACGCGATATCATTGTTTTAAGTTTATTTTTAGTGAACTTTTAGAACTTTTGGTACTTAATTGGTAAAAAATTAAATTCTCAGGTAAAAAGGTTGAAGTTCTGAAAGTTGGAAAAGATTTGGTTGAGTCTTGAAGCTGAAATGTCAAAGTTGCAATTTGGATCTGCTTTTATACTGAAGAACGCGATCCGGACCCAATGACCAGGATCGCGTTTCTAAGGTTTAATCTGGCATGTACGTTTTTCCAAAGAGCAACGCGATCCGGGTTGTTCATACGGATCGCGTTCGCTAGTGCAATTCGTAATCAGAAAATTTTCAAGAAGAAGAACGCGATCCCAACACATAAGCTGGATCGCGTTTGTCTTTGTATTTTCTGAATTTCTGGATCGCGTTGGTATTCCCTGGATTGCGTTTATGAGCGGTTTTGCAGCAGTTTTAAGGATCTAAAATACGTTTTTATTGAAAAGAAGGATATAACTTGCAGAAGAAAAAAACCCAGTGACGATTTTGGCTCTCAACTTTTGAAACTTTTCATCACTTTTGAAGAGATTACTTTGCTTTAATCATTAGGGGACTACTGATCTTCGATTAATCATTGTAATCACTCGTCTTACATCTTTATTTATTTATAATCATGTTTGTTTCGATTTCAATAGTTTCTCTTGTTTCTTTTGGTGCAATTATGAGTAGCTAATTTAATAAAACACTTGTTTGGATGAAATTACTAGTGATTAGAGGTGTTTACTTTTTGGTTTCATGTTTACTCAACTTTCGTTTAATCGAATTATTATGAGTTAGGGTTTATTGTTAAACCTGAATCGCTTGATGAATGAATAAATGATTATAGCGGATGTTTATTGTTTATATGTTCATTATCAATTATTTGTCTATGAGTAATTGAGTTTGGTTGCGAATGCATTAAGATTGCGATTTAGAAAAATTAACCTTAATATTGTAAGTTCATGAATATGGCGAATGTCTTTCATATATTGAATTGGAAGTTGATGAATTGATGTTAGGATCTAGTTTGATGGCGAATGCTGAACTTGACCTAATTAAGATAAACATGAATTGCTTTAAGTGTTAAGATCAAATACCTCGAAGTTATTAGTAAAGTAATCCAAACAAGTGTCGTTTTCTAGTGTTTAAGTTTAACAAAATTAATCTGACTCTTCCTGAGTCCACTTGCTCTAGTTTAATACATTAGTTGATAAGCAACGTGACAACTCGGTCACACAAATCCACGTTTAATTACTTGTTTAAATTAGTTGCATTTTGATTACAATTCTCATTTACAAAGTCCCTGTGGAACGAACCAGTACTTATTGTAACTATACTATACATGATAAGGTATACTTGCCTTAGTGTGTAATAGTTCAGTGTCAGTAATTATTAGTTTATTTTATAACTTGTATTCACACATCAATCTCATTTAGTAATTCTATCTTCATGTCTACATATAGCAATCATTGGTTGACTCAAAACTGAGGAATCATATCAGTCTGACTCAATTAACTTCATAACAATGCTTACTTATCATAACAAAGTAAACAGTTCAAGCTAATTTAAATTAACATAGGCTTATCAAAGATTACCTGGAAATCTTAAACCAATGAGTATTGAGGAATCAATGAGAATACCCATCAGGTTCTCATATTCCTCCGTCTCTGCAAGCAAACAACAACTTCACAACTTGTTAAGGGTTAGTACATAACCGACTAACTAATTTCTCATACATCAACTAATCCCACACCCACTGGAATGTTTGACTCAACACAATCAAAGTTTAGGATTGAACATTCTATCATGTCCAATTCGCCCAAACTATTGCTCTGATACCAACTTATAACACCCCTCGTATCAGACAACGATTATAATAATAACTGTGACTCGGAAGCGTAGATTTTCAACATGTATTCATTCATTACATTACCCTAAAATGTAGATAAACTTTTTCAAACTAAATACATGACATTTAAGCAAACTAGGTGTTATATAATTCAAAACATTTCTTTAGTTATCAAACTAACATCAGAGTAAACGCCTGTCAAACATTCCATCAATTCCAATAACTTCCTGTCCCGCCCAATATGTCCCATCAATTTCAACATGCAGGATGGACTGTGGTGGGGTTAGCATAACGCTAAGTGAATGAAACTATAAGCAACAGTCCAACTTAGCACAACAATCTGTTTACATCAAATAACAATAAACAGTCATTCATCATGAGGATCGGTGGTTCTTGAGATACCCTTATACCGGTATGGTACTCAAGGAACACTTATCAATCATCTGTATTGGCCTATACAGAATTACCGATGACTTGTTGTTAACCACATACGACCTAGATCTTTAAACCAACATTTCAAGTTTCAAGATCTCCTGTCGTTTATAACAACAACCAAGTCCAACCATTCATTCAAGTTGACCTCAGAATCTTACATATTAGCTCAAACAGTCCAGTAAGTAACCAATCAACTAACATGGCAAGTTATCTCAAACCAAACATTCTATCAAAGTAATACTACAATTACTTGTTGTAATCAAATCATTACAACTAAATCACACTGAGGTTACAGATCCACTCACCGAATACCTCAGCTGCAAGCTCAGAAGTCTAATATTACTGAGCCTTCTGTACATCTGAGAACACAACAAATAAACAATGAGTTAGTAACTCATTTCACAACAATCATGTTATAATCGTATAACATACTTTAATATACTATTCAACTACACAATTACCATATCGGCATGATGATTAATAATCAAATGGTAATTCACTTTTATATCATTTCATTTATAAATCTAATAACCATTTATCACTAGGTTATAAAATCCACAACTTTATCACTTAGTTCTCAAGTGTCATCATAACATATTTACATGACTCGGGTGATCCCTAAGATCACAGGAAACAAAAGCTCAATTCGGAACATATTCAAAAAGTCCCGAAATAAGTTTCAAAAACAGTAAAATACCATTTTCGACCCCTAAACGACCCCGAATGGCCAAAAACCACCTAGACTCTTAAAATAGAGCTTTGATCAGTGGGCCGTTTTTGAGTGACCATGTAAATTTCAACTCAATCAGAGTTAATGAAAATTTGTCAATTTCAAGTGTCGCTAAAAACACCACCTTCTGAACACTTATGCATTTTTAGAATTTGAAACACAAAATCTGCTGAAATAACACTAGGACACGCCGCGTCCTTTAGGACGCACCGCGTCCTCTTCATGGTTGGGGTTCTGGTCAAAGTTATACATTAGGACGCGCCGCGTGGTTAAGGACACGCCGCGTCCTAAGCTTATGATCCACACGCCGCGTACAAGTAGTACGCGCCGTGCCCTACCGGTTTCGCAGTGATCTGCAGGTTTAAAACCCTGCTGAATCCGAATCAAAACATACTCAAATCACAAACTAGGTTCACCAAATCGATTACAAGCAGTAACTAACGATTTCTAACAATAACCCTCATCATATACCATCATGTATCAACTTTAATTCACATAACACATATGAATTTAAGTAAAATCAAAATAAATCAAAATCACTTACAATCTTGATTATGAACAATCTAGTGATGTTAATGATAATCTGATAATGATGATGAAGGAATTCAATCCACAATCACAGCTGCGAGCTTCTTTCTAATTTATGTTTCTTTTTTTTTTTTCTTTTTTTGAATTTCAAACGAAGTAACTAACTTCCTATTTTGGGGAAGTGATAGATTTTAAGAAAACAAAGTCGGTTCCAACAAACCGACTTCAATTATACGGGTATAATTTAATACCCCTTCTCAACCTATTGTCTGGAACCCGAAAACCATTTGCGAGTCCAAACATTATATTTTACCGATAACTTTATTAATTTACAACAATTAATAATTTATCTATCACATTGGAATATTTAACTCCTATTCCAATTATTTCAACTAATTCAGACAATATTATTTCCAAACACATTTAAATAATAATTTAAATCAGGAAATAATATAAAACAACTAGGTCCACTTGGAGGATGTTACAAATCTCTCCCCCTTAAAGAGATTTCGTCCCCGAAATCTAACCACACTCAATCTATCTAGTGTGATATAATCCCATACATCTTAGCATACATTTGTCCTCAATAGCAACTTACAACTATACTTAGACCTTTTCAATTCTTTCCACATTCACATGTTCCCATGAACATGTTTCTATCTTTACCTACGCACATATACAGTGCATTCATCCAATATTTCATATGAAACAATCATTTATCTAAATCCTTTATCATCAATCAGATAAATATTTTGAACACGTAATCATTTTAACAACAAGTGAAATCTATAATCACTTAATAGGTCTTTGCAACCAGAAATTAGCAATGTCCTAAAATCGTTAACCTATTACCACTATTCATTCTCTGTTAACAACAAAACAACAGTAAAATTAACAACAATAGTGGTTATAGAACCACAATACACCAATCTTACATCTCTACTGTCAAAGATTCAAACCCCTATTAAATCTAGGTCAACTTTTCATCCAAAAGTTTCATACCTTACCCTCTTGAACAACATATAATGTTCACATATCACTACAACTATATGAAATCCTTTACTTAGAAGTAATCCGGATTCATATCACCTTAATAAGCAAAGTAGAGGCCAAACTCAATAGGTAAAACCACAATCAACAAGTACTTTGCTCAATCAACAAATGTACAACAATGTTATATTACCTACATTCAACCAACCTCTACATTGACTTATTTCCATTTATAATTCCTTTCATTACAACCTAACAATTGTCAACAACAACCATAACACAAACAATAATCACAAACACTAGTGATTATACACTACAGTACACCTATTAATACGTAGTATTTACATTCCAGTCCTAACTAGCCATCATGCTAGCATTCATATATTACTTAAACTGGTAAAACATCAAGAATCTTATCTTAGCAACCAGTTAATTCAATTCAACTTTAACCTCATAATCACTTAGCATTAAATCCTATCAATATAGCTGCTAAGTCGGCATTAATCAATATTATGATACTACAATTCAAGCATCATAATATCACAATGTCACAATGTGCTACTTTCCAGCACATTTCCAACAATATCTACATCAAGTTAATTCCAATTAACTGATCTCCACCTAACCTATGGCACATTTTAATTTATCCTAATTAAAATTTATCATGCCATTTGTTATCATGTATACCACACATACACAATTTCAAGTAACTTTCTAAAATGGATATGTACACAATCAATTCCATTTAATTCTATATTATAGGCCATTCAGACTGTTAAAGTCTTAACCAAGCCTTCAGATTACTACTAATCATCACATATCCATACCACAGGACATGGAACAATTACAGTTCAACAATTCCATGTTTCATTTATATACCTACCAAGTCGTATATAACTGAAATAATCCAATTTAAACTTACAAGAAAAGTTTGATGAAAACAATCATCATCTACTGGTTTCAAGGTTTCCCTTACTCTCTAACACATACAATTATATACACATCAGGTTTTCAGACCGAATTTCAAATAATCATTATTCTACAATGATTATTACAATTAAACACATACACAATTTCTTAAAATATGAACAACTTTGCAATTCATATTCCCTCTATTTATTGCACAAGGTCTAACTAGACCTCTAACACAATCAAATTTCAGATAATCATATCATATCTCATTTGGATCTAATTTCAATTTGCCACTTTATCACTTACTTTATTTGTATACAAGCAACAATAACAAAAGAATTCATTCAATTCTCTCAGTACTTTAGTAACTCGCCGTGAGGTACCAATCAATCTATACAGATATTAACAACAACATTCAATTAATTCTTTTCCCACATTCTTACCTAATCATGGCTGTCATCACTAGCCTCATACACTGGTAAGATTATCCTATCACGACTCAATCCACGTGATTTAATTATTCTTAACACTTTTTTTTAACAAATTATAGCTGTCATATCATATAATGACTTCACATTTATATAATTCTTTAACATGTATTCAGTTCAAATATCAAATATTACCTAACTGAATATTCAATTATACTTAACATTATTTCAATTACTTAATACTAGCTTTAAGTAATTAATCAAATTTTACAAACTTTGACCAATTTGGGAATTTAATCACCTTCCACACAATCATAACATTTCAATCTATGTTAGACTATTTCTACACACACAGTTGACTAATTGTCAACTTCAATTTCAATCAATCAATCAATAAAATTTTCTAACTGCTTTTCTCAAGTTTGACTCATCCTCAAACCAATCACAAGTAATTAATTTTATACATAATTCTCTATTCATGGTTTGACTTTCAAAGTTAACATACTATCAATATTAACTCCCAACAAACCATTTCATCTTATATGTTTACTTTCAAACATATGTTTTAAATTATTACTTTCAATAATCTTATCAATTCCTTACAAGGACAGAATCAACCAACATCAATCTTGGCTCCATACATGCCATATACAACATAGTGATTCATTTAAACACTATCAAATCCACCTATGGATAATCTAACACAATCAGTCACAACTCTACCAACTAACTGTTTTCTCAACAAAACAGCAATTAAACAGTTTTAACACACTTTTCATACTCAATTTCCATAATCACATTACATTTCTTTTATACCTAGTAGCCTCAACAAGTTCATGTGACACAGCATAATGTAACAACGGTGATCAGGCGTTGCAAGATTATGTTCTTCACACTCCATTCTCAGGCTACTCTATATTATAATTATCAATGTGATTTACTCTCATCTCATATATACTAAATACATCATGATTTCAAAATAATCAAAATTCATTTAATAATTTCTAACAGCTGATACATACTCAAAATCAGCTTACTACTTACATATTCAACTTTACATATGCAAGTCATCTCACATACACACAAAATCTCTTCTAGTATGTATTTATTCATATTGAATTTCTATTCAACCATTTATACAAATCAATGTCCCTATTTATTTAAAAATTCAGGACACATCTTAATTAATTATCATCACTTTGACATATGCTATACTATCAAGCATTAATGTCACAACAAGTCTACTCAATCATGTTACTATAAAACATTTCATTTATTAATTCACAATTGACCAGAAAGATCTACCACTTCCTCAATCAATTTAACATTATCATACTCTACATTTCTCATAAACCTATCAGTCTTGGTTTAGATCTATTATTTAACTACAATCAAAACATATCATGTAGTCACATAAACACATATTTTCTCAAATAGCAGTCATTTTCAAATCAAATGACACAACCTTCCTTTACAAGGATTTAAATCACACCTTGTGATCAATCTACTAATATAATACTATCAATTATTTTGTCTCGCCAATATAGACACTCCTTAGGTTCCAACGTCACTCCTGTTAAAACCTTAATCTACTCTTTGTCTACTTACTTAATCACATTTCTGCATTCTCAATTTATTCAGAAATAATCACAACAATGAACATCTCTGATATCGCTCATTTTGTACATATATATATTTCACGCGATATCATTGTTTTAAGTTTATTTTTAGTGAACTTTTAGAACTTGTGGTACTTAATTGGTAAAAAATTAAATTCTCAGGTAAAAAGGTTGAAGTTCTGAAAGTTGGAAAAGATTTGGTTGAGTCTTGAAGCTGAAATGTCAAAGTTGCAATTTGGATCTGCTTTTATACTGAAGAACGCGATCCGGACCCAATGACCAGGATCGCGTTTCTAAGGTTTAATCTGGCATGTACGTTTTTCCAAAGAGCAACGCGATCCGGGTTGTTCATACGGATCGCGTTCGCTAGTGCAATTCGTAATCAGAAAATTTTCAAGAGAAGAACGCGATCCCAACACATAAGCTGGATCGCGTTTGTCTTTGTATTTTCTGAATTTCTGGATTGCGTTGGTATTCCCTGGATCGCGTTTATGAGCGGTTTTGCAGCAGTTTTAAGGATTTAAAATACGTTTTTATTGAAAAGAAGGATATAACTTGCAGAAGAAAAAAACCCAGTGACGATTTTGGCTCTCAACTTTTGAAACTTTTCATCACTTTTGAAGAGATTACTTTGCTTTAATCATTAGGGGACTACTGATCTTCGATTAATCATTGTAATCACTCGTCTTACATCTTTATTTATTTATAATCATGTTTGTTTCGATTTCAATAGTTTCTCTTGTTTCTTTTGGTGCAATTATGAGTAGCTAATTTAATAAAACACTTGTTTGGATGAAATTACTAGTGATTAGAGGTGTTTACTTTTTGGTTTCATGTTTACTCAACTTTCGTTTAATCGAATTATTATGAGTTAGGGTTTATTGTTAAACCTGAATCGCTTGATGAATGAATAAATGATTATAGCGGATGTTTATTGTTTATATGTTCATTATCAATTATTTGTCTATGAGTAATTGAGTTTGGTTGCGAATGCATTAAGATTGCGATTTAGAAAAATTAACCTTAATATTGTAAGTTCATGAATATGGCGAATGTCTTTCATATATTGAATTGGAAGTTGATGAATTGATGTTAGGATCTAGTTTGATGGCGAATGCTGAACTTGACCTAATTAAGATAAACATGAATTGCTTTAAGTGTTAAGATCAAATACCTCGAAGTTATTAGTAAAGTAATCCAAACAAGTGTCGTTTTCTAGTGTTTAAGTTTAACAAAATTAATCTGACTCTTCCTGAGTCCACTTGCTCTAGTTTAATACATTAGTTGATAAGCAACGTGACAACTCGGTCACACAAATCCACGTTTAATTACTTGTTTAAATTAGTTGCATTTTAATTACAATTCTCATTTACAAAGTCCCTGTGGAACGAACCAGTACTTATTGTAACTATACTATACATGATAAGGTATACTTGCCTTAGTGTGTAATAGTTCAGTGTCAGTAATTATTAGTTTATTTTATAACTTGTATTCACACATCAAGTTTTTGGCGCCGCTGCCGGGGATTTGTGTGAATTTTGAGAATTCAATTTAAGTGTAGTTAATTGATCCTTTCTTTGAATTAAAATTCTGAGAAAGTTATTGTTTGTTAAATTGTATTGCGCCGGTGCGTTTGACGGTTTTATTTTCTTTGCTTTTGCAGGTTTACTTAGGTAGTGGATGAGCACTAGGAAGTCTGGTAACGAAATTCTTAGTCCTTTGTCTGATCCAGAGAAAACCACAAAGAAGAAAAGAAAGAAGAAATCAAAGAATAAGCCGACGGAATCAACTTCAAGTCAAACCGAAAGTGGATCAACTTCATCAAAAGTAGTCATTGAGGAAGAAGTTTTTGAAGAAGAACTTGAATCTAGATACGAAGAGGAAGTTGGGTCTGAAGCCGAAGAAGAACAAATGGCTGACGAGAATGATACACCCATGTTTAACCGTACTAGAACTGTTGCTCCAACTCCGGCATCAGCTATTCGGAGACCACCAATCGACAACAATTTTTCACTGAAAGGGAATCATATGCAAATGCTTAGAGATACTCAGTTTGATGGAAGAGTGCGGGCCGATCCGCATAAACATATTGCTGATTTCTTGGAAATTGGAGAGTATTTTAAGTATGGTCCTAATACGGAAGAAGCGGTCAGATTGAGGACTTTCCCAATGTCTTTATGTGGGGAAGCAAAGATTTGGTATCAAGAGTTGGAACCAAATACTATCCAGACTTGGAATCAAATGAGGGAGGCTTTTGTTAGCCGATATTTTCCACCAGCTTTAGCAGAAAGGTTATTAAATGAGATTCGGGGATTCAAGCAAGCTGAAGGTGAAACGTTAGTGGAAGCATGGTTGAGAATGAAAGATTTGTTGAGAAATTGCCACGGACATGGTTTGTCAAAAGCCGAAATCATTGAACTCTTCTATAATGGTCTTGATATTACATCAGCTGCTGTACTTGATTCTGCTGGAGGAGGGTTGTTCATGTACAAAACTCCAAATGAAGCTTGGAAGATTATGGAGGACAAAGTTTTGCAAAGTCTAAATTGGGCAAAAGATAGTAGAAAACCAGCCCGAAAGACCGTTGCTTTTGCTGAAGGAAGTGGAAGTGGCTCCAAGGATTCTGAAATGATGAAAGAACTGAAAGCTATGTCTACAAAGTTTGATAATCAGTTCAAGGCTCTCAAGGGAGAGATAAAGGAGCTTCGTGAAGGATGTGGTAACTGTGGTGGAGATCATGCAACAAATGAATGTGATAGTGATGATCAACCTATGAGGATGGCGGATGAAGATGTTAATTACATGCAACAAAGTAATTACCAAGGTGGAAATAATTATCAAAGAAGCGGTTATCAGAACCGGAATTCAGGAAATTATCAAGGTAATTATCAAGGAAATAGATATTCTCGACAGGGTCAGAACTATTACAATCAATTCCAAAGAGATAATGCTCCACCATCAACACCACCACCTGTTCAACAACAAGCAACATCCGAATCTGCTTTAGAGAAGATGATGAAGGAATTCATTTCTAAACAGGATGTTTCGACTGAGAGATTGAAAACCCAAATAACGAATTTGAGGTTAAGTGTGGACCAAAATCAGAAAAATCAGCAAGCCTCAATTCAGGATTTGGAGAGGAAAATGGATAGACTTTCTGAAGGCCAAAGTAGTAGACCACCCGGTGGTTTACCGAGCAACACCCAACCAAACCCGAGGCCATCACCTTCTAATAGTGGACAAAAGCCATATCAGCCACCACCGGCCCGAAATGAGCATGCAAATGCTATTACCACTCGTAGTGGGAAGGAGCTACCACCACCTCCGGTAAAAAGGGCAAAGATCTCTAATTCTGTTTTGCAGGACAATGATGAAATAGAAGTTAACGATGAAGAAGAAGAGACTGTGCAACCCACTTCTGTTTCGGTTTCACCAACACCTCCGGTTACTCAACCGGTAGTGAAGGCTTACAAACCGAAAATTCCATATCCTCAACGTTTGAGAAAGGAAAAGATTGCTGCTCAGTATGGAAAGTTTGTTGATATGATCAAGAGCATAAGGATCAATGTACCGTTGGTGGATATTTTAGCTGGAATGCCGAACTATGCCAAGTTTATCAAAGACTTGGTGAGCAACAAGGAAAAGCTTTCGGAGGCATCGGCTACATTTCTGAATGATGAGTGTTCTGCTATCGTTCAAAATCAGATTCCACCCAAATTGGGGGACCCGGGGAGTTTTATTGTTTCATGTACATTAGGAAAGTTTATGACTTGTGATGCCCTAGCTGACTTAGGTGCTAGTATAAACTTAATGCCTTACTCCCTTTATGCAAAATTGTCTTTAGGATCCCTTAAACCCACACGTATGAGCATCCGACTGGCCGATAGATCATTCCAATATCCTGTGGGGATTGCGGAAAATATGTTGATTGATGTTGGACCTTTTACATTCCCTGTTGATTTTGTGATCCTCGAAATGGAGGAAGATAGTAAAGTCCCACTCATTCTAGGACGTCCCTTCTTACATACTGCTGATGCTATTATTCATGTGAAAAATAAGCAGTTAACCTTAGGAGTGGGCCAGGAAAGGATTGCTTTCACGGTTGATAAGGCCATGAAGCATCCTTATTCTACTGACGATACTTGTTTCAGTATTGATGTCATAGATGAGGCTTTGGATGAGGAGTTACAGGGATTACTTGGATTGGATGCTGAAATTGCTGAGTTGTTGGAATCTGTTGATGAGAAAATGACTGAGGAAGAGTTGCTTGAAGCAGTTGAAGTTAAAGAAGATGATGAAGAGCAATTAGCTGAGGAAAGCTTTGAGGAGCTAAAGAGTGAGGATCGGTTGAGGATAAAGACTTCACTGGAGGATCCACCGAGAGACTTGGAGTTGAAACAACTTCCAAGTCATTTGGAGTATGCATTTCTGGAAGAGGAAAATCTTTTACCGGTTGTAATTTCCTCTAAACTTATTAATTCTGAAAAATGCATGTTACTTGATGTTTTGAGAGCTCATAAGGGCGCCTTCGCTTGGCGTACTTCCGACATACCTGGGATAAGCCCATCCTTTTGTAAACACAAAATAAATCTTTTAGATGAGGCAAAACCCGTTGTTCAAAGACAACGGAGTCTTAACCCAAATATGAAGGATGTTGTCAAAAAGGAGGTAGTTAAATTACTTGATGCGGGTATTATTTACCCCATTTCTGATAGCCCTTGCGTGAGCCCTGTCCATTGTGTGCCCAAAAAGGGTGGTATGACTGTTGTGAAGAATGATCAGAACGAATTAGTTCCAACTAGGACAGTCACGGGTTGGCGTGTTTGTATTGACTATAGAAGACTTAATGATGCTACCCGGAAAGACCATTTCCCTTTACCTTTCATTGACCAAATGTTGGAGAGACTAGCCGGAAACGAATTCTTTTGTTTTCTTGACGGGTTTTCGGGATATTTTCAAATCCCCATAGACCCTAAAGATCAAGAGAAAACGACTTTTACTTGTCCCTTTGGTACGTATGCATATAGGAGAATGCCATTTGGGCTTTGTAATGCCCCAGCCACCTTTCAAAGGTGTATGATCGCTATCTTTCAGGACATGATTGAGACTTCCATGGAGGTTTTCATGGACGATTTTTCTGTTTTTGGTAATTCGTTTGAATCATGTTTGTCTAACTTAGACAAGATGCTTGAAAGATGCGAGAAGGCACATTTAGTTCTTAATTGGGAAAAGTGTCATTTCATGGTTAAGGAAGGAATTGTTTTGGGGCACAAGGTGTCAAGTGTGGGAATCGAGGTTGACAAGGCAAAGATTGATGTCATTGCCAAGTTACCTCCACCCGCAAATGTAAAAGGAGTTAGAAGCTTTTTGGGTCATGCGGGTTTTTATCGTAGGTTTATCAAAGACTTTTCTAAGATCACTAGACCTGTGACCAAATTGCTTGAGAAAGATGTTACTTTTGTGTTTGATGCTGAATGTGTGAAAGCTTTTGAGACTTTAAAGGATAGGTTGACCAATGCACCCATTATGGTTTCACCAGACTGGTCTAAACCATTTGAATTGATGTGCGATGCGAGTGACTATGCCTTAGGTGCAGTTTTAGGACAACGTGAGGAAAATCATTTTAGGCCAATTTACTTTGCGAGTAAAACACTAAATGGAGCTCAACAGAATTATACAACAACTGAAAAAGAGTTACTTGCGGTTGTGTTTGCTTTCGATAAGTTTAGGCCTTATCTTGTATTGTCAAAAACTGTTGTATTCACCGACCATTCAGCCCTAAAGTACTTGTTTTCCAAACAAGATGCTAAACCTAGACTCATTCGTTGGATTCTTCTTTTGCAAGAGTTTGACATTGAGATCAAGGATAAAAAGGGGGCTGAAAATCTTGCCGCCGATCACTTGTCAAGGTTGGAACATCCAAACCTAGACAAGTTAGGCGAAACTGACATTAATGATTGCTTTCCGGAGGAGTTTCTTTTGCAGGTAGATGATGAAGCTGAAAATGGGGAAGAAACACCATGGTATGCTGATTTTGCAAATTATTTGGTTGGAGGTGTTTTGAGAAAAGGCATGACCCATCAACAAAAAGGGAAATTCTTTGCTGATTTGAAATATTATTATTGGGAAGACCCGTATTTGTTTAGGGTGTGTGCTGATGGAATGATAAGGAGATGTATATCTGGAGGAGAAACGAGAAGAATTTTGGATGAGTGCCACCATGGACCAACCGGTGGGCACTATGGGCCGTCTGTTACAGCTAAGAAAGTCTATGATGCTGGATTTTATTGGCCTACGATCTTTAAAGAGGCACAAACTCTATGCCAAACTTGTGATTCATGTCAAAGGGTTGGAAACATCTCGAAAAGAGATGAGATGCCTCAAACAAGTATTCAAGTTTGCGAGGTGTTTGACATTTGGGGTATAGATTTCATGGGTCCATTTCCAAAATCAAATAAGTGTGAATACATCTTGGTAGCTGTGGATTATGTGTCAAAATGGGCAGAAGCAAAGGCCGTTTCAAAGAATGATGCCCGAGTAGTTATTGATTTCTTAAAGAGTTTGTTTTGCCGATTCGGTGTTCCTAAAGCCTTAATAAGTGATCGTGGAAGTCACTTTGCGAACCAGCAACTCGAGAAAGTAATGAAGAAGTATGGGGTTCAACATCGGTTTTCTACCTCTTACCACCCACAAACTAGTGGTCAGGTGGAGAATACCAATAGAGCTTTAAAGAGAATTCTCGAGAAAACAGTCAAAGATAACCGCGCTATTTGGTCGAAGAAATTGGATGATGCTTTGTGGGCGTTTAGAACCGCTTACAAAACACCGATTGGTACCACACCTTACAGGTTACTATATGGCAAAACATGCCATTTGCCGGTTGAAGTAGAGCATAAGGCTTATTGGGCTCTGAAGAATTGTAACACTGATTTGGTTGAAGCCGGTGAAAAGAGAATGCTTCAATTACATGAGTTAGACGAATTGAGGTTGCAAGCTTATGAGAACTCCAAGTTGTACAAGGAAAGAACCAAGGCATTGCATGATAAGAAGCTCAAAATGAGGAAAGAATTCAGAGCTGGGGATAAAGTGTTGCTATTTCAATCTCGGTTTAAGTTAAAACAACCAAAACTTAAACCGAGGTGGACCGGTCCATACATAGTGAAACACGGATATCCTTCAGGTTATGTGGAATTGTTGAAATCAGATGGCGGATCGTTCATTGTCAATGGTCACAGGTTGAAATTGTATCACGAGGAGGATGCTGATTGCGAGTGGGAGACACTTGCTATTTACCCCAAGGACAAGTGAATTCGGGGTCGAGTCTATTGCTTTGGACTCGTAAATAAACTAAGCACGAAGGGTACATCATTTATTTATTTATTTATTTATATATATCTATTTATATATATTAATTATTATTATCATTATTGTTATTTTCGAATTAAAAAAAAAAAAAAAAAAAAAAAAAAAAAAAAACGGGTTAAAAGCTTAGAAACGCGATACAGGAAATCCATCAGGATCGCGTTCACCTTTGGTTTTTGGTTACAGAATTTTTTCAAGTTGATAAACGCGATCCGGGTTTATTATTAGGATCGCGTTCACTAGTGCATTTTGGTCACAGAATTTTTTTCCTTCGAGCAACGCGATCCGTATAGGCTTATTGGGATCGCGTTTGATAGTTTATTATTCACGCTAGGCGATTTCAACTGATAAACGCGATCCAGGTTAGTTCTCAGGATCGCGTTCGAAAAAATTTTAATCGATTCCAGGGTTATATAACAAGGGACTCGGTAAAAATTAAACCCACCAACCCTTCTTTTTGCTCTCTCAACATAAACCAAAGAAACCCTAAATCGATTTCATCATCAAAGTACTAAGCTTTCTTTTAATTTCTTCTTCAAATCTCTAATGGCAAACCTACTTAAGGTATTTTCAACACCCATATTATGTTTAATTCATATTTTTTTGGGGATTTCTTCACAAATTCGGATTTGCATAAAATAAGTGTGGGGGTCTTGCAATTGTTTATCTTTCTTGATGATTCATGCTTCTTTAATGTTCTTAACTTGTACTATGCATGAATTGTGGTGTTACTCGCTTGATGTGATGATTCATAAATTAGGGTTTATGCTAGATAATGAGAATCCGAATTTGGGAAGTTGTTGATAGTAATTTTTGTGTTGATTTCATGAAATCCTAGTATGCTACATGTTTTATTGCTCATTAGTTGATTAATTTCATTTTTTTGAGTAATTTGAGAAATTAGGATTCATGAGATTTTGGGGATGAAGATGAAGTTGACTTTCTGGGTCAACGTTTGACTTGTTTTCATTGACTTTTGATTGTAATGCATTACTTGTTATCATTGTGTGATTATTATGCGATTTTCAAGTATATGTTTGATATTAGAGTTATGAAACTTGTGAACTTGGTTTAGTTGACGAAGATGAAGGTGTATTATTTGAAATTCATGTAATCTTGATTGTAAGACTTGTTTGGCTTTGAATTGTGATGTCCATTGCCATGACTTTGTTTGATATTAGATTACATGTTATGTTTCAGTGGTTTGAGTGTTCCATAAAATGGTTAAGAGTGTGTGTATAGGCAATTTGGTTACTAGTTGTGTAACAAATGTTATTCTCAACTGTGTCCAATGTTCAGTTTTGGTTGGCTTATATGCTTTGGTTGTTAGGGGATATAGTTTAGACATTAATCGCTCATTTTGTGACTCGATGACTAATTGCGGTTTATGCTAACGCTAACTTTCCTGGCAACATATTTTGTGTTGGTATTTGATGTTTCAGAGAATGCGAAGTAAAGGCAAAGAACAAGAATCTAGTTCTAAAGGAAAAGGAAAAGCACAGACTTTATCGTTAGGATATCTTTTGGATCCGGAGAGATTACACCCAAATTTGCAGTTTACAAAGAAAAATTGTGGGGGTAAATTTGCGACGTACAATGATAATTTGTTGGCTTTAAGAGAAAAAGACATTGTGCATCCTAGAGTGATAAATTGGCAACCATTGGAAGAGGCGGGTCTAGCAAGGTCTTTGAGACACACCCTCACTCAATCGGTTAAATGCAAATGGACAGGTAATACTTATGATGTCCAAGATTGGGAAAGATTGTTTGCTATTCAAGAGCCAATTTATGCAGAATTGTGTTTAGAGTTCTTCTCAACGGTGGTAATACATAGGATAAAAACTGTGAAAAATCCATTGTTGTCGTTCCGATTAGGGGGTGTAGACCGGGAAATGAGTTTGATGGATGTTGCCGAGTGTTTGGATATATATGACGCCGATGTGATGGAAGCACCCTATTTTGAGGATTACATTTTTTTGGGTGAATGGTTGGATGAAACAGCTGTACCATTGGAAACTATGTGGCGTGAATTAAGTGACGCCCCATACGATTCTTCGGGGAACAACGCGTCTAGCAATCTCAGAGATGTGGAGCATCGCTTAATCCAAAAATTTATTGCCCATTCTATTGCTTGTAGAGGGAAGAATACAGAGAAGGTAACAGCTCAAGATATGTGGTACTTGACCAGAATTAAAAGAAGAATTCGGGTTTCTATACCATATTGTGTTGCAGAATTTCTGGCAACTTATGGGAAGGGAAGAAAGGATTCTTCCAAAATTGCTGGAGGCCATTATGTGACCTTAATTGCTAAACACTTTGAGGTGAGATTGGTGGCAAAGAAAAACCCTCTGACTGTAGTGGAAGATAATTCGCTGCCTTTATCCATTGAAATGTTTTCAGCTGCTAAGGCCGTTTCGCAAGAAAGGAAAAAGTTCATCCCTTGGAGGCCGACTAAGAAGAGTCTTCGAGATGGTACATCATCACAACCACCACAGCCAACAAGGGAACAAGCTGTTCAGGATCACCATATGGAGGATGTTCGTCAACCGGAAATGGTTCAGCAATGCCCAGACGCACCTGGGTGGTTTCAAGGGTTTAACACCAGATTTGAAAATTTCAGGATTCAACAGGAGGAATTTCGGGAGGAGTCGAGGTATGAGTGGGGTGTGCAAAGATTCTTCAATGATTGGCAAAGGCACAATACTCAGCGTATCTACTCCGATGAAGAAGATCTTACCCCAACCCCATATTATCAATTCCCGAGGTGGGGAGAACCTGGAGCTAGAAACCCTGTTCCTGATTATGATAGGCAGGCTGCTTTGGAGGCACTTGAGAGGCACCAAAGAGGAGAGGTGGAGGAGCATACACAGCAAGGTTCATCCGGACATTGGCTTTTTGGGGATTAAATTCCATTTGAATAATATTGTGGTGGTGTTTGAACAAATTTAGTTGTGTTTTGAACTGATTTTTATTTCTTTATGTGTGCTTAAGACTTCTTATTTAAGTATCTAGGATTTTTGGTATAAACTTCGTTATGAGTGGCATTTGGGTACGATTTGTACAATGCCATCTCATCCTACTAAGTTGTATTATAAGTTATGCCTTGTATTTGTTTTTGGTGTGATAGAAGGCCTTGTCGATGTGGAATCAATTGCATATGCTGGCAGTAAGTTCAGCGACACATGAGCATGGCATTTACAACATTTTTCTGCTATTATCCCCCGGGTAGTTTCGTTTCATTTCACTTCCTCATTTGTACTTATTGATTATGTTTGTTTTGTGCATTGAGGGCAGTGCACAATTTAAGTGTGGGGAGGTAATTTGCTTGAACTTCATTCTTAGCAAATTGTTGTTCTTGCGTCTTGTTAGGTTTGTTAGAATCTGTTGGGGTTCTCAATCGAACTTTACGAATTCTATTAACGGGCCTTTGGGTCACTTAATGGGTCTGTTATTGATCTTGAGTCCAATAGATTTTAGCAAATTCTGATAAGAGGTTAGGAATGGCAGTTTGTTGGGATTGTGCTTGTCCTAATATGATTAATTACTTGAAAACTTCCTTTATGAAATATCTAGTTAAGTAATTAAATCTTCCCTCTTGCATAAATTTTAGAGATGTGTCATATGAGCAACCTCATTGGGTGAATTGCATGACTAGCACACTTGTAGCTCCACTTTTAAATTGTGAGATATTAGAGCTTTAATTGAGAAAAACACTTATTCTTAGTGTTTACATTGCTACTGCTATGAGTGTGCCGGTGATTGTAGTTTGTTCTAGAACTTGCCCTAGTGATGCATTTCGAGGCCGCTGTGAGATCACAATTTGTGATATAGGTGAGATCGTATGATGAGGAGGTATTCTTAGGATTGGAGCTTAATCCTAGCAATTCTGACTTTCTAGCCAATTATCGGGACCGTATGGATCATTTAGATGATTAATACTAATCTCAATAATCGGCCAAGGAATCTTAATTGTTTAGGATCTTATTTTCGTTTAAACCATTTATATCTAGTCCACCCAGGTCGTTAGCACTTACTTTTAGTGCTAAGAAACCCATAGACACTTCCACATACATTCATGATCACTACATTATTCAGCCTATTTTTGTGTAGTCAATTCCCAAATCATTTATTTTCCAAAATGTTGTCTAATTTGAATTTTTAATGGATGTTTATGTAAAATGTGACTTAAATGTTTTAGTAGGGATTCTAATGTTTAATTCTATAATCTGAAGTTGTAATCGATTAAAGTGCTGAATATTAAAGTTTAAGTAATTGAAGTTGAAAACTTAAAGTTAAGATTTGGTTAATTGTAGTCAACTAAACGGCCTTTGAATTCCTGAACAAGTAGTTCCCGAGGGGTGTTCTACACCTAGCCACTGAAGGTCTTTTTCAGGTCTAGGATGGCTGGTCCGAAAGTTCGCTACACAGGATTCATAGAAAGTCGTAGAATGCAGTTAATAAATCCAATCATAAATGTAAATCAATGAGAATTGCAAGTTGAGAATTATGAATATAAGTCATACATGAAGAATAATTCTAATTGGTTTAGCATGAGAATCCCAAGTTTTATTACTGTCACAATGAGAATTAATTAGGCAACATTTACTTAACTTTCTCATGGGTTTTGTCTGCTACTTTTCACAAATTGCTTGAGTCTAGCCTACCTATTCCATTTTCACCATACTTTATACCCAACATGGTTAGAATACCTTCTCTGAGATTTCACTTGGTGCTCACGCCAAGACGGTGGAGATTTGATCCTTTTGCAAGCCTATGGTAACAGTGCATCACGACTTGGCTTAATTGAGTGTTATATTATTCATTCCCTTACCTTGTAGTTTATAGGTTGAGAGTGAGTGATTGATACACTTATCCTATTGTGAGGTGCTAGGTCGTGCATTTCGGGCTTGACAAATTATCATCTCAAGTTTTGGTAACTATATACATGTGGCTAGCATAATTGCTTAGGTGATTATTTTTAGTTTATTTTGAAAAGCTTGATCTCCATTTTTGAAAATGCAAGAGGGATGTAATGGTTTATATCTGGTAGAAAATGATTTGCTTGAGGACAAGCAAAGCTCAAGTGTGGGGATGTTTGATATCGCTCATTTTGTACATATATATATTTCACGCGATATCATTGTTTTAAGTTTATTTTTAGTGAACTTTTAGAACTTTTGGTACTTAATTGGTAAAAAATTAAATTCTCAGGTAAAAAGGTTGAAGTTCTGAAAGTTGGAAAAGATTTGGTTGAGTCTTGAAGCTGAAATGTCAAAGTTGCAATTTGGATCTGCTTTTATACTGAAGAACGCGATCCGGACCCAATGACCAGGATCGCGTTTCTAAGGTTTAATCTGGCATGTACGTTTTTCCAAAGAGCAACGCGATCCGGGTTGTTCATACGGATCGCGTTCGCTAGTGCAATTCGTAATCAGAAAATTTTCAAGAAGAAGAACGCGATCCCAACACATAAGCTGGATCGCGTTTGTCTTTGTATTTTCTGAATTTCTGGATCGCGTTGGTATTCCCTGGATTGCGTTTATGAGCGGTTTTGCAGCAGTTTTAAGGATCTAAAATACGTTTTTATTGAAAAGAAGGATATAACTTGCAGAAGAAAAAAACCCAGTGACGATTTTGGCTCTCAACTTTTGAAACTTTTCATCACTTTTGAAGAGATTACTTTGCTTTAATCATTAGGGGACTACTGATCTTCGATTAATCATTGTAATCACTCGTCTTACATCTTTATTTATTTATAATCATGTTTGTTTCGATTTCAATAGTTTCTCTTGTTTCTTTTGGTGCAATTATGAGTAGCTAATTTAATAAAACACTTGTTTGGATGAAATTACTAGTGATTAGAGGTGTTTACTTTTTGGTTTCATGTTTACTCAACTTTCGTTTAATCGAATTATTATGAGTTAGGGTTTATTGTTAAACCTGAATCGCTTGATGAATGAATAAATGATTATAGCGGATGTTTATTGTTTATATGTTCATTATCAATTATTTGTCTATGAGTAATTGAGTTTGGTTGCGAATGCATTAAGATTGCGATTTAGAAAAATTAACCTTAATATTGTAAGTTCATGAATATGGCGAATGTCTTTCATATATTGAATTGGAAGTTGATGAATTGATGTTAGGATCTAGTTTGATGGCGAATGCTGAACTTGACCTAATTAAGATAAACATGAATTGCTTTAAGTGTTAAGATCAAATACCTCGAAGTTATTAGTAAAGTAATCCAAACAAGTGTCGTTTTCTAGTGTTTAAGTTTAACAAAATTAATCTGACTCTTCCTGAGTCCACTTGCTCTAGTTTAATACATTAGTTGATAAGCAACGTGACAACTCGGTCACACAAATCCACGTTTAATTACTTGTTTAAATTAGTTGCATTTTGATTACAATTCTCATTTACAAAGTCCCTGTGGAACGAACCAGTACTTATTGTAACTATACTATACATGATAAGGTATACTTGCCTTAGTGTGTAATAGTTCAGTGTCAGTAATTATTAGTTTATTTTATAACTTGTATTCACACATCAATCTCATTTAGTAATTCTATCTTCATGTCTACATATAGCAATCATTGGTTGACTCAAAACTGAGGAATCATATCAGTCTGACTCAATTAACTTCATAACAATGCTTACTTATCATAACAAAGTAAACAGTTCAAGCTAATTTAAATTAACATAGGCTTATCAAAGATTACCTGGAAATCTTAAACCAATGAGTATTGAGGAATCAATGAGAATACCCATCAGGTTCTCATATTCCTCCGTCTCTGCAAGCAAACAACAACTTCACAACTTGTTAAGGGTTAGTACATAACCGACTAACTAATTTCTCATACATCAACTAATCCCACACCCACTGGAATGTTTGACTCAACACAATCAAAGTTTAGGATTGAACATTCTATCATGTCCAATTCGCCCAAACTATTGCTCTGATACCAACTTATAACACCCCTCGTATCAGACAACGATTATAATAATAACTGTGACTCGGAAGCGTAGATTTTCAACATGTATTCATTCATTACATTACCCTAAAATGTAGATAAACTTTTTCAAACTAAATACATGACATTTAAGCAAACTAGGTGTTATATAATTCAAAACATTTCTTTAGTTATCAAACTAACATCAGAGTAAACGCCTGTCAAACATTCCATCAATTCCAATAACTTCCTGTCCCGCCCAATATGTCCCATCAATTTCAACATGCAGGAAGGACTGTGGTGGGGTTAGCATGACGCTAAGTGAATGAAACTATAAGCAACAGTCCAACTTAGCACAACAATCTGTTTACATCAAATAACAATAAACAGTCATTCATCATGAGGATCGGTGGTTCTTGAGATACCCTTATACCGGTATGGTACTCAAGGAACACTTATCAATCATCTGTATTGGCCTATACAGAATTACCGATGACTTGTTGTTAACCACATACGACCTAGATCTTTAAACCAACATTTCAAGTTTCAAGATCTCCTGTCGTTTATAACAACAACCAAGTCCAACCATTCATTCAAGTTGACCTCAGAATCTTACATATTAGCTCAAACAGTCCAGTAAGTAACCAATCAACTAACATGGCAAGTTATCTCAAACCAAACATTCTATCAAAGTAATACTACAATTACTTGTTGTAATCAAATCATTACAACTAAATCACACTGAGGTTACAGATCCACTCACCGAATACCTCAGCTGCAAGCTCAGAAGTCTAATATTACTGAGCCTTCTGTACATCTGAGAACACAACAAATAAACAATGAGTTAGTAACTCATTTCACAACAATCATGTTATAATCGTATAACATACTTTAATATACTATTCAACTACACAATTACCATATCGGCATGATGATTAATAATCAAATGGTAATTCACTTTTATATCATTTCATTTATAAATCTAATAACCATTTATCACTAGGTTATAAAATCCACAACTTTATCACTTAGTTCTCAAGTGTCATCATAACATATTTACATGACTCAGGTGATCCCTAAGATCACAGGAAACAAAAGCTCAATTCGGAACGTATTCAAAAAGTCCCGAAATAAGTTTCAAAAACAGTAAAATACCATTTTCGACCCCTAAACGTCCCCGAATGGCCAAAAACCACCTAGTGTCACACCCCGTCTAAAGCGGAAACAACGGGGTATAACGGTGATAGGACCATAACACATCATTATAAAGAATTCTATATGAAATACAATACCCAATGTGTCATGATGCCAATAACATGAATAACGGTTCATGTCGTGCATACATTTCAACAATGAATTCAAAAGCTTACAAATAAACGTACTATACAATGTTAAGGCAAAACAAGCATTCACAAACAACCTTAATGATGTAACACAAGTCTTGAATAACTCTTAATGCAACCCTAAAAGTCCACTAAGTTCTCTTGTCTACTGCTTTAAGTCCACTAGTATAACCTGAAAAGATATGCTCGAATGTTGGTGAGTTTCGTAGGTTTGAAACCAGACACCAGAAAAATAAACATTTTGCTGTGATAATAATAAGTTAGGACAATGCATATAGAAATGGTACACAAGTGAAATAATACAACCAACAATCCACAAACCGTCATCACCCCACGAAGGAGTATGACCCAACCAAATCCTGCGTATGCGGTAGCTACCCATAAATGACCTTCAATGTACACCTAAGCATACATTAGGTATACACTCCCGAAAGAGTGCAGCCTTGTAAATAAATATGTCCTTCAGTGTATACAAAGCATATACACTAGGTATACACTCCCGAAGGAGTGCAGCCTTTTAACAAAACAAATCCAACAACCAATGCATATAAGTCACATAGTGTCACACATTTCAAGCATATGTCCGAAAATGAAAATGAATACGTTTCACAGCATAAAAACAATTGATAAAACATGTGAGCATACTTTTCCCCCAATTTGAAAACATGTATATGAAAAAGGGGCCACGAAAACTCACCTTGAACACCAAAGTAAGTATCGCCCTTAAATGAATCCACCAAACAACTTTGCCAATCTACAAATGAATATATACGTATACGGGTTACAACCTAGACATATCTATGTCCTTCCATTGCATCCCAAGTCCAAATCACCTCTACTAAGTTTCTTCACAACCAAACCTCATGCGTCTTTACAAAAATCAACCCTATTATGAAATTCAGATTCTGTCCAGAATTTTGTACCACTTCACGAATTTTTAAACATGACTTAATGAAATCATTTGACTCTACAAATTTTACCAGTGATATTTCATGGTGTTAAGAACATCCTGTAATTTTTCCAGAACTTATTTCAATAGTTTACTATTTTTAAAAATTCATCAAAGTGAACTGCTCTAAACCGACAACACTTTCTGACTTCACAAAAGTTATAATTTATTTAAAATACTTAAAGACTTACAAAGAATATGATATTTTTTCAGAAAATATTTGACACTTTAAAGTTACTCCAGTAAAAATTTCAAGACTAAATTCTTAGTTTAAAATACGTTTCAAAAATCCACAAGTTACTCAGAATTGACATCTAAACTCATAAAATCATTTTGACCGATTTGTACTTATCGTATGAACACGAAATCCATGCCATTTGAAAATAGACTCTTATTACTTATGTTTAGACTCAAGATTCATAATAATCCATCCCAAAATGACCAAGTTATAACCTTCTCAAACTGATAAACAAATATGTCCAGATTTAGGGTTTATGAGTAACTAACCCTAATCGCTTGTCTAAACAACCCAAACCGCAAACATAATCATATAACTCATTTCCAACAACTTATTAACTGATTTTAATTATACCCTAACGATTTAATCACTAGGAATACAATGGAATCGAACCGAAACAAAACCGATAATACGAAACAATCGAATATGTTTAATTGAATGATTAGGAAAGAATATATACCGACAACGAGAACCCGTACGATAGGAATACCTTATAATCTGTGAATAATGAGGATATGCACTCTTATAATTCATTTTCGTAGACTGATCAAACGTATACAAGAGTTATAGGATCGAAAACTTACCAAAGTTTCTGAAAATTCGTCACCAACAGCAGCAGTTTACAAAATAATTTTTATAAAATAATTTAGAGTGTTTCAGAGGCCGAAACTCGCATCCTTAAGGTAAAACTTCGAGATCTACAACTTTGTAGTTTTGGCCGAAGCCTGAAAATGAACGCAAATGGGTCAAATCGGCCTATCTTCGTGATTGAAATTTTGGGACAGCAACATGGACGATTTTTGTGATAAAAAATGTTAGGGTTATGTTTTAGCATACTTTTTATAGTTCTAGGGTTGGGTTGGGCCGAATGATTCACCAAAAGGGAGGGACTTTTGGTCAATTGTTGGGCCAAACAACGAAGACATACAAGAAAACTCGGGTCACACGATTTAAGAATAAGCGATCCCAATCAAATTATTTTCGTATTTCGCGTAGTTTAAATAAATCATATCGTTTCGCATAATTAACGCATTTGCATTTAGCCTCGTATCTTCTTCGTTACATGTCTGATTGCGATGATTCTTTTTACATTGGATTCGTTTTTCGAAAATGAATATTTTGATTTAATGAAGTCCATAAGATGAGTCTTAACACAAAAATGAGTTCTTACGGCTTGAACTATGATTACGGTTTGGTGACGGTTGTCACAGTATCCCCCAGTTGAGAGAATTTCGTCCCGAAATTCAGTCGGAGCTATACTGTCAACACGATCACTGAATAAGTACGTAAAATTAAGATTGATTTGATCTTTTCGTTCGCAAGTAAATTCGGGTCCCCGCTAAGCGTTCGATCAGGAAATGATAAATATAAATCTTTCTGTGCTTCGAGATTTTGACCTCTCAATCCATGGTTTCTAACAGTTTCTCTACCCAATGTTATCTGTGGTTCCCTGTAAATTCCTTCAAAAAATACGTGTAAGACCTTATCAGTCAACACTTTCATAGATTTGAAACATGGAATACCTCGTGAACACCACTTCACTCTTGTGACAACTTTCAATCGATATGTTATTGGACCTATACGTTCAACTATTTAGAACGGTCCAACAAACACATATGCTAATATTTTAAACTTCCCAAAGTAACACTTTAAACAATATATGATTCCCACACAAAACTTTAACTGCTGTCGATGTTTGTTTATGCAACTCATTTGCCTATCATGCACTGTTTCCAACCTCTCATTGATTTGAACGATCTTGTCAATAGCTTCATGGACTATTTCAATCCAATCAACTAACTTTAATCCCACTTCAGCCCACACTACAATGAACAATTCCCTAGACTCCTGACGTACTTGAAATAGCGCACATTGAATACCAATCATGATAAATGTGTTGTATGATAGCTCGATTAGTGGTAAGCGAGTATCACAACTTCTACCAAAATTGATAACACAACTTAAGTATATTCTTAAAGGTATGAATGGTTTGCTCACTCCGTCCATTAGTACGAGAATAATAAATCATCCTCATATCAAAACACGTTCCCACAGTTTTCCGAAACATTTACCGAAATTGTAAAGTAAAAATAACCATCAAAATCAGGTATAATTGATACAAACACTCCATGCCTTGCTACTACTTCATTAATAAACAACCTCGCCAATTTCTCCACCGAGTAGTCCTCGCAGATAGCTAAGAAATGAGCTGACTTAGTCATTCTATCCACAACTACCCAAATTGAATCGTGTCCACTATTAGTTCTAGAAAACTTCATGAAGAAATCCTTAGTTATGTTTTCCCCTTTCTATTCGGGACGCTCCGGTCGCTGTAATAGACCTGAGAGTCTCGAGTATTCAGCCTTGAACTTCAAACAGATCATGCATTGACATATTGACGAATGTAGTTAATGATGTCCTTCTTCATTCTGAGACACCAATACAAATCCATGATATCATGCTACTTCTTACTAACTCCCGATGTATGAAATATTTTGACTTATGTACTCTGTCCATTACTAGTGTCCATAGACCACCTAGCAAAGGAATCCATAATCTTTTCCATGATGTAACATCTTGTCCACTTTTTGTTCCAAATGTTTGTCTAACCCGCGCAACTTTTTGTTTTGTTTATGAGTATCCTTAACGCTTCATTTTGAATTTTGAACATCTTATCCTTAATGCCAGAGTGTATCGTCAAACTTTGACTTGCACTCACCTTGGCTTACTCTTTCCTTCCTACTCAAAACATCTGCAACACATCCGTCTTCCCCGGATAGAATCAAATTTCACAATTGTAACCACTAAATAATTCGAGCTTCCTCATTTGCCTCGTATTCAACTTCTTTTGAACATAGGGGCGTTAAAAGCTCTTATGATTGTATGAATAACGTTCTTCATTTCATACAAGTAGTGTCTTCAACACATATGTACGAATGCTACCGCTCCAAGTTCCAAATCGTGGGTAATATAGTAATGCTTATGTATCTTGAGTTGTCGAGAGACGAATACGATTACCTTTCCCATTTAATTAAAACACAACTTAAACCTCGGTTTTGATGCATCCCAATACACAACGAAATCCTCCGATCCATCGTGAATAGTCCGGATTAATGCATTACACAAGGCATCCTTCAATGTTTGAAAAGATTCTTCTTAGTTCCTACCCCAAACAAACTTTTTATATATATGTGAGTAGTAGAGCGATCCTTGGAAAAACTCTCGATAAAATGTCGATAATAACCTGTGAATCCCAAATGCTTTACGAACCTTCACGATAGCTGTGGGACCTTCCATCCCTTTACAGCTTCTATTTTGCAAAAATTCACCAAAATAACTTCCTTGTTCACAACGTGCCCAAGCAAAACAAACCTCTTGTAGTCAAATTTCGAACTCTGAATATATTGCATAGATCTTTTCTTTCAAAAGAAACTCCATGATTAGTCTTGAAGGAACTTCATGCTCCTTCTTAGTTTTAGAATAAATTAGAACGTCGTAAATGAAAAAGTATGATAATTTCATCGAGATGCGGCTTATATACGCGTTCGTTAAATATAGGAATGCTATAGTCGCATTAGTAAGATCGAGAGACATAACGAGAAATTTGAAATGTTCGTAACGAGTACTAAATGCAATCTTAGGTATATCTGATTCAGGTACCCTCAATTGATGGTAACCAGAATGAAGATTGATTTTTTTTATTGAACCACTGAACACCTTGAAATTGATCAAATGAATCATCTACCCTTGAAAGAGGACAGCGATCCTTGACCGTAAATTTGTCACAATACTCAATGCACAAATGAAAAGAACCATCTTTCTTTTGATAAATAAAACAGGTGCTCCCAAAGGAAAAAGACTAGGGCGAATAAAACCCTTGTCTTGGAGCATCTCAAAGTGAATTAAATAACTTTTGCATTCCAATTAGTGTTACGCGATTTGGAGCTTTTACAACTGGGGTTGCTCAAAGAATAAAATCAATACAAAACGTTACGAGTACAGAGGGATATAGTCCTTCTAAGTCTTTCCGGGAAGACCTCGAGGGAATCATTAATAACAGAATGTTTTGGAGTTTTTAACTTATTAGCATTTACGCTCATGAGTTGTTTCTTTTCGTCATTAAAGTGTTCTATGAAAATCTCGGGTATTACACCACCATTTAAGTGGTATACGAAATACTTTCTCAAACATACAATTTTCTACCTAAATTTCGTCAACTAATCCATTCCCACAACAATACAAAAACTACTGAGTCCAAAGGGCAACATATCAATGCTAAAAGAATAATCTTCTAGCACTAAAGTACACCCTTATATAATGTCTTTTCGTCTCTATGTGCTTCCATTAACAAAATTATTTCAAAGTCTCCCACTCAAAACAAGCCATCGAGTTTCCTACTGTGTTGATTGGTGCCATTTGACGAGCTGTCATCCAACATTTAATTGTAAAATGACCTCTTAAGTTGCAGTTTGAATAAACACAACATGATGCAGATATGTGATGATAGTAATTACACCTTACACAAGGAATGTGAACCAGTGTAACCTTCTCTTCATTTGTTAGTATCTACCAGTTTTTTTTTTTTTTTTTTTTTTTTTGAATACCCTCTCATTCTTGGTTATTATTTCTACATTCCCTGCCTTATTGATTTCATTGATTAACAATCCACCCATTGGTATTGCGCCTTGGATGGTAGGAGGCTCAGTCACTTCTACCATCCCGCGAGTCTCCAGAACAAAGTTGTTGGTGTATTTCTCAATTTTCTTAGCTTCGAGTGCCACGCGATGAGTTCTAATCTTGCCAACTAATGAAATTGTCAGATATATGTTGCATGCTTAACTCTCCTCGTAGAGAAATTTCAAAACTTGTTCACTAACTTCTTCATTTCATTATTGAAAGAATAATTCTCCTTAAATAGTCCCTTTATTTATTTTATTTATTTATCTATTTATTTATTTATTTTATTATTAATATTATTTTTTTATTTTTTTATTTATTTATTTTTCGCGCCATCACCACTCCCATCATTTGGATTCTCGATTATTAATTCCATTTTCGCCTTCGGTGTCGTTAGCTCTACCATGCTTCAATATGCTGATACTAACTTGCATGGCAACTTTGAATATTAAGGCCCACTTCTGTCGTGCAATGATCGCAACAAGATTTGAGTTCTTGCCTTCAATACAACAAATTCCTCCAGTTCAACCACCAGTTCAATCACCACTATCACTTGTATGACCACCACCGAGTGTTTCTCCTCCACGAGTAAAATTTACGGGTAATGCGTCTTAATAGTATGCTTGCTATAATTTCGAATTCATATGAGTTTAGAATAGAATGAATACTTTGGAGTTTGTCTAGGCATCAATGCACCAGGCTCACAAACATAGGAATAATTCGGTAAGGAATATAGTTGGGATTTTATTCCCATATGACACGAAGATAGTACATTGGACACGCATATATGGTCGGATAAACACACATATGTAAGAATACCTTTGTCAATTACTTCTGCAGCCGTAATTGTGAAAGTATTCCTTCATACACATACTTATCTTCCAAGTCTTTGTATCACAATAAGCTTTGTATTTACGGAAAGAGATCAGATAGTTATGGAATCCTAAGCAACATGTAGACGAATCACATAAAGAGTCATAAGATGATGAAGAAACGCTTACAACGTCCATCTTACTTGAAATGGTTAAGATGAATGATCGACACTAGCTACAAATAGCTTCACGGAATTGTATGCACACATAACTTCCTAACTCATGTTCTATATGTGGGTTCCTTATTTATAGTCTAGGCCAATCCACCTAGATCTCTATAAACAATGGCTCTGAAACCACCTAGTGTCACACCCCGTCTAAAGCGGAAACAACGGGGTATAACGGTGATAGGACCATAACACATCATTATAAAGAATTCTATATGAAATACAATATCCAATGTGTCATGATGCCAATAACATGAATAACGGTTCATGTCGTGCATACATTTCAACAATGAATTCAAAAGCTTACAAATAAACGTACTATACAATGTTAAGGCAAAACAAGCATTCACAAACAACCTTAATGATGTAACACAAGTCTTGAATAACTCTTAATGCAACCCTAAAGGTCCACTAAGTTCTCTTGTCCACTGCTTTAAGTCCACTAGTATAACCTGAAAAGATATGCTCGAAAACGTCAACACGAATGTTGGTGAGTTTCGTAGGTTTGAAACCAGACACCAGAAAAATAAACATTTTGCTGTGATAATAATAAGTTAGGACAATGCATATAGAAATGGTACATAAGTGAAATAATACAACCAACAATCCACAAACCGTCATCACCCCACGAAGGAGTATGACCCAACCAAATCCTGCGTATGCGGTAGCTACCCATAAATGACCTTCAATGTACACCTAAGCATACATTAGGTATACACTCCCGAAAGAGTGCAGCCTTGTAAATAAATATGTCCTTCAGTGTATACAAAGCATATACACTAGGTATACACTCCCGAAGGAGTGCAGCCTTTTAACAAAACAAATCCAACAACCAATGCATATAAGTCACATAGTGTCACACATTTCAAGCATATGTCCAAAAATGAAAATGAATACGTTTCACAGCATAAAAACAATTGATAAAACATGTGAGCATACTTTTCCCCCAATTTGAAAACATGTATATGAAAAAGGGGCCACGAAAACTCACCTTGAACACCAAAGTAAGTATCGCCCTTAAATGAATCCACCAAACAACTTTGCCAATCTACAAATGAATATATACGTATACGGGTTACAACCTAGACATATCTATGTCCTTCCATTGCATCCCAAGTCCAAATCACCTCTACTAAGTTTCTTCACAACCAAACCTCATGCGTCTTTACAAAAATCAACCCTATTATGAAATTCAGATTCTGTCCAGAATTTTGTACCACTTCACGAATTTTTAAACATGACTTAATGAAATCATTTGACTCTACAAATTTTACCAGTGATATTTCATGGTGTTAAGAACATCCTGTAATTTTTCCAGAACTTATTTCAATAGTTTACTATTTTTAAAAATTCATCAAAGTGAACTGCTCTAAACCGACAACACTTTCTGACTTCACAAAAGTTATAATTTATTTAAAATACTTAAAGACTTACAAAGAATATGATATTTTTACAGAAAATATTTGACACTTTAAAGTTACTCCAGTAAAAATTTCAAGACTAAATTCTTAGTTTAAAATACGTTTCAAAAATCCACAAGTTACTCAGAATTGACATCTAAACTCATAAAATCATTTTGACCGATTTGTACTTATCGTATGAACACGAAATCCATGCCATTTGAAAATAGACTCTTATTACTTATGTTTAGACTCAAGATTCATAATAATCCATCCCAAAATGACCAAGTTATAACCTTCTCAAACTGATAAACAAATATGTCCAGATTTAGGGTTTATGAGTAACTAACCCTAATCGCTTGTCTAAACAACCCAAACCGCAAACATAATCATATAACTCATTTCCAACAACTTATTAACTGATTTTAATTATACCCTAACGATTTAATCACTAGGAATACAATGGAATCGAACCGAAACAAAACCGATAATACGAAACAATCGAATATGTTTAATTGAATGATTAGGAAAGAATATATACCGACAATGAGAACCCGTACGATAGGAATACCTTATAATCTGTGAATAATGAGGATATGCACTCTTATAATTCATTTTCGTAGACTGATCAAACGTATACAAGAGTTATAGGATCGAAAACTTACCAAAGTTTCTGAAAATTCGTCACCAACAGCAGCAGTTTACGAAATAATTTTTATAAAATAATTTAGAGTGTTTCAGAGGCCGAAACTTGCATCCTTAAGGTAAAACTTTGAGATCTACAACTTTGTAGTTTTTGCCGAAGCCTGAAAATGAACGCAAATGGGTCAAATCGGCCTATCTTCGTGATTGAAATTTTGGGACAGCAACATGGACGATTTTTGTGATAAAAAATGTTAGGGTTATGTTTTAGAATACTTTTTATAGTTCTAGGGTTGGGTTGGGCCGAATGATTCACCAAAAGGGAGGGGCTTTTGGTCGATTGTTGGGCCAAACAACGAAGACATACAAGAAAACTCGGGTCACACGATTTAAGAATAAGCGATCCCAATCAAATTATTTTCGTATTTCGCGTAGTTTAATTAAATCATATCGTTTCGCATAATTAACGCATTTGCATTTAGCCTCGTATCTTCTTCGTTACATGTCTGGTTGCGATGATTCTTTTAACATTGGATTCGTTTTTCGAAAATGAATACTTTGATTTAATGAAGTCCATAAGATGAGTCTTAACACAAAAATGAGTTCTTACGGCTTGAACTATGATTACGGTTTGGTGACGGTTGTCACACCTAGACTCTTAGAATAGAGCTTTGATCAGTGGGCCGTTTTCGAGTGACCATGTAAATTTCAACTCAATCAGAGTTAATGAAAATTTGTCAATTTCAAGTGTCACTAAAAACACCACCTTCTGAACACTTATGCATTTTTAGAATTTGAAACACAAAATCTGCCGAAATAACACTAGGACACGCCGCGTCCTTTAGGACGCACCGCGTCCTCTTCATGGTTGGGGTTCTGGTCAAAGTTATACATTAGGACGCGCCGCGTGGTTAAGGACACACCGCGTCCTAAGCTTATGATCCACACGCCGCGTACAAGTAGTACGCGCCGCGTCCTACCGGTTTCGCAGCGATCTGCAGGTTTAAAACCCTGCTGAATCCGAATCAAAACATACTCAAATCACAAACTAGGTTCACCAAATCGATTACAAGCAGTAATTAACGATTTCTAACAATAACCCTCATCATATACCATCATGTATCAACTTTAATTCACATAACACATATGAATTTAAGTATAATCAAAATAAATCAAAATCACTTACAATCTTGATTATGAACAATCTAGTGATGTTAATGATAATCTGATAATGATGATGAAGGAATTCAATCCACAATCACAACTGCGAGCTTCTTTCTAATTTATGTTTCTTTTTTTTTTTTTGAATTTCAAAGGAAGTAACTAACTTCCTATTTTGGGGAAGTGATAGATTTTAAGAAAACAAAGTCGGTTCCAACAAACCGACTTCACTTATACGGGTATAATTTAATACCCCTTCTCAACCTATTGTCTGGAACCCAAAAACCATTTGCGAGTCCAAACATTATATTTTACCGATAACTTTATTAATTTACAGCAATTAATAATTTATCTATCACATTGGAATATTTAACTCCTATTCCAATTATTTCAACTAATTCAGACAATATTATTTCCAAACACATTTAAATAATAATTTAAATCAGGAAATAATATAAAACAACTAGGTCCACTTGGAGGATGTTACAAGATTATCACAGGATGGTTAAAACATGCATCAAGCTTAAAATTTTTGCAGGTAGTAAAATTTACTCTTGAAAATCAAAGACAGCGTGAAGATAAAGACGCTAGAGCTATTGTCAAGGGGGAGTCTGTTGAGACATAGATTGTGACAACAGGTCTAGCTTGAAATAGGACTGGTGTAATTATTATTACGTTTGTACATTGGTTTAGATTTGTAAATAAATATTTGTTTTGTTAGTAATATTCGTTAAACATATTATTTTGTTAAGTTAGACGAATTATTAAATACGAAATAAATATATATACGTTTTGTGCAAAGCGAGTCGAGATCTCAAGTAGCAGCGAATCGAGCTGGAAGATGAGAACTGAACTCGCGGAACATTAGTCTGGCGAGCCGAGCTCAGTATTGGGCTTGGGCTGCGAGTTGGACCGAACTCGCTGGCCCATGCGAGCCGAGACAAGCTGATCGTATATAATGTTTTTCATTCGGTGAAAAACATAACTTTTGCATTCTGAATTCCATACCTGCGAATTCGATAAACCCAGAGAAAACGAAACCTACGACTAGACTTTGACGTTTTATCGTTTAAAGTTAAGCTTTAATATACGCAATTACGAACTTACTCGTTATTAGTAAGATAACACCGTATTGAGGGATTTCGCACCTTAATACTACAGATAACGAAGTTATCGATCCTAAGAACTAGGGACTTACACTCTTCTTAGCATTACTCACCCAAATAATATTCAGTTAAACCTTTCAACAATCTATTATAACTTTATAGGCAACCTTGTAGCATACAAGAGTTTATGATAACCACAATAAATATATTCAAAAGTCTTAACGTTTTTAACCTATTACCAGGTCTGGTTTCAAGTTCATAATTAATCAAAGTATAGCATATAAATTAATTAATTATGTTAAAAACAACTAAAGCATATAATCAACACATTTATCGGGAAAGTATAATAAACATTCAACAGATCAATATCAACGTAAATATAAATTCAAACTATTATCTAAGTAATCTAAATCTAAGCAAATACAACAAATATCAATTCATGACTAAAGTATAGTAAACTAAAAACACAATTCAATAATAAAACACATTCAAAATTGAATGATGAATAAAGAATACGCAAACCAAAATCGCGAACCACGCTCCGTATGCTTGATCGTAGACAAACCCTTGCGAACCCGCGCCTCTAAAACGTTCCTAAAACCCCTAGAAAATGTTTCTAGTCGAATTTGGGGTTTAATAATTCGTATTTACGAATTATTAAGGTATTTTGTGTATATTTCGTAGCTGGGTATTGGCCTTTATTTATACTTGAGCTAGGCCGCCATGCCAACCGGCAGTTGAATGAATCAACCGGCGGTTGACTGAAATCTACCGTAACCTCCAAGACAAACAGCTCACAGCCGCCATTCATATTAAACTTGGGTCCACCTTCTAGAACATTCTAGAAGGTTTCTAATCTTTTTGCTGTGACTTGAATTTGTTGATCTTATTTCGTCCGTGACTTTTTAACTTGATCCACGACCCATTTTCATGCTCCATCACGGCCCATCTATCATCAACCCATTTTTCTTTATTTACTAATTCCATTCTAGCCCAATTAATTATTTTGGTCAAACTCATACACTCCAATAAATCTTCAATCCAATTTATTTTCGCGCAATCCATTTAAATCGTCAAACTAAATTTATTCACGAACTTTATTTATTTCTTGTACATTCTCTTTGTCCCAACTCATTTATGTACCTAATTGCAAACATTTACCAAATCAATATCTATTATTAAATAAATGCAATATAAATATAAATAAAAGAAAATAATAAATAAATATAACTTTATTTAATATTATCAGTCTTTTGGCCACTTTGTCCCAACCATATTTAAGTCCAATTAACTTTTATACGAAAATTACTTTATTTGATAAGTTTTTAACTTATTTTCATTCCTTACTAATTCAAGTTCCATTTCTACCTATTTTGTATATATGAACGAAATATTTATATTTTATCAAATAATTGTAATAAAAGTATATAGAAATATGGAAATATTATTATATAAATATGGTATTATTTGATGCTATCAAATATCCCCACACTTAAGTTCTACTTGTTTTCAAGTAGAATACATTCATAAACTAATATTGATAAGCATCAAACTAATATTTAAGAACCAGAATACCCAAATCAAAATTCTGTTTCATAAGTTAAAACTTTAAACAATTTAATTAACATGGATAACTATAATGTACAAATAAAATTATTATTATTCGTGCAACATATAGTTTATGAATGATTACTAATATATTTATCCATTTTAAACAATCTATACTCATACTTCTGAATACATCTTTATTATTCGTATGTATATTACTCATGATTTCCATATATGATATACTCTTAAACTTAATCATGCAATTTTTCTTTTATATTTCAAATAAATATATGAAATCCATTTATAAGAATCAAGACATTGGTGACAGGTCTGCATTGACATGCAACAGAGCGACATAACTTGATTCAGGTAAAGCAATTTTATAAATCAAACCAGCGGTGACAGGTCTAAACCTTAGTATAACAAAGCGATATAGTTTGATAAATTTTTGATTTTATTTGAAAGATTTTTCTTTCTTTTGTTTTATTTTTAAGAATACTAATTAGAAACCAGGTCTGTACTTAGTACAACAGAGGAAACAATTAGTAAACTGATAACATCAAATAGTACTATATTTATATACCAATATTCCCTAGTTTTTGTATACTTTTACTACAATTACTTAATAAAATATAGTTATTTCGTTCATATTTACAAAGTAGGTAGAAATATAGCTTAAATTAGAAAAGGAACAAAAATGAGTTAAAAATAGATTAAATAAAGTATTTTTGTATAAAAGTTGATTGTATCTAAATTGAGTAGGACAAAGTGGTTAAAAAGAGTGATAAAATTAAATAAAGTTTGTAAATATTTGAGTTCGAAAAGTTAGATGAGTTGAGCAAAAATAGTTAAATAGTATATTTATTGGAGTTTTTGAGTTGGACCAATTAATTAGTTAGGCTTAATATTAGTAGTAATAATAAAGTTAATAATAATAATACTATAAATATAACTTACGTAGTTAGTATTTACTCCCTCCGTTTCATTTCTATTGTCCATTATTTCCATTTTGGGGTGTACCAAATTAATTGTCCACTTCCATAAATAGAAAGTTTAAAGAAATAAAGTTCTTTTTTACCCCTAGTGTATATATATAAGACAAAAAAATAGGTAAAAAGTAGAGGGTAAAACTGTCATTTTATCAAAAAGTAAAAGAGAGATAGTTATATTTTTTTAAACTGCGTGTCTTTTTGTCTGGTGACAATAAAATTAGGACGGAGGGAGTATCATATAAAGTTAATGTTAATAAAAATTAATAATAATAATAATAGTTAAATAATTAAAATTAATGATATCTTTTAAAAGTTGCAGGTTGTCACGTGAATGAAGCAAAAACGTAGGCCTATGATGAATTTATGGATCTAGTAAAAATCGTGGGGCCCATGCCCAGTCAAAGGCCCATGCCCAAGTCAAACGATGGCCAACAGCTAGCAGTCCAAGTCAAATGGCAAATCCAACTTCAAGTGATGGCGGTGGAGATTTATTTGGAGATTCCTTGTACAGTACGAAAATTGCAACCTCACACACATATATATTTTTGCGAATAAATTTAGGGTTACGAAATATTTAGTATAGGGTTTATTATTTCAAGTTTTATTTAGTAGATTGGAGGCACAAGAAGCTAGGGTTGGAGCTTTTTCATTCTAGTTTCAAGTGGTTCGTCTTTTGGTTTGTATATACTTTCGTTTATTTAAATATCATTGATGATTTTGATATTTTATAATCTGAGTTTTATGCATATTAGATGATGAATTGATATTTTATGTAATTGTTTAGTAATGAAACTTAGATTATGATTATTGAATGATTATATTGCATATTGGCTAAGTTATTTGATTGAAGATTATTATATTCCCCGTGTAACCTTAGTTGTTGGTGCTTATTAGCTTTTACTCCTTAACGTGGTTAATAATATTAATGAGATTGAGTTCCTTTAGTGTTATTAATTATTGATGATTAGTGAATCTGGGTTTATTTAATCATTGCTAAATATGTTGAGTCTGATAGGTTAAGAAAGTAAAGTTAATAACCTAAAAAGAATAAGTTAATAAGAGATTATTAATAGGTATTGTTGAAGAATTCGTACCGCGAGGGTGAATTATAATAGATCGTGAATGCTTAATGCACAATTTAGGGAAACCTTAAATTGTAGGGATTAGTTGGACCCGGAACGTTGGCTAATTCATTTTCAACTTATAATCATTGAAGAATTTGGTATTAAGTTGATATAAAAGAAATCACAATTGAATAATCAATATGCAATCAATCGGGATATATGAATCTGAGTGGAGTTACTACACAATTACTTATTCCTTCATATTGTTTTATTTATTTATTTCTTTTATTTAAGTTTTATTTAGTTTAATTATTTTCATTTATTGTTTTACAACAATTGTTCGCACGGAACTAAAACGTCCCCCTTTATTTACTGTTTTCTTCAGTTAATAATTAGTATTTTCTATTTTAATTAATAAACCACCATTCATGTGTTCCTGAGATCGACCTGGACTTACCATAGCTATACTATTCAGATCAGGTATTCTTGCCTGGTTGTGTGATAGTATTAATAAGGTATTTTCAGTTATAAATTATAAAACGAGACGCTTTCACACGCATCAAGTTTTTGGCGCCGCTGCCGGGGACTCTTAACTGGTTGAACTATTCTGCCGGGGAACACTTAACCGGTTGGACTTTTGTTCTACCGGGGAACGGTGTTGTTTATTATTTAAATTGGAAATTTATTTTAGTAAAAAAAAAAAAAAAATTTGGAAATTTTTTTTAGTTAGTTTTTATTTTATTTTATTTTCTTTTCTACTCTTTTTCTTTTTGTTTTATTTTGACAGGTATGTCTCAGAAGATGAATGATGTCCCTGTGAGTTTTCAAAACTCGAGAAACGTTCGCATGTTGACTAAAGAGGAATTGAAGCAATCTTTAGATGAGATGATAGCATATTGGAATAGAGATCTAATTGTGAAGGATATGGAAAATGACAAGGAGGAAATTTTTGAAAAACCAGAAGATGGAGGATATAAGGCAAAACCAAATTAAAAAAAATATAAGCCTTCACCTTTATCGGAAGAGATTGTCAAAAAGTATACACCTCCGCCTCCTTATCCAGCTGCTTTGTATAGAAATTACAATGAAGGATCAATTTTTCCAAAGCTTAAGAAAGATACTGTTAAAAGTTTATCTCGTCCAGTGATTGTGAAATCTACGCAATCTATGGAGACATCAAGTGAAAGAGTGGAAGAAACGAAGACTATTGGCCACAGTCAAGGAAATTCCATTCAACAACTTGAGGAGATGGCTCAAACAGATAAGTATTCTCAATCCTCTGACTCTTTATTTTCTAACGAAATTTTTAGTGAAATTGAACATGAAGAAGATATGGAGGTAGATTGGTTGCCTTTGCCAAGATTTGATCATTATGATTCTGATGAAGAAATACTCTCGCTACTTGATTGTAATGAAGAGGAAATTCTTGAATTGAGAAACCGAGATGGGGTTATGTCAGAAAACGAATTAGTGGCTACTAGGAATCCAGCTATTAGTGAAATTTCGTCATCACATCCGGAGGTGAATCACCAGGAAAGTGATGATCAAGCGGTGGTAAGGATTGGAGAAGAATCAGAAAACAGAACTTGCGGTAATGAGATAGCAGCCGAACCAGTTGAAATTCAGATGGTGGTTGAGTCGACGCAACCAGCAGTTGAAGTGTCTATAATCACAAGTTCCTTGTTTTACCAATATGAAGATCCTTTTTGGCAATTCGATCGGAAAGAAAGTTTCTCTCAACTTTTGGAAAATCATGGAGCATCAAGGAATGGATCAATGCCTGCCATAAACGATAAGTATTTCTATTCTTTCATTTTAATAAATTTACATTTTTGGATAATTTTTAGATATTACCATCCATGCTTACTTTTAAGTGTGGGGAAAGTCAAGAGATTTTTTGGTAAGTAAGGTTGGAGTCAAGCTAGTGACTCGAACAAAAACAAGCGCTTCTCGAGAGGCAACCCGTGCTTGTACATTATGTATAATTTTTATTTTCCATTTTTGGTATTTTATTTTTATACGTTTAATGTTCTTTGCTACTTTTTGAAGTTGGCAACCAATTCAGATAAAATTGGAATTTTTGGAAGAACTTTGTGGGTGTGTTCCCTGGAAACCCTCACGAGACTATAACTCGTCCACTTGGGATACCGAGGGGTTTAAAGGCTTATTGCATATGCTAAATGCAATCGTGATTAACTACGAAAGTGTGGATGTTGTATAATTTTTGAATAAATATCGGAAGATGACCCATGACACTGAACCAGATCAAAATAATCGCGCCATATTCAGGGGAGTTTTTCGTTTTAATTTCTTTTCTTCCTTTTCTCACTTTATTTTTATATGTTTATATATACAATGAGGACATTGTATAATTTAAGTGTGGGGATGGGACCGGTAGAAAAGAAATTTTTTTGTTTACTTGTCCTTATATTATAATTTTGTTAAATTTTCATCAAATTTAAAAATTTTTGAGTTAAAAACTAGGTATTTATTAGTTAAAATACTTTTTCTTAAAAGTTTTGTTTTATATTTAAAAGTTTAGACTTTAATGTGGATTAACTGTTTTGTACATATAATGTAAGAAACTTAATAATGAGTGATATATAGTTACTTGATATGATGTACTAATAGGCAATCTATATGAAAATTTCTGAATTTTAAGAAATTAATAAAATAACTTGTATATTATTTTATGGTACATAATATGATGTATGACATAAAAGTCTTAAGTCTTAGATTTATCATGCGATAATTTTATATGTCTTTATACTTATATGAAAACATTTGGGGGTCTACTAATTGTTTCCTCTGTTGTACTTAAGTACAGACCTGGTCTCTAATTAGTATTCTTAAATAAAGCAAAAGAAAGAAAAATCTTTCAAATTAAAGTTAAAAATAATCAAACTATGTCGCTTTGTTATACTAAGGTATAGACATGTCACCTCTGGTTTGATTTAAAAATTGCTTTACCTGAATCAAGTTATGTCGCTCTGTTGCATGAAAATGCAGACCTGTCACCAATGTCTTGATTTTTAAAAATGGATTTCATATATTTATTTTGAATATAGAAGTAAATTGCATGATTAAGTTTAAGAGTATATCATATGTGAAAATCATAAGTAATATGCATACTAACAATAAAGGTGTATTCAGAAATATGAGTATAGATTGTTTAAAGTGGACAAATATATTAGTAATCATTCATGGACTATATGTTGCACTAATAATAATAATTTTTTATTTGTACATTATAGTTATCCATTTTAATTAAATTGTTTAAAGTTTTAAATTATGAAATAGATTTTTAATTTAGGTATTCTGATTCTTAAATATTAGTTTGATGCTTATCAAGTTTTTATGATGAAAATGTATTCTACTTGAGGACAAGCAGAACTTAAGTGTGGGGATATTTGATAACATCAAATAGTACTATATTTATATACCAATATTCCCTAGTTTTTGTATACTTTTACTACAATTACTTAATAAAATATAGTTATTTCGTTCATATTTACAAAGTAGGTAGAAATATAGTTTAAATTAGAAAAGGAACAAAAATGAGTTAAAAATAGATTAAATAAAGTATTTTTGTATAAAAGTTGATTGTATCTAAATTGAGTAGGACAAAGTGGTTAAAAAGAGTGATAACATTAAATAAAGTTTGTAAATATTTGAGTTCGAAAAGTTAGATGAGTTGAGCAAAAATAGTTAAATTGTATATTTATTGGAGTTTTTGAGTTGGACCAATTAATTAGTTAGGCTTAATATTAGTAGTAATAATAAAGTTAATAATAATAATACTATAAATATAACTTACGTAGTTAGTATTTATCATATAAAGTTAATGTTAATAAAAATTAATAATAATAATAATAGTTAAATAATTAAAATTAATGATATCTTTTAAAAGTTGCAGGTTGTCACGTGAATGAAGCAAAAACGTAGGCCTATGATGAATTTATGGATCTAGTAAAAATCGTGGGGCCCATGCCCAGTCAAAGGCCCATGCCCAAGTCAAACGATGGCCAACAGCTAGCAGTCCAAGTCAAATGGCAAATCCAACTTCAAGTGATGGCGGTGGAGATTTATTTAGAGATTCCTTGTACAGTACGAAAATTGCAACCTCACACACATATATATTTTTGCGAATAAATTTAGGGTTACGAAATATTTAGTATAGGGTTTATTATTTCAAGTTTTATTTAGTAGATTGGAGGCACAAGAAGCTAGGGTTGGAGCTTTTTCATTCTAGTTTCAAGTGGTACGTCTTTTGGTTTGTATATACTTTCGTTTATTTAAATATCATTGATGATTTTGATATTTTATAATCTGAGTTTTATGCATATTAGATGATGAATTGATATTTTATGTAATTGTGTAGTAATGAAACTTAGATTATGATTATTGAATGATTATATTGCATATTGGCTAAGTTATTTGATTGAAGATTATTATATTCCCCGTGTAACCTTAGTTGTTGGTGCTATTAGCTTTTACTCCTTAACGTGGTTAATAATATTAATGAGATTGAGTTCCTTTAGTGTTATTAATTATTGATGATTAGTGAATCTGGGTTTATTTAATCATTGCTAAATATGTTGAGTCTGATAGGTTAAGAAAGTAAAGTTAATAACCTAAAACGAATAAGTTAATAAGAGATTATTAATAGGTATTGTTGAAGAATTCGTACCGCGAGGGTGAATTATAATAGATCGTGAATGCTTAATGCACAATTTAGGGAAACCTTAAATTGTAGGGATTAGTTGGACCCGGAACGTTGGCTAATTCATTTTCAACTTATAATCATTGAAGAATTTGGTATTAAGTTGATATAAAAGAAATCACAATTGAATAATCAATATGCAATCAATCGGGATATATGAATCTGAGTGGAGTTACTACACAATTACTTATTCCTTCATATTGTTTTATTTATTTATTTCTTTTATTTAAGTTTTATTTAGTTTAATTATTTTCATTTATTGTTTTACAACAATTGTTCGCACGGAACTAAAACGTCCCCCTTTATTTACTGTTTTCTTCAGTTAATAATTAGTATTTTCTATTTTAATTAATAAACCACAATTCCTGTGTTCCTGAGATCGACCTGGACTTACCATAGCTATACTATTCCGATCAGGTATTCTTGCCTGGTTGTGTGATAGTATTAATAAGGTATTTTCAGTTATAAATTATAAAACGAGACGCTTTCACACGCATCATAAACCCCTAAATGTTTTCATATAAGTATCAAGATATATAAAATTATCGCATGATAAATTTAAAATTTAAGACTTTTTATGTCATACAACATAATATGTACTATAAAATAATATACAAGTTATTTTATTTATTTCTTTAAAATTCAGAAATCCTTATATAGATTGCATATTATTACATCATATCATATAACTATATATCACTTATTATTAAGTTGCTTACGTTATATGTACAAAACAGTTAATCCACATTAAATTCTAAACTTTTAAATACAAAACAAAACTTTTAACAAAAGTATTCTAACTAATAAATACATAGTTATTAACTCAAAAATTTTAAATTTCATGAAAATTTAAGAAAAATTATAATATAAGGACAAGTAAACATTTAAGTAATAATTAAATGAAAATTTTCTTTTCTACCGACCACATCCCCATACTTAAATTATACAATGTCCTCATTGTATATAAACATATAAAAAAATAAAAGTGAGTAGAGGAAGAAAAGAAATTAGAACGAAAAACTCCCCTGACTTAGAAGCGATTATCTTGATCTGTTTAAGTGTAATGGTTTATCTTCTTATTCTGTAGTTCAACGTATTGGTTTCCGCAATCTTTATTCAAAAATATACAACAGCACACACTTTCGTAGTTAATCACGATTGCATTTAGCATATGCAATAAGCCTTTAAACCTCTCGGTATCCTAAGTGGACGAGTTATAGTCTCGTGAGGGTTTCCAGAGAACACACCCACAAAGTTCATATTTCCAAAAATTAGCTGAAACTTACTTACAGCCTCATAAGTACTTATAAATTCTAGCAAAACAAGCAAACACATTAAACGTACCAGATAATATACATAAAAGTCATAAAAACTATAATTATCTAAGTATAAATAAAATTCTAAACATAAAACTAAAGTTAGAACGAAAAATAAAAATATTAAAGATAATCAAGAAACACATAACCACATGCTACTAAGTTATTGTCATTTCTAATGGGCTAGTTGGGTGATAAAAACTTATGAAACTACTGCTGTTCGTTAGGTGATCTCCAAATAAAGCCAAAAAGTATTCAACCGTCAGTTGGGTACCTACAACCGTCAGCTTCCTAATTCAATTACTGGCATGAGTCTCAGATAAAAGTTCATGCAATGTAGCTCCAATTTCTCCATTTTAAATCAGAACTTAGACTTACTAAATTATTACACCTATAGCAGAAACTTGCAACTCAAACACTTAAAATCTTCCACTGGGGTTAACTAAATTTAAGTCCTCAACTTATCATGAAAATTTATTAAACATATTATAAACCATACATATTAACATAAATAAGTTCTAGATCAAAACCCCAAAGTTTTTCTTGCTTAACACCTAATCCAAATTTCTAACCAAGAATTGCAAGTATTAGAATCAATTTAAGAGAAATTACATTACTAGTGTTAACCCTAAACAATAAATTTCTCAGAAACTAAATATAACGATTTCTTAATTAGATATACCAAAAATATAAAACCCTAACACATAATGCAAGCACTTATAGTTTATAATCATAAGAATTTACTCGAAGATTAATTGTATGACTGTTCTTTGGTTTTTGTGAAAAAAGTGAGGTTAAAATAACTACTGCGATTTGTTTTTTAATCAAAAAAGATGTCCAACCGCCGGTTGACTATGTGAGCCGCCGGTTGGTTGTTAGCAGCGGTTTTTCCAAAAATATGACCTTTATATTATATTTTATTTATTTAGCCCTATTTAATTTAATTTACATAGCAGTGTTTTCTAGTAATTATGGTTTCTTGTTCCTATCTTAAAAATAAACGAAAAAGAAAAATAAAATAAAAGATACTACACTAACCCTAAATCTACCTAAAAATTATACAACAAAATATACAAGCACGGGTTGTGTAACACCCTCAAATTTCGGTTTGAGAAAGCGGTCGGGTCGGGTGTTACCAAATTAAATATCACAGCATAAGATACATAATGAACGACTCTAAATGGGACGTTTGAAAATAGTTGTACATTTCCAAAATAAAAGAAATTACAAATTGTAGGTTTGTAGAATAATCTCGAATACATAAGTTGAAAATACAAAAGTAATGCAGAGTTATCCCAAATGTTTGAAATCATGCGACTCGAGCTAGCATAATCTGGTAGTAATTCCTAATCCTGCTGGGCACCTGAGAACACATGCTAAAACAGGTCAGCTATAAAGCTGGTGAGTTCATAGGTTTGTTAGTTGAAAACATAAAGTATAAATCTTGTATGTTTTGAGAAGTTGTTCAGAATCCACGATTCTGATTTGTAGCAAATTGTAGTTGTAATTACCAATGTGTAATTCGAAAGTTTAGGTATCTAATACCAAAGCAATTGTAGTCCGTACCTAAGTACACAATAATGTTTGTCCCTAACCTAGGATCTATACGGCACCGAGTCAATCTAATCGCTAGCGGAAATAACAATTAGATCACAAACCAATCACACGAATAATCAATACTCAATGAATATCAAACGAAACGTATTATATTGTATTATAATCGATCAGATTACAGGGATTTCGGCAAATGGCGTTTAGGGTTTCGTCAACCCTAAACTGAAAACGAAAATACGAATTTATACAAAATCTGGCACCTGCGACGTCGCACACGACGTCGCAGGCCCAAGCCCATGCGACGTTGGCTACGTCGCAGGCCCAATACCTGACGTCGCACCTGCGACGTTACACGCAACGTCGCAGGAATCATGAAAACTAATTCTAATTACAAACTACGAGCTAGACCAACTGACAGACACAAACATGTACCAACAAACTCCCCCGTGTCTTCAGCTTGGTCTTCAAAAATCTTCTTTAAACCCAGCCCGCAGGAAATTGGCCGTCAGTATGAATTCCATTAGCCACACAAACAGTAACAACATTGTAAAACTGCTCGGCTAAACGTCTGTTGAACTCATTCTTCTGACCAACACGAATCCGATCATCATAGAGTTTTCTTAAATCTTTTTCATGAAAATTAATCAAACTCATCGGATCATACAGTCTAAACGTTGCTTGCTTCAAATTCCATATACCTCCAACTTCTGGCCACGGTTCAGAATCTGGAACAAAAGTAATAACCGCTTCACCAGTTTGTGAATCAAGTTCCCATTTTACAAGTCTTCTCAGAAAATAATAAGGAACTGGTTCCAGAGGTATCTCAGTCAAACAGTTAGCAGGCGGATAATGAACTTTAACCATAGGCTTCCTAGTGACTGGATCAATCTTCCTTTTTAACGTATACCGAGTGCCCAACGTTGGTTTCAATTTAGAATATGTCTTCGATAACACTTCCCGACGTAAATTTCTCTGAATAAACTCAGCATAATCATTCTCGAATGGATTAATCAATTTAAGCTGAGCTAATCGATTAATCTCTCCTTTTGGCAACGTACTTAATCTATCAAAACGCATTCTAAAGTACTGAACTCCATCTTCTCTCTTAATCATAAAAAGATTCCTCTGACACTTCCAGCTTTTAATAACTCCGGTATAATTTTGACTAACCCGGTACACTTGACATTTAACTGGAATAGGAACTGGATTTCGTCCTTTAGGCCACCATTTCTTGTTTCTTTCTTTCTTTTCTTCAGCAGTATATTTCCTTGGAATATCCGTAGATTCTTGAGCTGCTGAGTCCGGTGCCTGTGTCTCTTGAGCTGAAGTTGCAGCAGAACTTGATCCTCCATGTTGAGCTTTAGCAGGCATCTCATCTTCACTTGAATCAGATTCTATAATCGGTGCACCATCGTAAGCTTCCCCAGATTGTGCATCATCATACGTTTCATCTGAATTCAACTGTTCTTCTTCAATCGAAACATCCTCATTCATCTCAAAAACATTCTCCGTTTCTTCCTCAGAGCCAACTCCACTGGCCATTCTCTGAATAAACGATAAGTCAGCGAATGAATAATCAACGGCCAGCGGTCTCGGTTGCCCTGGAATATCATCAACGCAAAAGTAATCCAAAACAGAAATATTTTCATTAACATTTTCAAGTACAGGGTTGGGGTTTACAGACGCAGGTTCACTTGACTCTAAAGTGGGTACCCCAGACCCAGACTCCCCCGAGGCAAGTAACCTGCCTTCCAAAACATTAACTCTATGCTTCGTTTCCTCAAGCTCCTTAGACTGAACCTCGATCAGTGCAGACTGCTCAGCAATCTTTTCGTCTTGAGCCTCCAGCTTTTGCTTCATCTTCTGCATATCATCCAGCATCTTTTGCATGAATGCTGGAGTCGGTTGAATCTCAAAATCAGCTTGCGGCGATGGGTTGACTGGAGTTCTTGCAGACGAGGAACGACGAACACGACGACGAGGACGATAAGTTTCATCAGCAGAATCATCGCCATCTCGTGTACGTTTCCCAGTATCCCTTGGAGGTACATACTTACGTCCTTGTCTGATCCGACGCTTAATCCTCAGATATCTAAAAGAATCGGTAATCCGGATACGTTCCATCTCAGAGGGATGCGGAACAGTACCGTCCGAGTGCTCAGGCGTCGGACCCCCATCCTGAGGACCTACATTTTCTGCAGCTTCAGAATCAGAACCCTCAACTGTGTCGTGAGATGCGGAGTTGTCTGAGTCAACATGCCCAAATTGCTCAATATTCTCTATAAGAGCATCCACATTCTCCCCCGCAGCTTGAACAGGAACGTTCAAAAACGGTTGCTGCGGTTGCTGTGGTGCCGGAATGTCCATATACTGAGGTTCCGGTGGCGCTACGTAATGCTCATCCACAATAGCACCAAATAAGGGAACATCCCTTGGTGCCTCAACCCCTTTCTCATACCCTGCACAAATGGTAAAGATCCGACTCATCATCGGTGAAATCTTTAGTTGCTGATCGATATCACCCTGTGCCTGAAGATCTGGATGATGACGATTGATGTGCAATTGAACAAATCTTGGATATAATACCCATTTCTGATCCCCGGCATTTGCATTGTCGACCATAGCCTTGAAGATAAAACCCGAGAAGTTGAACGGCTTGTTGTACACTAACGCTAACATGGCAGAAGCCAGACTTCGGCTCATACCATCCGTTCCACCTTTTCTATTGCCCAAACAAACGATAATCACGTGCATCAAATATCTCCAAACACGTGTGAGATTCGCTTTCCTATACTGATCAGTGGGAATCCCGGGATATCCAATCCTTTGCATAGCTCCCGAAACGAAAACATGATCAAAACCGACTGGCATATTCGGTTGATCGTTCAGCTGTAAAAGTTCCCGAATACTCTGTTCTGTGATAGTGATTTCCGTACCAAGAACTGTAGAGACCAGTCGTCGAACGTTGTTATCAGTAACAACGTTTGTGTTTCTCCAGAAAGGGTTGATCAGATTTCCAAAAACCACAGTGTTATCTGAAATGGCGTGGAATACCCTTGAGCGTCTCAAAAAAGCAATCATTTGTCGATACGGTGCAGCTTTATCAGAAGTATCATCAAGGTAAGCAGCAGTATTATGACGATCCTCAAACACTAAAGCCATATCTGTAAAAACAGAAGCATACAAGATATTCTCGAAAAGCGTTAGAACAAACAAAGTATACCAAATTTATCACAAAATAAAGGCTTCATTGATATGTTAAATAAGTACAAAGTTACAGACACACATATCAAATCCTAAACCCTAAACCCTAAACCTAAACCTAGACCAAAGATCCCGGGTAAACGAATACAGCCAAAATCCAAGACAAGGTCAGGCTAAAACCCAAGACAGGGATGGTATCCCACCAGACCAGAAGGCCGAGATCCAGGATAATGAAGGAATTCCTCCTGACCAGAAAACCAAGATTCAGGACAAAGAGAGAATTCCACCGGATCATTGACCAACGGAGACAAAAATGGTCATATCTAAGTGACCAGATATAAACTTTAAGGCGCATGACCACCAGAAAGCACAAAAAAATCCACGATCGGAAGAGGATCCTTCTAGCCGCGGATGGGCGAGTGGTGACACTCTTTGGGCAGAAGCAGTGAACACAGTCTTTCTGATTCAGCGAGAAACTGAAAGAAATCGCCCGCCATTGCTGGACAGAATTGAACAGTCAGAAAAACGCAACAATTGGTTTATAACAAAATTTGTCATTTTTTCTGTAAGAGGCGACGTAGCCTATGACGTCGCATGTCAGATAGCGACGTAGGAAAGGACGTCGCAGATAATCAGAATAATAACAATAGCGACGTAGCCCTTGACGTCGCACAAAATTCGAGCGACGTTAAAGGGGACGTCGCATTTTGCTATTTATTGTGAATTTAATCACATTAATAAAAGTAGCGACGTAGTGAGGGACGTTGCGTAGGACGTCACGGTAAAAGGCGACGTAGGGAAGGGCGACGTAGGAAATAAATAATAGTTAAGTATAGCGACGTAGGCCACGACGTCGCAGCGTACGTCGCAACGACGAACAGTTGTCCCAACCCAGAAAACCTAACTTTCGAAATTTTGGGTTTTTCAAAATCAATCGCACTACACGGTGCGGAAACGAATGGTGATCACAAAAACATAGATTATACGATGTTTAGATCACGATTACACAACTGATTCGACCCAAACCGAGAACCCTAAAACCCGCAATATACATTTAACGATTAAAGCTAAAATACACGGTGAAAAAAAAGGTAAGATTGGTACCTAAGTGTGCGGAATAACGAGTAGATCAAAGCTACGTGAATAAATCGGAATGAAAACAGCTACAAATCACAAAGATGCTCGAAAAAATGCTACGTCGCAAATCGCCAGATGGTACGTCGCAGGCTACGTCGCAGGTGGATATTGAATAGTGTGACGCGTTACGTCGCGGTTGAGACTATATATAGTCTAACCCTATTTGCGACGTAGACTGGGACGTCGCAGGCGACGGTGAGTGGGACGTCGCATAGAGCAGTTAGGATGCGATTTGAGTCGATTTTGAATTTTTTTTTTTTTAAAAAAAACCGTTTACTCGTTATTTTAGCAAATAATATCCAAATGAGTCGTGACTTGGGAAAAATAACATAGAATAAAAATAAAGCATAAAATAACGAAAAATTCTTTTTGGTATTTTCTTTAATATTACAAAAAGTAAAAAAAATAACAGAATAGAATTACTAACACTCTATTTTTGGTGACGGAGTTGATTTGTCTGATTAGGGATCATATCGAAATAACATGCATTTATTAGGAATAGTAAGTGTTATTTCGATCATCAGTATATTTGTCCACTTTAAATTTACGTGGCACATTTAAAACACCTTTTATAAAAATTATTTCAAGACGATTACTGGTATTGTTTTTTCACTTAAACATGTTACATCCGTGTCAGCGAGTTAACCTTTTATTGTTAGTATGAATAGTTCACCGTGATCCCCACCATAGATATACCCCTATAACTTAGACATGAACATAGTTTCCAAATTCAGAAAGAATATAAGAGAATCAATTTTAAGAATCAAGCCAGCGGTGACAGGTCTGTACCGACGTACAGCAAAGCAACATACACTTGACTCAGGTTTAAGCAAAACCGATCTCAGTCAAACCAAACTTGATTTATTCAATTGGCGACCTTGACCAGTACCTTAAATATAAGACTTTGCAAGTACATTGACTCACGTTTGCTTAGTTTTGAGAGTAAGCTGAATTGAAACCAGGTCTGCACTTACGTACAACAGAGGAAACAATCAGCATACTCCCCCAAAAGATCTCAGATATACGATCCAAAAATGGAAGTATGTCAAGCTACGCTAAGGAATTAAGACTTAGAGTCGTACATCACAAGGTGTTGACCACAGGATCATAGACATGTATTTAAATTACTTCTTAATATCTCAGAGACCGGTGTGTACCATGCCTACCAATACATCGTATGATGAAGATAATTTAGATAAAAACTGTTTTAAGTGTGTCAGATAAACCTACTGACACATCCAAGATAAACCTTAAAATTCCATTTTGTGCATGTCACCCGATGTACTATCATATCCCAAGTTGTTTACAGACACAACTTCAACGTCTATTTTAAAAATGTTGCAACCTCGCGTTTTCTTTAATACTAAAGAGTATAAAGAGTGGCTGTTGCCATTTTTTTTTTTTTTAAATGAATCTAAAATTTAAACTTAAAAATCCAAGTCACAAATCATTTCTTTGACTGAAAGAACCTTAAACCTATCAGATTGACCAGTTCAATAAAACGTGATCGCAAAAAGGCTTTTGTGAAAAGGTCCGCACACTGCTTAAGGGTTTCTATATGTACGACATCTATAAGGTGTTTCTCAAAGCAATCCCGTATGAAGTGGAACCTAAGTTCGATATGTTTGGTCTTAGAGTGCTGTACGGGATTGTGAGTTATAGATATAGCAGCTGTATTATCAATGTAAATAGGAGTCATAGAGAGATTGAACCCGTAATCGCGCAGCTGGTGCTGAATCCAAAGAACCTGAGAACAGCAACTTGCAGTGGCAACATACTCGGCTTCAGCTGTGGAAATAGCAACCGCAGTCTGCTTTTTGCACTGCCAAGAAACTAAGCGCGATCCAAGGAACTGACATCCTCCAGTGGTTGACTTCATATCTACCTTACAGCCACCAAGATCCGAATCCGAATAGGCAGTTAACTCGAAGTTTTTCTCGTTTGAATACCATAGACCCAGAGATGGCCTAAAAGCGAGATATCCAAAAATGCGTTTTACTGCCTTCATATGAGACACCTTCGGATTTGCTTGAAATCGAGAGCAGAGTGAAACTGCAAACACTATATCTAGTCTTGAGGCAGTCAGATACATGAGAGAGCCTATCATTGAACGATAGTCTTTCTCCTTGCAATCTTCGTCATCCTCATTAGGTCCAAGATTGTGTTTCACTTCAATTGGAGTGCCATAGTGTTTACAATTGAGCAATTCATACCGCTTCAACATGTCAGTGACATATTTTGACTGGTGTATATAAATTCCATTGTCAGATTGCGCGACCTGTAGTCCCAGAAAGAACGTGAGTTCCCCCATAGCACTTATTTCAAACTCAGCTTTCATCAGTCCTTCAAAATCCTTGCACAACTGATCATTCGTTGATCCGAATATTATGTCGTCCACATAAACCTGAACAAGTAACAAATCCGCTCCTTCCATTTTGATGAAAAGCGTGCTATCAATCTGTCCTCTATCAAAACCATTCTTCAGCAAGTACTTGGCAAGTCGCTCATACCAAAGTCGAGGAGATTGATGAAGACCATACAAAGCTTTCTTCAACTTGCAAACATGATTAGGATGCTTTGGGTCTTCAAAACCAGGAGGCTGACACACATAAATCACTGCGTCGACATCTCCATAAAGAAAAGCACACTTTACGTCAAGTTGATACACACGGAATCCTTTAAAAGAAGCATAGGCTAAAAAAATTCTAATAGATTCCAAACGAGCGACAGGAGCGAAAACTTCATCATAGTCAATACCTTCCAGTTGACTATATCCTTGAACTACCAGACGGGCTTTATTTCGAATAACCGCCCCACGATCATCCATTTTGTTACGGTAAACCCAACGAGTACCCGTCAAGTGAGCACCCTTGGGTAGAGGAACAATTTCCCAAACATTCATCTTGTTTATTTGTTGTAGTTCCTCCTGCATAGCCTCGACCCAAGATGGATCTTTTAAGGCTTGATCAACCTTTTTAGGTTCAATTTGAGACAAATGACATGAATCGATATGTGCTATAAGTCCCAAAAGCTGCTGAGCTGAAGTCTGCTTTGCTTGTTGTCGTGTTTGAACAGATGCATGAGGATCACCAATGATATTATCAATGGGGTGATCCTTATGTATACGAGTTTCTGGTATGGCAGTTGGCACAACATCCACACCCAGATTGTTCAAATCTCCCTCAGTTTCAGGAGTAGCAGCAGACTCAGGAATGGCTAACTCTTCTTCTTCTCCTTCATCTTCAGGAGAAAATAAGTGAGAGTAGGCCATTGTTTCTTCCATTTCATCTTCTTCTTGAGGTTCCTCTAAATGAGGCATGTTTGGATCATATGGAAGCTCCTTTGTGTAGTTATAAACTGTTTTAGAAGGAGCAGCCGAAGATGGTGGAGTAAGAGATGGTGTAGGTGTAGATGGTGGTGATTTGGTTGTTGTTTGTGGTTGTGTGGGTGTTGGTTGTGATGGTGTAGGTGTTGTTTGTGAAGGTATAGGTGTAGTTGGTGGAGGTTCGGGTGTTGCATTGGGAGATGGGTCGGATGGTTTATTATTCACAGGTGTATCTTGAGTAAGATCAAGTCCATGAAGTATAGAAACCAATTCTTCCGTTTCATCCTCTTCCGGAATATTGAAAGAGTTGAAGAGGTTTCCATAGTTGAAAAACCAATCCGGACCCGTTCCTTGAGGAGGTTCCGTATACCTTAAACATTTTACCTCAAACTGTTCCTCAATCTGATTCATTGATTTGTTGAAGACTCTTTTGTTCGGAGAGTTGACTGAATATCCAAGAAAAATCCCTTCAACAGCTTTATCACCAAACTTAGAGACCTTATCTTTTGTAATCATGATCATGCATGGACACCCAAATGGTTCTAAGAACTGCAGGTTTGGCTTACGGTTATTAAACAGTTCATAACACGTTTTGTTCTTTTTCTTAACCGTGAGCACTCTATTGAGAACATAACAGGCAGTATTAACTGCCTCAGCCCAGAAGATGATTGGTAACTTGGAGTCAGCTAACATAGTCCGAGCTGTCTCGATGATTGTCCTGTTCTTCCTTTCTGCAACTCCATTCTGTTGTGGAGTCCTCGGAGCACTAAATTGATGCTCAATACCTCTTGTAGCACAAAACAATTCGAGAGTTGAGTTCTTGAATTCAGTTCCATTATCGCTCCGTATCCTTTTCACCTTCAAGTTGCACAGATTTGCCAACTTGTCCAACAAATACACCAGAATATCAGGTGTCTCCCCCTTTGAGGTCAGAAAGTAAACCCACGAAAACCTTGAGTAGTCATCAGTAACTACCAAGCAGTAAGACCGACCACCAATACTCTTTGTAGAGACTGGACCGAAAAGATCCATATGCAGTAGTTCCAATGGTGCAGTAATGGAATTCACCTGCTTAGACTTATGGGACTTCTTACGTAGCTTTCCTTTTTGGCAGGAGATACAGTCATCCTTTAGAGCAAATGACTGTTTTGGAACTCCTAGCACTAGATCATTTTTAGTCAAGAAATTCATTTTTCGGAAATGAATGTGTCCCATTCGTCTGTGCCAAAGCAGTGATTCCTTTTCAGAAGCCTTAGACAAGAGACACGTATACTCATTCGAGGTCTCAACAGTTCTCATGTTCAAAATGTATGTGTCATTCTTTCTTGGTGCTCTCAGTAACACCCATTCTTCCGGAATGACATACCCAGGCTTCAGTATCACGCACTCTGTCTTTGTGAACGCAGTAGTATAATCCTTATCACAGACCTGTGAAACACTTAGCAAGTTGTGCGTAAGCTGTTCCACATAGTTCACATGTTCAAAACTAACATTGCCATTAGTTAGCGTTCCTCTTCCAGAAATGGTTCCCCCAGTATCTCCAGCAAAGGCAACATATCCTCCTGCGTATGGTTTAATATCCACAAGCAGAGATACATCGCCTGTCATATGTCGCGAGCAACCGCTATCCAAATACCATTCACTATCTTTAACGTGTTCTGACTGCTGCAACACACAAACGAAGGAGATTAGTGAGAAACGGTGACCCAAGCCTTTACAGACTTAGGTCGACCGTGGTCATCAACAATAAGCACGTCAGATAGGATTTTATCTTTAAACAAATTAAAATTTTTATCTGATGTGTTATTGTTGACGACTGAAGAGTCAACATCAGACTCTTTTCGTTTCCAAACTTTAGAAGGTTCGGAATTGGTATTAGAAGTAATGTTGGGCTTTTGAATTGACAAAGATTTTTGCTCAACATTACTTGGCTTTAAAACAGGCTTGGGAGAGTTTGAGTAACGCCTAGGTGGAGATTTTGAAAAAGAATTTCAATAAACAGATGTCCTAGGCATCTCTCTCCCATAGCGCTGATTTGACAGCTTTGGGCATTCACGAATTAAATGTCCTTGTTTCTTGCAGTAGAAACAAGAACGAGTCTCAACAAACGGTTGAGGCTGAGGAATTACCACAGGAGATGGAGAAACATTTCTAGAACATGAACATTGCGTACACGTCTTAGAAAATGTTTGTTTTGGTTGAGAGGTTGAAGTTGAAGGTTTATCATACGAAACTCTTTCATTTACTATTTTATGTTGCAATATCTTTACAGGTGACTGTAAAGTTTGTTGTTTCGAATTTAAAACCTTGGCTTTTCCCTTATTTGGTTGAACCTTAATTTCAGGTTCAACCTTTGAAATCACTTTTTCAGGTTTAACTGCAACTTTCTTAACCTCAGGATACTCCTGATCCGTAATGTCCTCAATCTCAACAATCTCCTCAACACTAACAGGAGATTCATTCACAGACTTAACAAACGTTGGCAAGGGGTACTCTGGCCGCTTGGTTTTCTCCTTTGCCGGTTTGTTGTGTTTGGTCTCTGTAGCATCTTTAGCTTTTATACCATAAAGCTTTGACCAATCAACTGGAATCTCTTCAAAGCCTTCCTTAACAGGCAGGGGACAGTGAGTAGTAGGAGGAGGGACTGAGTGGTATCCCAATCCCTCATTCTTTTTCCCACTAGTACCATGCTTGCTAAGAATTTCATTAAAGACAACCGTTGAGGAATTTGAACCCAAGATTTTACTCTTATAATTCTCATACTCATTTTTTAAATCTGTAAGTTCTTTCTTTAGTAGTTCAATTTCAACAAGATAGCTTTTAATGGCATCTTCTTGACTAAAAACCTTAGATTTATATTTCTGAGTATCTAACCGATGAGCCTCAAGATGTTTTTCATAAAGTTTCTCATTAGCTTTTAAAAAATTATTTGACTCGGTTAGTTTTTCATTCTTTTTCCTCAACTCTACGGTGTCTATTTGATATGCCTTTAGAGATTCAGTTAACTTAATGCATGAGATACAATTTAACGGTTCATCATGTACCTCATTCACAATGTGAGCCATCAAACACTGTTGGTATTGCTGGGAGACAGCCGTCCAATCCTGACTTGTGGGCTCGAAAACAATTAGGGCATTATCAGCAGGCCCTTTCTTGGTAACTTCCATTTCTTTGGCCTTTGGAGGAGTAGAAGGTGTTGTGAATCCCGAAGCTGGCATTTTGGGTTTCTCGCATTCCCTAGCGAAATGACCCAAGTTTTGACAATTGTAACACCGGACCTTACTCTTGTTAAATCCGAAGCCAGTCTTCCCGTCACCTTCCAAGCTTTTACGCCCTGTCCTCTGCAAAAACTTTTGAATTCTTCGGGTGATCATTGCCACATTCCAAGTTAGATCCATTTGCTCCAGATCATCTTCATCAAGCTGAGCATAGTCTTCCTTAGTCAGCTCCAAAGTAAGATTCGGTTGAGTAATCAAATCCTTGTATGAGCTTAAGAAAGCTGTGTAAATGGCAGCTTGCTCCTGAATAGCAGGTGAGACTTGAACCTGTTGTTGATTTGAAGAAGGTCCAGTCATGAAAACATAATGAATCCCATCACAAGAAGAAGAAGAGGTTGATGAAGCATTTGTATTTGTTACAAAGGCCACTCCAGATCCATAAGTCTTTCCAGAGTTAATCTGAACACCATACACACTAGGATTCTGAACAGCAGCACCAGACCTTGTTTCTTTCTTCTTAATCTCCATCGCGTGAGCTTGAAGATCCCCTATCAACGTATCCAAAGACATGTTTGCAAGTTCTTCATTTTCCTTTAAAAATTGAACTTTAACATCCCAAGAACTCGGCAACACATCCAGTAGCTTCTTATTGACTTCAATTGAAGGAAAAGTATAACCCCCTTCAAACAACTCACCAACTAACCGTGAGTACCTAGTGAATAAAGAAGTTGTGTCTTCATTAGGAAGGATGTCAAAGATATCGTACTGTTTCTTAATTAGTTCGAGCTTGGCTTCCTTATACTTATCATTTCCTCCACAACGAGTTTCAATTGCCTTCCATAAATCAAATGCTGTTTCATGAGTTCTGAAAAGCCATAAAACATCTTTGGTTAAACACATTTTAATCATCGAAAACGACTTTCTCTCAGTATCAAAATCTTTCTTCTCCTCGGGAGTCATAGCTTTATAAGTCTTGACAGGGCGAAAACTACGGTATTCCCCTTCAGCTAGTGGAGGTACATAACGCTCACGTAATGGTCCCCATAATTCTGGACAATGAAAATCAATGTATTGCTCAACTCTGTCTCTCCAGTACACGTAATCCATGTCCGCAGTAAATAGTGGAGGTTTATTGCTTGAACCTATGTCATTACTTTGTTTAATCATTTCTCTCAGTCCTCTAATATCCTCTTTATCAGCTGCCATTGTAATTACTTAATCGAAAAAACAATCTTCTGATATTAGCGACGTAGATGATAACGTCGCACAAAGATTATGCGACGACGATAGTGACGTCGCAAAGAGCAAAGGATTCAATTAAGAATCAGAAATATGCGACGTTGAGAGTTATGTCGCAGATGACGTCGCAGAGGACGTCGCAGAGTCACACGACGTCGCAACAAGACGTCGCAACACTAGGTCGCAAAGACTAATTAAAGTCAAAATAGCGACGTCGCTGATGACGTCGCAACAGTACGTCGCACAGACTAATTAAAGTCCAAATCACTAACGTCGCACGCGACGTAGAAGATGACGTCGCAGGTAACGTCGCAAAACGCGAAAACCTGCGGCCAAAAACCCTAAAAACGAATTTTTAACCCAAAAACCAAAACCACGAATGTCGAACGACGAAAACCTTCAATAATCCCCAGTAATAATGATCGAAAACCTGTAAAAACACAAAACAAACGTGATAAACACGAAAACACACGAATATCACGTCCTTTTAAATCCCAAACTCGATCCGTTAAGCCAAAAACGAGCACTTTCTACTCTGATACCAGTTGTTTGTCCCTAACCTAGGATCTATACGGCACCGAGTCAATCTAATCGCTAGCAGAAATAACAATTAGATCACAAACCAATCACACGAATAATCAATACTCAATGAATATCAAACGAAACGTATTATATTGTATTATAATCGATCAGATTACAGGGATTTCGGCAAATGGCGTTTAGGGTTTCGTCAACCCTAAACTGAAAACGAAAATACGAATTTATACAAAATCTGGCACCTGCGACGTCGCACACGACGTCGCAGGCCCAAGCCCATGCGACGTTGGCTACGTCGCAGGCCCAATACCTGATGTCGCACCTGCGACGTTACACGCAACGTCGCAGGAATCAGGAAAACTAATTCTAATTACAAACTACGAGCTAGACCAACTGACAGACACAAACATGTACCAACAAATAATTGAGGCATACCGAGCCTGAATACCTATCTGGTATGAGTAAGTGTATAACGGGAGGCAATACCTGCCTAAGTTGTAACCAAATAACTGTATGACCACGTCATATGATAGTAAGTAACTGTAGTCCCGCAGAACTATGATTTAATATATGAGGTGTTGCATCCAGCAACAAGTGATTGTAGATCCGCAGATCTATGTTTGAACGTTTAGCGTGTCCGTTTACCCGATTAGCATAAACTAACCCGGACATGAATTGAGTTAACAGCCTCGCGTGGCAGCACCACCGATCCGTTAACTTATTGTGAATCCCGAGTATCACTCGTTGATCCATTATGTCCACTGCAATACCGTGGTTTCGTTTTGTGCCCACTTTACCGTGGCATCGTTTGGTGCCCACTGCAATACCGCGACATCGTTTTTTGGAATTGCTCGCAAGCAATTTGTAATTGAGCCGGCAGTACAACGACATGCCCGACTAAGTTGTTTGAGAGCCAGCAGTACTCGACATGCCTGACTAAGTAGATCGTATAATAGTATGTAGATATTCATCAGGTGACACCCCCACGGTTGGATTACATCCTGGGCCGGGGGACCATCCCTGGTTGGATTACATCCTGGGCCAGAGTCGTCACCAGTTGAGTTGTATTGATATAAGAAGTCTGCACTAACGTGTGATGATATTGTATACTCCTAGCCTAAAGCCTAGCAAGTATATATTACGGAGTCTTGGGAAAATGTTCACTTAAGTTCAATTCCCATTCCAGGGATAAGGGAGTGTGTCGACAGTTTTAGTTCTTAAAGAATAACTAAACTTGTAATAGTACAGATGTTGTCCAGTGTAGGTAGAACTAACTAGTTCTAATGTATTCAATGATATTGTCCCGCGACAATATGGCCACGGGATTGTGAGAACTAAATCAAGTTATGTATTGGTAATCGTTTTCCAACGACCTAACAGGGTACGATTGCAACCTATCTAGGTTAAGTATTGATATTGTTCTTAAAACAATATTACGGGTGTAATTCCTAAGTATTACACATTTCGTATTACATACAGTAATATAAATAGTTGTAAATTATAAACGATTGTTAATATGATTTGAAAACAGTAATTGAGCATGTGTTTCACCCCGAAAATAGTAAAACAGTTGAAAGAGTGGGGCCATGAAACTCACCTGTGAGTTGTTAGCGATACGATGATACGCGCGTCGTCCGAATGGTAACCTTCTAGTGTCCTAAACACGTGAGGTTATATAAGTATGAGACAAATCAGTTTGTCTAAGCGAGTTGTTCATGTATGCATTTGTTGTTGAAGTCTGGGAATGGTGTACGGGGGTCCGGGGGCAGCGTCCCTGGTAGCGGGGTCCAAGGGGTGGCAACCCCTGGCGGGGTCCAAGGGGCAGAGCCCCTGGCTGGGGTCGAGCTGCCAGGTCAGCTTGGAAAATTTTTATTTCTACTACTTTGCTTTAAAGAAAACGCATTCGAAATCCAAATTCGGGTAAAATCGAGTGGTAAAATTTGGTTGTCAATACTTAGTGAAAAACATAGGTTTTTAAGGTTCTGCGACGTCAGATGCGACGTCAGAGGCGACGTAGGGTCTTGCGTCGCTATGTGCGACATTCGCAAGTCAATGCGACGTTATGGGCTACGTCGCTATATGCGACGGTGGTAGGTTATGCGACGTTGGTTGCGACGTTGACTGCGATGTCGCAGCACTGTTTTTGGTCCTTGCGACGTTGTCGTCTGGTTCGACGGGTTTTTACCCAAAATCAAGATCTAACTCGTTTTTGACCAAATCTCGTTGATATAAAGCTAATACATGCTATATTAAGTGTTTTTATGAAGAAATAACAAGGAAAAAGTGGAGAAATCCTTACGATTCGAATTTTGAAGGTTTGAAGATGATGATGAACTTGATGAAGAAGATGAAGATGATAATGGTGATGATGGTTGCTTGTTGTTGCTGTTGATGATGGTGACGACGGCGGTGGTGGTGGCAGCCGGTGGTGGTGGCCCGACGGTTGGTGGTGGTGATGGGTGGTGGAAGGGTTTTTAGAGAGAGAGGGTAGAGAGAAAATGGAGATAGAGAGAGAAAGTGAGGGGATGAGAATGGGGTGGAAATGGGGAGGGATTTTGGTTTTTATTTGAACTCAGATCCCTAACATGTGTACTGTGGTCTCCAACCACAGTACAAAATGTCCGTGATTTTATACCTGATTAAAATGTAGATTTATTACTTTAAATCTATAATTTTGTTTATGTTATTTTGTAAATATTTTTAATAAAAATATTTCACTTGAACTATAAAATGTAATTATTCAAAGTTTAAAATCGGCGTGAAATTTGACTTTTTGACCGGGTGTTACAGGTTGCCTCCCGAGAAGCGCTTGTTTTTGTTCGAGTCACTAGCTTGACTCCAACCTTATTTACCTAAAAATCTAGCGACTTTCCCCACACTTAAAAGTAAGCATGGATGGTAATATCTATAAATGTTCATAAAATATAAATTTAATAAAATTAAAGAAAATAAATACTTATCATTTATGGTAGGCATTTGTCTAGTCCGTGATGCTCCATGATTTTTCAAAAATTTTGAGAAACTTTCCTTCCGATCGAATTGCCAAAAAGGATCTTCATATTTGTAAAACAATGAACTTGTGCTCATTGATACTTCAACCGTCGGCTGAATTTTAATCCAACTGCTGGTTGATGTCTGATTACCGCAAGTTTTGTATTTGGTTTCTTTTTCAATCCTTACCATTGTTTGATCACCTTCTTCCAACTGTTCACCCTCCGGATGCAATGACGGACTATTATCAATAGCTGGATCTAGAATAGCTATCAATTCTTCTTCCGTCATAACCCCATCTTGGTTTTCTAATCCAAGGTTTTCCTCATCATTACAATCAAGTAATGAGAGTACTTCCTCATCAGATTCTTGGTAATCAAACTTTGGCAAAATTGACCAATCTATATCCTTATCTTCTTCCTGTTTAAATTCACTAAAAATATCATTAGAAAATAAATAGTTAGAGGATTGAGAACACTTATCAAATTGATTGTCCATCCTCTCAAGTTGCTGAACGGAGATTCCTTGACTGTGATCAAGAGTTTCGGTCTCTTCCATTCTTCTACTTAGAGTTTCCATAAATTGTGGCGCTCTCACAATCAATGGTTGGGATAAACTTGTGAAAATATCATCAGGAAATCGATTCATGTACTCGTCAATCGTCATGTTGGCAATATCTTCATCCATATGATTGTTTCTCGCATTTTGATAAATCACAGGAATAATATTCATCTTCTGATACATACCTGTCAAAATAAAAGAAAAAGAAAATAACATAAAAACTAACTAAAAAAAAAATTCCAATAATAAAATGATTTACAAAGCTAATCAAAAGTCCTCGGTAGCTCCACCGATCATACACAGAAGCGGAGAAGTAGGTCAGCGCAAAGCGTATTAAAAACCTACCCCTTTAGGGAAGCAGAACGACCCTCCTTATACCTCTGTTTTTGTTAGTATTCACAATTGGTGAGCCGATTTTTCGATTGACCAACAATGTATAAAAAAAAATTTTACAGGGTAAAATTATAAGAAAATGCTATAAATTTCAAATTAAATAATAAACAACACCGCTCCCCAGCAGAACAAAAGTCCAACCGGTTAAGTGTCCCCGGCAGCAAAAACTTGATGTCGTGTGAATATAGTGCAAAATAACAAGTTTTAAATAATTGAAAATACTAAATTAACTATCACACAAGCCAGGCAAGAATACCCGTTCGTATAGTATAGCTTTTAAAGTAAGTTCGAGTCGAATACAGGGAATGGTGGTTATTACAAATATGAAATTATAGTAAAACTAATAAATACAAGATACAAATAAAACAGTAAATAGGGGGATACGTTTTAGTTCCGTATGAACGTATTTTAGAATACTAATTTATAACCAATTCAACAGAAAACAATTAACTAAATGTTGTAAACAAATTAGAGATTGTTGTGTATTTACTTAGATTATTTCCTTAGATTCTAGTTTTCCTTTATCGTTGATTAATCTCTTGATGAATTAACAAATATAGATAATCTCTTTGAACAAAGCGGACTACCGTATATTATTAGGGAAAAGTACTAGATTCATTACAAATATACTATAGAGGTTCCTCTTCTTAGCATTACTCACCCAAATAATATACAGTTAAACCTTTTAGCAATCTATTATAACTTTATAGGTAACCTTGTAGCATATAAGAGTTTATGATAACCACATTAAATATATTCAAAAGTCTTAACGTTTTTAACCTATTACCGGGTCCGGTTTCAAGTTCATAATCAATCAAAGTATAGCATATAAATTAATTAATTATGTTAAAAACAACTAAAGCATATAATCAACACAATTATCGGGAAAGTATAATAAACATTTAACAGATCAATATCAACGTAAATATAAATTCAAACTATTATCTAAGTAATCTAAATCTAAGCAAATTCAACAAATATTAATTCATGACTAAAGTATAGTAAACTAAAAACATAATTCAATAATAAAACACATTCAAAATTGAATAATGAATAAAGAATACGCAAACCAAAATCGCGAACCACGCTCCGTACGCTTGATCGTAGACAAACCCTTGCGAACCCACGCCTCTAAAACGTTCCTAAAACCCCTAGAAAATGTTTCTAGTCGAATTTGGGGTTTAATAATTCGTATTTATGAATTATTAAGGTATTTTGTGTATATTTCGTAGCTGGGTATTGGCCTTTATTTATACTTGAGCTAGGCCGCCATGCCAACCGGCGGTTGAATGAATCAACCGGCGGTTAACTGAAATCTACCGTAACCTCCAAGACAAACAGCTCACAGCCGCCATTCATATTAAACTTGGGTCCACCTTCTAGAACATTCTAGAAGGTTTCTAATCTTTTTGCTGTGACTTGAATTTGTTGATCTTATTTCGTCCGTGACTTTTTAACTTGATCCACGACCCATTTTCATGCTCCATCACGGCCCATCTATCATCAACCCATTTTCCTTTATTTACTAATTCCATTCTAGCCCAATTAGTTATTTTGGTCCAACTCATACACTCTTATAAATCTTCAATCCAATTTATTTTCGCGCAATCCATTTAAATCGTCAAACTAAATTTATTCGCGAACTTTATTTATTTCTTGTACATTCTCTTTGTCCCAGCTCATTTATATACCTAATTGCAAACATTAATCAAATCAATATCTATTATTAAATAAATGCAATATAAATATAAATAAAAGAAAATAATAAATAAATATAACTTTATTTAACATTATCTGTCTTTTGGCCACTTTGTCCCAACCATATTTAAGTCCAATTAACTTTTATACGAAAATTACTTTATTTGATAAGTTTTTAACTTATGTTCATTCCTTACTAATTCAAACTCCATTTCTACCTATTTTATAAATATGAACGAAATATTTATATTTTATCAAATAATTGTAATAAAAGTATATAGAAATAGGGAAATGTCATTATATAACTATAGTATTATTTGATGCTATCATTATGTGTATTGCCATGATTATTCAGTAGTGTACTATTGCGGTTGTTGAAATGTAGATAATTAGACGTAGGGATGATGTTAAATTAATCTTTAATCAATATGTAATTAGGGAATTATTAAATTCTGTTATGTCTAAACTTATCATGTATCTAGACTTAGTTTACGGATCACCCTTTCCATTCCTTCGCGTGACCGCTACTTAGGTTTAGAATTTGATCACCTCTAGATACGGTAGTTGTTATCTGTGTTGTCATACGAATCAATGTTTGTTACTGTAATTCGGCTAAAGTACTGGGTATTGCGATGGAAACACCACTGGTGGAGTACAACCGTGGAAGCTCAGAAAAAGCCGTCTGTACCGACATTGTGACCTACCTAGAAACCCTAGAATATGGTCTAGGAACCGTAAAGCTGTGGAAATGCTAAGTACACCGTAGGTCTACCTCTGGTTACAAATCTGTGGAAATACATTAACCAAAGTACACCATGGCTGTACCTAGGGTTAGTAAACATGTGGAAAGCTATAGTACATCGTAAACCTACCTCTGGTTACGAACGCTGTGGAAATGCTTCAAGCACTGTACACCGCCGTTGTACCTAGGGTTAGTTAGCTATGGAACAAGCTGGAGTACACGGTGAACCTACCTCTGGTTACAAGAGACTGTGGAAGACGGTTAGAGTACTGTACACCGTAAAGTACCTAGGGTGAGCAAGCTGTGGAAAATAATGCATTGTACACCGCTAGTGTACCTAGGGATGAATGACTGATCGCAAAGGAGAGTTCTAGATCATGACAGAAGTAATTGTGCTAATAAAACCTAAGAGAATGAGTCTAGAGATGAAAGTCAAGCCCAGCAGTGGTTCAGGATTCTTAAAACCCCTAGACTCTACAAAACTGATAGTTTAGAATAACAAGTTAATAATTTGTACACGATTAGATAATAACAGTTGTATTTAGGTGTTAAGAAAGGTCTGAATAACCTGAGGGCAGTCTGTTACCTTATTCCTGCACCCTTCATGGGTCATTGGTCCTCACAAGACAGTGTGGGGGGTCGAACAGCCTGTTTTGATCAGAATCACGATAAACTAGGTACTCAGCGACATACTTGTTTAGGTTTTAACTAAATAAGTAGGGTCCTAGTGTTTACACCTGTGATTCATCTGTCGGTTAACTAAATTATGCCCCCAATTATCTTTATAATGAACATCATCCCAACAACTGATTATTGAAATTTCAACAGCCGCATTCTCTATCTATGTACCTAATTACCGATTCTCATCTCTATTTTACTTTTCTGCACTTAGATAATTAGTTTATTAGAAAACCAAAACAACAAAACCTACCTATCTACACAAACCCATCCTAATAGTGAACTTTATTTTTGGCCTAAGCTTCGTTTCAATTCGCTCCGATTGAAGAACGACCTCGAGTTATACTTGCTGCTTACTCACCCTGTGTAGTAGGTAGTACCTAAAAGTTGAGCACAGCTTATTACAAATTTTAAAACTCACTGATCGACGCCCGGTACCGTCCGTTTAAGTCCTTCGACGACGAGGACGGCTCTCTTCCCCTTCGCGAGAAAGGTGAGCTTAAACAAACCTGACCTATCGGAGCCCGTCACGGTGACAGGTCTATACCTTAGTATACCAGAGCGACATAGTTTGATTAATTCGGAATCTATGATTTTAAAGATTTTATATCTCTTTTTGCTTATTATTAAGAATACTAATCCGAGACCAGGTCTGTACTTAGTACAACAGAGGAAACGATTAGTAGACCCCCAAATGGTTTCAAATAAATATTAAAAATATAAAATAGGGCATACTAAATCTAAGAATTACGAATTTTTGTCATTCATCATATTGCTTCTTCACAAAATAACATACAAGTTAAATGAAGCTTCTTAGAATTCAGAAAATTTCGTATAGATTGCCTATTAGTATATCATATAATGAAAACTATACATCACTTATTATTATTATTAATTAAAATTCCATGCTAAAGTCTAAACTTTTAAAAATAAAACAACATTTTTAATAAAACTATTTCAACCAATAAACACTTATCTCAAAACTTTAAGTTTATTCTTGGTAAAAACATATATTTAGGACAAGTGAAATTGAATATTTCTTTTCTACCGACCCCTTCCCCACACTTAAGTTATACAATGCCCTCATTATATATAAACATAGAAAAATAAACATAAAAGGAAGAAAAGAAATTAGAACGAAAAACTCCTCTGAGTATGAAGCAATATTCTATCGGCTACTAAGATGTGAGTTAGGTCGTCTCTTGATCCTTTGTAATAAATTTACAACAAAACACACTTTCGTAGTTAATCACGATTGCATTTAGCATATGCAATAAGCCTTTAAACCCCTCGGTATCCCGAGTGGACGAGTTATAGTCTCGTGAGGGTTTCCAGGGAACACACCCACAAAGTTCATAAGTTTCAAAAAATAATAAGCTGAACTTACTGCCAGCTTCAAAATGTGAACATGGATGTAGAATAATCAAACTGATGATGTTGCTACTGATAGCGCTGATCATGTATAATCCTCTGGCTCTCCTGAAAAGCATGTACCTGTGCAAACTGCTGTCTCTGGAAATCCTGCATCTTAGCAATCTGCCTCTGCAAATGATACATATCATATACAGGTCCATGATAAACCTCAGGCTCTGGTGGTACTGCCATAGGCTCTGCCTCTGGTGCTGCTGTTGGCTCTGGTGCATCACCACGTCTCCTCCACACTCGTCTACCCCCTGCAACCAATGGTGTCGCCCAAAGGAAGGAATCCCCCTCCATGGGTCTCCTAATATCAGCTAAATCCAAAAGCTTATGCTCTCCCAACAACTGCATACCAGGGCTAATGGGTGTGCAAGACTAATACATCTCAGGTGTATTACCAAACCACCTAGCCAAACTAGTCACATACTGACCACCACAAATAACACTCACCGCCTTCGTCCCAGAAGCCCTATGTGTCAACCAATGAGCCAATCTCCAAGGAATATTCACATGCGCCCCCTGAGTGATAGAGTGTAGATAAAACAAATCCTGCTTATGAACCTTCTCATGTCCAGTCTTCCTAGCTGCTATAGAATGTGCCAACAAACGGTGCACCAGCTTGTGCACTGGACTCTTTACCAACAAATCAGAAGGACCCCGTGTACCAAATACTCCATTGGCTATATCTGTCCAACCTGCAGCAACTTCTAAATCCTCGTTCCTATATGTACGATCTGCTCTGATAAAATCCAGAAAATGAGGATTTGCTCCATCATCAGCAGGATATAAACCAATAGCTTACGCAAACTGAATCAAACTCAAAGTACGCGGCTCACCACCAAGCATAAATATGAAAGTATGCTGCAAAACAACCTCAGCAGAAACATCAAACTGTACTGTACTAAAAAACTTAACTACTAACTCCCTAAAAATAAGCTCCTAAATGCTAAAAAGTCTAATCCATGCATACGAAACAAATCCAATACTCCCATCATCTAAAGGATAACTAACGGTCAATAACTGCTGTAAAGCCTGAGTACCTGTGTCTCTCGTGTCGGGATCTAATACTCTCTCCATAAAATCCCAATCAAATACATCAGAAGCAACGATGTCCTGATCAATATTGGCTTGTAGCCTAGTCTGGTACCGAGATCTAGCTCCATGAGTAATAGTGTAACACCCCCAAATTTCACTGTTGGCGGAAGCAAGCTTTGGGATGTTACTAATCAAATATCACAGCACAAAGTAAAGCAATCGACATCTATATGCAACGTTTATAAAATAGTTACATTTCCAATATATGTAAATGTTTGAAAACATAGTGTTTTCAGTTACAAAAATGTAGTTCCCTAGAGTCCACGTGTATAGCGGGAGATTCTATTACATAATCATAATATACAAAAGATAATGCTAAGAATCTCCGTTAAATGCAAAGTAGAAATCATGCGACTCTAGCTAGTGTCCAGGGGTGATCCTACTCCGTCTGTGTACCTGAGATACAAAGCTAAAAAGTGTCAACCAAAAAGGTTGGTGAATCTTACAGGTTTAGTATTAAATAATCGTTATGAACCACAAGTATGTACCAGTATTGCTATCGAGCAAAGTAAGTAAGTAAATCAGTACAGTGCCATGAGCTCATAAGTTGAAGCTTAACCGTGTAGTGTGAATATATCACGTACCCCCGTGAGTGTTATCCGCACACTCATAAGTAACAAATACTAATATGCCTGTTTCTACGTGTAAATCAGTACGTGGTGGCGCTACCACCCCAGGCAGGGATTGTCAGTCCCAAATGGATCCATCTACTAGTAATCGCGCTTAAGTCCATAACTAACAACTTACGAATAGGAGGCTTTCAGTGGATAAAAGTAACTCATGCGTTGTGTGTAAACAGTAAGGTAATCAGTTCAGTACATTGTGTTCATATGTAAAACAGTTGCTAAGTATCTCACCCCAAATTATAAAAACAGTAAAAGTGGGGCTGTAAGACTCACCTGAGTCTAGTAAGTATGTCTGGGAAATCAAACAAGTAACGCGGATGTAAGTCCGTAAGTGGTTCTCCGAACCCTGCAACCTTCTGGCGTCCGAAACGCGCAAGGTTGTAAGTAAACAAGTAAATAAGTTGGTGTCTTAAAAGACCACCCATGCTAGTTGTCCACTCAACTAGGTAATGTCCAAGTGTTTGTAGTCGTTTGTGTTTGTAGTTTTGAAAACAAGTATGGCCCGTTGGTGACGGTTTGTAATAATAATCCAAAAGTGTTATTATTGTATGTATCGTTGAATCAGTTTTCGTTATTTGTAAGTGTTTGACACTTAGTGCGAAAAGTATTTACAACATCTAATGACGGGGGTCCGGGGGCAGCGCCCCTGGTAGCGGGGTCCAAGGGGCGGCAGCCCCTGGTGGGGTCCAAGGGGCAGAGCCCCTGGCTGGGGTCGAGCTGCTAGGTCAGCTTGGAAAATTTTTATTTCTACTATATTGCTTTATCAAAAACGCATTTGAAATCTAATTTCGGTGTAAAATCAAGTGATAAATCTTAGTTCATATTGGTGCTTTTATTACCGAATTTGGGTTCGAAAGACAAAGTGGGCTGCGAACCGGGCTAGGTTCGCAGTATAGAACTCGACTCGCAGGCCAACTCGACTCGCAGGTCAACTTTACTCGCAGGTCAACTCGACTCGCAGGTCAGTTCGGTTCACAGGAAAACTCGACTCGCAAGTCAACTCGACTCGCAGGTCAGTTCGGTTCACAGGGCAACTCGACTCGCAAGTCAACTTCGACTCGCAGGTCAACTCGCGGGTCAGTTCGGTTCGTAGGTGATTTCGATTCGCAGTATGGCTTCGCGAGTCGAGATCTCGGTTCGACTCGCAGGACGGACGAGATCTGGGATCTCAACTCGCGAGATGAACTGTCAGCGTTTTTCAAGCGAGTTTCGATTTTTAAAGGGTTTTCGGCCGGATTTTTGGACATAATCTTGTTGAGTAAACGTTCTAGCATGTAAATCAAAGCTAAATAAGTGATTTAAAAGAGTTTTAACATTTTATACCTCGAAATTGAAAATGAAGAAGATGAAGATGTAGAGCTCGTGATGGTGATCCTCATGCTAGTCCCGGATGTTGATGATGAACGATTTTTGATGGTGTTTTTGGTGGTTTGGGCTGCGGTTTTGAGAGGAGACAAGAGAGAGAGAGAGGAGTGTTTGTGTGTGTGTGGGTGAAATGAGAGATGAAATGAGAGAAAATGGGGTTATAAGGGGGGTGGGTCATGGGTCGCGGGTTGGACCCGCGGGGCTGGGCTGACCCGTTTGGGTCTCGGCCTCGTGAACTCGTTCCTCGAATTCGCGTTATGTCTCGCGATCGTTTAAATGTTATTTAGTGTTATATGTTTAACATAATGCGTTTTATTAACGTTTTAAGACACAACATTTTAAATGAAGGTTTTAATCAAAACGTCATATTTTAAGTTATAACATTATAAATTGGATTTATTTGTCTGCCGGGTGCGTTTCGCGCGTTTTCATCATGTACAGAGTGTTCTAGGCGGTACAAATTTCGTGTAATATATTTTACCAAATATATTAGTGTAAATATTGTTTGTCTGGCTAATTCCCCATTATTTAAAAGTTTTGTCACCAACGTCCAAGTTACTTGTGTCGGACTCAGTCCGGTTAAATAGTACGATTTAATAAATCGCGTAAGCGTGTATGTAATTACATCAAAACGTTACATATATTTAGAATATTACAAAACTAAATACACATAATTACAAGTAGTTTAGGCACTAATTAAAACCCTAATTTGGCGGGTGTTACAAATAGAATGGTGCCGAAACTGTAATATCGAATGTGTCTGAATAATAGGGTTGGCTACAACAGCGGCTCCCCTGGCAGTCTTCCTGTCATAATCCATCTATAAAACAAAACTAATAAAATCGTGAGTATGAGAAATAATAATTCTAATAACATATATAAAATAAACTAACAACATGCATAGCAAACGTAAATCCTAAGGTGAATATATAATCATAATCTAAAACTGATATTTATACAATTATTATTATAACATTATAAAATTACAAAAACACAAATATAGAACTAGTAAATAAATATAATTATGAATAATGAATATTTATAATTTATTAACCAAAAATTACATACAAAATTGTAATCAATTAATAATTAACTGTTATAACTTAATTCTAAGTTTAATTAACATATTTATAATCTTATATGCATGTATCGATCAAACAATTTTTTGTAAAAACGATTTTAGCTGTCGGCTAAATGGAATAGCCGGTGCTTAAAAGAGATAACTGACGGTCGCAACCATCTTGTTCCCCAGATTCCGACCGTTCATCTCCAAAACACAATTTTCATAATTTAAACTTCCTACTCAAACATTTATCAATTTCTCATACCTACTTCCATTATATTCGCAAAATATTAAATAATTCAAATTATAATATCATATACTATCACTTATTCGCATACACGAACTAACATTACTAAATCGATCAAAGATTCACACAAAAGAATTTACAATTCAGATATAAAGAAAAACCCTAAAATGTGAAACCCTAACTAAGTGTTCATGCAAAAATTAGATAGATACAATAATGTAAAGAGAATATTACATACCTTATATGAAACAACCGAGATGAACGCGAAAAATTTGAAAAACTTGAGAGAAAACGTGTGTGTGTGTTTTGAGAATTTTGATGTGGAATGAGGAAGAAGAAGGTCTGATCGGATGTTAACCCCCAAACAATTCAACTGGCGGCTATATGGAATAGCCGGCGGCTAAGTCAAGTCTAGTTACGACCCATTGAGTTAGCACGGTCCGTTTAATAAGCCCATATGATTTGAAATATAACCGGCGGCTAAAAGGAATAGTCGGCAGCTATTTAAAATTTTGAAAAATTCATTTTTTCATTTAAAATTTATATTTTTGTCTTAATTCAACTGTAAACTATACTTACCTTATAGTATTGCTTCCATCAATGACTAATCAACAACAAAAAAATAAACATTAAGCAAACCACAAACATATAATTTCCTTAAAAAGCAAAATAAGTCACTTACATCATATTACTTATGGAATAAAATACGAAATTAGTCAAACAATAGTAATCAAACAATGGAAATAATAAATTAAATACGAGGAAACTCCACTTTATGAACGGCTTGTTCTGTTGTACCAAACTTCATGCAAAGTTGGAGCACGAAATTTATTAACCAACTTCACTGTCACAGTTTCCTTATACTCCTTAGGAAATATCTTCAAGAAATGATGATACAATGGCTTGGCGATCTCAGGAACTGATGATGAATAATCCAGAAAATTTTTGTGATGAATTTTAGCAGCCTCTTGTAAATCTTCCAACTCCCTTGTAATCTTTGCTACAGCCTTAGCTATAGGTCCATCCTCATCTATAACCCTGTAACCATCTACAATCTTCGTTTCACGATTCTCGTGATCGCGTCTTATAGCATCCAAAAATCCATAAAAACCCAGCTGTAGATGTGCATAATTTGTAGTTGTGGGGCTTCTTACTGTTTTTCCAATACCTTTCATAATACCAATAATCAACTCTTTTTGTTGTATGGGAAAAAGTAATCCAAAGTAATGAAACATGTCAAGAAAACGGGTATAAATTTTTGACATTCCCAAGTGAAATAAGCTCTCATGTGTGGTATAATGAACTCCATGGTAAGCTGTCTTCAATTGCTTAGTTACATAGGTTGCAAGACATGCTTCAGGCTCATTTAAGAAATCTTCAGGAATTTTAAGACTCATTTCATTGAAAGCTGGGTAGTAAAGCTCATCAATGATTTCTTGAACATAGCAATCCAAAGTGCATTCCACATAAAACTTCTTGTTGTTCACATGATCATGATTTTTCATTAGATCCAAGAATTTCTGAAGTTCCATAATCATCCCAATGTCATGCATAGCACTTAAATTTCCAGTAGCCCACTTAAAATTTTCTTTAAACTCTGCCAACAGTAGCTTTTCCTTTTCAGAATAAGGAAACGAAGATTTTGCTAAAGCATGATAAACACAGTTGTAGAAGTTTCTTTGTTCCTCACAGTATTCAGGATCAAGTATCTCCTTGGGAATTAGATCTTCTCTTAGCTCAATCACAATATCTTCAAACACTTTTGGGTGAAAATCAACGTCAGAGTTAACAAACTTTTTATACTCTTGCTCAAGTTGCTCAATAAGTTCCTTCTGATAAGCAGTATACTTAATAGTAGATGCCCTGATAGTTGCTATCAGAAAACGAATATCTCCTTGATGATAGTCCAAACAGTCGATCATATTGTCTGGTTCTGACAACACTTGCACTGTAAGTAGTCCTAACGAAGTTTCAAATTCAGCCGATTCTTATGGCGAGCTAACAGTCTGTTTGGGAGATTTCTGAAGTTCCTTCATAACTTCCTTAGCAATTTCCTTAGCATCCAATTTCATGTTCTCCATTGCTAAAAGTTAAATATTTTCTGAACACAAAAATTAACTAACAAACAATAGTTAATCATGAAAATTAAACACAAATAACAACTTTAATTTAAACAAGCAAATAAATACACCTAAGTAAATTAAAATATATACGTTTAGTATTTTACAATGTTAATCAAAAGTCCTCGGTAGCTCCAATGATCATACACAGAAGCGGAGAAGTAGGTCAGCGCAAAACTTATTAAAAACCTACCCCTTTTGGGAAGCAAAGCGACCCTCCTTATACCTCTGTTGTGTTGTATTCACAATGGGTGAGCCGATTTTTCAATTGATTATCAATGTACAAAAATTTACAAGATTAAAAACTTTTAATTTACCACTCCCCGGTAGCGGCGTCAAAAACTTGATGTGTGTTTTAGTAATGATTAAAAACAACAAGTTTTAAAATAAATAAATGGAAATACTAAATAATACTATAACACAATACATGCAAGAATAACCCGTTCATATAGTATATGTCACGACCCAAAAACCGGACTTCCTAAATATAAGTAAATTGAATGCATATGTAATCTAGTAAAAATTATAAACTGATTACAAAAGATCACCTTGTAATATTTTATGTATACCTTAAGATCTAAATGTATAAGATCACCTTGTAATATTTTATGTACACCTTAAGATCTAAATGTGTAAGCCATATAAAATTTTATACTACTAAATTAAATTGATAAAGCAAAGAATCTTGCTAGTAGTAGATATATAACATATGCTATAATGAGTTATACATTGACTTATAATTTGGTAATTAATAGTGTCATGCTTCTTTTTATAATGTGATAAGTGGTTAACTTACCTCAAGATGACAACAAAATTAATGTGTGTGCATAACTTAATAGTGTTGAAGTAATTAAAATTTTGGAAGCCATATATGAAGTAGGAACCAAATTAGTGTTGCCTTTAAGTACAAGTGAGAGTGCATGACTTACAATTGGAAGATGCATATACATACAAGAATCAAATTTGTTAATTTGGTGAGAGTTGGAGTCGTACAACAAGGAAGTTCAAGAGTAGTATGTACTACATTCAAATGTACTACACCTATCTAGCTATACCTAGTTGTGTGTTGACATTCAACTAAGAAAGGTGGCAAGTCTATAACATTAAAATCACTACAATTGGCAAGTCTATTACTAGCTAAACATCATTACAATACTTATATAAATAATTAAATAAAATGAAGGAAATTCTTTCATTCCTTTATTACTCACCTAGCTCACATATCAGAGAGTGAAAGTAAATTATATGTAGGAAAATATTGAGAAGATTTTATTCAAGTTTAATGATGATGGAGCACTATCACACATAAGCATCATTGTTAGCCTATGATCTTGAGGTATCTCAATATTATTCTTGATGTTTTTGTTTTAAACTTATAATGAATGGATGTATGTAATGTTAGATTACCATAGATTGATTAAATAATTTTGAATGCAACATGCAAGCAGTTGATCCTATAGAATTACCGTGAGACTTGATAAAACTCAAGATACTACTTGTTTTGAGAAATGTGTGATTTCATTTCCATATCAATTAAGCATTTGTTTCACAAAATAAATAAATAATTTAAAGTTTTGATATAACATTCTCATGAAGAACTAAGATTTTTACTAAATGACAAGTCTTGAACAAATGTTTAAATATTAAAGTACTTGGATTTATTGTAGGAATTCAAATGCATGAAATTAAAGAAGTGAAATCTCAATAGTTCTAAAGATTCATAGACGATAAAACATATACGGAGTAATTATTAATAAAACTATATATAAAATATTTATTTTAGAATAATTTTAAGAGTCTCTAGTTTAGAGAATATTGTTATAACTATAATCCAAGTACCAAGATTAATTTGTGTATACAAAATTAATGTATAGGTTCCAGAAGTAGCATACTATACACATTTAGCTTGGACTCAAGGTGAGTATTCTCGTGTTTTTACTAAAATGAGAATGTACGCTATATTATCGTGTTTGATTGTTGAGCCTATCATGATGGTTAGCTTCATGTGCATTTATATATTGATTGATCATGTTGACTTGATTTGCATTCATATATTCATCTTATGTCATATATTTTATTATAATGATTATCGTGCAACGAACCGATTACAAAAGTACTTGGTATTAATTCAAGTACGAGTGAAGTTCATATCGTATTAATCAGTTGATTCACCCAATTAAGTATATCAAGTCCGTAACACGATAATCGGGATCCCGAATATTAATTATGTTGAATCATTAATTGATCATGTTCATCATTGCGTGTGATATTTTTGTACACAAACACACACGAGCTCACTAAGCCTTTAGGCTTACGCATTACGTACATTCTCAGGTTCACATCAGTAGGAGCAAATGAAAGTAAGATGAATAAAGTTGGACCAAGATTTTATGACATCCGACATTGCCCCGAAGATTTAGTTACATTACTTGATGCTTTTGTAAGTTCGGATGTTAGATAATTTGTATTCCGCATTAAGTTTTTCGTCTAGGCTGCCCTTTTGAATCAGGGTTATTAAAGTATAGCTTTTAAAGTAAGTCCGAGTCGAACACTCGGAAAGCGTAATTAAAATAGTTAATCTAAATTAAAAGCAAATAAATTACAAATAAAAGGGTGGCGTTTTAGTTCCGTGCGAACAATTTAATTGATAACGAATTAAATTAAAGCAATTAAAAAGAATAAAGTAATTAAGATAATTATCAAAATCCCTAAACCCTAAACTCTAACCCCTAAACCCTAAACCCTAACATCTAAACCCTAAGCCCTAAACCATAACCCCTAAACCCTAAAGCCTAAACGCTTTAATAAACCCTAAAATCTAAAGCATACTAAACCCTAAACATTAAACCCTAAACCCTACTTATAACACCTCCAAATTTTCCAAGTACATTATATATATATATATACCAATCGGAAGCGAGAAATACAAATCATGCATTATAGATTGCGTATGACATATTCCCTAAAAAACACAATCTATGCATGCATGATGAGTTGATACAATAACCATATTAACTACAAACATTAAGTTGGGTGTTATTAAATTCAAAACATAAGTTTAGAAACGACGACATGTCATATAATCAGAGTAGGCAGTCAAACATTCTTCAGAACTAGCTTCTTGCCCACCCACAACAAAAGTAATCTGCAAGAAGTAGGGAGAGGGATTAGCACGAAGCTAAGTGATTGAATAACAACTACCAATCTAAACTAGCATAGCAATTGATCACCACAAAGCATCACAACAAATACATCAAAGAGGATCGGTGGTCCTTGAGATACCCTCATGCCGCGGTGGTTCCCCAAGTAACACTTACAACCACTGAAGGCCAAACAGTGGTCTTACCGATAGTTTAGAACTATTACTACATACGACATAACTTCAATAAACAACACATGTACAAAGTCATCATGTCGTCCAAAGTAATAGTACACATACCCAATATCATATTGACCCCTGACAATCCCACATTCCATAATCATCATGGCAATATGCAACTTATACAAAGTATAACAGTAGAACATGTTTACCCGTTGTAACCAGATTGTTACAACTAATTTAGACTGAGAGTCAATGATCCACTCACCCTTGACGTCACTGTCTCCACTCAGAGTTCTTATATTACTGAGTCTTTGGTTTATCTGAAACACAGCAAAGGTATACGAGTCAATTACTCATCTCAAATATACATAGTGAAATTAAAAGTGCACCATTGCCATCAACCCTGACAGCTCGATTCACAACACCTCAACGTGTACATAAATTCATAGATTAACCTATCATGAATCCCTATTACATGTTACTAATCATATAAACATATAACCGATTAATTTCAAAGGAATGTAAGAAGTGAAATTGGTTATGCTGGAAACGGCTAGGAAGCCGCCGGCTGGGTCACTGGACTCGCCGGTTCCACCACAAGAGCCGCCGGCTGGGATACCCAAGCTGCCGGTTAATACGGGTTTTTCACAAACAGAAATAAAGTACGTTTTAAAGCCAAAACAAGCCGCCGTTTTGGTCCTTGAGCCGCCGGCTGGGGTGATGAACCCGCCGGTTCACCAACAATACAAACAAGCCGTCGGCTGGGGATCCAAACCCGCCGGCTTGTTCATCAAATACAGCAGCAGATCAGCAGCCCCAACCACGAACCAAAACCCATAAATTCACAAATTCAACTACTTTATACGGTTTTTTACCACCAAATAAGCTCCACTAACATCATATATCTCATGTTCTAACAATAACTAACTTCCTAAATCATCAATCTAAACATGATCACACATTTAACCTATTTCTTCAAACCCTAACCCATAAACACATAATAAAAAGCAATTTACACTTACAATCAAGGTGCTAACAAGGTGACTGATGAAGATGCTACGTAGTTAACCAAGTATCCGAGCTTAAATCAACTTGCAAGGTTTCTCCTCCTTTGATTTCTCTAATTTCAAGTATATGGGGTGTGTGTGTGTTTTGTTTTGGGAGTAAAGAACCAAATGAAAATGAAAGGGAAAGGTGGGAGGTTAGGTCGACCTAACCTCCACCTCCATATCATACTGTATACAAATTTTATCCGCTCTAAATCTATTGTCTGGAACCTAGAAACTAATTGCGAGAAACTACATTTTTATTATACCGTCAACTAAATTTATTTAAAGCAAATAATTATTTATTTATCACGATAAGTCATTTGACCATTTGACCTATTTATTTTCAGGTATCCAAATAAGTCATGCATTAACAATTAAAATTCAAATAGCATATAAAATAAAGAAATTACCAATTTCTCCTAGGCCGGTAATGAGGATGTTACACTACTAAACCCTAAACCATAAACCCTACTAAACCCTACTAAACTCTAAACCCTACTAACCCCGAATCATAACCCTAAATCTAATTTATAACTAAATAGTAACATATGTGTTTATAATTTGTAAAACCCACCAAAAATGAAAAAAAAAATAAACTCGTTGAAAGTATGCCTTGAGTGATCTTAAATCGAAGAGGAGAAAACGCTGAATTTAATGGTGCATTTTCATAATTTTTCGACTTGTCGTTTGTGAGATAATTTGTTTTAGGGGTAAATGGGTTTTCTTTGTACACGTGACGTATTCTCATTGGTACCTCAATGCTTCCATTAAATTCCTATGAAGTGCATACCACAAGGATATGGTGCACTTTAATTTGGTTTGATGAGATGTATGGTTAGATCAACACTTCCCCCTTCCCCCAAATTGTACCACTTCCCTATGGATCATGCCACTATATATATATATATATATATATATATATATATATATATATATATATATATATATATATATATATACATATATATAGGGGAGGGATCAAGAGGGAAGCAATTTTTTGGGGGAAGGAGGGAAGTGTAATATTCATCACGAAGCATCTTAAATTCACCAATACAAATATCAAAGATAGATTTAATTTTACTCATATATAGTAATCAAAATCGATGCTATAAAGAATATATTTACATATAAAAGTCAATTTTAATTCATAACATTAGTTTATGAATAATTATTTAATAAAACGTTAATATTCGTCGTGGTGAATATTAACTTAACATTCATCACGATGAATGTTAAAAAGTAACATTACTTTTATTTTAACATTCATCGTGATGAAAGTTAAGTTAACATTAACCACAACGAATATTAACGATTTAGGATATAAAATTCATCAATTGAAGTTATAGCCTATAAAAAGACTTTATCATGGAAGCTTAACATTCATAACATCTATTCTGATTAACATTTATTAATTTACACTTTTGAATTTTCGACAAATGTATTAACGAAGTTAAGATGCATCGTAATGAATATTACACTTCCCCCCAAAAAAGGGCTTCCCCCTGGATCCTCCCACTAATATATATATATATATATATATATATATATATATATATATATATATATATATATATTTAAAGAGGACGAGTATGAATATTACCCTTAATAATACAAATAGTTTACCTTAGTCGCTCTTCCCACCTTGTCTTCACCCCTGTAAGTAGGTCCGTTCAAAAATATCCATAACCGAATTCGTTATCCGAAAACCCGGCCTGAAATTATCTGAAAATTCAAATATCTGAAATTCACGGATTCGGATAACATCTTACACCCGGGATTAACCATTTTCTTCATTAACTTAGATGTTTAAAAAATGCAAATGACACAAATACCTTTGGCTTTAATAAAGTAGACTTAATTACCCCTAGCTAACTTTAGAAAGAACCTACATTATTCAAGATAATTATATATTAATATGTAATTCTATTTAGTCCATAAATAAATAAGTGTATGTTTAAAATAAGTAAAATGCATTATGGTTCATAAATAAACAACTATATATATGGAAATAACCCAATCTCATTAATAAACTGGATTGTGATTAGCGTGGGTGAAATATACATATACATATACATCTATCTATAACATATATAACATATATTTAAAGCAGAATAACTTGGAGCAATCCCGACCCTTAATCGGGTTTTCCCATATTGATCCAACGATTAAGATTAATTTGATGATACTTACACTTAACCCCCCTTTATATCTAAATTAATTAATTAATATCTAATATAATATAATAATTATTTCAAATTTAATAAAATCGTAAATCATTAAATTAATTTAGAAGGTATTAATTAAGTTAATAAATATGAATAAATTAAGTAAAGAAAACATATTAAGGCTAAAAAAAAATCGGCCAACCTCAAAAAATTGGTACCATATTTACAAATCCTAGGTTTGAATTTTTCTCTTAACCAACCATGTAACACAAATCTCATTCGAACATATTATCTTCTAATCTCTTTTAATATTTTCTTCCCTATTTGTTTTCATCCTCCTCCACTATATATATTCATCTCCTCCCAAATTTTACACCATCTTTGCAAGTCTTCTACACCAATTCAATGAATCCATACGATGAAAAAAAAACACCAATTGAGAAAGCCACTCCATCTCATTTGGACAATCTTAACAATAAACCTAAAGGTTTGTTGGCTATCCATCCTAATAGTTCTTCACGATCCTTTTGGTTGTTTATTTGTTGTATAATTTTTTAAATAGTTTTTGTTTGTAGATGTATCTCATACTTATAAAAAACATGAACATCCTACTCATTTACAAGGTATGTTTTATGTGTTTTAAAAGATATATCGATATATTTCTTTTATATTAGTTGTCCTTTTTTGTTTGTTTACCCTTTTTTTAGGCATTGCAAGTGCTTCTTTTGATCTACAACCACCTCCTAATCTTTGAGAAGGTATATTAAAATTTTTAATTATCATACAAATTAATACATTGTTATGCAAATATTATTGTTTTTTGTTGTTTTTGGTGTCGTATTTTGTTTTTTTTATAGAATATATTGTAAATTTTATTATTATTTTAGGTTGATGTCCTCTTTTGTTACGATGTATAATATATATTAATATTATTTTAGATCTTCTTTATTTATATTTAAATGTTTGTTATCTTTAGATAGTGATTATTTAATTAATAAGGTTTATTTGTTTAGTTATATATACTAACTAGATATAAGACCCGCGACAACGCGGGCGACTCTAAATTATTTTATGTATATAATTTTGAAGTTTGAATTTTTATGTATTATGTTATATTAACAAATACAATCTTCGCGGAGGGTTATTGTAAAATCATTCCTTATGGTAGGAACCGTAGGAACGATTTTTTTCACTTTTAATTTCAACATAGGTACATTTTTTGCAAAAACAATTATGTTAAAATTATTTAAATTTTATCCTCTTTAATAATAGATCGATTTAAAAAGAAATAAAAATATATGATACACAAATTAAAGTTGTGTATCACAACTTTTACGTGCGATACTGTGATACACAATAAATTTTTTATGATATGTATCACATATTTTTTTTTTAAATATATCTCATATTAAAGAGTATAAAATTCTAATAATTTTGATATAAATTTTTAACAAAAAAATTATTTAATTTTAAAGTTAAAAATAAAAATGTTCGTTCCTACTGTTCCCACCATAAAAAGTGTTCCTACTTGAACCTTCCTCTCCAATCTTATTATAGATGTAATGTTTATTACACGACAACATAGATATCAATACATATTGTACATTTTAAATAATATTGACAGACTTAATTGGGAGATTAGATATAGATCACGTAATCTAATCTTATATTAATTATAATGATAATTTTTACTCAAATATCATATTAATTAAAATATAGAGGTTCAGATTTACAGATGCATAACTCATTAAATCAAAAGACATAAGTAAGAAACGCAAAGAAACAATGTTAGTTATTGACTTTTCAATAGTCATAAAGCATTTACTTGTTCCAAATTAATCAAAGTGAACTTGAACAGAACCAAATGAGGAGAACATCTACAATTCTACATGATACTTTTTTAACTTCAATCGAACCTCAAATTACGTAAATGAATCAAAAATGCATTTAGTCAACTCTCAACCACAATTTACCAATACAATTATATTACCATAGCTTATACACAAAAATCTAATAATACAACCCACATAATTGCTTTGGATAGAGCTTCAAAAGCTTGCATGTTCAAGTATTTTCTTCATGCTCTATAATGTGGAGAACTCTACTTCCATTCCTTTTGCATTTGGTCAATTGCTTGAAGCTCCACTTAAATTCCACCAAGTTTCTCCTTAAGTAGATCTCTGGAAGTTTATTTATTTTACCAATAAATAAACGAAAATTGTATGAATTAATAGGAAGTATGGTGGTGCAAAGTTAACTGGATTCTACAAACAAAATTACACCGATTCTTCCGATCGAATAAAGTGGAAACAAATGAAAAAATAAATATTAGGATAATGCTAATAACCTTAAATGCCATTTATAATATATTTGGTAGAATTTTTTTTTTTTTAAATTATTGTGGGAGGGTTTTTTTTCAAATTTATTTATTTATTAAATAAACAGGTAACAAATATTAGGATTAGTTACAAAAGATTTTTTTAAATTATATTCGTAAAAACCTTATTTTACTAAATATTTATTATATATAATTAGTCGGATATTTTTATTATTTTACATTATTTATTATGATTAAATCTAGATCGTCGGATTGATTGGGGAATTAAGGGTCGAGATTTCCCCATACTTTTTTGCTTTAAGTATAGTTTATAGATAATACTTTTCACCCCGTAATAAGTGCGATCCTTGTATCTTTTTTCGAAGAGTTGTGAATTTCCTTCAACCTATCAGTTTAGATGCTTATTGTTTAATTTTATTTGTATTGTGATGTGACTGTATTGATTTTTTTAATAAAAAATTTTCTCTTTTGCTTCCATTGATTATTAATGGTTGGTTTTGAATTTTTTTTTTTTTTTTTAATTTGACAGTAATGGTTCTAAGGTCGTTTTGTTGCATGAGTTGTCTCCAATTACTAAACGATGGGAGATTGTAGTTAGGATTCTTAGAATGTGGAGTGTTTATCTAGATTACAATCTTCTTGCTGTTGGGCATACTTCAATGGTTTTGATGGATAGAGTTGTAAGTGTTTATTTGGTATAATTATTATTATTATTTTTTTTTAAATCATTAGTTGTTCTTTTTTAAATTTTAGTTTGTTTTAATATTCATTATTGTCATACTTTTATAGGGCAATCAAATTGTTGCAGTTATTAAAAATGCTCCTATCTCTGAATTTGCACACAGTTTTCCGGAAGGAAGTGTAGTTTATGTTCGGCACTTTCAGGTTGTTAACAATATTGATCCAAACTTCATTTTAAATCACCGATACAAACTTGTATTTGGCAAGAATACTTTTATGAAATTATCCTACCAAGTTCAAGATACGTTGTACGGTTTTCGTTTTGCAAGATTTGAGTAATCTAACAATACTATAAAAAATATCCTTAAAAAAATAAATAACCAAAACACTTTACAATCACCCGCGTTGTCGCGGGTCTTGTATCTAGTTAAAATATCAAATCAAAACATTTGTAACAACTTACGGATAAAATTTAATTAATGTATTCGACTTAAATAACAAGACTAAACATATTAAAATATTTCGGGAACTGATCCAAAAAGATTGCTTTAGGATACCACCAGCATAATTCCCTTTACGTTGGTGTCAAAGTTCATTACAAGATGCTCGTGAGATACAAAACGTTTCGAACGATGAGTTGTTGACAGATCGTACACCAACTCGTCTAGAAAGCGAACCAAATAAAGGAAAGGAAATTTTGTGTCGCCCGAAATCAGTAACAAAAGGCCGTCCCAGAAAACGATCGTCAACTCAAAGGTGGAAAAGAATTGGCAAATAAGATTATAGGGGTGTTCGTTTGGAAGGATTGGATCAAATCCGATCCATTTATATAAATCCATTTGGATTTTGGTTCTCAAAATGTGAATCCGATCAATCCAAATAAGTATCGAATCGAAACCGAACTGAACCAAATTACTATTTGGATTGATCGGTTTTAACCGTTTGGTTTTCTCGTGGATTGCATGAGTGTATCGTTTTAACTCGTGATGGTAATGTAATGAGTGATATCAACGGTTACATATTGTCACGTTGCATTGAGGGTTTATATAATTTGGGTTTAGTGTTTTATATCCAAACTTAAGATTTTAAGTTATATTTAATGATATATATATTAACAATTCCAATAATATAATAAGATTTTATGTATAAAAAATAATAAAACAAATAGTTAACATACATTTTGATAGATAAATAAGAGTATTACATAAAAGCATTACATATACAACTATTACTATTTGGTTTATTTGGATAATCCGGTTCTAATAGTAGTAACCAAAACTAATCCAAAAACCAAAATAATAATTTGGTTCTTGCCCGATCTGATCCAAAAATCCAAATTGTCCAATCCGAACGGTCCAATCCGAGTAGACCATTTGGATAATCCGGTTATATCCGAACTGTGAACACACCTAAATAAGAAGCGTAATAGGTGTTCTATATGCAAGGAAGTTGGGCATACTAAAAGAAAATATTATCGATGCTTGGGATATGCAACAAGATAAGAATGTGCCACAGAATAAGAAGAAGAAATAGAAGAAGAAAGAATTGGATGCGGGACTGAATCCCGTGTTGACTACCAAGTAGTAGACGATCACAATCCACACATTTTTTTTTTGTTCTGATCGATTTGCATTTGTTTTGGTATCAATCTGTTTATGACTCTTTGTATTTTGATTAGTAGATAAATTTTAAGAACTTTATGTTTCTGTTTGAATTGCATGACGATATTTTATCATGAGCAAAATATAATAAGCATAGGAGGTTGTCACATTATTAATCTACGTAAGTGATATCAAGATTAATGTATGTAAAAGATATTTAACATATAGTAGTAATTGAAAGTGAGAGTGATATTTAACATACGTGAGAGACAACCAAATTGATTTAACTTTTAATTCCACGAGTTATTATTTTATAAGAATAAATAATAATGGAAAATATGAAATTTTGGAAGAGGCGGTTTACAAATTAGCCGAGAAGTGGGATGGAGTTTCATAATAATTAATCGTATTTTACATAAATAATTAGCCTTATAAACAACCCTCATTACCCAAAAAATATAAACGTATTTTGTTAAGTTATGATGATGATGATATCAATATAACCTTTCGCTTACGTAGACATGTTAAACCAAAATTTTCTATATATTTTGATTTTGATTAAAACAAGATATTATATGCCCTCGCGTTGTGACGATATATATATATATATATATATATATATATATATATATATATATATATATATATATAATAACTAAATTATTGTCGTATGTAATTGTTACATAGATGATGATGATAATAATAATAAGTTATTTTCTCGTCCATAGTTACCATCGAGAAATATCATATTTGAGGTATTATTAAAAAAATTATAACAATGTACATGTTAGTAGTAACCATACATTCATATAAAATTATAATGATATATATGTTAAGAATTTGAAGTCTATTAAATGATTAAAAAATTTTCAAACAGAAAGTAAATTAAATCTTATTGGACTAAAAATCTAAAATACATACGCATTCACATATAAGTTTTCTCTAAGTAAAAAATAATGGCCATCTTTGAGTTTTTGGAATCAATAAGCAATCTGTTATTATTCATAGAAAGACCAAATAATAAAAGACTAATTAGTAGTATCTTAAGTTAAAATATATATATATATATATATATATATATATATATATATATATGATTTATACATGCTTACAAATAGTTTAATCTTTTAAAATGTACGAATTTGGTACCATTTCGTACGAACATGCATCGTTGAATTATTATAATATGTGATTGATCAATACGTGCATACATAAGTAATTTAATATTTCAGACATTAAAAAATTAGTACGAACATACGTTTTTGTTAGTTGAATTAGTGTAATATTTAAATTAATAATGATAATGATAATAATATCATATCAATATGATTGACAAATGTAAACTTCTATAATTTAATCTATTATTTTGAAAATTTGAGAAACATGAAGCAAAAAAATATAAGCATATGTAGTTGATGGTGACTTATGACTTGAACAAATTAGAAACAACCCAAATCGTGTCATCCTTTATTTGTTAATTTTTATCACAATAATGTGCTTAATATAATATTTTCAACTTACTTTCACCAAATTCAAACAAACTTACTATTCATATTTGTTTAAAGAGTGATCAATACTAAGTGATAATATATATACTAAGGAGTAAATAAAATTTGGGTAAAATCTAACTACCAAACTTAAAATTCAGCTTTTTTTTTTGTCATACCACGTATAACAATTTTAGATATATCAATGTATTATAAAGATAAGTTTATTTAAAACCCTTGTAAGGTAAATAACTAAAATATAATTAATTAATATATATATACAAAGGAGTAGTTGAAGACACCAATAAGATAAGAATATTGGTCAAATCTAGCCACCAAACTTAGCCTCCAACTTATTTACCAATCATCAAACTAAAATTTTTATTTTACATTTCATTAAAAAATAATTTACCATTAATACTAAACTTTTTTAAATCACAAAAGGACAACCATCATACTATTCATAATTTTTGTTTATTTAAAGATAATTTATTTATTATTAATATTAAAAGAAACTTAATCACAAAAAGACAAAGGAAGTACTATTTATAAGTAGCTTGCATTTTATATTTAAAAATAATTTATCATTAATACAAAAAATAAATTTAATCACAAAAGGACAAAAAAAAACTATCATTAATACAAAAAGTAAATTTAATCGCAAAAGAAAAAAAAAACTAATTGTAAAATTGATATCAGGGGGAAATGTAACATTAATTAATTAATTATGATTATTCCAGAAAATTGAATTGAACTTATATTTTATTTTAAAAAGAAAAGAAGAAGAAGATATATCAGACTTTTAATCTCAACCGTACATTTCATCCAACCCCCACATTCTGTACCACACGATCTATCTACCACTTTGAAGTTTGAACTTCCTCTATAAATATAATAACTGCTGGCAAGTCATAACTGTCAGTCAACAATCAACACGCATTTTAGCTCCAACCGTACTACTACCATGTCTCCGCCACCGTCAACCACCAGTCTCCACGTCGAATCCATCGTCTTTCCACCGTCTCTCAAACCTCCCGGCGCCACCACCGATTTATTTCTTGCAGGCGCAGGTACATCTAATTATTTCCACATTTTAAATCCTAAATACCGTTATTCATAAAAAATCATCATCCTAGCTTCCTGAGTTTTTGGAGATCGTACTAGACAATAGAGTAGTATCAAATTACTAATGTAGCCTTGAATATATAGCCGGTAATCTAGTGTCCTCCAAATAATTTATCTAAGCAATTGAAAGCTGAACGTTGTAGGATTAGTTTGATCACACAGCTAAATTAGGAAAAAAAAATAAAAATTAACGGATTCTGTTGAGTTCGAATTATGTCCTCCTTTGGTTTAGATAGGTTTATATTGTTAATATTAAGTGTTAACTGAATTAGAGTATGAATAATGTTTTAATCATGTCTAAGGTGTGAGAGGTATGGAAATCCAAGGCAATTTTGTGAAGTTTACGGGAATTGGTGTGTATTTGGAGGAAAAAGCTATTCCGTTACTTGCTGTCAAGTGGAAGGGCAAAACCGTTGATGAGTTAACGGATTCTGTTGAGTTTTACAGGGACATTGTTACTGGTAATCCTCAACTAATATAATGCGTTTGATTTTCATTTGCTTTGTATTACATTAACAAACTTATGCGTTGCTGTTACGTATTGTTAACTTGTAGATGTTTTCTATGTGGCTAGTATTATTAGTGGTGAGTAAAACTCGGTCCACTTGTTAAAACCAGCAATCTGAATTAAAACCAGACGGACCTTTCACCTTTATGTATGCCATAGTTCTCGATTCATGATATGAAAAAAAAATGGTCCTTGATCAGTTGTTGGTTACGTGTAGGTCCGAAACAAACTTATTTTAGTACATCGTTTACACATATACATTAGGGTTGAAGTACACGGCCAGCGTTTGACTCTGGTTTGAGACCAAAATAGTTCTTGTGCGCCGTGTACACTTACAAAAAGTTCAGCACCTAACTTTTGACCTTTTGTTTTGAGTTTTGTTAGTATACTTACAAGGGCAGTCATTAATAACCGGAAATTGTGTGGTTGGTAAAAGTTTGTCTCTTTTGCTTGTTTGTGGAACATAATATCATTTACTTGCTGCAGTGGCGGATCCAGGAATTTGATTCGTGGGGGGCCATAGACTTTATAAAGGGCATTATAAACGGGTTAGCTAACGGCTAAAAACGGGCCGGATATAGTTAACAAAATAAAGATATCAAACAATTACGTGGTTGAAGTATGTGTGTAAGTCACTTCATTAACGTGTTGATATTTTTTTACATGAAACGAAGTAAATAACACTAAATTATAGCTGAATTAAGCATTAAAATTAACTTAAAAGATTTTTATTTACACAACCTTAGACATATCCTTAAGTAATGTAGTCTATGTACTACATATTACATAAAGAAAGATATTGGGGGTAAAAAATGTATAATAAAATTGTGCAAAAAGAATAAAAAGATGTTTGATAATTAAAAGGTGTAACAAGGTTTGGTATAAAATTAACAAGGGATTGAACATTTGAACGTGGGTTATCCCACATCGCTAGGAAAGAAAAAAAAATAGTCCAAGTAGATGTTATAAATAATAAGGTCTATATTAAGCTAAAAATCTAAGGGCAGCAACAAATATTATCTTGAAATTGGGAGGTCCAACTAGTTTTTAATTGGGTTTTTTGATGGGCTTGGAGAAAAATATACTTATGGGCTAGAAGTCACTGGGGGCCCAGGACCCCCCACCTAATACACTACATCCGCCCCTGACTTGCTGTGTACTACTCTATTTTATTTGTGGAAACATAAAATTAAGAATGGGTGGATCTATGTATCAATATCATTTATAAGGTACAAGTCTCTTTAAGCATTATATTCAAAACTTAATAGTGAGGCGGAACATCTATAGAATCACAAAGAAATCAATCAAAGAAAGATCAGAACAACTCTGATATTATATATTCAAGAAAAAAGAGAAAATATATAATCATTAAGGCTTGTATATTGAAGTATGATTTTAACGAGGGTTAGATACTTTATAACGAGGCTAGATCTCAACTTTCAAGTAATGATGGTATATCGACTCTGTTTTTGACAATAATGCTATGTCCTCATAAATATTACTGTATTTGTTTTGGTCTATAAGATTACACCGATCTGTGTTAGCTTAAAAACTGTAGGCTGATACAATAACACATTGAGTTGTGTTTATGCCCATTGTGCAGGCCCTTTTGAAAAACTTACACAGGTGACAATGATTCTACCATTAACCGGTAAGCAGTACTCTGAAAAGGTGTCTGAAATGTGTGTTGGAGTTTGGAAAGCACACGGGACTTATACAGATGCAGATGGAGCTACCATTGACAAGTTTCTCGAGATTTTCAAGGACGAAAACTTTACACCAGCATCCTCTATTCTCTTCACTACATCTGCTGTTGGATTCCTAACGGTTAGTTGCAAACATTGTGGTGCTGGTACATGTCAAATTGGGTTATTTATAGGTGGGTTAAAACGGGCTAACCTGACAACTTTTTCTTTAGATTTTGTAAATAACAAATATGTTGGATATGATTGACCCATTTTAACCTACATAAATGGGTTGAAATTTTGACAATTTTGACCCATTCTCAAGGTTTTTTCTGAGATATTATTTCTCCATGGTTGTTTAACTGCAGATCAGTTTTTCGAGAGATGGTAATATACCTGAAGCTGCAAATGCTGTTTTAGAAAACGAAAAGTTGGGACAAGCAGTAATTGAGTCGGTGATAGGGAAGCATGGTGTTTCGCCAGCAGCGAAACAAAGTTTGGCATCAAGACTCTCTGATCTTATGAACCAGTTGGATGAGAAAGTAACTGCAACAACTGAAGTATTAAATTTAAGCTAAAATGGTTTGTTGTAAAAGGTAAAACAGAACCTCCTGAGCGTGATTCCTATAATATGTACCAGGATGGTATCTCATAAAAATCTTGTAACAGTGCATGTGTTTATATGGAAGGGAAATATCCTAAAAGAAAAAAAGTTCAAGAAATTTATTTCTCATATTTCAATGATATGTACCGTCAAGGACGATTGCATTGGGTTAAAACTTATAAGTACCTAAGAATATGTATATGTATATTTTTTAATTAAACAATTGTTTATATCTTGAAAACCCATATAACTAGTCAACTGTCAAACATTTTGTAAAGTAAACAAGTGCTTAATTCCCGCGAACCCATATGAAATATCATCATTGGTGGAAAAATCATCAATTCCATTTGGGCGAACGTAATGTTATGCATAACTATTATGTGGTGGTTGTAACAAAATCAAGTAAGCAATCGTAGTTGTTGAATTGGAAAGAAGAGTTATTGTAATTCAAGCATACCGGTCTATGAGAATTGAATTGAATCCTTGTAATGGGACTAACAACACCATACCATGTAATCTGTAACATATGTCTTTAAATCCATTTGTTTCATAAATTGTCTTTGATTAAACTTGTTGACGGTTGTAGTTGACTATTCATAGTAAACTAACCGGTACAATTTCAACAAGAAAATACCCAATCCCACATATATGAGGGCTGGGAGAGATAAGATGTAAACAGTCATTCATCTACCCAAATAGGTAAAGAGGGTTTTTCATCTATCCGAGGATATAGAAAGTTATCTCTCTATCCAAGTGTTAAGAGACTGCTTCCGGAAGAACCTTCGGCCATCACGAATAAAGATAAAGAGTCTAAATAAAGATATTTAGATATATAACCAAATAAATAGCAATTTAGCCATTGTTATATGTAAAACTGCCAAGAAAACAATATATGCAACAAAATAAGCAATTCTAAGCATATTAGAACTATTATTCCATTATACTTTCTCAGTTTCTTTAATGTTTATAATGATAATGATATTACCTTAATATTAGTTTAATTTATATGTAATAATAATATATGAATAAATAAATATACATTCACACAATCATCTAATGAGCAGGTATGCCAGGATGAAAGGCTACTTTAGTTGACTATTACTACAACAACAACAACAACACTACCCAATCCCTCTGGGGCGGGGTATGGGGAGGTAAGATGTAGACAGTCTTACCCCTACCCAAGGGTAGAGAGACTGCTTCCCGAAAGACCTCCGGCAGAATAAAAAATACGTACAAATAAATGTAATGACGAAGTAATACAACATAAACTAATAGTAATCACAGCTAGAAAAATCAACAGCAACCGCATAGGCAACATCAACAGCATCAGCATCATCAAAACATCATCTGAATCAGCATCGGCATCCTCAGTCGCATCAACATCCGACAACTGTATTAGACAAACATATGACTAAAATACATCAAGTTGAGATTAATACTATAAAGCATCGGACATATAAAATACTTATTTCGGTTTCTGTATTTCATCACCAACTTGGAATTTAGAGTTTACTATTATTTTAATTAACTTAATTGGTTAATTAGAGATGTGCCCATTTCCATGACTCTCTTTTTCCTTTCGATCATCAATCTAGTAATCTACCAATTCAGTTAGTTCCAGTGGCGGAGCCACGTTGGATGTATGCAGGGCCAAGGCCCACCCTGACTTTCCTATTTTTTTACAAATTACATAGCGTATGGCAATTATTTTTGTTAATACAACATCAATGGCCCACCTTAATGAAATATTGTATGGCCCTTCTTCACCTCCAATATTAAAATAGGTTAAAGAAACCACCAACGCAAATATTCTCTTACTTTTTCCTTAAATGTCTGTACTTTTCCACTTGTACAATCATGCCCTCCCATAGTTTTTCCACTCATACAGCAAATTCATGGCAATTCTCTCTCTCTCTTTAAGAAACACTCCAACTTTTTGCAAGCATCGTACACCATAGATACTGTAAATTGAAACCACCAGCCACCACCATAACTTTTGCTATCATTTTACGAACACAACCCAACAAATTTCACTGGCGACGGATGCTCCACGCGCCACCACTCGCTGCCCATCTTACTCACCGGAAATTAATTTTTCCGGTCAAATTTCGCCACCTGTGCTGCTACTTCCTCGGGCGAGTGAACAACATGAATTTGGCCCCCCCTAATGTTAAACCCTAGCTCCGCCACTGGTTAGTTCTTCTTCATAAACAGCTCCAAGTAACTAATAACTGTCATTCAAAACACACCTTTTAGACTTTAGCTCCTAACTGTAATACGATGTCACCATCCGCCACCAGTATCCAGGTCGAATCCATCGTATTTCCACCTTACGTCATGCCTCCTGGTGCAACCAGTACCTTGTTCCTCGGTGGTGCAGGTAATTTTTTTAAATTAGTTACGAGTAATATATATGATCATCATCTAATAACAGAATCATATAGAGCAGACGTACTGTACATGTCTAGGAAGTGTTTCAGATATATATATTGCTTATTAAAAGCTTATCTCATTATTCCCTTATCAAATCAGCAACTTTGAACTATTTTTATTCAAAGTTACAATTATACCAAACAACCCCTTAATAAATAGTGTGAATAGATGAATATAATGCTTTTTATGATCATGTGCAAGGTGTGAGATGTTTGGAAAGCCAAGGTGTCGTTATGAAGGTCACGGCAGTTGCTTTGTACTTGGAGGATAAAGCTATCTCGTCACTGGCTGCTAAGTGGAAGGGCAAAACCGCTGCAGAGTTGACAGAGTCTGCAAAGTTCTACAACGATGTTGCTACTGGTTAGCCTAAACTAGATTTCGATCATTATCATTTATTGTTTCATATTAAATCAACAATTTATATATTTCTGAAAGCTCTTACTTGTAAATAATTTCTTTTTCTTAGCTATAAGCAAAAAAATTTATTAATTTTTTTGTAGCATCTAAATATGAACTTTGTTATACATTTACAATATGTATAAGTTAACATCACTATGTTTACATAATGTCTACACCCTGTATAAACAGGTCCCTTTGAAAAACTTATTCAGATTACAGCGTTAGTGCCATTATCCGGTACACAATTCGCAGAAATCTCATCAGCATTGTTTGCTGGCGTTTGGAAAGCAAATGGGAGCTATACAGATGCTGATTCTGAAACCATTGATAAGTATATCGAGGTTTTCAAGGACGAATTCCTCTCACCAGGCTCCTCTATTCTGTTGACAGCATCACCTGTTGGATCATTAACGGTGAGTACCAGCGGAAATTATGGTTTCTGAGCGGGCCAAATGGGTCATCAAGTATTGACTCATGCATTCAAATTTATAGATCATTTGAATTATAGCGGGGATAGTATCTGTGTAGTTGATGCACACTCTTCAGGTGCTGTTATTAGTATTTTTTACGAGGAGTTAGTCCTTTGAGATTCTAATATTTACATAATTAGGTCCTCATTGTAGAGTAACAACACATAAGTGTTGGGTGCAAATTCATACCACAGTTTAAGAAAATAACATTAATACGAGTATATAATTTGTGGACTATTTCATCCATCACCAATTTGGTTTTATAAAGGAACTCTAGTGAGTTTATATGTTGGACGTTATGGTATGCTAAGTCATGGTCCTATTAGTATCTACATATAACATTCTTCAATGAATTTAACTAATAATATAGTTTTGTAATCACAACTACACCATTGATGATTTTTGAAAGAATTTCAAAATGGTTTCAGGTCAAACCAATCATACCCATTTCAAACCGCACTAAAAATTATAATATTGACATGAACAATTGACCCATTATGACATTATCCAACCCAGTCAGTTTGCAACATCCACCGGATGGTTACACCTTGATGGTTGTAGGTAGGCTTGAATCAAACACAATTACATAACTTATTTTGTTCATGTTTGTTTATATGCAGATCAGCATCGTGAAAGATGGTATCATCCCTGAAGCTGCAAAGGCTGTGTTAGAGAATGGAAAATTGGGACCAACGATGATTCAGTCGACTTTCGGGATAAATGGTGTTTCTCCAAATGGTAGACTAAGTTTTGCTTCAAGAATCTCAGATTTCATGAACCAGTTAATTTGATGAGAAAGCAACTGTAAATGCTGAACCGAAAGACACTTGAACATAGGTAATTTGTGATTTGTTCGGGTCATTTTAGTTTAAGCATCAATCAAGCACAATGTATCGTATCAGTTGGCATCTTGCAACCTTTCAAGTGTATCACATAGATCTTTGGATCTTTTATCAATATATATTATAGTATTTCGCCAAAAAATATATATATATAGGGTAGTTACAAGGACAATTTTGTCAAAAGTTATACTCTTTACATTTAATAAAAACTCATGGCGTATAATTTTACATTTATTTAAACTTTTTTAAAAATTAAGTCATGTCTTATTCATTAAATCAATAACAAATACAACCTTAAAGGCTTACCTTATTAAGCTCTGGACTATTGAGTTTATTAAGTCCAAAACAAATTGACCCTTAATTTTCTAATGCAAGCATTTTAATTTGTTTCCTGTGTTCAAAAAATATTCTATGTATGTAATTAAAAAATGTATATATAAAAGACGTTAACACTATGCATCAAGAATGGTAAACTAAGTTTGGCACCAAGAATCTTAGATTTCATGAACGAGTTTGATGAGAAAGCAACTGCATATGCCGAACCGAAAGACAATTCAACATAAGTACCTTGTGAACAATGAAATGCATAATTCTCTACTTATATGTGGCATGTTCTTCTGCTGGATCAGTAACCAAATTAAAGTTTAATAAACAAGTCTGTTGAATTCTTCTGATAAATAGGGTGTATTGAATTGATTATCATAATGTGTCACTTAAACTTTTATTGTTTTTGTTTTGTTGGTGCATTTTGTGACTGTAGCTATGCAATTCATGAACATATGGGCCGAAGAACATGCAGGGCAATGAATATGTGTGGGCCAGCAAACTTGATTAAATTTCGCTGGGCCCAAAGCCCACGAACTTTTCAAAAAGTTCTGCTATATATGTGAGTCTAGGTTTAGTGTTTCAGGTGATGGCATGTTTTCTGCTGGATCAGTAACCAATTAAAGTTTAATTAACAAGTCTGTTGAATTTAAATAGGGTGTATTGAATTGATTATCATAATGTGTCACTTAAACTTTTATTGTTTTTGTTTTGTTGGTGCATTTTGTGACCGTAGCTATGCAATTCATGAACATATGGGCCGAAGAACATGCGCAATGAACATGTGTGGGCCAGCAAACTTGATTAAGTTCGCTGGGCGCGAAGCCCATGAACTTGTCAAAAAGTTCTGCTATATATGTGAGTCTAGGCTTAGTGTTTCAGGTGATGAAATGATTGAACTGAACGTAAAAAGTGCATCAAGCAGGAATCGAACCTACGAATTTGTCCGGTTAGGCGCTTTAACCATTCAGCCATGGATGCAAAGAGACTCAGCGAGTGAACTAGGTTTTGGTATTCCTTCTTGAGCTTCTATTTCTTACGTTAAAGGAGATTCGAGAAAAGATGGAATAAGAAGACGTGTTTCCAGAACGAACAAGATACGGGTTGAGAAGGGGGAGTTAGCAAAGTTAGACAAGATTGGAATGGACATAAGAACATGTATTGATGTACCATATTGGCTAATGCTCCCAGGTTGATGCGATGTATTCCACCAATTGACTCAGGGGGCGGTGTGGTGTAAGGGTTATGGCGAGTCAAGCAATGATCGGAGAGGGAAGCTCAAGTGAAGTCTGGTATGGCAGAAAAAACCATTTTTTAGAATAATAATCATAGTTAGTAGTTCGAATGGAATTTGTTTAGTAGCCAAGAGAATGGAAAGCAGAAGCAGCAAATTCGTCCTAGTGAGAGAGGCGAGAGATGTGAAATAGGCATATCTTAGGTTAGTCTCATGTGTTTATCTGAGGTTATCTTAACCTCATTTTAGCTAAGAAGTATACTTATTTGGTATTGTAATATGTATGATTAATATATAAGAATGATTGTTTGCGTCTTGTTCTTTACCATTCTCGTTTGATTTTTGTTCGTGTATCGATTGATACGTTTTGATAATCTCATAAACTGGTCTAGGAAGATTACGCATTCCTAGACTAGAGACGGATCTCGTATATGGTCAGATCGATCATGGGTGTTAACAGTGGTATCAGAGCGGGTTCGAGATCTAGGATTGAGGTTTTCAGAGCTTTAGATCGTGTTTACGTGTTGGTTCGAGGTTATAATCAGCATAACAATTTTTAGGATCGTATTGGACGTTGTTTGCGTTATTACCATCAATAAAATTATTGGAAGTTTAGGGTTTCATTTCGTTTGGTCTTAGGGTTGTACGAAGTTGGGAACGAAAACTTTTTTGTTTTCTGAGGTATACGTGCGTCGACGTCTTTTCCGGGGTTTATTTGAAGTTCGACGAACTCCATGGCCAAACGAACTTGGCAGCTTCAGCGATCTTGTTGGAAAAGATTAATCTTCACCGAACATTTGCAAGGTATTGGAAATTGGAATGACCGAACTCTCAAAGCCCAGATAAGATTAGAAGCCCAACTTACTTTTATTTGGACGTGGACTTGACGAACTATTAATTGGGCTGAGAGAAATTGTTAAGTCTGATGCCCAACGAACTTTTAATAATAAAAGCCCAACGAACCTGTGACGAACGGTAAACCAGACCTGGTCCAACTTGTGACAAGCGTGTTGACCGAACTTGTTAAGTTGACTTCTGTTGACCGATCTAGTTGACCAGTTGTGGAAAATTTTCCACAATTTTCTATTTCCAATTTTCTTAAAGAAAATAGTTTTCTTGAAAAGTGTTGAAAATTTAGAAAAAGCGTTCAAAATGTTGGAAAAGTGGATTTTAGAAAAATAGTAATATCTTGAAAATTTTGGAAAAGAGGGGGGAAGTTTATAAAGGAAAATTTGGAAAAGTGGGAGGGAGTTGTTTTCCACCTCCAAGTTTTAATTTGAAAAAGTGGATTTTCCATTTTCTTGGAAAATTTTCTCAAAAAACTTCATTTTGAACGCGTTTTTCACTTTTCTTGGAGAAATTTTCTGAAAAACTCTCTTTTTTCCTACAACTAAACGCACCTTACATTCGGTGAACTTCTTTTGTTTGACCAGAATTAAAACAGGCCCCCTGGACTCTAAACTTTGTAAACTGGAAAAATAAAATTAAATTAAATAAAATCGGGTTATCGAAAGCATAAAATAATAGATATGTATAAGATATAAATCCTCAACATTTTTATAATTTTTAAATTTTAAATTTTCAACTTTTAAATCAGAAATCTCATGGATCTTTGTATTATAATTAATATCTCAGAATACTTTCAATAAAAAGGGTCAGTCATATTAATTGAAAAAAATATATTATAATATAAATTAATCAGATCTAAACAATAGCTTTAACCCGTAAAGCGTGGACAAATTGTTACTTGTATAACTTCAATTTCATTTACCCTCAATTATTTTCTCTACTTTTTCCCACTCCGATATATACCTATTCCCATCCTTCCTTCCTACTCCTCAACTAACAGTTTTTGGAGTATCGATACATCCCCCACTCTACCTTTTTGATAAATCCAAAAAAAAAACTTTACTTATATGTACAACACAAACACAAGCTGTTAATAAAAATCCCCCACTCTACCTTTTTGATAAATCCAAAAAAAAACTTTACTTATATGTACAACACAAACACAAGCTGTTAATGCACAACTTGGATGGATTTATTTAAAAAATTAGTGAAAATATCACTACCTTTTTTAGAATTACTAGTATAGTAGGGGCAGAGGCGGACCCAAAAAATTTAGTCACCGGTGTCACAAAAATATTAAATTTCCCTCGACTTGGTAGTTGATTAAGTTTATTAAGTGCACCACCTAAATACGAGTTGTAGCACTCTTAAGGAACCAATAACTTTCAACTAAATTTACACTAAGCCCCTGAGTAGGGGGTGTATGCTATGCAACAAAGGGAAATTTTCATATATATGTTTCCCAAAGAACTTCAATAAATAAATACATATATATAGACTTTGAATCCTGTGAGAATAAGGGGATTCCGTGAGAACAAGGGAATTCCGTAAGAACGGTGAGAACACATTTCAACCACTGATTTCATTTAGATTAAAAAGTGGGGGTGGCAATTTCGTAATTAAATTGAAGTTCTGATGCATTTTGACGCGGTGACAATTTCGTAATTAATGTGAACTTTGACTTTTATTCACAGTTAAATTTTATTGTTAATCTTTATTTTTTCTTTTTGCTTAAAGTGTGAAAGATTATTAAGTTTTGATTCACATATTTTTTTTATTTGTTAAGTTTTGCTAATTTTTTTGCTTCACGGTTCCTAGAGTGTTAATATTTATTTAATTTTGCTTAACATCTAATTTGAAGGTGTGAACATCTACATTTTATTATTGCTTCACACAAACAATTTTGATCCCCACAACAAAGGTTAACACAAGCACTACAATAACAGCCACCGCAACCACCACCTGTAACCACCGTGAACACCACCGGTAACCACCGGAATCACCTACAATCTGACCGGAATTCAACACCACCACCGCCATTCAACCACACCACCATCACCAATACACCTCCTCCTGTAACCACCGCGACCACCACCTGTAACCACCGCGACCACCACCTGTAACCACTGCACCTCAAATCTGAGAATCAAGCCTCCAACCCCTCCACCTTCCTCCGCCGCCTCCACCTTCCTCCGCTGCCTCCACCTTCCTCCACCACCTACGTCATCAGAAACCATCAACAACCACCACACCTCTCCACCTTCCAACTCCTCCACAACCACTACACACTTCTGCCGCTGTCAACAACTAAACCGTAGATCTAGATCTAGATCTTTAACTGCCAGAATCCTAGATCTAGATCTAGGGTTTTCATGAGTACGACGACGGATACGATGGCCGGAAAACGGAGAACGGGGACGAAGATTAACACAGATCGGAGTTAGATGAATGCGGTGGTGGTTGCGGCGGTGATGAAGAGAAAAAGAGACCAGTGGTGGTTTCGGCGGCGGATTGCGGATGACGGCGATCATGGTTGTGGTGGTGATGGAGAGGAACAGAGACCAGTGGTGGTTCCGGAGATGTTGGTGGCGGCGGTAGTGGTACTAGCGGAGGATTTTAGGGTTTGGTAGAGAGAAGTAGGGTTTGGTAGGGAGAATGGAGATTAAGAGAGATAGATGAGGAAACTAGGGGTTGTGTGTGTGTTGTGGATATATGTATTTTTTAGTTAACAATAATAATAAAGAGTAAATTACATTGCCCGTCCCTGTGGTTTGCACGTTATTACAAAGTCAGTCCCCGGGTCGGGTATTCCTCGGAGCCAGTCCCTTGACCCGGAAATTTGTTTCACTCCCGGTCCCTACTTCAAACGGGCGTTAAATATGCTTGTTATCTCATCCCACGTGACTTGCACATGGCCGAGTAAATTACATTGCCCGTCTCTGTGGTTGTCCGGAAATTACATTGCACGTCCCTGTGGTTGCCCGTTATTGCCCATCCCTGTGGTTGTCCGCACAATACCCGACCCGAGGACTAGGACCGTAATATACAAACAACCACAGGGACGGGCAATGTAATTACGCGGCCATGTGCAAGTCACGTGGGATGAGATAACAAGCGTATCTAACGCCCGTTTGACGTAGGGACTGGGAGTGAAACAAATTTCCTAGTCAAGGGACTGACACCGAGGAATATCTGACCCGGGGACTGGCTTTGTAATAACGTGTAAACCACATGGACGGGCAATGTAATTTACTCAATAATAAATGTGAATGTTATAATTAGTTCACACAAGTTAATTGTGAATGTTAATTATTAGGGTTTATGTTTAGGTTTTATAATTAGTTCACTCAAGTATTTTTATTGTGAATGTTAAATTTAGATTCATCGTTCAGAAAACTATTGTGAAGCAAAAAAATTTAATGATTCACAAAAAAAGATGCACTGTGAATGAAAATCAAAGTTCCACTTATTTACAAAAATGTCACCGCCCCCTTTTCCTGAGTTCCCAATAATTACAAAAATGTCACCGCCCTTTTTAACCCTTGATTTTAAATGAATGGCTAAGATTTGTTCTCACGGAACCCCCTTGTTCTCACCAGAACCCAAACCGGGTAGGGATCCGGTGAGAACTAATTAGTAATGAGAACTATGAGAACCAAGTTATGCATCTAGTTTTTGTGATATAATTAGATGCATAATGTGAAATACGTCCTTGAAATTAGATGCAGACCATAGTTCTCACAGTTCTTACCACTAATTTAGTTCTCACCCGATCCTGGGACTATATATATATGGGTTTGCATCTAATTATGGTCTCTAATTTCAAGGACGCATTTTACATTATGCATCTAATTATATCACAAAACTAGATGCATAACTTGGTTCTCATAGTTCTCATTACTAATTAGTTCTCACCGGATCCCTACCCATAGTTTGGATCAAATGAGAACACCTTAAAAATAAGAACGGCTAAGAACGCTTCAAATACACAATTACTCTTGATAAAATAGTTAGATTAACATTCGTACATCTCAAATATGCAAAGAAAAATAAATGTATACTTATAAAAATGCACAAAAGTTGAAAAAACGATTGATGCACGATTATCACTATAATTGTGCATCAATCGTTTTTTCAATTTTTGTACATTTTCGAAAGTATGCATCTATTTTTCTATACATATTTGAGATGTATGAGTGTGAATCTAATGAATTTGTTTGCTAGTTGTGCATTTATAAGGTGTTCTTAGCCGTTCTTATTTTTAAAGTGTTCTCATTGGAACTCTACCCATATATATATATATATATATATATATATATATATATATATATATATATATATATATATATATAGTTGGAAGATCTAAAAAGAAGAAATATTTTGTGGAGAAGAGGGAGAAGGAATCTTGACCAATCATTTCATTTTAAGGTCAAAGGGTATAGTAGTCTTTTGTAATTTGATTATTAAATTAATTACCATTAAATATAGTATCCATTAAATATAGTATCTATGTGTGGTAAACGGTTTTGTTCTCCATTAATATAGGAGATAAACATCAACAATATTTACATATCAAAAGCAATCTTAGAATCATTCATTATTTATTTTTGCTGGGCGATTTTTTTTTGTATACAAATTCACGCAGGTTTTCAAAGAGGCTGTTGCATCATATATGTCATCGGTTAAAAAGTATTTGCATTCCATATTTCAATACAATCAACGACATATTCAACAATTTCTGGGAATCAAGTCATAAGTAATCTGAAGAACGCATTGAACTTGGGATACTACGGAAACGAAATGGCGAACGATGAACCTACCATGGAACTTTTAGATACGTATTCTACGGAGGAATCCGATGATTTTGCTAGTACATCCGAAGCAAGTAAGCTATTTATATTGTGTTTTTAAAGTTGCGGAATATCGGTTACGGTTTGTTATTGTCGATGTTTGTTTTTATGCAATGATGATATTCGAAATTAAAAACACTTGTTTCACATATTTGTTATCGAACTTCATGTTATGGTAGATACAAAAAGTTTATTCAGTGTATATATTTTTTTTATTGAGTTTCATGATTTGGTAGCTACATAACAAAGGATGTGGTTCCACTAAAAAGGGAAGGATTAAGAGTGCCAAAGAGAAAGCTATTACTAGCGCAAATAAGCAGGTTCGTTCATGTCAATATTGTGGAGTAGTAGATCATTATAGAAGCACTTAGTTCACAAAAAGCGATAGACGATGCTGCCAAGAGAAACCGTCTCTTGAATGAAGAACCCGTTTCATCAGCCGAATAGATGTTTATTTAAAACTTGTTTTTTATACGATTTATTGTGGTTTTTTTAGGGGCACATGTAAAAACAGTTTTCATCGGTTACGACGTACGAATCATTTATATATTTCCTGCATATAAATTGTGTCAATATAGAAACAATTCGTTGTATGGTATTACGACAATCTGGTCATATAGATTTCTACAATGATTCGACTACATTACTTATTGATTCATTTATTTACTACAATGATTCGGTCATTTTACCCATTGATTCAAACTATTTATAATATCAATTCTGGTGTCTAAAACATTGAACTAGAAATTATTCGCGTGTCATTCATTACCGTTATTCCATTGTTTCAGTTATTAAACCCATTGAAACTCTTGTTTCACACTATGTAAATTGATCCGTTGTTCACACCTTATAATCTCTTCATATAAACGCTTAATAACAAATATGTAGCACATCAAAAAATAAGCCTGTATCAGGTCATATAGTCAAAATTCCATAATAATAGCAAATGAATAACCAAATTACATCGTTCAAACACGGTTTCAATTTCCAAACATCGCCAGTCATTCTTCTCTTATTTGTTGCACCCGCACATCTAGACCTACTATGAAATCGGGGGTAAGTTTAGCATGATCCTTTGCTTCGAGCTTTAGGTGTACAACTCTAGAGTTCAAATCAGATGTCAAATTCCTAGACACACATCTAGGAATCAGTATATATGCACTATGATTCAGCTATTATTTGGTGAGCATATTTACCAGAACCCATTGAGATAGATGAACCCCTACTTTAAAAAACTTCAAATTGTTGAAAACAACAAGCACACAATGATAAACCGCTTCAGAATTAGCCTTTTATGCTACATAGTTCATGTTTAAATATAGCTAACAGTACGATTACATAATGTTAAGGTAAACGGGATACTGTACAGTCAAGTATAGTACTATTAATGGCATGGATACATCCCCCACTACCCACAAGCTGCACGATCAAGTGATCAAGCAATCTATTTCTGAAAGTAAACTAGAAACGGAAAGGAGACATACTAGAAAGGTTTTCTTTTCTGCAACTGCTAAAAAAGCCAAACAAATTTCAAGTGGACAAACAAAAGAGATGGAAGTAATTTAGGATTATTCAAATCATACATCAAACAAATATTTCGTAAGCAAACTACAACGGATTATTACTATGATTCAGCAAGATAACTTAAATAATCGACAATGTTTCAGCAACATAATACAACTAATACCAATTATAAAACTCAAATTCAGAATCATAATCATAACTATAACTATTTTTACCTATGATTCAGCAACATAATATACCCACTAACAACATTCCTTTAAAACTACATAAACAATTGAATCAACACGAATTTTAAACATAAAGTCAATTTTTTCATAACATAAATAACTGAAATCATCTATTTGTACTCGGAAAAAGCAAAATCAAAATATTACCTTCGAGGCTCGCTTTGCTATGATTTCTTGAATTCGACATATAGCTACTCGTTCCACAACTTCTCAAATCGCGAAAAATTCCTTGGTTCAGCAATAAATAACCACAAGTATTACGTCACTAATCACTGTATACTTCGTGTTAAAATAGGGATTTGATCGACAATTAGGGTTTGCTTTTTAGAGTCACTTAAAATTGACAATTAGGGTTTGGTTTTTAGATTTTTTGTGCGCTAATGAAGAAGGAGAGAAAAGGGAGATTTGACCGGGGTTTTTTTTGGCATGAAAATCGGATTGTATTAGGTGGCGAAATAGCAAAAATATTGGTTTCCTTTTTTTAGATAATAATGAAAGGACAATTGTACCCTAAACCATAAAACTTTCGCCCAAAAATTCAATTTTTTGCTTTGACTAATCCTAGCCCTTGAATCATATATCTAATGGTCAGGATTCCTTCTCCCATTTCTCTACAAAAAAACATTTCTCCTTTGATCCCAATCCTATATATATATAGGGGGAAGATCAATAGGGAAGTAAAAAAATGGGGGAATGAGGGAAGCTATTTTAACCACACATTCTGGTCAACACAAAAGTCAACACGGTGGCAAACTTGTAAATAACTTGAAATCCCCTCCCAGATCGTTAACATGCATTTCAAAAGCATGTTAATCAAAATCAAATTTTTAGCACGTTAACATTCATTTACGATGAATGTTAACGCATATACATTATTATACACCAATGAATGTTATGTTATCACATTCAATTGTGTATAATAACATATATAAATTAATATTCATCATAAATGAATGTTTAAGAGTATTAAGTTGTAATTTTGATTAACATGCTTTCCAGATGAATGTTAACGGTCTGGAATTTTTTTCAATCTGTAAAATTCAATTGGAATGACAATCATAATTTGATTAATTACTTGTTTATAAGTTTTGTATGGTCAAATTCGTTTAATTTTATTGTTTTCATTGCCAAATCAAAATTTTCTCAAAACCCCAAAAGTTACTCCAATATTCATAATCTTTGATGAATTCGAATTATGACGAATTGAAGATATGTATGATTGCGATTGATGAATTCGAAGATTTATAACGTTTTTGATTGATGAATCTTTGAATTACATGCTTTAATTTGGAAATTTAGATGAAAATTGATTAAATGGGTATTGTGGATGAATATAGAAGAAGAGAAAAAATGAGTGGTTGAGGTTTGCTTCCCTCCTTCCCCCAATTTTGAAGCTTCCCTCTTGATCCTTCTCCTATATATATATATATATATATATATATATATATATATATATATATATATAGGGTAGTGATCAAGAGGTAAGTGCCTTTTTGGGGGGAAGGGAGGAAGCGTTAGTATGCATCAAGAAGCATATTACAATTATCAATCAAAACATCATCAAAAAATTATTTTTATTAGTAAATAGTAATCAAAATCGATGCTATAAAGAATATTTTAACGAATGAATTTCATTTTTAAGTCACAACATTAATTGATGAATATTTATTTAATAAATTGTTAATATGCAGTGTGATGCATATTAACTAATATGCATTGCGATGCATATTAAAACTTCACATTATTTGAAAGATATTTTTATTGTTAATATGCATCACAATGCATATTAACTAATATGCACCGCGATACATATTAACGGATGTGGATCTAATATTCATAAATCGATGCTATAACTTTAAGAAATAATTTATCAAGGAAGCTTAACATTCATAGCATCGATTCTGATTAACATTTACTAAATTTCAGTTTGCTTTTTTTGAGATTTGTATGGGTGAAGGTAATATGTAGGGGTGTTCAAAATATACCTAAACCGAAAAACCCAGCCGAAAACCGGTAGATTCGAACCGAATTTCGGTTAACCGAACTGACTTTTTTTTGTTTTCCGGTTTCGGTTAACCGAACCGATTTTTTTTTTTTTTTCAGTTTCGGTTTCGGTTCATGATTTTGGGATGAACGTGATAAACGGTTAACCGAAAAAACCGAAAATGTTAGATATAGTTTTAAATATTTGTATATATATTGTACATTTTATATTTATATATAGATTTTTACACTTGTATTTTGATAAAATCATTTATATTTCTTTTTCATTAATTTTAATGTAATTTACTAGCTTAATTTTGGCCTAATATGATAATTATTACTAATAAGTTTCTAATTATATTCGGACGATTTATGTACGTATAACTTAAATATACAATTATAAAGAGTAAAATGGTTATCGTTTGATATTTCTATCATCAAAATATTTTAAATATAGTGAACACTAAAAAATAAATATATATTTGTGTGTTATTAATTACTTTTTAAATATGTATTAATTAATAAACGGTTAATTTGGTTAACCGATTAACCGAACCGAAAAAACGGTTAACCGATTTTCGGTTAACCGAAATTTTCGGTTTCGGTTTAGGTTCAAAAATATTCCGAACCGGGTCTCCGGTTAACCGGTCTCCGGTTAACCGAGTCTCCGGTTAACCGAGTCTCCGGTTAACCGTCCACGAACACCCCTAGTAATATGCTTCCTGATGCATACTAACGCTTCTCCCTTCCCCCAAAAAATGCACTTCCCTCTTGATCATTCCACTATATATATAGTGAAACGATCCGCTGCGAACTTTAACTCCGATAAGAACTGTGCGAACTCAATATTTTGGCGCGGGCAGCTGATTACGGTCAGAGGCGTTTTGTCAATTTAATTTAGCGGAATTCAAATATCAATCTTAATCACAAAATTAATTTAATCAATCACGTAAGAGATTATCATATTTTCATTAGCGATCATTCGCTCATACATTTTACTCAGTATTTAAGTTTTACATAGTAGATGCATCTGTGGATGCATACAGTAAATACTCAGTATAGCCCAATACTGAGTAGATGCATCAGTAGAGCATACAGTAAATTATCAGTATATAACCCAATACTGAGTAGATGCATCAATAGATGCATACGACAGAAACTCATTATAACAAATGCGTACACTAGATGCGTAGAGTTATCATGTAAGACGTGTCTTATTTACAGATGCAGACATTAGTTGGCTTTAAAGGCAGTGTTTTAGTAGTTGGCTTTATACATAGATAAAGTATGCTAATATACTGACCTGACCTGTACCTAATGATCTCAAATAAATATACTGAGTACTCAGTATTCAGTATAATGAGTACTCAGTTTGGACTGAGCATATGAACTCGTGTTGCGTTGATGTCCAACTCATTAGCCCATGTTTACAACATACACAGGACACTGGAATATTGCTTTTGACAAAAAAAAAAATCGTTGTTTACTCCCAATGATAAAACTAATACTGTATATTATAAACACATGTCAGTACAATTCGCAATGAAGTCTGTATCCATATTTACTTCTACTCCATGTACACATGCCATGCCCATCTGTGTCATGTGTTTGTTTTAAAACCAACAATAAAAAATTGTCATCCATCTACTTTTAACTTATTAATAAATAGTTGTCACAAGTTTCGATTTATAGTGAGTCAAATATTAAACAAATTTGAGGATTTATAGTTCTGTTCAAACTGGGTACTCAGTACTGTAAAATGATACCCAGTACTATAAGTTGAGTACTCAGTACTTAATTTAGTACTTAATTTAGACTTTTAGAGTGTATAATCAATATTTTACTCAGTATTTAAGTTTTACATAGTAGATGCATCAGCGGATGCATACAGTAAATAATCAGTATAACCCAATACTGAGTAGATGCATCAGTAGAGCATACAGTAAATAATTAGAATAATTCATGTTCACCTTTTCAATTTATCATTTAAATTGGCAGATTCATGTTAGATGTATATGAAGTACCTTCTTTTTTCACAGATGCATGTAGGGATGCAGACTATTTATTTTTCGTTTTTAGAGTTTGACCTACACTAACTCAAAGAGAATGAAAAACTGAGTTCGACGAGCTGATTTGTTGATTTGAATGTTATGCATAAAAACGTAATTTTGAATTAAAGCTTTGGGTTTTCAAAAAGAGTGACGGTCTGAAATTGCCTATACCCGGATTCTTATAACTAATTGGCCGCTAATATTTTTAAGTGGTTCTCATAGTTCTCACATGTAATTAGTTCTCAGGGGATCCTCACCCTATATATATATATATATATATATATATATATATATATATATATATATATATATATATATATATATATATATATATATATAGGGGAAGGATCAAGAGGGAAGCAATTTTTTGGGGGAAGTAGGGAAGTGTAATATTCATCACGGGGCATCTTAACTTTGTCAATACAAATATCAAAGATAAATATAAATTTAGTTGTATATAGTAATCAAGATCGATGCTATAAAGAATATATTAACAGATGAAAGTCAATTTAAGTCATAATATTATTTTATGAATATTTATTAAATAAAACGTTAATATTCATCGTGGTGAATGTTAACTTAACATTCATCACGACCAATGTTAAAAAATAACATTCATTTTCTTTTAACATTCATCGTGATTAATGTTAAGTTAACATTCACCACGACGAACATTAACGATTTGGGATTTAAAATTTATCAATTAATGTTATAGCCTACAAAAAATTTTTATCATGGAAGCTTAACATTCATAGCATCCATTTTGATCAACATTAATTAATTTTCACTTTTTAATTTTCAACAAATGTATTGACGAAGTTAAGATGCTCCGTGATGAATATTACACTTCCCTACTTCCCCCCAAAAAGTGCTTCTCCCAGGATCCTCCCACTATATATATATATATATATATATATATATATATATATATATATATATATATATATATATATATATATATATATATATCATTATAACCAAAGAAGGAGACCATCAATTATTTGGCAAGCTCTTACCCTTGCCACATAGGATGTATCCTATGTGTCATCATCTTATACGTACACCAACTTCGATGAGGTGGCAAATCTTCATACATTTAAAGAGTAAATAAGGTAACATTCCATTTAATAATAAAGTTATAACTAACTTAATGTAAATTACATGTCATTATTTTAGACAGTATATATAAGGTAATACATAAACTTAAATTACAAATAATTTAACCTAATTTGATACGTCATGAGATAACAGCTGTAATATAATAGTTGTTATCAATTATTTTTCTTTGGTTATGTGCTGAAATCGTTTATTGAACAATAAAATTCTTAACTTCCATTCACCCTTCTTTCTTTATCTCTCTAATTATCTATTTCATTATAGTGAATTATGATAGCTTTTTTTTTTATCTCAATTTTTGGTTTTACAATCTTAATACAAGCTTTATGGATAGGTCGATTAAGTTTAGAGGTGTACATAAATGGTCCGGAACTGCCAGATTCGATAAACCGAACCGGGACCGGGCCAGAACCAAACCAACCCGAAGCACAACGGTCCAGTTATCGGTTCTATCTTTTAGCCTTAATGATTTGCAGTCCGGTTCGGTTCTAAAACCAGTTTAAACGGTTCGAACCACCAGAACTGGTTCCGTAGAAAAAGAGATATATATACTTGATATTTGTATCTTTTAATACCTATATAAATTGAGTTATATTATTCGATTTATTAAAGTTGTAATATTAATAATAAGTACACATGTCTTTTTATATTTTTATTATTTATACTCCATTTACCCAAAAATTTCAACTTAGAATTTCTTTATCTCATTCGTTGTCCGTACACAAGTAACAATTTTGTTACCTTCACATATTTCCTCGATCACGATTTATGATCAATTTCTAACGATTGATCCCTTTAATAATTCTTTTTGGGAACTTGATCTACGATATTCTTTTGTGTTCTACACATATGCATGTTTTGTTTGAAAAAGATATAGATGCATCCATCTTATGTTTGAATTGCAGGAACATTTTAGTTTTTGATTATTAGACGATTTTAAGTTTTTTCTTATTCCTTAACTCTCATATTTAATTTGATAACTCACTCATTCATGCATCGTATTCTTTAGAGAAAATTACAAAAATCGTCCTTATGGTTTGACCTGAATTGCACATTTAGTCCTTTAATTAATTTAATTACATAGATGGTCCTTTCTTTTGAAATTTGTTACGTAAATAGTTATTTACACTAACGATTGTTAAATCTCCGTTAAAAAGGACCACGTGTGTAATTTTTTTTATTCTTTAAAATTTTATAATTTTTAAGTAGATATAAATTAAAAAATATAAAATATGTATATATACATTATTAGGTGCACAACATCATTTTCAACGTTCACATTTTGCTTAGCAAATTCATTGTCAAATTGTTCCCCTTCCACATTTGTCTTTCACCACTCAAGGACCTTCCATTACCCATTCATCTTATCTCGTAATGACTTTAGTGGTCACCATCTCTTCTCTTTTGTATCCTTTTCGATGACCCTATCTTTAAAGTAAAATGACGTTGAAAAGTGAGAACTAATTAAGTCAAAAATGTATATTTAGGGGTGTTAATGAACCGAGCACTTAACGAGCTACTCGTGTTTGAACTCATTTATCTCGAATTCGAGCATAATACTATTCGAACCCGACTCGAGTTCGAACATAAAAAGACTGCTCGATTAGTTTCACGAGCCGAGCTTCAAAACAATAAATTCGACTTGACTCGTTAGGATGAGATGAGCACACTATAAGTATTAACATCTAAGAAGCTAATTACATACTTATTATTAGTGTTTGCTGATAACTAATTAAACTTACACATTTTAAGTTTAATTAAGTGTAAATGTCTTTTACAAACTTTATTTCAAGTTTCATAAAAATAGTTAGTATACTTTTTAATGAGCTTGTTTAAGCTTACAAACGATTTTATCGAGCTTGAGCTTTAAAACAAACATTTTGAGCTCAAATAACTAATTTTTTTTTATTTGTAAATTGTCATAAACTTAAACGATTATAGAACTCGAGCTGGAACACTTAATAATTATCCGAGCCCGAACTCGAATATGGTTTTAAAAAGTTAATCGAGTTCGAGTCGAACTCGAACATACTTATTTTTTAAACGAGTCGAGTCGAGCATCAGGATATTCGAATTAACTTGGTTCGTCAACAGCTCTAGTTATAGAGGAGAATATGATCAAATTTGATAATGAATAAAATGAGTGAAATGAAAATAATGTTATGTGCACCATATAATGTATCTATACATATGCTAGATTTTATTATTTATATTTTACTAAAAGAATTTAAAGAATTAAATTTTTTACATGCATGATCCTTTTTAACGGAGATTTAACAATCGTTAGGGTAAAGGACTATTTACGTAACAAGTTTCAAATGAAAGGATCATCTATGTAATTAAATTAATTAAAGGACTAAATGTGCAATTCAGATCAAACTATAAGGACGATTTTTGAAATTTTCTCTATCTTTATAACATATATGCGCGTATATTATTTGGTTTGCAATTTTGAACCAAAACCGCAAGAACCGAACTAGTACCAAACCGGACTAGGACCGAATTACATGGTGCGGTTCATGGTTCCTGATTTTCCATTTATTGGTTCGCGGTCCGGTTCGGTGCGGATTTTCGGACCACGTACACCCGTAATCAAGGTAAGTATCTCTTTTTAAGGTTCTCTTAGTTTCAATCAAACATGTAACGCCCCAATTTTTCGTAAGTTCTAAATCTTAAAATATATAATTTAAACTGTTTAAGTTAGAAGGACTAACTGTGTAAAGTATTTTATGTTTATAGGACTTGCCATTTAATGAATTAGTTAGTAGAGGGGTATAAGGTGACAAGTGCCATAAGTTGAGGGGCTTAGATGAAATTAACAGTATAAAAACCCAGGTTCTGTATTATTCCAGCTTATTTCAAACACTGTATATTTCTAAATCACGTACTGAGCTTTTGAGTGAAATCAAGAAGGAAGAAAATCAAGCAATTCAAACTAGGGTTTCGATTTCTTAAGGTTGCTAGCTACTAATTAGTGTTCTTGAGGTATGATTAACACTCTATTCTTATTTAATTGATGAATTGAGGTGATTAGATTAAACCCTAAGTTCATGAAATTCATGAATTAGTGGTTTAATGAGTTATATATGATTCATACACATGATAAAACTATGTATGGTGTTTGAATATTGTTAATTTTATAAAAGAACTCATAATTTTGGGGTTATGAGTAAACTAATGATTTTAATCTTGTGTGATATTGTTAATTGGTGTTTTGATGAAATTAGAGATGATAATTATACATAAAAGGGTAGATGATGATGGTAATGATATAGATATATGTGAATATACACTAAGAAATGGTAATCTTAGTGTAAGTGATGGTTTTGATTTGTGAATGATAATGAACTACCCATTTATGTGTAATTAGTTAATAAAGTGTGTGAAACTTAACACTTGTATAACTTAATACAAGTAATGAATTGAAAGTTGAATGTGAAATTGATACTTGGCTACATGATTATGTGAATTAGGTGATAAAAGTGTGCAAGGTGTTATACGTGATCAATTAAGTGGGCTATTGCGAGGTAAGTTAATGGATGATGCTATCTTTCTTCAAGTAATGCTTGTTCCATTTACTTGGAAGGACCGGTAATGGATATGTCATTTACTTGATGAGTTATGATTATATACCGGGGTGTAGGCCCGAAGATGTTAATTCTTGCGGGAATTAGCATATGATATTATGGATCCTTAATATACGTATGTTGTGATTTGATATTGATTATCATTGATAGCCCATTGCTTACTAAGCTATATGCTTACTCGATTATGTTTATGTGTTTTTAGGTGAGCCAAGTGGGACCCAACGAGATTCGGGCAAGAGACCCGAGGGATGCTAATGGTGGAACTTGTTGCTTTGTCGGTAACAAGTTACTTCTCTTAATCATGCTCATGATATGTTGTTATACCCCTTTTATGAAGAAAACAAGGTTTTGACACTTGGTGTTGTAAATGTAAACCTTTTGGTCAAAGTCATAGATAACATGTTGAAAGTCAACGGATAGTATAGTCAATGAGCATGTTATGCTTGTTGATAGTTTTGAATGTGTAAATCTTGAATTTAAAGAATTATGATGTAAATATTATAATTATAATAGTTTCCATGGAACAATTGAGATTTTATAGTCTTAATGAGTTTTGATAGAAACATCAGCTTAGTTTGACTTAGAATAGTCAAAGGAAAGTGAATTGGGTGTTGGAATGGTGGTTATATGGGTTAAGACCCAAATGGGTCGTTAAAGTGCCCAAATGGGTCACTAATAGGTCTAGAGGTCAAAATGAGTTGTGATTATGGTATGACGAATGTTAAAGTGGCCTTAGGTTCTAAATGTAGTATTGAATGAGTGGTAAAAATGCTAGAACCTGAATGCACATGGTTTAGAACTTAGTATGTCAACGAAAACGAGTAAAAGTGGTCATTTTGGGGTCAACGGTCCAAATCATGATAAAACACGAATTTGCGAAAAGTGTAAATTGGGGAACTTTTGTATTGTCATTATACACGTGCCTGCAAATTTTCATGGTCATTGGACTTGTCATTTTCAAGATATGCACGATCGAATTTCGGAAGATGGTAAAATGGACAGCAGGCTTGATTCCCGGGGAATGGGAGTCATTCCTGGAGAATCCGACTCAAATTACTAACAGCATGCTTCATTCCTGGGGAATGGGAGTCATTCCTGGGGAATCTCTTATAAATTCAACATTTTCTTATTTAAATCCTTATTTGATCTAGGGAATTATACAACAAGTCTAAAATGTCATATTAAAACGTAGGACTTTACGAAATGAGTAAAAAAAAAATGTTCTAAATTTCGGAGTGTTTTAAGTTGGTATCAGAGCTTGGTTTAAGGGATTCGGGTATCCACCATTAGTGGGTACTTGATCTTAAGCCATTATTATTATTGTTGAGCATGATATTGAATTGTTATCTGTTTTGATTAATCTAATTATTTGATTTCTAAGACTTTTGACTCGAAATATCTTGTGGTAACTTTGGAAACATATAACTGGGATATGATAATTCGTGTGACTGGCCACCACAATAATTATCATATGGCAATTGTATGGAGCCAAGGAAGTTACAAGGTGTTAAGAAGATAAAGTCTTGGTAATAATTGTTGACTACTATGTGACTAGGTGCAGTTAAATTAGAAAGTAGACATTTTATTGATGAATATGTTTGTATCAAAAATATATTTTGTCTACTTTCAGTAATAAGATGAATGATCAAGAAGAAATAGAATTGACACTTGGGTCGCGTCCACGAGACAAAGCCCAGAATGTAAGAACTGGAGGTGATGATGCTAGACAAAGACCTCCAGCAGACGATGCTAGGTTATCTTTAACCGCCTTAAAAACTCTAATTTCAGCTGAAGTAGCAAAGGCTCAAGAGGCGTCCCTTCCCCTCTTATTGGGCCGTATTTCTGAAACCATTCGTGAGACTGTTGCCGATGAATTTCAAAGGTGAGATGATGAAAATGAAATTGATCTAGAAAGACCTCCTCGTGATGAAGGAAGAAATGAAGAAAGACCACTGACACTGGTTGTTCAACGGGTGGTACAAGATCGTGATGAAGATCGTAAGTTCAGTTATAAAGATTTTTCTGTTTGTAACCTGCCAGATTTTCAAGGTGAGATGGATCCAATTAAATGTCAAAGGTGGTTATCTGAAGTTGAAGGGGCATTTGCCACAGCAGAAGTCCCTAACCGATTGAAAGTGAGATATGCTTCTAATCTTCTTAAATCCCGTACTAAATTCTGGTGGGAAGTTCAATGTCGTACTTTAGGAGAGGAAGCTATTACAGTGATGACATGGGAAGAATTCAAAAAGATGTTTGTTGAAACTTATTCGCAGGATGCTGATTTAAATAGAATTCGCCGTGAGTTCCTTTCTATGGAACAAACGACTGAGTCGATAAACGAGCTGGTAGGAAATTTTCTGGATCGAGCCCAATTTTGTCCAGAATACATGGCAAATCCTAAATTACTTATGGATCACTTTCATACAATCCTGAAGAAAGAAATTCGACAGGTTGTCAATCCAAAGAAATGTAGTACTTTTTTCTGAAATGGTAGACGAAGCTCGATTTCATGAGCTAGAGTTAAAGGAGGAGAAAAGTTCTACAAAAAGAAAAGCTGAACCCACTTCTACTTCATCTAAGAAGTTTAGATCTGGTGGGAGTTTTAGAAAGGATGATCCAACTGAAATCCCAGAATGCAAGATATGCCATAAAAGGCATCGTGGGGAGTGTAAAGCCGGGACTCTAAATTGTTTTTCTTGTGAAAGGCCGGGACATTTTAGCAAAGATTGTCCCAATCCAATCAAAGTTTGTCATCATTGTCTGAAATCAGGACATATTCGACCTGATTATCCTGAATTGAAATCTCAACCTACTTCTTCTGCTCCTCGCAAGAATACTGAGAGGAAGACAGTGGAACCACCGATGCCTAGACACCGTTCCTTTCAGATTACTGCAGAAGAAGCACAACGAGCCCCCGATATGTTAACAGGTACCTTCTTTGTAAATCTTAAACCTGCATACATACTATTTGATTCGGGAGCTTCACGATCATTTGTGTCTGAAAAGTTTTGTCGATATTTCTCAATTCCTCTTACTGAGTTAGATGCTCCACTTGATGTGGAGGTTGCTGACGATAGAATTATTTTTGTGACCAATGTGTATAGAGGTTGTCAGTTAGTGATTAATAATGAAACCTTCATCATAAATTTAATCCCGATGCAAATGGGTGAGTTTGATGTAGTTGTGGGAATGGATTGGTTAGGTAAACATAACGCCATAATCCAATGTGAGAAAAAGATAATTCGGGTTAATTCGCCTAGTGGGGGAATGATAGATATTTATGGGGAGAAGAGAAAACCATCACTTTCTATTTGTACTTTTGCTCGGGCCAAACGCCATTTATCACATGGGTGTCAGGCTTTCTTGGCACATGTGATTGATACTCAGAAACAAACCCCCAAACTTACAGAAATCCTTGTTGTTAATGAATTTCCCGATGTTTTTCCCGACGAGCTACCGGGCATTCTGCCTGATAGGCAAGTCGAGTTCCGAATTGATTTGGTACCTAGAGCTACTCCTATTGCCAAAACACCTTATAGACTCGCCCCCTCTGAAATGCAAGAGTTGATGAAACAATTGCAAGAATTACTTGATAAAGGTTTTATTCGTCCGAGTAGTTCACCATGAGGTGCACCGATACTATTTGTTAAAAAGAAAGATGGCACCATGAGGATGTGTATTGATTATAGAGAGTTGAACAAGGTAACCATCAAGAATAGGTATCCCTTGCCTATGATTGATGACTTGTTTGACCAACTCCAGGGTGCTAGTTTCTTCTCGAAGATTGATTTACGTTCTGGTTATCACCAATTGAAAGTTCGAGAAGAAGATGTGTCTAAAACAGCTTTCAGGACAAGGTATGGCCATTATGAATTCGTGGTTATGCCTTTTGGTCTGACAAATGCTCCTGCCGCTTTTATGGATCTCATGAATCGAGTGTGCCGACCTATGCTCGATAAGTTTGTAATTGTATTCATAGATGATATTCTCATATATTCCAAATCTGCTGACGATCACAATGTTCATTTAAGGCAGGTATTACAAACTTTGAGAAATGAGAAACTCTATGCCAAGTTCTCCAAGTGTATATTTTGGCTTCGTAAGTTACAATTTATGGGTCATGTTGTTAATAACCAAGGTATTATTGTTGATCCTGCAAAGGTTGAGGCGGTGATGAAATGGGAACCTCCAACCAATGCAACAGAAGTTAGGAGTTTTCTGGGTTTAGCTGGTTATTACCGACGGTTTATCCAGGATTTCTCCAAGATTGCTACTCCTCTTACAAAGCTTACTCGTAAATATATTAAATATGAATGGAATGATGCAGCTGAGCAAGCTTTTCGTACTTTGAAATTTAAGCTTAGTCAAGCACCGGTCCTAGTACTTCCTGATGGTACTGAGGACATGGTAGTTTATTGTGATGCTTCACGTATTGGGTTAGGTTGTGTTCTGATGCAGAGAGGTAAAGTGATTGCTTATGCTTCTCGACAGTTGAAGGAACACGAGAAAGGGTATCCAACTCATGATTTGGAACTGGCAGCGGTTGTTTTTGCTTTAAAAATCTGGAGGCATTATCTTTATGGTGTAAAGTGTACCATATACACTGATCACAAAAGCCTCAAATATTTCTTTGATCAGCGTGATTTAAACATGAGACAAAGACGTTGGCTTGACTTGGTAAAGGATTATGACTGTGAAATTCTTTATCATCCAGGAAAGGCTAATGTTGTAGCTGATGCTCTCAGCCGAAAATCTATGCATCATGCTTTGATTGTCAAATCTCTTCGTATTACTATTATTCCTGAATTACTTGATCAAATTAAAGAAGTTCAACAAAATGCATGGCAAAAAGGTTTTTGGAGAGCCGAACGCATTAAGGGTCAAATTCCAAACATTGTTGATGATTCACGTGGGATTAAAACCCGTTATGGAAGAATCTGGATTCCGAATTCTCCGGAGTTAAAGAAATTATTACTTGATGAAGCTCATAAATCTAGATATTCCATTCATCCTGGTGCTACCAAAATGTACCATGATTTAAAAGTTGATTATTGGTGGCTTGGGATGAAGCGTGAAATTGTAAAATATGTCGAACAATGTCTAACGTGTTTGCAGGTTAAAGCAGAACATCAAAATCCGTTTGGTAAAATGCAACCGTTGGACATACATGTTTGGAAATGGGAGCACATTACCATGGACCTTATTACTAAATTGCCCAAAACCCAACGTCATCATGACACAATTTGGGTGATTGTTGATAGGTTGACAAAAAGTGCTTTATTCTTACCGATCAAGGAAACTTATACTTCAGAGGCACTTGCTGATTTGTACGTTAAAGAAGTTATAGCACGTCATGGTATGCCTATTTCTATTGTTTCTGATCGAGATAGCCGATTCACATCTAGATTCTGGAACAAATTTCAAGAAGATCTGGGTACTCGTGTTCATTTGAGTACTGCATACCATCCTCAAACTGATGGGCAGAGTGAAAGAACCATTCAAACCTTAGAAGACATGTTGAGGGCATGTGCCATTGACTTCGATGGTAGCTGGGATACTCACTTACCGTTAGTTGAGTTTTCTTATAATAATAGCTATCATGCAAGTATTGGAATGCCACCTTATCAAATGTTATATGGTAGAAAGTGTAGAACTCCAATCTGTTGGGGTGAAATTGGGCAGAGAGAACTGGGCAGTACTGACATTGTCCAGAAAACTACAGAGAAAATTGATCAAGTCAGAGAACGTTTGAAAATCGCCCAGGATCGACAAAAGTCTTATGCTGACAACCGAAGATGTCCAATTGAATTCCAAGTTGGAGATTTTGTTATGTTGAAAGTATCTCCATGGAAGGGTATCATACGATTCAGAAAACGAGGAAAGTTGAGTCCTCGATTCATTGGTCCCTTTAAAATTCTGGAAAAAGTTGGAAAGGTAGCTTATCGCCTTAAGCTGCCAAATGAACTAGCTGGAATTCATAGTACTTTTCACGTGTCCTATTTGAGGAAGTGTTTGGTTGATGAAGCCGCTTACGTGCCATTGGATGAAATTGAAATTAATGATCAGTTGAATTATGTTGAACAACCAGTGATGATTCTTGATGAAAAGATAAAGAAGTTGAGAAATAAAGAGATCAAATTGTTCAAAGTCCAATGGAAACACCGAAAGGGTTCAGAATTTACTTGGGAACCCGAGGAAGAAATTCTTCGTTACTATCCAGCCATACATCAAGAATGGATTGTGAGGACACAATCCTAAATAAGTGGGGGAGAGTTGTAACGCCCCAATTTTTCGTAAGTTCTAAATCTTAAAATATATAATTTAAACTGTTTAAGTTAGGATGACTAACTGTGTAAAGTATTTTATGTTTATAGGACTTGCCATTTAATGAATTAGTTAGTAGAGGGGTATAAGGTGACAAGTGTCATAAGTTGAGGGGCTTAGATGAAATTAACAGTATAAAAACCGAGGTTCTGTATTATTCCAGCTTATTTCAAACACTGTATATTTCTAAATCACGTACTGAGCTTTTGAGTGAAATCAAGAAGGAAGAAAATCAAGCAATTCAAACTAGGGTTTCGATTTCTTAAAGTTGCTAGCTACTAATTAGTGTTTTTGAGGTATGATTAACACTCTATTCTTGTTTAATTGATGAATTGAGGTGATTAGGTTAAACCCTAAGTTCATGAAATTCATAAATTAGTGGTTTAATGAGTTATATATGATTCATACACATGATAAAACTATGTATGGTGTTTGAATATTGTTAATTTTATAAAAGAACTCATAATTTTGGGGTTATGAGTAAACTAATGATTTTAATCTTGTGTGATATTGTTAATTGGTGTTTTGATGAAATTAGAGATGATAATTATACATAAAAGGGTAGTTGATGATGGTAATGATATAGATATATGTGAATATACACTAAGAAATGGTAATCTTAGTGTAAGTGATGGTTTTGATTTGTGAATGATAATGAACTACCCATTTATGTGTAATTAGTTAATAAAGTGTGTGAAACTTAACACTTGTATAACTTAATACAAGTAATGAATTGAAAGTTGAATGTGAAATTGATACTTGGCTACATGATTATGTGAATTAGGTGATAAAAGTGTGCAAGGTGTTATACGTGATCAATTAAGTGGGCTATTGCGAGGTAAGTTAATGGATGATGCTATCTTTCTTCAAGTAATGCTTGTTCCATTTACTTGGAAGGACCGGTAATGGATATGTCATTTACTTGATGAGTTATGATTATATACCGGGGTGTAGGCCCGAAGATGTTAATTCTTACGGGAATTAGCATATGATATTATGGATCCTTAATATACGTATGTTGTGATTTGATATTGATTATCATTGATAGCCCATTGCTTACTAAGCTATATGCTTACTCGATTATGTTTATGTGTTTTTAGGTGAGCCAAGTGGGACCCAACGAGATTCGGGCAAGAGACCCGAGGGATGCTAATGGTGGAACTTGTTGCTTTGTCGGTAACAAGTTACTTCTCTTAATCATGCTCATGATATGTTGTTATACCCCTTTTATGAAGATAACAAGGTTTTGACACTTGGTGTTGTAAATGTAAACCTTTTGGTCAAAGTCATAGATAACATGTTGAAAGTCAACGGATAGTATAGTCAATGAGCATGTTATGCTTGTTGATAGTTTTGAATGTGTAAATCTTGAATTTAAAGAATTATGATGTAAATATTATAATTATAATAGTTTCCATGGAACAATTGAGATTTTATAGTCTTAATGAGTTTTGATAGAAACATCAGCTTAGTTTGACTTAGAATAGTCAAAGGAAAGTGAATTGGGTGTTGGAATGGTGGTTATATGGGTTAAGACCCAAACGGGTCGTTAAAGTGCCCAAATGGGTCACTAATAGGTCTAGAGGTCAAAATGAGTTGTGATTATGGTATGACGAATGTTAAAGTGGCCTTAGGTTCTATATGTAGTATTGAATGAGTGGTAAAAATGCTAGAAACTGAATGCACATGGTTTAGAACTTAGTATGTCAACGAAAACGAGTAAAAGTGGTCATTTTAGGGTCAACGGTCCAAATCATGATAAAACACGAATTTGCGAAAAGTGGAAATTGTGGAACTTTTGTATTGTCATTATACACGTGCCTGCAAATTTTCATGGTCATTGGACTTGTCATTTTCAAGATATGCACGATCGAATTTCGGAAGATGGTAAAATGGACAGCAGGCTTGATTCCCGGGGAATGGGAGTCATTCCTGGGGAATCTGACTCAAATTACTAACAGCATGCTTCATTCCTGGGGAATGGGAATCATTCCTGGGGAATCATTCCTGGGGAATCATTCCTGGGGAATCTCTTATAAATTCAACATTTTCTTATTTAAATTCTTATTTGATCTAGGGAATTATACAACAAGTCTAAAATGTCATATTAAAACGTAGGACTTTACGAAATGAGTAAAAAAAAAATGTTCTAAATTTCGGGGTGTTTCAAAACAACTCAATTACAGTTCTGTATGTGACTGGTAAGACGTGTATTTTTACCATTTTTATATTACTTTTTAAATATATAAGATTGTTAAACCTAACTCAATATCATTAAGTTGACCATCATTAGAACATTATTCAATACAATTTTACCTTATATTCATTTTAACTCATGAACCGTGTATTACGACATTATAATTTTTTGTCGTGCATCGTACGGGTTTAACACTAGTATATATATATATCCTTTGGAATTAGTATAACTCTCGTATTCATCCAATTCACTAATTCGTTATAAATACTCATACATATTCCCTTCTATATAAATCAAAATTTCCGTTCATAAAACTTAAAAACACAAAGACCACCCCTCAAAGTAGACCCTCAGCTCAAACACTTACTTGATTATTTATTTATTGATTATAAGAAATCTTTACGTACCAAAGCATCCATCTTCCTATCCATATGACTAAAAGGTTGCTTAATTTGTGATTAAAAATAAAATAAAAATAAAACAGTACTTCTGGATGTTAAAAGAACGTGTAGTCAGTGGCGGATCCAGGAATTTGTGTTAAGGGGGCGAAAAAAATTGCAATGAAAATTGCAGTCTAAAACGAAACCAAAAAATGATAAGCAAAAACATCAAAAACTACATTTTACCCTAACAAAAGAGATGCATGCCTACAACGCTTAAACAACAGCAAAACCGCACACTTGAAGCACCAAAACAGCAGCTAAAATGGCAGCAAACAACAGCTATAATTGGCACCAAAACAACCTCTAAAATGGCAGCAAACTGCAGCAACAAAACAGCACTCAAACAGCAACAAAACTGCAAAAAAACAGCAGCTAAAAGCAGCACCAAACCAACAATTAATCATCACCGAAACAGCACCAAAACGACTAATTAACAGCAATAAATATAGGGTATAGATATATCTAATCAGCAGCAAGAAACAGCACCAAAACTACTAATTTACAACATTAAAATATAGGCTATAAATATATCAGATCAGCATCATTACAGCAGCAAAAATACAGCAGCAAAAATACAGCCTAAAAGCAGTTTTTACAAAAAACTGCCTTCATTTAGTTTTAGTATGTTAAACAAATTACATCCTACACTTTTCCTTTACGAAAACGTATCTTTTGGAAACGCTGAATTACATCTTTATCCTTAACATTGGCATTCTCTTTCAATTGCAGATATTACACAAGCATTCAAAAACTCCTCCCCAATACGATTGCGCAAATTAGACCCTTTCGTCACAAATGCCTCATTACCACCTTGGTGTCCAATATGATCTCTAAATAAGTAGCAACACAAGCAAAATGCTTTATCCGCCTTAACACTATACTCTATCCAATTACTATATTTATCGAACCAAGCTTTGACAAAAGCTCTTCCTCCCTTCGTTCTTGGAAAATCATGACCGCGTAGTTGACAAGGTCCTCTAAGCCAATATTGTCTCCTTATCTCATCTCTTTGATTAGGGTTATATTGCAAAATCCTTGGCCTATCATACGGATCCCATGGAAGATCATCCATTTCAACTATATTAATAGGCGTCGAAGAAGATGATTCTTTTCGTTGAGAATGTTTTCCATATCTATCAATAACAACAACATATTACCATATATTGACAAATAAGACATTACTAAATCAGAAAATACATAAAAGCAAAAACAAAACAAAAAATAATAATGATAAGAAAACAACAATAAAAGCTGCTGAGATTAATAAGTGAATATGAGAAAATTAAACAAGTTACAAATCAAAACATAAAAAAACAAATGTGGCAAGAATTAGAACATATAACAACTAGAACAACATGATTCTAACATTATATCTCATATATAGCATGAATTTTGCGGACCTAAATTAATTGAGTGAATAAATTACCTGATTTAAATCGTGAAAAAAATTGTTGAGACTTGAGAATTAGATGTAGCAAACAAACTGAGATAATGTGAAAGTTAGAGAGTATTCAACGATTCACATTGTTAACCTCGATTTGAGATTTGAGATTAAAGATGAAGTAGAATTTATCAAAATTGCTTTATGCCGTTTGCCGTATACATGAAGTCTGCAACGAATAGATAATACAGACAAAATAAAAAGAGTTTTTTAAGCACAACATACTAATACTAATTGGGATTACCAACTAATGAATGGATGCTGGACGTTTGATCATGTTGGGCTGGGGCTCAATTATATTTGGGATGGGGGCTAAACTATTATTGGGCTGAGGGCAGAGTCCAAAAAATTGATAAATTTACCTTGCAATTTGTTGGGCCATAAAGGGCATCTGACCCCCTTGCCCTTAACAAGCACCGCCTCTACGTGTAGTCGATACGACCACAAGCAAATGGTCTTGTCAATTGTTAAGTTTTATGACCGGAAAAGTTGTTTTATAATACAGGCAAATATGAGTATAATTGTTAAGTTACATGTACACTTTCCTTTTTTAGCATTGACAAAAACGGAAACTTTTCTATTTTGGCTGTACCCAAAAAGAAAAGTTTACATATAATAGACAATATTTATAAATTCTACACATACAATAGTAGTTTTTAAAGTTCGACTTATACAATAATAAAATGTGTAAAGTTTAATACATTACGAAACAATAAACCCTATAATAAGTAAAAGGGTTTAATGTCTGTAAATGCATCGAACTTGTCACAAAATCCTTTAGTATGCATCCATGTTTCAAATGTTCTATTGTATGCTTTGTAGTGACTAATCACTTCTATTGTATGTAGTCATTAACCGGAAACCGAATTTTTACATATGTGGCACCAGTTAATCCTCTTTTGCCCACGTCGTATGCCACATAAATGCCAACGGGTCAACGTAAATGTATCAAACTTTTTGTAAATGTATCAAACTTCAAAATTCAATTTTTTCATGGACCAATAAATAATTAATTATTTTCTTATTTGTTCCATTTTAAATTAAGAAAAGATGGACGGTCACTTATATCACATTTTATTATAGTACTATACAACGAAGGAGTATAATAGTCAGAAAAGTTTCATAACACATTCATGGGTCTCGCCGTCAACCACCGCCCCCAAACACCGACTCTAATAAATAACCGGCCAAATCACTCATCGGCAGCAGATCGGTACTCATAATCACACCTCTAACCAATCAACAAACTTATACATACATACAATTAGTATATACGCTAGAACAAGTAGTTATGGACTCGCCGGAGCATCGCCGAAGCACGTAAACGGTTATTGAAAACGATCAACTTCTGTCGGTTTCCGTATCTAAGATCTATTCTATATTTGTTCAAAGCTTAACCCCATTTATCCCAAGCCACAATCATCGCCGCCCCCTCACCACCATCTTCTCCGACGTGTAGATCTAATATCATATCTGAAATACGGATCTGATTTCATCTCGTTCTCCGGCCGAAATATAGATCAGCTATCGGTGTTCTTCTTCTGCCATCGTTCACTCGTTCTCTATCTCCGGCCGTCGATCTCCTTCTCCTTCTCCGGTTGCTACAGTTACTTTAGATCTCATTTGAAAGTTAGGTGTTATTTTTATTTTTTTTCAGATCTTGAGGTAATATTTGATAATTAATGATGGTTAGTGGTTTGAATGACGATAGTTCAATTTTAAGACGGATATAAAATGCAAATGGAAGATGATTTGGTGTTTTTTTTGGTTTTGAATCAATTTGGGAGATTTTTATGAGCAATTTGGGGAGTACTTTGGTCAACTATTGTTGGTGATAACTGATAAGATGACGATGATGATGATGTTGTTGTAGATGATGATGATTGATGATATAACTAATATTCTTAAAGCTTAAAAAAATTAAAAAAAGAAAAAGAGAAAAACAAAGAAAGGGTTTACAGGAAAAACCAGAAAGTGAAAATGGAAAAATTTGAAATAAAATGACTTAACAATGAAAATGTATTCAACTATTTAGTGACATGGCACCCTCTCAAGCCACGTAATCAGGTTATGACTGGTTACCGGTACTTTCGGTTAATGACTACATACAATAGGAGTGATTAGTCACTACAATACACACAATAGAACATTTGAAACATAGATGCATATTAAAGGATTTTGTGACAAATTCGATGCATTTACAGACATTAAGCCCTAAGTAAAAGATATGATCGATAGCGAATTTTATTTCATAGTCACACATACTTCAAAGGTTTACACTAGAAATTGGTAGACGTTCCAACATAACATGAACCTACACACATATATCTTAATTTTAAAGCAACATCGTGAAACCATTTGGCCAAGTCGTACAAGATTACCCATAGAGGCGCCCATCGAGCAACCTTTGAGACGGAACAGCAATGAGTGGTTTTATTTTCCTTAATGTAATGCCAAATTTTTCGGTAAAGTCATGCTCTTCACCCTTGGGTAAGCTCCAGTCAAACGAGTGCAGGAGGGAAGCCACAGTAAACATTAGCATCTTCTCGGCCATTGGAACACCTGCACACAACCTTCTCCCTGATCCAAATGGGAAAAATTTCACATTGTTTCCATTGTAATCCCATTTTTTTGTTAAGAACCTTTCGGGTTTGAATTCCAAGGGAGTCTCCCAATATCGAGGATCTCGATGGATTGACCAAACATTAAGAAAGACTGTACTACCCTTTGGAATGGTATATCCACCTACCATGCAGTCCTTGCTAGGTGATCTTGGGATTAGAAAAGGAACTGTAGGATACAACCGCAATGTTTCCTTAATGGTTGCATCTAGGTATTGTAGTTTTGGAAGATGAAATTCTTCAACCATTTTGTTTTGTCCTACGACCTCTGTTAATTCTTCTTGAACTCTTTTCATTACTTTATGATTTTGCATAACATTTGCCATAACCCATTCTATGACGGTTGCTGTGGTTTCTGATCCCGCAATCAAAAAATCCTGATACGAAAAAATAGTTACAAAAGTTAATTTTGTTGGATCTATATATGTATTTATATTATGTTACACACAAATAAGAATTATGTCACATACCGAAAGAATTGCCTTTATTTCAGTCATGTTGAGTGATGTTTCATCCTTGGGGTCTTTGTGATCTAATAAGACCTGCAAAACGTCTTTTTCTCCTTCATGCTGCGTTTTGGAGTTGCATTCTACTCTATATTTAATGCGGCTGGTGTAAATTTGATCCAAATCCTTAAGTTCTTTTTTCATGTCCCGCTTGACACGTTGTAGATCAAATCTTGCGAGACTGGGAAAGAAATCGGACAAATTCGCCCGTCGTTGTATATCAACCAGGTTTGTAGCTATCATATCTACCTCGGCTGCAAGATTGCCATATTTTGCCTCTTTACCAGATGTGTCTCCCCAAAGCATTCTTGTCAGGAGATTCGACTCTGCAGAGAATGCAATCTCCCGAACGTTGACCTTGGTACCAATTTGACTAAAAACATGTTTGATCATTTTTTTAACTTCATCAAAACAACGATTTCCTTCGAGATTCTTGTTGCGTAGAATCTCATGAACAAATATCTTACGACGCCTACGCCAGTTTGAGTTGTTGTTGGAAAACACTACATCTTGGCCTAGGTAACTTAGCTCCGTGATAGCGACAGATTGGTCGCGATTAGAAAAGAACTCATCTAGGTCATGAACCACCACCTTTGCCAACTCCGCGGTGTTTACCACAACAAGAAGTTTGCTTCCTAAATGCAACTTGAAGATGGGCCCGTATGTTTGAGCGATGTTGGTGAGCTGTGTATGCAAGTTGGGACGAATAAACGGAAGGTACCCAATGATCGGTAAAGAACGGGGACCTGGTGGTAGTGGTGGACCATTTGAGGTTTTATAAGGTTTAAGTTTTTGCCATAAAATAGCCAAGATCAGTATTAAAAGGCTGACAGCGACCATTGTAAGCTCGTTGTTGTTATTGCTCACTTCCCACAAGTTCCATGCCATTTTTAGAAATGATGGAATGGAATGTGAGTACAATATTACTTCTCCATGCGTGCCTTTATAGCCAACTATTTTCATGTATGTTTTTAAATTATATTTTATTTTATGCTATAAGGAGAATTGTGTTTATTGAACTACCATATATTTGTTTTTAGTATGATATACAGTTTTCTAAATAAAAATATTCTAAATACACAAGTACACAACAAAATTGTCGTCATAAGTACGGAGTATTAATGAAATATACGCCTGCCAAAATTGACTTTAACAACTATTAATTTAATGAAAAATACATTTAAAGCATAAGTTTATTGGAGGGGCATGTTAGATATTTCTCATTTCCTTTATTAAGTTTAAGAAAAAGTTTGAGAAAAAAAGAAGATAATGGCTTAATAAGTGTTTTAAATTTAAATAATGCATGATACTGAATAAATCATCAAATCAGAAAGTCGAAACATTCCTTCACTCCGCTCTGCTCTACTCAACTCATAAGAGCATTCCCAACCGTGGTTTAATCACTTCTCAACCAGTTGTACCACATCAGCACCACATCAGCTTTTCACCAACTGATTCAAAACTTATTCGTCCCTACCAACAGTTTAACTACTTCCAAACCACTTTATTTTCATTTTAATTATTTAATACAAAACAAATTAAAATAAAACACATTTTATTAAATTAAAATTAAACATTACATAAAATTAAAATAAAACATTACTTTTCCTAAAAAAAATATACAATAATTAAAACACACATTACTTTTCCTAAAAAAAGAAATACAATAATTAAAACACACTAAAATAATTTATTCGGATCCGGATTCTTCGTCGTCGGCTTCGTCTTCGTCGTTCGGATCGGTTGCACGTGGCGGAAACATTTTTTCGTACTATTCCACCACATTCTTGCGAGCATTGCGAATCAAATCTTTTTCTCTTTTAGTTTTATTTTTTTGAAATGATAAAAATTTCAAGGCTTTGAAGGCTAATATTTTTGTCGAATTTTCCTTGATGGTGTGAATTGCTTCGGTTTGCGCGAGCGCGCTCCTTTTAACCTCTACATACGCTTCGAATTTTTCGGTTGATGCGCGGGATGAAGATGTAGCCGCGTCTGATGAAGATGATTTTTTTTGAGCTTTTCTACCCGATGGATGACGAATCGGGTCCGACCGAAATAAGTGTTGCATATTAAGCTCAAGGGTGGAGGTTCCGGATTACACGGTTGGACCCGTTTCGGGTTCAAGATCGATGGGTTGCGAGTCGTGCTCGAACGTACGTTTGTTGCCCATTGCTCCTTTTTTTTGAAAAAACTTCGGATAATGTTTCAAAATATTCCAACACGCCTCGTAAATAAATGCACATCCATTCTCTTGTTGTGCAAAGTGGGTTCGGGTGGCGATTAAAATGTCGTTATCGCTCGCGCCACTTTGGGGTCGCACTTCGGTGTAGTGTTTGTGAAGGGCGTTGAACTTTTTCATGTCGGGTGCAATCTTGTTCCACTTCCCGTTTAGTTGACTATAATTACGTTTTTCGGTCATGCATGCATTATAGTCACGAACGACTTTTTTCCAAAAGCTTTCGTGAGATTGGTTTCGGCCGATGACACCATTTTCGGAACAATGTATCCACCGTTCGCACAAAATGCGCTTTTCTTCGACGGTTCACCGAACTTGCTTTCTTTTTCCTTTATTGTCAGTTTGGGTTTCGCCTTCGCCTTCGGGTTGGGTTTTGGGTACGGACTCGTCAACGTGGGTATTTTTGTTGGCCTCGTCGGAGGAGTCTTGGATTTCGGTTTGCATTTGTTGGTATGGGTTTAAAGAGTGTTGATGCAAAAGGTTTGTGTAGTATGGTTGTGGTTGTGGATATTGTTGTTGTTGTGGGATAGGGTAGAATGCTTTTTGCGGGTGTTGTTGATAAAATGATTGTGAATACGGGTTTGTCGAAAAAAGTTCTACGAGATGTCCGGAGCCGGTTGGTTGAGATAGAGATTGAGAGTTTGATTGCGTGGAAGAAGAACCGCAGGGTGAATGCGTGTAACACCCGCCAAATTAGGACTAGTAATTAGTGTCTAATCGTACGTTAATACATGTAATTAATTCTATGTTAGGCTAATTAATGTATCGAATTATATATATTGTTGAATATATACGAAAATGCGATTTATTAAATCGTATGCAATTTAAATCGAATGTATTTCGATTCCATAAATACGGACGTTGGTGACACAATTTATATTTAAGTATAAAACATTGTTTGAAAACATTACTGGGTCCAAACTACTGTTTAAATTATATTCCCAAAGTTGTCCCGCTTCGTACAATTAAAACTTACCTAATTAACAACAAAATACGCAAATTATTTAAATCACATTTTAATATCTTTAAATTATTACATAATTGGTAAAACAATTTAATTGAATTATTAAACAAAATTCGTATTTTAAAATGAATAATTAACGCGGGAAATATTTATTAAAACGTTAAATGACGGAGAAAACGAACACCACGCGAAGCGCGGGGCGAAGACTGAAAAGTGGAGATAACCTCCACCTCCCATCTTTTTCCCTCATTTTTCTCATCTCTCTCTCTCTCTCTCTCTCTCTCTCTCTCTCTCTCTCTCTCTCTCTCTCTCTCTCTCTCTCTCTCTCTCTCTCTCTCTCTTACTCTCCTTTTATCTCTTTTCTCCAAAACCACCACATTCACTAAAATCGCAAAATAACACCCTTATACGCACTCGGATCACCAAGATTTTTAGAGATTCACGACCACCTCGCAACGATCTACACTTCTATCTTTCCGGATTTCCATTTCGCCACTTGTAATTTTCCGACAAAATCCCGAAAACTCTCGATTCTTAGTATTTTCACTTGTTAGTGTTTATATAACTTATATATGTCCATTACAAAGAGTAGAACATGATTTCATAGCTTAAAAACGAGTTTAAATTGGGTTTTGGCCGGAAAAATCTCGACAGCCGAAACTTTCTGGGCTGATGTTCTTCAATGCGACACAAGCCTTGTGTCGCATGTTATGTCGTATTTTGCCAGTTATGTCGCATCTTGTGTCGTATGAAGCCAGTTATGTCGTATCCCATGCGACACTATATTGTGTCGTACCTTATGTCGCAAACACTATACGACACAACCCCTATGTCGCTGTTGAATCAGCATCTCGAATCTATACGACACAACCCTTGTGTCGTATAGGTATTGTGTCGCATTCCTATGCGACACAACCCTTGTGTCGCATGACAAACTTTTGTGTCGCATGATTGTGTCGCATAAAACAGCAGGTTTTCAAACTAAAATTTCACTAAGTGTCGAACCTATATAACCTCAAACACTTATACGATACGACTTATAAAACACATTGGAACACACTTGTAAGTGCAAAACACCAATAACATGATAATAATACTTAAAGTTATTATTTCAAATCCATCACCAACGAGCCGTACACGTTTTCAAACACTTAACAAATCAACCAAATCGTAGTAATTTGGACATATATATAGTTGTGTAACAACTACAAGGGTGATCTTTTGAGATACCCAATCATGTTTATAACCATCGCGTGTCGTGGGCACCCTCAGGTTACAAGTCTTTGGACTTCATTACTCGGCTAATCAACTCAAGTTTATTAAGTTAAACTCACTAGACTCAGGTGAGTCTCATAGCCCCTCTTTTTACTGTTTTACTCAGGGGTGTGATATATTGCTCATTTTAACATGTGAACGCAAGTACAAACATTTCATATACTACATGAGTTTTTCACAACTAATCATTTAAAGTCCTCCGTCAGCATAGTTGTTAATACGTTGTAGCGTGAATATTAGTATATGGTACCATATAGGATTGACCCTCCTCGTTCGGGTTAGCAAGCACTAACCGGGTAAACGAACGTACTAATATTTGGGAAGACGAATGTTGATTAGGCATTCGTGGAGGCACCTCGCCCGGAATTCTCTATAGGGGACCCGGCCCTCGAGTTAAGCTCAACTATGTGCTCATGGCTGTATACATATACATTATCAATTGCTGGATGCAATTCAATCATTATTAAATATTGCGGTTCACACTATATTACTTGATTTCAAACCTGTGAGCTCACCAGCTTTAGCTGACCCATTTAGCATGTATCGCAGGTACCAAGCAGTAGATTGCTTCGGCTTCAGGACTTTTAGCTCGATTTAGCATACAGACGATTGAGATTTTCTTGCATTAGTATATTTTGTATAAGTACTTATGTACTGAAATCTCCTTTTATTTAAACTCGAGCTATGTAAAGCTATAAATGTTGTAAACATTTCAATATTAATATACTTTGTTAAAACGACGCATATAGAGTCGTTTACTATATATCTTTGTGCTTTGTTATTAATTAGTAACACCCAAATCGTGCTTCCGCAAATCACTAAATTTGGGGGTGTTACAATGCGTGTTCGGATTTGGTGTGGGAAAATTAGCATTGATCAAATTGTTCATCATATCTTGGGATATTTAGTGGGATGAAGATGTATTTTTGTTTTTGTTTTTAGGCATTGTTGATGATTTTTTGTGAAAATTAATGTGTAAAAATTGTATGTAGAATGGGTGTAGTTTTTTTGGTGTAAAAATGAGTAGTGTGAAGTGGGTATATATATATGAAAGTGGGAGTTTTTGTGGTGAAATAGAGTAGTGTAAAGGTTGTATATATATATATGAAAGGGGTAGTGGAAAGTTGAAGTTTGAGTGGTTAAAATTTGAATTTTTTTTTTTGTCCGTTGATGTCACATACGCTCCCCAACCATTTTACACATTAATTTTTTTTTTTTTTTTACAAACGGTCGCCTGAAACAAAAAAAAAATGTTTAAATATTCGCTGGGTCCCATGATTTTTGAGGCGATTTGGAACTGATTACAACCGGATATCCGGTTACAACCGGATATCCGGTTACAACCGGTTTTGGATCCTAACCGGTTTGTAACCAGTTTGCGTTGGCACCCCATGGACGAATCGCTTGGCAACCGGTTGCCGTTGGCACCCCTCTAATAAACTTGAACTATAATTAAAACTCCTTCCGACGTCCCATTTGAAATATCCACATTACTATTTTAAGATGTCTCATTATAAGTGTTCACTTTGATATTTAACCAATAAAAAAGACTTTAGTGGGTAAATTTAATATTTAATTGGTGAAAAATGTAGTTAATGGAAAAGCGTAAAACTACGTGTAAAGTTAAATTGGACATTTTAAATGAGACATAGTGAGTAATAATATTGTCAAGAGGTAAATTTGTCATTCACATACATCACATCACATCTATTATATAAACTCCGTTGGCAAACAACACTTTCCACATCCAATGAATACGACTTCTTACAATACCTATTCAATTTCCAAATTTACCCTCGTTATAATAATAGTTTTCATTTCACTCAATTTCACTATCTCATTCGCCTCACCACCTCGCCCATTTAACAAAGTCTATGTATTCGGCGACTCTTATACAGACACGGGAAACAACAACGACTCAACCGGACCAGCCGTCTTTCGACATATCTCAAAACTCCCTTACGGCAAAAAATTCTTCCACCAAGCCACAAACCGATACTCAGACGTCCGTATTTTCATCGATTATATAGGGGCCCATTATATAGCCGGATCACTAAACTCACCTTACTTTCCACCTTATCTTAACAAATCCGCAGACACTACTCATGGTGTCAACTTCGCTGTTGGTGGCTGTACCGCCATTCCTTACTCGTATTTTGTTAAAATTAATGCCACACTAAATACAGTCCCCCAATCGCTTTTAACACAACTTTCTTGGTTCAATGATCACATCAATGGTTCAGGATGTAAAGACGCGGTTTCTACTCCAAAAAAATGTAAGGCCGTCTTTGAAAGTGCACTAGTCTGGCTAGGCGAGATTTCCGCAAATGATTATAATATTCAGAATCTGGCTATATATTACCAAATAAAATTTTTAGAAGAGATGTTAAAAATGGGTGCTAAACATGTTGTGGTACAAGGATTGTCTACAACTGGATGTTTCCCGGTGGCGTTCGCAATGAGGCCCCTACCAACTGACCGTGATGAGATTGGTTGTGTAACAAGCAAGAACAAAGAAAGTTTCGACCATAATATGAGATTTCAAGAAAATTTAAATAGTCTACGAAAGAAGTTTCCCGATACAAAAATTGTGTACGGTGATGATTGGCATGCATACCGTGAGCTTTATCGGAATCCTCAAAAATATGGTTTCATCGAGCGTTTCAGGTTTCAAACGTGTTGTGGTTTAAGAGGTGCTCCTCATGGGTTAGACTTCATGAGAACGTGTGGTGCGGAGGGGACGATATCATGCAAGCATCCGTCGCGATATATGAGTTGGGATGGGTTACATGTGACGCAAGGGTTGAGTAAGAAGGTTTCCGATTTGTTTATTGGCGGTTCGTTTGCTCAACCATCATTCCCGTATCTTTTGAAGAAGGCTGCTGAATCAAAAGCATGATGATATGTACATCATACGCGGATTTTTATTTATTTATTATCAACAATTATTAAAGAAATAAATATCTCTTGAATGTATTGAGTTTACAATTTTTACTATATTCTAGGGTTTATATTTTGGTTATGTATCGAACTTTACACATTTTACTATTGTATGTATCAAACTTTAAAACCTCCTATTGTATGTATTCAACTTTGACCTTAAATATCTTTGTTTTGTGTTATATAATACTTTATGAAAATTATACCAATGGAAATACATTCAAAACTCAATACATTCATATATTTTGCATCAAGTATTATATAACACAAACAACAATATGTAAGGTCAAAGTTAAAAAAAAAACGACTTAAAAAGTCAAAACCGGACACTTATTCTGGGACGGATGGAGTATTACCTTTCCATCTATAATTGGCTCATAGTGTAACTATTAACGGTTCAAAAGTTATGTCTTTTCCAGAACTACTCATCACAAATGTTTTACAAGATATATATAGAAGTTGAAGTTAAAAATTAAACATAATATATTAATTAGTTTATAGTTTTATAATGACAATATCAATGGGAATTTAATTGATGTAGGGGTATGTTAGTCATTTATAATTTTTAAAAAAGCTCTTAGTAATTGCAGGGGTAAAATAGTAATTTTCATCTAAAAAATAACATCACAAATGCTTTATATAATAGTATAGATATATAGAAGTTGAAGTACGTTAAAATTAAATCGAATATATTAATTAGTTTATGGTTTTATAATGATAGTATTAATGAGAATTTAATAGATTAGGGGTATGTTAGTCAAATTTATATATATTTTTTAAAAAGCTCCTAGGTAATTGTAGGGGTAAAATAGTAATTTATATCTTAAAAAAAATTACAAATGCTTTATATAATGAGTAATGCTAAAGAGACCTAATTACACAGACCTAAAAGTAGACCTAATTTTCTGATTGGTTGAATTGTTTCTCTCTCCTAATCTCATCCAATCAATATTTTAAACCTACCAATCACATCTTTAGGTCATTATTTAGTCTCACAAATTTAGGTCTCTCAATCATTTTCCTTATATAATAGTATAGATTGCTTAATCAACGCATAGATTTATCAAGGAATATGCTAACTATACAACTTAGGACTATAGTTAAGTACACCAATTTTTAACTTAATTCCATAAATATAAGAGATAATACACAAATATGTCACTATAATTTACAAAAATGTTCATCTAGGTTACTAAACTTTAAAAATGTTCAATTGGATCAGTATACTTGTTGATTGGTGTCATCCCGCCTATTTTGCTTAATTTCGGTTAAAATAGTAGTGACCAGATTGAACATTCTTAAGTTTAGTTTTTTTTTTAGAAAGACAAACCTACACTAACTACTCACGATTATTATATACAACCACGAATATTTACAAATTGCCTCCCATGAGGCTTGAACCCACTACCATTAGATTGAAAGGTTCCACTCATACCGCTAGGCCATTGGCCCTTTAGTACATTTTGAAGTTTGTTAAATGACGTCATCTTGGCTATATCAACTATGTCTAAAGTTTGGTAACCTAATTGAATATATTTTTAAGTACTGTAACCCAATTGAACATTTTTAAAGTTTGGTAACCCAAATAAACATTTTCCCAAAGTATAGTGACATATTTGTGTATTATCCCTAATTATAACTTACAATTATCATGAATTAAAAATCCTTACTAAATTTAAATAAGGAAACTTAATATTTTAAAGAAATGTTTATACTTTGTAATTGATTCAATCGAATTTAAAATTTAAAATATATTAATTTTAACCGTAGCTCTAAAAGGCACGTTTAGCGTTCTCCATTTATTAATAAGGTTTTGTAATACATACTCTTAATCATAGTTGTTAAGATCCCGATCTTGATCTTAAGATCTTACAATTTTACGATCCCCGTGAACGAAAACGATCCCGATCTTACATACGATCTTAAAATCATAGGATCTGCTTAGGAACTCAATCTTATGTCGATTTGAGCATTGGATCTTACGATCTCGACCCGATCTGATCTTACTTAACATGAATCTATGAGTTAACAAAATATAAATTAGTTGATTTTTGTCCAATAAAAGGTTAAAGGTTTATCATTTAATCAATTACTACACGTAAAATTACTCAATTCTTAAACTAAAATAGTTTATCACGTGAAAATCTATATCTTTAATAACAAATATAGTAATCTAAGTCGCTATGATAAGTATGAATTGAAAATCTCACATCATTTATTTTTGGGAGTTGATAAATACAACATTAAATTTGTTTCATACACCATTCTGTACAAGACTTAAAGCTCACAGTACAAGTGTACTACAACATAATATTGGTGTTTGAATTAAATTATTTGTTGTATTTATCAGCTCCCTTTATTTTTGTACATGTTAAAGCGTATTCCATCTATGCTAATCAATTTTAAGGACTTTGTTAATGACTGTCATTAAAAAATTGGGATAATGTTTCAAAAAATATACTACGTATTAAAATTAGCACATTGATATTTCATTCATCAAAATTAAAGTTCTATTGTGTTTTTAAAACTTTCTTTTAATGTCAAAAATACGTATAGATCACCGGCAACCTAGACATTATACTTCTATACATTTGTGGTTGATTCATTATTCAAGGGTAAAGTTACGAATTATTTACTCTAAATTTTTTGAAGATGTATAAATTATTTATACCTCATCCAATATTCAAGGGTCAAATCAATGTTCAAGGCAATATTAAGTATCATTTTGATATATGTACAGTATTGATGTTTGTCTGAAAGTTTTATCAACGATATTGAGTTTTATAATCCATGGAGTGATGTTTGAATAAGTGGTAAGTTTTGCTTTATGAGGTTGTATCATACAAAATGTTAAGTTGGATCTTATGAAGAGATTATTAGTATAGCCAGGTTGTGTTTTTTAAATGTATATATAATAAGTGTTTGGATGTCATAGACATGATATCAGAGAATGGCTATAGAAAGGGAGGTGATAAATACAACATGAATTTTGATTCAAAAAATAGAATTGTACATTAACATGTTGTACTGTATGCATTAATTGTGTAAAAGTGTGTTGTATGAATGAAAATATATGTTGTATTTATCGACACTCCTATAGAAAGTAGGTACTTGTTTTACTTTGGTTGATAAATTTTTGCCTTTTTTCATTAAAAAAAAAACAGAAAAGAAAAAAGTAAAAAATTATGTGGAGATGCTTCATGCTTTGTCTCTATCACTAAGTTGGATCTTATGAAGAGATTATAAGACTCCTGTCCTGTAGTCTAAAAACAATAATAAAATATAAATAATGTCGTCACTTCTTAATTTAACTACTACTCCTTTGGAGCTAAGCGTCGGAGATTCGGAGAATAATCCAAATCTATATTCATTTACCTTCACTTTTACATAATGTACGTTTGACTATTCATTCAACTATGCCACCTGTAAAAATACAAAAGCTCTATAAAAGTACAAAAGTTCAACAAGTTGAAAATTGATTGAAAAGTAATACACGATAGTTGACGACATGCACTACTCTACTAGGAATACGTAAATAACCAAAACTTTAGTTTCGGTCGTCACCACTCGCGGGGCTGTTCATAAAATTTATTTTATAATTGACACCCGATAAGGTAGCAAAATTAGATAAATTGTCACCGGAAATAACATTGCGAGATGTAACAATTGAGTTATGTGATAACATTTTTCAACACGGGCAACAACTTAAGCTTCACTGATGCTTGAATATAGTCATTCTACAAGGGGAAAAAATTAAAAAGAATTGAAATTAAAGAAATCATCATATAAATAAAGATTGATGATCATAGGGGAAGGGGACATTTGAGGAGGAGGAGGAGAAGATTTAATTGTGGACATTAGATGATCTTTTGGGTTAGATCAATGGTTATAAGGGATGACAACTTTGTAATTAGTTTCAAAAATAAGGGTTATAGTTAACAAAAACAACATAACATAAAATTTCACCCTACACCCCTTCCACTTATTAAATTTTTACATTTTAATCTTTCCACTTTTTTTCTCCCTCTCCTACCTTCTTCTTCTCCAAACCCCACCAACCACCACCCCCTCACCTGCTGCCGCTAGCCACCGTCGGCCACCACCAGCCGCCGCAGGTGGCCTTCGGAATTTTTTTTTCATTTTTTTTTGAAAATAAAAAAAAATTCAAAATCTTTTTTTTTAAATAAAAAAAAATTTCACATTTTTTTTTTCTAAAACTTTTTCCAAATTTTTTTTGTTATATATAGTATCCCTTTTTCTACTGCATTTTGAATAAAACTATAAACTTTTTTCAGTGTATTTTGTATATTATTGTTAATTAACTAAAACTTTTTATATATTTTACTGCATCTTCTATACACGATGTTAGCAAAGTGCTATACAAATGGATAATATGTATAATATAAAATGCTCGTAAATAGAGAACAATATTTCCTAAATGAATTATATGCAAAATGCAGTAAAAACAACAATATGTAGTATACTTTTTTTAAAAATGTAATACAAATAGATAATATGTATAATATAAAATGCAGTGAATAACAAACAATATCTAATAAATGAAATATATGCAAAATGCAGTAATAATAATAAAATGCAATATAATTTTAACAAAATACAGTACAAAATAGATTATGTATAACTTAAAATGAAGTAGAAAACAAGCAATATTTATTAGATCGAGATGTATAAATAAAATGTAGTAAAATCATCAAAAGGATAATGTGTATAATACAAAAATACATTAAAAATGAACAATATCTACTAAACATATATATACAAAATGCAATAAAAATAATAAAATGCAGTATAATTTTAACAAAATGCAGTACAAAGTAATCATATGTAAAAAAAAGTATGAAAAAAAAATTATGAATTTTTTTTCCTTAAAAAAAATTTAAATTATAAAAAAAAAAAAATCCGGCAGGTGGCGGCGGTAGCTGGCAAAGGGTGGCAGCTGGCGGCAGCAGCTAGTGGTGGGTGGTGGTGGGTGATGGAGGGGAGGGGGTGAGGAGTGTACAATATTAAAAAGGTAGAGGAGATAAAAATGAAACTTTGGCATGTGACATGTGGCACTTTTTTAGTGGAGGAATTTCTTCTCATCCTTCTCTTCAAAAGATACATTCTCCTCTGAACCTCATCCATAAATAAATCATATCTTATCATATTAAAAGAAATAATTTACTACTATTAAATGTGGTGGAATTATATAATCATTTCCTTGATTACAAATAATCAAATATATATAATATATATATACTAGCAGCATACCCGTGCAAAGCAGTAAATAATTATTTTAACTTCATGTTTGAAAAATCCGTTGATTTTATTATTCAATTCGGATTAAAAATTTCGTATATCATAATATAATAATATGGTGTCAATATTATTAATATCTACATATAATACTATATCATCCAAGTATATTATGACATCAAATTTAATAAAAAATTTATATATGTAGCAATTTAAATAATTGTTTCAATTATAGAGTTTCTGGCAGATAAACTACAATTATTATAGGGTATAAAAAATGAAAAATGTTGTTTACTTCTAGTGATTTTCTATTTTTGTCTAGCATTGAATTAATGGTCAATCAATTTGATTTAATTAACTTCTATGATTATGTTTGTAAGGCAATTTAGGCAAGAACTATTATTGAATTTAATATTAAGACAAAAAGTTTCATTATATATAAGTATAGATAGATAGAACGGCCGTTTGAAAAATGCAGTTATATAATTAATTTGTAAGTATCCAAATACATTAATATTGTTAACTTAAATGTGCAATTATCAATGAAAAAAATAGAAACATAAACCAAACTTCTTTGCAAGCGACATTGGTTGTGTTGTAGATGGTTTTGTTGCGTTTGTTGCAAATCAAGATCTTTAAATAATATGTTTTTCCTTTCAACTGTTGAAAGAGCGACATATTGGCTGTTATTAATGGTAATTATGAAGCATACTTTCAATCGGGATTAAGTTGAAGATTGCTAATTAAAGGGGATAAAATGATTCATTTAAAGTGTTTCGAAGTTACTTGGCTAAATGATAATAATCTTATATCTTTGGATAATTTGTTTGTAGCTCTCGAGAAAGTGTATTATATATTTTGCAGTATAATTGAGATCTAAATTGGATATGAATTTTACACTCCGTTGATTATATTATACTATATGGTATAAACTAAATTATTGGCATGAAATAATGGATTTGACTAGATTTGTGAGAATATATAATGCTATCAAACACTTTGAAATGGAGATATTATTATTAAAGTCAGAAATTGGTTAATATTAAAATAGGTTGTAACTATTTTAAAAATTGAATTAATTGCAAAGAAGTCATTCAACTTTACATTTATAAGGAGATGTCTTCATCAATAACATGATTTGATTACTCTAAAAAAGAAATAACATGCTAAAAATATGTAGAATATATGGGAATGAAAAAAATAAAAAAAAATGTTGAAAAGACACATAGGATTTGTAAGAAAATGGAAGACAAAAATGTTGGGTCTGAATGTGCTCAAGTGGTTAATGTTGCCAGTGTAAGAGTTTCTACTGTTAGTTAAATCTCAGTTAGTAGTACTGTTAGTTAAAGCTTAGAGAAGATGAAGAAGTTAATGATGTTAGAAGAAAAGACTTCAGAGTTACAATTACTGATCAAGATTACTACTGTTAGTACAATTGTTAGTGCTGTTATAAGATTAATACTGTTAATAGTAATTTAGTAGTTAGTAATGGCTAGCCAAAAGAATTAGTAGAATAGTGTTTTTGTAATAGTTAATGCTGTTTATGTAAATATCAGTATTACTACTGTTTATGTTTATTACGTAAGTCGGCTAGATATTAGAGATGTATATGGAATGTGACATCTTCAATAAATATAGGAGATCTTATACAGGACTCTATGTAATATAAATAGAGATCCTTAGACCTAGTTTTAGGTTAACGTAGCTTCAAGGTTTTACCCTAATACATACAGTGTATTCGTCTTATTAACATTAATAAGATTGAAGCTTTGATTGATAATTCATATTCGTATTAATATTGTTTGTATTTACAAGTGATCTTCCAATATTAAAAAGTGTAATTCCGCAACTTCTTATTAATAATTCAAAGTAATATTCTTGATAGATCAAATCGATCCTGTCAAGTGGTATCAGAGCAGGTTATTGCTTTGAATACAGGAAGATCATATTTACTGTTTCATTGAGTTTTTAAGGTTACATTTAAAAAGTAAGTTAAGATGGCTTCTGAGAACGTTGAAGGCATTTAGGTTACAAAGATACCCATGCTCAAACCAGATGAGTATGATCTATGGAAGAACATGATCAAGCAGTATATGCTGCTTACAGATTACCAGATGTGGGATGTTGTTGTCAATGGTCCAAGGTATCCAGTTGATGGTGATGGTGTTTGATATCGCGTAAAAAGTCACATTTTTAATATCGATATCTCTCTCATTTTAGAACAATACTTGGCAAATAAGCTCAAATACTATATTAATCAATGATATTTTGTCAAGTAGGTCAAAATAAGGAAGCACAAGAAAAATCAAGCAAAACGGACGAAAAACGAAGATTTCACGCACGTTTGAAGATTCGAAGCAACCAAGACATGATTATCAAGTAAAAAGAATCATCTCAGAGATTTCTCTATGCCAAAGTCTTCGTTTTTAAAAATCTAGTCCAACGCAAAAAGAATCACCAAAAAAGGATAAAGAATGAAGTCTTCGTTTTAAAAAATCAAAGTCTTCGTTTTAAAAAATCGATTCCAACGCAAAAAAAATCATCACAATTGGACACATAACAAAGGAGATACGCACGAAAATGCGAACGAAAAAAGTTATACGGCAGCCTTGGGCCGCAGCCGGCTGGCCTCCAGCCGCCGCCGGCCGGCCTCCAGCCACCGGTGCCGGTAGATTTTTGGTCCGTGCACCACCTTTTTTGTCCGGTACACGTACCACGCGTACTTTTTCGCTAAAATGAGCCTAACTTCGTTATCATGAGCCGGATTTCAACTATAAATATCCCCTTGAATTCACAATACAAAAACACACATTACTACACACTCAAAAATTACTTCCACTCTCTCTAAAAATTTTCTCTCTCTACTCTCTCTCTTTAGATTAGTTCCAAGTAGTCTTTAAACTAGTTAGGAGTTTAATTAGGAGTAGAAGGAAAGAAAGGAACGCATTATAATCTTCGGTGTACGTTCAGAATTGTGTCAATTAATTCAAATTTATTCTCGCAATTTTAATCACGGTTATCTCTATCCTTATCTATCTTAATTAATCGCGTTTACTTTAGTTATGCTAGATTTAGTTATTGCCATGATTTGCGAGTAGTATACTTGTTTTGTTTGTTTGCGATGTAGTTAGTTAATTATGGGATGATAATAATTAATTTTAATGTAATATGACGGCCCCTATTCGACTGTTCCTCGATATAGTACTGGAAACACTTCTATGTGGAGTACATACGTATGGAAGTCGAGGAACGACCGAATGTAGTCATATTGCGAATGATACAATATTATAAAGTAACATGACGGCCCCTATTCGACTGTTACGCAGTATAGCGTTGGAAACACTTTAGGTGTAGTACAAACACGTGGAAGCTGCGTAACGACCGAAGGTAGTTATATTACGGACTAATATTTTAAAATAAGAAACCTAATTTTATTAACCTTTCTAAATAGACTTTTAAACTTCAAATTAATCAATCGTCTTTCCACCAATAAACATGATTACAACACCTTTTTAATGACGTCCAAATAAAAGGTAGTCAGTCATCTGTGTCAATATAATTTGTCGAAAGGTATGAAACCATGGAACCGCAAGACTATATGGGGGATTACCGTAGGACAAGACATGGCCAAGGTTTGAAGCGGCGGAACCACTTCAAGTGAGGAACACTGTGAATAACTAGGGGATTTATTGGGAAATCTTAAGCAAGGGCTGGTTTAAAGTCATAAACAAACTTTTATACAAATTTGTTAGGATGACGAGGAATCGTTAAGAGATCCAGTTTTGTCTAGTACCTTTTAGATTTTTGTCACCGTTCATAAGATAGTAATATTAAACTTAAATTAAGATTTTGCTTATTATTCTAAATACTTTGTGATGTTAAGAACGGTTGGACCTTATAATTGATAAGCCACTCTATTCATGAGCAAGGGAATCCTCGTATTTCGGGAAAGAGCCGTTTGTTCTTCATAGGACAATTGTTGAGAGTTGGGCATGTCAATCTGATCAGAATCACCATAACCTAGTTCATGTGTGACATGCTAATGGGATTTTAATTAGTAGGGAATCTAGTGTTTACATAACAAGTATCCAAAAATAGTAATTACCAAACATCATCCCATAACTGATGTGCTAGATCTAGTCTTAAAATTTATCGTTGAAAAGGTGAACTAGAAACTACCGTGCTAAGACCAATACACAACCGGGGAGTGGACCCTATCGTACAGTAGTATAGTCGGGTAAGTTCGGGTTCGAACACAGGGAACTTTAGTTTAAGATGTTCAATTTAAGTGCAAGTAATTTGTACACTAAAGTAAAGGTGGGGGTTTTGTGACCGAATTGTCACGTTGCTTAAAACTACTATCTTTGAATTAAAACAAGAAAAGTGGACTCAAGAAGAGTCAAAGTAGTCGTTTGGAAGCTTTCGTATATTAAAAACAATTCTTGCTTGGATTATGTCACTAGCGATTTCGGGGTGAAGGGTTATAACCGGTTTAAATTATGCAAATGTAAATTTCCATTAAACATAGGCTTAACGTTCGCCATCACCTAATGTTCAACTTCGATTCACAAACCTATGATTTAATCTAGCAACGGACGTTCTCCATAGTTACCAACTTGCACATTTGAGCTTAAAGTATCTAACATATTCTAAAACTACATCCGCAATGTTTGTTCAATCATTTTTAGACAAATAATCGATAGCAATTTACCAAGTAGAAAACGTTCGCTATATCTATTAGTAAATCACCAAACAAGTTAAATTATTAAAATCAAGCTCAAACACACAAGGTTCACGATCAAACATAAGGTTCATGATCACGAGTTTATAATTCATCCACATGAAAGACATTCGCCATATTCACTAACTTGTATGTATTTAGCTCATTTATTTAACTTCCACCAAATTTCATAGTCATGAACAAAGGCTCACCCATACTTAGACATACAAGTGAAAGTATTTTAACTTAGCAACAAACATTCGCTATAGTTACTTGGTTAAAAATACCTATTAGTTCTACAAATTTGTTGAGCCAAACACATACAAGTTCATGGAGGAATTATAAACTCAAACATAATCAAACACCAAAATAATTCACCCCAATCACTTATTAATTCATCCAAACAAGTATATGAAGGATTTAGCTACTCATCATCACAACAATCATAAAACAATCACAAATATTTAGTGAAATCATGAATAACTTAAATTCAACGATAAATGAAATGTTACCCAAGTGATTACACAAATTCAAGTAATTGTTTGATGGAATAATATTGCTCCTTTTCTTCTCCACAAATTTCTCTAGAGAAAAATACAATAAAAATAAGTGTGTCGTGGAGTTGAGAGTAGTAGTAGGTGTGAGGTAGTGGTCTGGATGTGGTGGTGAAAGATAATAATCTGATAATGATAAAATGTTAGGGTTTTAAACTCAGAACCCAATTCTTCCTCTAACCCCATGGATAATTCTTGAGCGGGAGAAGCTTGGACCAAAAAATGGTTAGAGCAATTAATGCTCCTCCACTGAAATGTGCACACGTACATAAAACCCAGCAGATGCAGCGAGTCCTTTATCCAGTATGAGAAGAGGAACAGTGCCCCGCCAAGTTATCTGACCGGGTGAGATACCATACCCGATCTGGTTGGATCCCACACCCGGACGGGTGAGCTTCCATACCCCAACGGGTATATTGAAGTTTCTGCTCCTTTGAAGTTTAGCCTTTCGCTGTAACCATTTTGAACTAAAACACGCTATCCGCTCAATTCACCCGATCGGGTTAATCACCTTACCCGGAAGGGTATGATACCATACGCGATCGGGTATGACCATTTTCAGCCCAGCTCCACTTCAGCTCCAGATTTATCCAAACTTCACCATTTCGCATGCTTTTCCTGAGTTCAACCTGAGATCAATTTCCAAACAAAATAAGTATCGAAAGTTCATGAAATTGGCTCAAATACAAATGCAAAACAATGATATCGTGAAAGATTCATATATACAAAATGAGCGATATCAAATATCCCCACACTTGAACTTTGTTTGTCCTCAAGCAAACCACTAATTACCATTTCACAACCCCCTCTTGCATTTTCATAAATGGAGATTAGGCTTATCAAAATAATACCAACATAAACCACCAAAGTGATCATGCTAGCAACATTATAAAATTAGCAAAAACCTGAGATGACATATTTGTCAAGCCTGAATGCACGACCTATCACCTCACATAAGGATAAGTATTTAATCACTCACTCTCAACCTATAAAGCTACAGGGTAAGGAAATAAATGATATACCACTCAATCAAGCCAAGTCATGATGTAATGTTACCATAGGCTTGCAAAATGATCAAATCTCCACTGTCTTGGCGTGAGCACCAAGTGAGATCTCAGAAGAGGTATTCTAAACATGTGTTATAACAAATATAGGCTAAAATGGAATAGGTATGGTAGACACAAAATTGGTGAAAAATGGTAGTCAAGACCCGTGAAAAAGTGTGGAAATGTTACCAAATGGTTTCAATATGTGACAGTAATAAAACATAGGATCCTTATGCCAAATCAATTCAAATTATTCCTTGCTTTCACTTACAACTCATATTTAATAATTGCACACAAACAACTCAAATTGATTTACACATATGATTGGAATAATTGCATTCTATAACAATCTATGAATCCTGTGTAACGAACTTTCGGACCAACCATCCTAGACCGGATAAAGGCCTTCAGTGGTTAGGTGTAAATCACCCCTCGGGAACTACTTGTCCAGGAATTCAAAGGTCATTTAGTTGACTACAATTACCCAATCTTTAACACTAAGCTATAAAGGTTAACTTCCATAAATTTAATTGCTTTTAACTTCGATCATTTAACTTTTACAATTCAAACAATTTCCATTTAACGCAATTTCAATTATAGAGTTTAACACTAGAATCCTTGATTAAAACGATTTAAATCACATTTTAACATAAAACCCATTAAAAATTTCAATTAGGCAACATTTTAGAAACGTAAATGGCTCGGGAATTAACTACACAAAAATGTGGCTAATATTTTAGTGGAATGAATGTGGAAGTTTTCTAAGGGTTTCTTAGCACTAAAAAATGAGTGCTTACAACCTGGGTAGACTGGATATAAATGGTTTTAAAAGAAAATAGGATCCAAAATAGTTAAGATTCCTTGACCGATTATTGAGATTAGTACTAATCAAGTGAATGATCCATACGGTCCCGATAATTCGTTAGAAAGTCAAAACTATAAGGATTAAGCCCCAATCCTAAGAATACCTCCTCATCAACGAACCCACCTATATCACATTTCTATGATCCCACAGCGGTCTTGAAATGCATCACTAAGGTAAGTTCTAGAACAAACTACAAACACCGGCACACTCATAGCAACAAACAATATAACACTAAAGATAAGTGTTTTTTCAATTTAGGCTCAAGATTTCTCACAATTTGATAGTGGAGGCTATAAGTATGCTAGTCATGCAATTCACCCTATTAGGTTACTTTTATTGACACATCTCTTAATATTATCATGCAAGAGGGAAGATCAAATCACTTTCAATAGATTTTAACAATTAAATTTTCAATGCAATCAATCTTATAAGGACAAGCACATTTCTAGCAAGCTATCATTTCCCGACCCCTTATCGGAATTCTCAAAGATCTATTGGACCCAAGATCAATAACATACCTAATAAGTGACCAATGGCCCGTTAATAGGATTCGTAAAGTTCTATTAGGAACCCAATAGACTTTAACGAACCCAATAAAATGCAAGAAACAACAATTTACTAGAAAATGAAATTCAAGTGAATTTACCTCCCCACACTTAAGATTTGCATTGCCCCCAATGTAAAATAATCAAACATATAAGCATGAGTGTGAAAGGCAAAAAGAAACGAGAACTTCCCCGGGGGTTTTGCACAAAGGCGTGAGAAAGCGAAGTGCGCTCCAGCTCGGCATGCAATTTACTCAACAACTTGGGGGCCATATTGCAAAATAAAAAATAAAAATAAAAAAATACTAAAGGAAATGAATGCTAATCATCCAATTCACAAAAAGAAATGTAAAAGTAACATATAATAGAAAATTGTTCAAGAAACTAACAAGCTAATAAAAGAAAACAGAGAACTAATAGTTTTTTTTTTTTTTTTTGGTGAAATCAATAATCCCTATAACCAACTGCCACCATGCGGCTGATCCTGTGACGGGTCCTGAGGTGACTGCTGCTGAGGCTGAGAATGGAAAAGCCAATCGTGTAAGGCTCCTTGTTGCCAGTTGCTCGGCTGAGGGGTTGACCATGTAGTGCCCCATGTCTGCTGCTGCTGATGGTATTCTGCAGTGTGCATATGCTTATGGTGCCGTTGGAGCTCAACCAATGCAGCATCTCGATCATAAACCAGAGCTGGGAGAACACCTCCCGACTCGCCCCAACGGGGTGGGTGATGATAAGGGGTGGGGCAAACATCAGGTAAAGCGTGACATATACGCTGCTGGTTGTGGATCAGGTAGTCGTTCTGATAGCGTATGGCCCCCCATTCGTATCGGGACTCATCTCTGAAGTTATGCTGATCCAGATGCATGCTGCCAAAATCGTCCATAAACCCTCACCAATATGGCGGCTCCTGATATCTAGAACTGTGCCCCTGTGTATCCTGCATTTGAACATCCTCGGCTTCCTCTTCTTCTTCATCATCATCCCCATCCTCTGATTCCCCGGAGTCTTGTTGTGATGCTTGTTGTTTACCTCGTGATCCTTCCCGAGGCTCAAAGGTGCGTGAGGATGAACCAGTAGTCGAGAAAGGAAGGTACTTTCCTCCCCTCAACCTAACTACTCCAGCAGTTCTAAACATGTCAATTCCAACGACATACCTCGGGTTCGGAACAAGAGCATAGGGGTTATTCCTAGGTTTAAGGTTAACACCCAAACCCTTGGCAATTCTAGTGATAAACTGCCCTCCACACAATCTTGATTCGGTCTTTGGCCCACTTGCATACACATAGAGAAATTTACCAACACAGTATGGGAGGTTCATCCTCTTGCGGTCTTTCAATTTGACCAAGTACCAAAAGTCCGCCTTCGAGACCTTCTCAGTATTCTGCCTACGTACCACAAGTCCGCCTTCGAGACCTTCTCAGTATTCTGCCTTCGAGACCTTCTCAGTATTCTGCCTTCGAGACCTTCTCAGTATTCTGCCTTCGAGACCTTCACCCAACCGTCGGAAAAGATTTCACCCTCATCCAATCTAGCACCTTTCATAATATAGTTGATGAACCATGGGGCGTCCATTTCTTCCTCAGTGTAGATTTGCAGGCAAGCAGCCATTTGCCGAAGTGACAAGGTTCGAAGTTCTCCTCCTAGCTTGAAGGTTAAAAAGTTACCATCTATTGAACTGATAACCAGCAGTTGTACTGTAGCCAAGAATTCCAAACACAGTTCCTTGTAAATAGGTTCCTGGATCGCAATCAACTTCTCCAAATCCCGGACATCATAAACTTCACCATCATTGCGAATACTCTGAGTTAGAGCTCGGGTAATTTCGTGAGAATAACTGACTTCATTCAATGGGGCCCAGTCAATCACTCTCGGATACTCGCACTCTTTCTTGTGTATCTTGTATAACACCTCATTGTATTCATGGTAATTTAGATGTTGAGGTTGAAAGACCAGATTAGGATGGCGGTTCCTAGGGAGCAGTCCTGCGAAAACACTCAGAGGATATTGAGCTTCCAATGTTTTTCCTTGGCTTTGTTTGCTTTTCTTAGATTATTTAGGCATGATTACTTGTTGATTAATTGAAAGATTCTAGAAGAAATTGAGTTTAGAGATCGTTTTTGAGTGAATGGTGTCGGATGTTGGGGTCGGCAGAGAGAGAACAAGTCGATCGGGTTATGTTTATGTTTTTGGAAAAGCACAGGTCAAACCCTAAAGATATACACTGAAACCCGCTAGGAGACCCGTTCGGGTAAAACCCTTGTTGGAATAGTGTCCAAGATCATAACTAATTGGTAAGAATATCATTAAAAATAGAGTCCTTTTTGGGTCGCCCTCAATGAACAGTAAGAGAAATAAATGAGAGATAATTAATTATTGGAATAATTAATGGAACATTCTAGGGCTGTAATCGAGTCGAGCCGAGCTCGAGCTCGACAGGGCTCGAGCTCGGCTCGATTCATTTATAATAGGCTCGAGCTCGGCTCGATAGCTCGACAAGCTTTCATGACGGAAGCTCGAGCTCGACTCGAAAATGTTTTAGGATGGCTCGAGCTCGGCTCGAAAAGCTCGAATATTTTTATAAAAAATAATTTTGAATACCCAAACTTATTTTATATTATTTTATATATATGAATAAATACCAAAAATTATTTGAAATATATATATAAAATAAGTATAAAGTGTGAAAATTACTTATAACATATGTAAAGTAGTATAATAATATTTAAAGTATAACAATAAAATCATTTTAGATTCAAAATTACATATATACAATGTAAAAATGTACATATCAATAAAAGCTCGAAAAGCTCGATAACCGCTCGAGCCGAGCTCTTAAAGGCTCGAGCTCGGCTCAATATATATTTCGAGCTCTACTTTTAAGCTCGAGTTCGGGCTCGAACTCGATAAAAGCTCGACTCGAACGAGCTCAAGCTCGAGCCGAGCTCGAGTTGCTCGATAAAAGCTCGACTCGTTTACAGCCCTAGAACATTCTGGAAGCATGATCCAACCGGCGGCTGGAGTCCAAAGTGGAATGGCGGTGGAGCACGCGGGTCGTGGCTCGGCAAATGGGTCAAAAGCAGATCCAACCGCCAGTTGGAAAGTCCAACCGCCGGTTGGAAAGTCCAACCGCCGGTTGGAAGTCTGTCCCACATCGGCCAGATGACAAAACCCTAGGCCTCCCTCTCCCCTATAAATAGGGACCATCCCAAAGCTTTCAGATCCATCCTAGAATTGAATAGAGTTCAAATATTTCTCTCTTTCTCATTCCTACTCCTTGTGAGAGTTTACACGACTTAGAGTCGGGACCCTAGGAGTTTAGGAATTTCTCTTGGTTCGTGGGTGTGAAACATTAGAGGTGTTTTGGTTTGGGCACTCGCCTCCAACTTAAGAAGGTTCTGCAAGGTGGTCTACGCGTGAGAAATTGGTTTTCTCAAAGGTTAGTATTTTCCTCCTTATCTAATTGTTTATTGCTTTTATTTATTCAAGTTAAGATCCCTTAGGGTTTAGTTTTACTAATTGCCCTAGATTAATTATTTTGTTATAATTTCGCTGCGTATATTAATCTAGTTAGGGAATAGAAATCCCAACAGTGGTATCAGAGCCTTAGCTTAATAAATACTAGCATTTAATTATCTGCAATAGTATGTAGGTAAAGATAAATTGGAAATAGAATTGTCTAAATTGGTAAAATAAATTTACACTTTAGACCCTATATTTTGAATTGTTTTAAAATGTACCCCTGAATTTTAAAATGTTTTAAAATAGAACTGCAGACCTTAAAAGTTTAAGAGAGAACTTACATATATTATGAGTTATATATATATGTATCTTTAAAGTTAAATACATCGTTAGTCAATTGATAAATTCGGCTCACCCATAGTGAACAAACTATAAGAGAGGTACAAGGCAGGTCGCTCAACTTCCCTAAAGAAGTCAGGTTTTTAATAGGCTTCGCGCTGACCTGCTTCTCCGCTTCTTTGTGCGTTCAATGGAGCTACCGAGGACTTTTGATAGGATGATGTCAAGATCAAAAGTATGACCTAAAAGTACTAAAACGAAATCCCGTTCTAGATACTAAAAACGTGAATAGTATGCTACCCCATTATGATGATGCGAATAAAGTGTCCTGTATCATGGCATCCTCCATGAGCCCCGAATTGCAAAAGACTTTTGAGAATACTTGGGCTTATGAAATGAACCAACAGCTAAAAGAAATGTTTCAGGCCAAGGCAAGCAAAGAACGCCTTGATGTGGCTAAGTCCCTCATGACTTGCAAACCCAAACCTGGAGTTTCTATCTGTGCTTTCGTCTTAGAGATGAAAGGGTACTTTGATAGGTTGGAATCATTGAATATGACATTTGACACAGAGTTTTCCATTGCCATAATTTTGTCCAGTCTGCTAGCTGTCTACAATCAGTTTGTAATATCATATCAGATGAATATGAATGAGAGAGAAGGCTCAATAATGAAACTCCATAATTTACTGCAAACTGCTGAGCAAGGAATCAAAAAGGATGATGTGTCCACTAGCTCAGTAGCTCTTGTGTTAGCAATTGGTCAAAATGCAAATAAAAGAAAGAGGTCAAATTGGAAAGCAAAGACTGCGAATGGAAAGTCCAATCGTGGGTCCAAAAGAAAGACTGATTCTGATATTGCACCAGCAAATGATCCAAAGGAAGCAGTGTGCTTTTACTGCAACACAAAGGGGCACTGGAAACGTAGCTGCCCGAAATACCTGAAGGACCTTGAAGATGGAAAGGTCGAAAAGAGTGTTCACTCAGGTATGTTCATGATCGAACTCCATAATACTACAACTTCTAATTCGTGGGTTCTGGATACAGGGTGTGGTACTCACATTTGCACTGTATTGCAGGGTCTAAAGGAAAGCAGGAAGTTGAAGCATGGATAGCTCAACCTAGTCATGGGAAACAGAGGAATCACGCATGTTACCGAGATTGGGAAGTATGAGCTCGTGCTGAAGTCTGGAGTTAGGATAAATTTAAATAATTACTGTTATTCGTCAGAAATGACTAGAAACATAATTTCATTTCATGCTTTGTTTAAGGATGGTTATCGATTTTCATTTAATTATGAGAATGGTGATATTTTGGTTTATTTAAATGGTTATTTTATTTTTAAAGCTTCTCCTTACAATGGCATATATGAAAATGTTGAATGTATTAGCAATATGATTTCAAATGTTGATTCATCTAATGAGCTTGATAAATCCAAATTGTGGCATTTTCGTCTTGGGCACGTAAACAAGAAACTCATCGGCCAACTCCAAAAGGATGGAGTGTTGAAATCATTCGACGTCAAATTAGATGTTGTATGTGAATCTTGTTTATTGGGCAAGATGACTAAATCACCATTCACTGGTTCATGTGAAAGAGGTGAAGAACTATTGGACTTGGTACATACGGATGTATGTGGACCATTCCGATGCGCCACAAAAGATGGAAATCATTATTATGTTACATTTACTGATGATTACAGTAGATTTGGACATGTCTATCTGATTAAGCATAAGTCAGATACTTTTGAGATATTCAAAAGATATCAAAGCGAAGTAGAGAATCAATTGGGCAGAAAGATAAAGGTACTCCGATCCGATAGGGGAGGAGAATACCTTAGTATCGAGTTTCTCGATCATCTTAAAGACTGTGGAATAGTTTCACAATTAACTCCTCTTAGAACACCACAGCTTAATGGAGTTGCTGAGAGGAGAAATAGAACCTTGTTGGACATGGTTTGGTCTATGATGAGTCGGGCTACACTTCCGATAAGTTTTTGGGGTTATGCATTAGAAACAACCGCTCACATCTTAAATCTTTTACCTACCAAGAAGGTTTCAAAGACACCTTATGAGATGTGGAAGGGAAGACGTCCTTCTCTTGGTCATATCAAGATCTGGGGTTGTGAAATTTACGTTAGACGGGAAACTTTAGACAAACTAGATGCCAGATCTGAAAAGTGTCTTTTCGTCGGTTATCCACAAGAATCATTTGGATATTTGTTCTACAGACCCAAGGATAATGTGGTCTTTGTAGCTCGAAGAGGAGTGTTCTTTGAGAGAGAAATGATATCTAAAGAGGACAGTGGGAGTAAGATTGATCTTGAAGAAATTCAAGAATCGACCGATGAAGAACCTACAATAAACACTGACACTCAACTTGAGGTGGCAACACCTGTTGAACCTGAAGACATATCCTTACCCGTTCGCAGATCTAGTAGAGTTAGCAATCCTCCTCAGTACTATTATGATTTACAAATAGAAGAAGAAGATAAAATTAGTGACAGTGCACTAAATGATTTAGATGAACCTGCTAACTACAAGGAAGCGATGGCAGGCCCTGAGGCTGCTAAATGGAAGGAAGCTATGAAAAGCGAAATTCAGTCTATGTATGACAACCAAGTTTGGAATTTGGTTGACACTACACCCGGTCTCAAGACTGTGGGTTGTAAGTGGATCTTCAAGTAGAAGACAGACATGAATGGGAAGGTACACACTTATAAAGCTAGATTGGTAGCGAAGGGAGATACTCAAACCCAAGGGATTGATTATGAGGAAACCTTCTCACCAGTAGCTAAGATAAAATCAATTAGGATAATGCTAGCCATAGCTGCATTTCATGATTATGAAATTTGGCAGATGGATGTCAAAACCGCTTTCCTTAATGGGAAACTGACAGAGGATGTGTTCATGGCACAACCGGAGGGTTTTGAAAGTGCAAAGTATCCTAATAGGGTGTGTAAGCTTCTAAAGGCTATTTATGGACTTAAACAGGCTTCTCGTAGCTGGAATCTCTGCTTCCATGAGAAAGTCACAGAGTTTGGATTTTCTAGAAGCGAATATGAGTCCTGTATATATGTCAAGTTCAGTGGGAGTGTTGTAGTCTTCCTAGTATTTTATGTGGATGATATACTACTCATAGGAAACGATATCCCAACTTTACAAGGTGTAAAAGATTGGTTGGGAAAATATTTCGCTATGAAAGACTTGGGAGATGCAGCATACATTCTTGGTATAAGGATTTACAGAGATAGGTCGAAGCGTCTCATAGGACTTAGCCAGGACACATAGTTAGATAAAATTTTGAAAAGATTCAAAATGGAGAACTCTAAGAGAGGGAATCTACCCTTACACCATGGTATAAAGATTAGTAAGGATCTTTGTCCAAAATCTAAGGAAGAATCGGACAGAATGAGTCGAATTCCGTATGCTTCGGCTATAGGATCGATCATGTATGCCATGACGTGTACTAGACCTGATGTCTCATTTGCATTGAGCTTAGTGAGTCGACATCAGCAGAATCCTGGTGAAGGTCATTGGACAGCTGTAAAGAATATTCTTAAGTATTTGAGGAATACTAAAGACAGGTTCTTGGTTTATGGTGCAGAAGAAGAACTCAGAGTAACGGGTTATAGTGACGCTAGTTTCCAAACATACAGAGATGATAGTCGTTCACAGTCTGGTTGGGTATTCTTACTGAATGGGTGAGCGGTGACCTGGAAAAGTTCCAAGCAAGATATAGTGGTAGACTCCACGTGCGAGTCTGCGTACATTGCGGCTTGCGAGGCTTCAAAGTAAGCTATCTGGATAAAGAATTTCATTGGAGATCTTGGAGTTGTTCTAACGGTTCAAGACCCCATTGAAATATTATGTGATAACGAAAGTGCAGTCGCCTTGAGTAAAGAACCCAAGGATCACGGAAAGTCAAAGCACATTGAAAGAAAATACCATTTTGTTCGAAGAAAAGTAGAAGAAGGACACGTGATTGTGAAAAGCATAAGATCAGAGGAAAATCCAGCTGATCCGTTCACAAAGCCACTAGGAAAGTCCAAACATGATGAACATGCTAGGAGCATAGGTTTAAGAGATAATGTAAAGTTTTAGTTGTTGGTTTGATTTTGAAACATTGTAAACAATGATGGAAATTGATATAGACTTGGTGATTAAATAATGGAGATTTATTTATTGGAAGGAGTTCTGCCATTTAGTGTTGTTTGTCATTGTGTTTCAGTTTTGCATGTTTAGACACCACTTCCAGAGTAAAATAATTGTACTCAAAACTCCTTAGTAATTCATACTCCTAGAAGTAAGTGATGAATTAAGACTGTCATGGAGTGTTAGTAGATTGTCTATGGAGATTAGACATTGCATGGAGATTGCTGCAACACTCATGGGTACTTAATGGGGATTTAAGTATAGGAGAGACCCGTACTTAAATAGATCACTTCATGGATTAAATCACGAGTGATTTTAAGATGATAATATCCTCTATTCTTAAAATGGAGATACATTGAGTTTCTAGTTTTTCAAGTCTGTTATATTTTAGTCTATTCAAACGCTGTGCGTAACTGCCAGTTATAAAGGGTATGCTAGGTATGACATGATGAGTTGACTAGTGCTATGTAGTCAAAATTTATTTGTTCCTTTTCGCCTAAATGGGAAAAGCGATATCTTGGGCCCTCTGATGATTAAAGATTGACTCTAAAGTGTTAGGCCTGGCAGAGACTAAGTTGATAGTTCAATAGTCTCATATAGTCAAAGTAATCGGAAATCAGAAAACAAATTATGAATCTTGAGATTGATTAAAATCCATGTCTCGATTCATACGATATCAGTGGAACAAAGGAATAGTTGATCACTTATCTAAAGGGCTAACTCTAAGATAAGATTCAGAGTTCGGCAGTTGCGTTGGATGACACTCTCTGCTTAGTTAATGGATAGACTTGAGACCAATAATAGTTGATGACTTATCCAAGTGGGAGACTGTTGGAATAGTGTCCAAGATCATAACTAATTGGTAAGAATATCATTAAAAGTAGAGTCCTTTTTGGGTCGCCTTCAATGAACAGTAAGAGAAAGAAATGAGAGATAATTAATTATTGGAATAATTAATGGAACATTCTGGAAGCATGATCCAACCGCCGGTTGGAAGGTTCAATCGACGGCTCGAGTCCAAAGTGGAATGGCGGTGGAGCACGCGGGTCGTGGCTCGGGCAAATGGGTCAAAAGCAGATTCAACCGCCGGTTGGAAGTTTGTCCCACATCGACCAGATGATAAAACCCTAGGCATCCCTCTCCCCTATAAATAGGGACCATCCCTAAGCTTTCAGATCCATCCTAGAATTGAATAGAGTTCAATTCTTTCTCTCTTTCTCATTTCTACTCCTTGTGAGAGTTTACACGACTTAGAGTCGGGACCCTAGGAGTTTGGGAATTTCTCTTGGTTCGTGGGTGTGAAACATTAGAGGTTTTCTGGTTTGGGCACTCGCCTCCAACTTAAGAAGGTTCTGCAAGGTGGTCTACGCGTGAGAAATTGGTTTTCTCAAAGGTTAGTATTTTCCTCCTTATCTAATTGTTTATTGCTTTTATTTATTCAAGTTAAGATCCCTTAGGGTTTAGTTTCCTAATTGCCCTAGATTAATTATTTTGTTATAATTCCGCTGCGTATATTAATCTAGTTAGGGAATAGAAAACCCAACAACCCTTACTCGGGCGGGTGTGCTTCCTTACCCGATCGGGTCGAGCTGCCCACCCGGACGAGCGTTGATCAAATTTTTCGCATCCTCGGACATGGCTCGGTTCTGATTGAAATTAACAAAGAACGAACCGATCCGCTAAATCCACCCGATCGGTTATCATGGCATACCCGATCGGGTAAGGCGCCCTACCCGGACGGGTAGATACCTATTCCCACAGTTTTCAAACAGCAAGCAGATAAGATAGATATAAAAGCAAGATTTAATAGAAACAGCTCAAGATATTACCAAAAATACTAATAACAAAAAAAAATCTACACTAACCAAAGGATACTACACGAGTTTCCTCGTGCTTGTGCTTATTTTATTTACGAGTCCAAGCTAGACTCGACCCCGAATTCATTTGTCCTTGGGGTAGATTGCGGCTCCTCCCACTCGCTTTCCGCATCTTCTTCATGGTACAATTTCAACCGATGCCCGTTGACAATAAAAGTAAAACCATCCACTTTAAATAGCTCAACATATCCCGAAGGATAACCATGCTTGACTGTATAAGGACCGGTCCACCTTGGTTTGAACTTTGGTTGTTTCAACTTGAACCGATATTGGAATAGAAGAACTTTGTCACCCGCCTTGAATTCCTTTCTCATTTTCAGCTTTCGATCATGCAACACCTTTGTGCATTCCTTGTAGAGACGTGAATTCTCATAGGCTTGCAATCTAAGCTCGTCCAACTCGTGTAGTTGCAACATCCTCTTTTCCCCCGATTCAACCAAATCCATGTTACAATATTTGAGAGCCCAATATGCCTTGTGCTCAACTTCAAGTGGTAAATGGCAAGTTTTGCCATAAAGCAACCGATATGGTGTCGTTCCAATAGGAGTCTTGTAAGCGGTTTGAAACGCCCATAAAGCATCCTCTAACTTCTTTGACCATATTGCCCGGTTATCTTTTACCGTCTTCTCAAGGATTCGTTTCAACGCCCGATTTGTGTTTTCAACTTGACCACTTGTTTGAGGGTGGTATGAAGTTGAAAACCGGTGACTTACCCCGTATCTTTTGAGAACTTTTTCGAGTTGTTAGTCGGCAAAATGACTTCCCCGATCACTTATCAAGGCTTTTGGTATTCCAAATCGACAAAACAAGCTCTTCAAGAAATCAATAACCACACGAGCATCGTTCTTGGGCAAGGCTTTAGCTTCCGCCCATTTCAACACGTAATCCACCGCAACAAGAATGTATTCACATTTAAAGGAAGGAAGAAACGGTCCCATAAAGTCAATACCCCAAATATCAAACACCTCACAAACTTGGATGCTTTGTTGGGGCATTTCATCTCTTTTGGAGGTATTACCCGAACGTTGGCATGCATCGCAAGTTTGGCAAAGTGTATTAGCCTCTTTGAAGATTGTTGGCCAATAGAAACCCGCATCAAACACCTTCTTTGCGGTTACGGATGGTCCATAATGACCATCGATAGGCCCATGATGGCAAGCATCCAATATTTCCCTCTTTTCTCCTCCGGAAACACACCTTCTTATCATCCCATCCGCACAAACCTGGAACAAATAAGGTTCTTCCTAAAAGTAGTACTTTATATCGGAGAAGAATTTGCTCTTTTGTTGATGGGTCATCCCTTTTCTCAATACACCTCCAACCAAGTAATTAGCCAAATCGGCATACCAAGGTGCTTCATCATCCTTTTCCGCATCATCACCTACCTGCAAAAGAAATTCCTCGGGAAAGGAATCATCAATGTTAGAATCGCCGTGCTTGTCAAGATTTGGAGTTTCCAATCTCGACAAGTGGTCGGCGGCAAGGTTCTCGGCCCCCTTTTTATCTTTGATCTCAATGTCAAATTCTTGTAAAAGAAGAATCCAACGAATGAGACGGGGTTTAGCATCTTGTTTGGCAAAAAGATACTTGAGAGCCAAATGGTCGGTAAAAACAACGGTCTTGGATAAAACAAGATATTGCCTAAATTTGTCAAAGGCAAATACCACGGCAAGTAATTCCTTTTCGGTTGTGGTGTAATTTTGTTAGGCACCATTTAGTGTTTTGCTAGCAAAATAAATAGGTTTGAAATGATTGTTCTCTCTTTGCCCCAAAATGGCTCCTAAGGCAAAGTCGCTTGCATCACATATCAACTCAAAGGGTTGGGACCAATCGGGATATACGATTATGGGTGCATTGGTCAATTGGTCTTTCAAGGTATCGAATGCACTTAGACATGGATCATCAAACACAAACGGTGAATCTTTCTCAAGAAGTTTGGTCATGGGCCTCGTTATCTTTGAAAAGTCCTTCATAAACCTACGATAAAACCCGGCATGACCTAAGAAACTTCTAATGCCTTTCACATTGGTGGGGGGAGGTAATTTAGCAATGACATCAATTTTGGCCTTATCTACCTCAATACCCAAACCCGACACTTTGTGTCCCAAAACAATGCCCTCCTTTACCATGAAGTGACATTTCTTCCAATTTAAAACCAAATGTGCTTTTTCGCACCTGTCAAGCATTTTATCCAAATTTGACAAACACGAATCAAATGAATTTCCAAAAACCGAAAAATCATCCATGAAAACTTCCATGGAGGTTTCAATCATATCCTTGAAAATGGCAATCATGCATCTTTGGAAGGTAGCGGGGGTGTTACAAAGATCAAAGGGCATTCTCCTATAGGCATAAGTTCCAAATGGACAAGTAAAAGTGGTCTTTTCTTGATCCTCGGGATCTATAGGGATTTGGAAGTATCCCGAAAATCCGTCAAGGAAACAATAAAAATCGTTACCCGCTAATCTTAAAATCATTTGGTCAATAAATGGTAGAGGGAAATGGTCCTTACGGGTGGCATCATTAAGTTTCCTATAGTCAATGTACACACGCCACCCGGTCACAGTTCTAGTGGGTATCAATTCATTTCGGTCATTGGTCTAACCCAAGAACTATCGGATATGGGGTAAATGATACCATCATCAAGCAACTTGACAACCTCCTTCTTGACAACATCCTTCATATTCGGGTTAAGCCTCCGTTGTCTTTGAACGACGGGTTTTGCCTCATCTAAAAAGTTTATTTTGTGTAAACAAAATGATGGGCTTATCCTGGGTATGTCGGATGTACACCAAGCAAAGGCACCCTTGTGAGCTTGCAACACATCTAATAGCATGCATTTTCAGATTTTAAGAGGGTTGAGGAAATTACAACCGGCAATAAGTTCTCCTCTTGCAAAAATGCATACTCCAAATGACTCGGTAGTGGTTTAAGCTCCAAGTCTCTTGGTGGATCCTCCAATGAAGTCTTGATCCGTATCCTATCATCATTTGTAAGCTCCTCAAAAGTGCCATCATCTTGTTGCTCGTCGTCATCCATGGTATCTTCCATGCTCATGAGCAACTCTTCTTCCGTCATCCTCTCATCCATTGTCTCAACAAATTCGGTAAGTTCCGATTCCATCCCAAGCAATCCTTGTAATTCGTCATCCACAGCTTCATCTATGACATCAATTCTAAAACAAGAATCGTCAGTAGAATAAGGATGCTTCATGGCTTTATCAACCGTGAAAGCAATCCTTTCCTGGCCCACTCCAAAGGTTAACTGCTTTTTTTTTACTTGAATAATCGCGTCAGCAGTGTGTAAGAAGGGACATCCTAAGATGAGTGGGACTTTACTATCTTCTTCCATTTTCAAAATTACAAAGTCCATGGGAAATGTAAACTGGCCTACTTCTATCAACATGTTTTCCGCAATCCCAACGGGATATTGGAATGACCTATCGGCAAGTCTTATGCTCATACGTGTGGGTGTCAAAGATCCTAAAGACAATTTAACATATAAGGAATATGGCATCAAGTTAATACTTGCACCCAAATCCGCAAGAGCATCACAAGTGATTATTTTACCCAATGTGCAAGAGATGATAAAGCTTCCCGGATCGCCAAGCTTCGGTGAAATTTGATTTTGCACAATAGCCGAGCACTCTTCATTCAAGAACATAGCCGATGCTTCCAATAACTTGTCTTTGTTGCTCACCAAATCCTTGATGAACTTGGAATAATTGGGCATTCCGGCTGACACATCAACCAAAGGCACGTTGAACCGAATGCCCTTGATCATATCAACAAACTTGCCATATTAAGCGGCAATCTTTTCTTTCCTTAGGCATTGTGGATATGGAATCTTGGGTTTGTACGCCTTTATAACCGGTGTAGGTGAAACCGGAGGAACCGTTGGTGGAGTTGTATCATCATTGTCTTCCATTTCTTGTTCCTCCGAATCCTGCAAAAGAGAGTTAGAAACATTTGTATTTTTGTTTGGAGGAGGTTGAAGCTCTTTCCCGCTTCTCGTGGTTATGACATTTGCATGCGCGGTTCTTGAGGGTGGTGGTTGATATGGTTTGGAATCGCTACTTGAAGATGTTTGTCTCGGGTTTTGTTGAGTGTTACTTGGTAGACCACCGGTTGGTCTACTACTTTGTCCCTCGACAATCTATCCATTTTCCGTTCCAAGTCTTGGATGGATGCTTGTTGATTCTTTTGCCCTTGTTCCATACTTAACCTTATGTTTGTCATTTGGGCTTTCAATCGTTCGGTACAAGCATCTTGTTTTGCCATGAACTCTTTCATCATTTGTTCCATGGGTGACAAGGTTGGTTCTTATTTTTGGACCGAGGGTGTGTTGTTTTCTCTTGGTGGATTTTGGATTTGGCTTTGGTTTTGAGTGTAGTTTGGGGTTGGGTTTTGGTTGTAACCTTGGTTTGGTCGAGAAAAATTGTTGCCTTGGTTGTACCCTTCTTGATAGCCTCACGAATTCCTATTCTGATAACCACCTCGTTGGTAATTACCACTTCCTTGATAAGCGGTATTTTGTTGAAGATAATTGACATCTTCCTCTTCTCCCATCATCGGTTGATCATCTTGTATGCAATTTACCGTGGAATGGTTACCACCACAATTTCCACATCCATCTCTAAGCTCTTTCATTTCACCTTTTAGAGTCTTGAATTGAGAATCAAACTTAGACGACAATGCTTTCAATTCCGCCATCATAGCCGAATTTCCCGAGTTTCCACCACTACTACTAGCTTCCGCGAAGGCAGCATGCTTCTTCACCGGCTTACCTCCTTTATCCTTTGCCCAATTAAGACTTTGAATCACTTTGTGCTCAAGCACATTCCAAGCTTCATTCGGCGTTTTGTAAAGAAACAAACCTCCTCCCGAAGCATCTAGAACATAGCCGATTGAGTGTCAAGACCATTATAGAATGATGTCGCCTTATGAAAGCGCGTCTTGTTTTACAATTTATAAATAGAAATACCTAATAAATACTTTCAAGCAACCAGGCAAGAATACCCGATCAATTGTAAATATAGATTTGGTAAGTCAAGTTCGAACACAGGGAAAAGGTGGAATATTTAAAATAGAAATTAACAATTAACTAGAAAACAGTAAATATGGGGGCGTTTTAGTTCCGTACGAACAATTTAGAAAAAATCTAATTAAAATAACAAACTTAAATAAAACTTTAAATTAAAATAATAAAGAAATAATAACAATAAATCATAATTGGAAGGAATAAGTAATTGTATAGTTAATGTCATTTAGATTCATATTTCCCGATTTATTACGTATTGATTATCTAATTGTGATTCTTTTAGATCAACTTAATACCAAATTCTTCAATGAATACTAAGTCGAATATGAATTAGCCAACGTTTCGGGTCCAACTAATTCCTATAATCTAGGGTCCAACATAAAACACTGGTTCCAATGTCACAAGATGATTAGTCAATTGTGTGCCTTTCCCTAAATTATGCATTAAACATTCACAACTCATTATAATTAACTCTATGGTAGGACTCAACAATACCCAATAATTAACTTATTGTCTTGCTCATTTTAAAGTAGATTATTATTGTATACTCGACCTATCAGACTCAACGTATTTAGTGATAGTCCAAACCCTAAGGTAGTACTAGCAATAATCAATAATCTTAAAGGAACTCAATCTCATTAAAATTATTAATCACGTGAAGTAACAATAATAACTAGTTACCAATAAACAAGTGTCCACGAGCAATATAACCGTTTTCAATCAAATAACTTATTCAATACACAATTATAATTGTTCAATAATCATAATCTAAGTTAAATCAACTACACAATCACTTTAAATACTCAATTCATCATCAAAACAATATATATCTGTTTCAATAAATCAAGTTCTTCAATGAAATAAGGAAACGAAAATATACCGAATCGATTAACGATAAACTACGAAAGATTAGAGCGAATTATCCTCGTTCTTTAGCTTCCGTACCTCCAAAATACTCATACTTTACGAAATATAAACCCTAAAAATCGTCTGAAACTAAGAAAATACGAAAACCATTGAAATCTTCTCGAAATAGGGTTTTCAAACGATTTTATACTTCTGTGGTTTTTGATCCATACGGCGTATGGATTTTCATACGGCGTATGGATTTTCATACGGCGTATGGATTTCCATACGGCGTATGGATTGATTTCAAGCCCAGCCCAAGTCCGCGTAACCTGGGCTTCCACTGCTGCAATCCATACGGCGTATGGATGCTTTTTCCAGCCGATTTTTGACTTTTCTTCATTTCTTCTTTTCTTCGACTTCGGCTTCTCATTATTCTTCAAATATGTATCATTTAGCTCGTTATTTGACTGTTTTCCGTTCCTTTTCCATAAACGCTCCATTTCCACATCTATTTGCAAATATGAACGAAATCAATATCTATTTTAAACAAAATGCAATAAAAACATTCAAGATTAGGGGTAAAATACTACTAAAATATAGTACTTTTGAGCGTTTATCAAACATCCCCCACTTGAATCCTACTTGTCCTCAAGTAGACTATCGATTCAAAAATCAAATTCTTAGGAAAACAATCATCTATATTAATCTAAATAACTAAAGTAGGAATTACACAACATCACACATCTTCAACTCAAATGTTTAAATTTAAAAAACTGTTAATTCCAAAAACAATTATTAAGAAACTATGAGATTTACCAAAAACTGATCTACACATAGAGTTATTATTCTAAAACATCAAATAGTTCACAATGATTACTGATATTGTTATCCACTTAAACAATCTATATTTGAATACTCCAGCTCAACTTATTATTATTCGTGTAAATATTCCCTTAGACTCCCAAAAACTATATACTTTCATACTCATAATATGCCAATATTACATATCTTGGAATTTTAATTAAACAATCATTTTTCAAATCAAGACAGAGGTGACAGGTCTGTGCCTCAACACAACAAAGCAACATAACTTGATTCTGGTTTAGCAATACTGTTTTTAGTCAAACCATTGGTGACAGGTCTGTACCTCAGTACAACAAAGCGACTTAATTTGACCACATTTTTAGATCATGAGTTATTAAACTCTTTTGCTCTTTTTCATTAGATATACTGACGGAGACCAGGTCTGTACTTTTGTACAACAGAGGAAACAACACCCAGCATATCCCCAAATGATATTAATTAAATTCCCAAAAATATGGCATATCACACATTACTAATATGAAGATTAAGATATATGTCATACATAGCTAAAGTTCATCTAAAAGGTAATATCTACTCCTTACTTATCATTTCTTAACAGCTCAAACATTCTCGTATAAATCGCCTATCAATACATCATATAATGAAGCTAAATAACATCTTTAATAGCTTTAGTATTTAATTAAAGGTGTAGAAAATTTTAAATTTAACCTACATAGTTACAAAATAATTATCTCTAGAAAACAAAAATTTTAATGCAAAAATTTGCTTGAAAAATGGGCAACTCATAACCTCCTAGTTACTTACCTTAATAGGATAGCTATTAACCAAATTGCAAAATCATCTACTTATTAACAGAACAATTATGTGGAAATTTCACTCTTTTCTCTCCCATCCCCCACTTAAAGATGTACAATGCCCTCATTGTACAAATAATGAAATACTTAAAACGGGAAAAAGAGAAAAGAACTTAGAACAGAAAAACTCCCCTGGAATAGTGTGCAGTTTAATGACAAAGATGATACGAATTTCCCACATCCTCTCGATTCAATTTTTCGTTGCGCTGAACTTACTGCCAGCATGACACGTACTCACAACACACTTCTGAGGGAACAATCAACAAACATAATTAAATAATACCAAATTAAAACATTCTAATTAAAAATAAATACTACCGAATCCTAAAATTACCAATCAAACACAATTAATAAAACCTACAAATAAAAACAGTCAAAATAATAATAATAAAACAATAATAATAATAGTGTCTGGAATCATAAACCAAATAGGATGAACATCATCCTAATCACTGTCGTCATCCTGGCGGTACTGGTACTGGTGAGAAGGCGCTCCATACTCTGACTGCGATGGTGGTGGTGGTCGTGACATGAACTCCGGTGGCATCTGGTACTGGAATGGCTGATACGTGGGTCCATAAGGAAACTGACCAAACAGCTGCTCAAACAAGCCATCCTGGTAGTCCAAGTGTGCACTGGTATGATAGAAATGTTGTCTCTGCATAAGATCTATCTGATCAAACCTCTGGGTCTGATGTAACTGCATCTGGTGCATCTGCTGAGACAACTGATCAAACTCTGTAGCATAACCTCTGTTACGGCCTCGTGCCGTACCTCGACCTCTATCACTGCCACTCGTATCTCCTCTAGCTCTACCCTGTCTCGACTGCAAAGTCTGTCCTACTGGAGTAATCGGAACCCAGTAATACATCTCTGCAGGACCACCATACGTAATGCATGGCTCAATGAGAGCAAACGCCTCCAACCGGCGTGCAGTCAGCCAACCCATACTAGGCTGAACAATCGTGCATGAACCCATCTCATCCTGAGTAGCCAAACCAAAATATCTAGCCAATCGAGTAACAAAGTGACCTCCACACAAACTACTACCATCTCTAGTACCAGTAGCTCTCTTCGACATCCACTTAGCCAACCTCCAAGGTACATTCACTAACCTCTTCCTGATAATCGAACTCAAATAAAACAAGTCAGGCCTCAAAACTTTCTCAGGCCCCTCCTTGCGTCCAATAATGGTGTAAGTCAACAATCTGTGAATGAGTCGATGACGAGGATCTCGAATACGCGTGTAAGAAGGTGTATAACTACCATAACTACCCTGGGCAATAAACTGCCACTCCTGCTCAATCTCCAAATCAGTGAGCTTCTTCACAGCACCTGCAGAAATGTGGTTTAGAAAGTGAGGATTATCCAACTCATTGGGCTCATAAAGCCCCAATCCCAAAGCAAACTGAACCAAGGTCATCTGTCTGGGCTGTCCCCCTAGCTGGAAGAAAATGGAGTTCTCAGTCCATTGGGTCGACCTGGCATCAAACCTAAAAGTGCTATAAAACTCAACAACCAACTCTCTGTAGATATCCTCCCTGATACTGAATAACCGGGACCAAGCATAGGAAACAAATCCAATGTTTCCATCCTCTAGTACATATGGAATAACAAGTAAATTCCTAATGGCTTCAGCTCCATTAGTAAACCCCTCTCTAGCAATCACATGCTCCAAAACATTCCAGTTAACAACATCAAACACCTCAATAGACTGGCCAATATTGGAGGCCAGACGATCTCTAAACTGCATCCTAGCAGTCTCAGAATATGATCCATGAAAAGTGAGATATCTATGTGATCTAATCAATGGGTTTCCCAAAGTTTCGCCTCCTCGTGCTCTCCTGTTAGACATGATAACTGCTAAACAAAACAATTGTTAATAATACTAAATAAGCAGTTAATTGCAAAAAGGTCACTAAAAATTTTGGCAGCATTTCGGCTTAAAATTGAATAATCCACCATAAAGGTTTAGCCTGAAACAACCGCAACAACCAATTTCATGAACCTAAATTGCAACTTTTAGACAAAAACTACTCAATATGCATACATGTATATACTTAATTAAATATCCCTGACAATTGCCTAATCAAATGTATTATAATAACTTGGTACCATCATGAATATACGAAATTGCACAATCACTAAACTCGAGTATTAGCAACTAGCAAACATCCATACAAACTCAAAATGAATTATTATAACACAATTAATCATAATAACAACTCATCACATAACCGTAATCACAAACACTTGTGTACCAAACAAATATTTGCATTAATCATCATGTGGTCAGAAAATTAATAAGCACTAAATTAAAACATAGCATAATTGAGCACAACTCATATTCTCATTTAATCATCACTAACGAATAATTCGAATAACACCAAATATGCGATACAATTTAAAAACGAACATAGCATTGCAATGCATATAGCAACTAGAACATAAACCAATCAAAACATGCTATTAATCATACGCATATTCGAAATACCCAGAAATCTACAATAAACCCTAACTTCCAAACGAGCGATTTAACCAACGAAAATGAAAACAGGAAGTTATACCTTGTAGAGGAAAGTGCGTGTAACACGAATATGCAAAAATGGCGATGAATGCGTGGCCGGATTTTCCGTTTGGGGGTTGTGGGTGTGAGAGCCGTGGGTGGTTTTGAGAAAAAGGGTTTTGGAATGAAAAATGGGGAAGAAAGAAAGTTGCTGGCGGTTTTCTGCATTTTTGATCCATACGGCGTATGGATTCCATACGGCGTATGGATTAAACAGGCCCAGGTCAACTCATTAAACCCAGTCAACGGCCCGGTCCAGCGGCCCAATCAATCCATACGGCGTATGGATTCCATACGGCGTATGGATTGAAAAATCAGAATTTTTTCAAAAACGATTTTCAACCCATTTTTAACCCAAATTCATCACTAACTTTATATAATTAAATCTCAAACCTGGATGATAATCACGACTTCAAAATCTTCACAATTCCACACTATAAAATAAATAACAATAATTAACAAACATTAAAAAGAATAATATTCAAAATAATACTTAATATTCAAATCACACATTCAAAACCCAAAAATCCAAAACAAACAAAAGTCTAACATAATCCAAAACAAACCAAAATGTTAGAAACAATCCAATAGCATAAGAAAGATAAAAAGAGGTTAGAATCACTGATTCGGATAGATAGCAAGGAAATGCTCAGTGATTATGGGAATGATGTTAATGATCCCATGACCAAAACTTGGAAAACTTGCCAAATGCTCGTTAACCACAGGAAGCAGATAAATTAAATCCCAGCTAATCTTCAATACTGACTTAGTTACTTCTCCTTCTTCATCCCATACTTCATCATTACCAACTAACTTAACCTCTCGTTCCGGACTGTCATCCTCAAGCTCACCAATAAATTCTAAACATGACTCTCCAATCTGATGATGCTTGCTCATCAATGGAGCTTCCTTCAAACTTCTGATTAAGCTTTCAATCTCACCCAAAACTTGCTCTTGAAGTCTGTTAAAACACAAACCTGAACTCCTGAATATCTCAACAAATCTCATGTAAATTTCCACCATTCCATAGTGGAAATGTTCATCTGGGTAGAGAATCTTAGTCTCATCTACTAACTCTCTCATATTCGCCACTAGATATGTTGCTAAATCAATCTCACCAGTTGGGTGAATAAAATCCGGGCGTGGTCTTCCTTCCTTTTCCTTAGCAAGACGATCTAACTGTTCAACCATTCTATTCATGTGATAGTGAATAGTGTTGCTCACTACAAACCAATGAGGTGTCTCATCCTTGAGATGATCATCTACTTTTAACAATTGAACCAGATCCTTTAAACCAGCTAAAAATTCCTTATCAGCTTCGAAAGTTGGATGACCTGTTAACTCATACAAAGCTCTAATCATACGACTAAGACATGCGGCATGTTTAGCCGAATAAGGAAACGAATGTTGTCTTAAAATTTCATAAATCTCAACATATCGCCTCTTTTGATTGGCAAAGAATACTTTCTCCTCTTCGATCCTTAAGGTTATTGATTCCTCAAAATCTAAAAGTTCATCCAGAAACTGCTGAGAATCCCTAAATTGTCTTTCCACTTCTTCACTATCTAGTAAATTCTGTACTAGTGCCAGTTGATAGTCGGAGAAATAAACATGGGATATCCTGATTAGTTCAGCTGTAAAAGGGATGTCCCATCTCACATTCGCAATTGCACCCAATAATTCTTCACATGAGGATGTGATAGGCACAACCTTGCGGCCCAAATGAGTGAATGATGGAATTTCACTTTCTACTCTTGACTCCAAACTCTCAGAATCATAAATACCAACCAAATCGTAATTGTTTGCATCACTTTCAAAGCTCCTTGCCATTGGACAAACCTAAATAAAAAAATAAATCTGGAAATACAAAACACCACTAACGAAAAACAAGTTAGTTCACACAAAATAAACAAAAATTAAATAACGTGTACAATCTTAAATAAATGGAACTCCAACCGGTGGACGGATTTCCATCCGCCGGTTGAAACTAAATCCCCAAAAGTTTAACCAATTAAAAAGGTAATTAGTTTCAACCAGTGAATTAATGAAAACTTGTTACAAAATTAATTAAACTTATTAAAACAACTTTACTGAAACTTAATTAACAAAAGTTACTTTTAAAAAGAAAGAATTAAAAATTACTAATTTCTATTTAAATAAACACAACCGCTTTTCCCCGGCAGCGGCGCCAAAAACTTGATGTCGCCTTATGAAAGCGCGTCTTGTTTTACAATTTATAAATAGAAATACCTAATAAATACTTTCAAGCAACCAGGCAAGAATACCCGATCAATTGTAAATATAGATTTGGTAAGTCAAGTTCGAACACAGGGAAAAGGTGGAATATTTAAAATAGAAATTAACAATTAACTAGAAAACAGTAAATATGGGGGCGTTTTAGTTCCGTACGAACAATTTAGAAAACATCTAATTAAAATAACAAACTTAAATAAAACTTTAAATTAAAATAATAAAAAAATAATAACAATAAATCCTAATTGGAAGGAATAAGTAATTGTATAGTTAATGTCATTTAGATTCATATTTTCCGATTTATTACGTATTGATTATCTAATTGTGATTCTTTTAGATCAAATTAATACCAAATTCTTCAATGAATACTAAGTCGAATATGAACTAGCCAACGTTTCGGGTCCAACTAATTCCTATAATCTAGGGTCCAATATAAAACACTGGTTCTAATGTCACAAGATGATCAGTCATTTGTGTGCCTTTCCCTAAATTATGCATTAAACATTCACAACTCATTATAATTAACTCTATGGTATGACTCAACAATACCCAATAATTAACTTATTGTCTTGCTCATTTTAAAGTAGATTATTATTGTATACTCGACCTATCAGACTCAACGTATTTAGTGATAGTCCAAACCCTAAGGTAGTACTAGCAATAATCAATAATTTTAAAGGAACTCAATCTTATTAAAATTATTAATCACGTGAAGTAACAATAATAACTAGTTACCAATAAACAAGTGTCCACGAGCAATATAACCGTTTTCAATCAAATAACTTATTCAATACGCAATTATAATTGTTCAATAATCATAATCTAAGTTAAATCAACTACACAATCACTTTAAATACTCAATTCATCATCAAAACAATATATATCAGTTTCAATAAATCAAGTTCTTCAATGAAATAAGGAAACGAAAATATACCGAATCGATTAACGATAAACTACGAAAGATTAGAGCGAATTATCCTCGTTCTTTAGCTTCCGTACCTCCAAAATACTCCTACTTTACGAAATATAAACCCTAAAAATCGTCTAAAACTAAGAAAATACGAAAACCAATGAAATCTTCTCGAAATAGGGTTTTAAAACGATTTTATACTTCTGTGGTTTTTGATCCATACGGCGTATGGATTGATTTCAAGCCCAGCCCAAGTCCGCGTAACCTGGGCCTCCACTGCTGCAATCCATACGGCGTATGGATTCCATACGGCGTATGGATGCTTTTTCCAGCCGATTTTTTACTTTTCTTCATTTCTTCTTTTCTTCGACTTCGGCTTCTCATTATTCTTCAAATATGTATCATTTAGCTCGTTATTTGATTGTTTTCCGTTCCTTTTCCATAAACGCTCCATTTCCACATCTATTTGCAAATATGAACGAAGTCAATATCTATTTTAAACAAAATGCAATAAAAACATTCAAGATTAGGGGTAAAATACTACTAAAATATAGTACTTTTGAGCGTTTATCATAGAACAACGTGATAATCTCCGCCTTTGATAACCCATGGCCATGACAGTTCCTCAACATCTCCTTCATCCTACACCAAGCTTCTACTAACTTATCGCCCTCTTGTTGTTTATAAGCTCGAATCTCATTCAACAATCTTTCGGCTAAAGCCGGAGGGAAATATCTACTAACAAAAGCTTCCCTCATTTGATCCCACGTTCTAATGGTATTTGGCTCGAGCTCTTGGTACCAAATTTTGGCTTCACCACATAAGGACATCGGAAAAGTCCTTAGCCTAATCGCTTCATCCATATTCGGGCCATATTTAAAGTACTCCCCAATCTATAGAAAATTTGCTATGTGTTTATGCAGATCGGCCCGCACTCCCCCATCAAATTGGGTGTCCTTGATCATTTGCATGTGGTTTCCTTTCAAGGAAAAATTGTTGTTTTCGATGTTTTTCCTTTGAATGGCGGCCAAAGATGTAGGTGCAACGATCCTCGTTCGTGACCAAATAGGGGTGTCATCTTCATCCGCCATCTCTTCCTCAATTAGAACAACTTCCTCTTCTTCGTGTTGTGATTCGATTTCATCTTCAAAAGTCTCTTCAACAATAACGTTATCGAAAGATGATTCGGTGTCCGTTTGACTACTAGTTGAATCCGTCGGCTTATTTTTTGGTTTCTTCCTTCGTTTCTTTTTGGTGGTTTTCTCCGGATTGGACAAAGGACTTAGAAGCTCTTTACCCGAGCTCCTTGTGTTCATCCACTACCAAATCAAACCTGTAAAAGTACAAAAGATAAAACTGTAAAATGCACCGGCGCAATACAAGCTAAAAATTATCTTTCTAAGAATAATTTCCAAGAAAGGATCAATTAATCACACTTAAATTAACTTCTCTAAACAAAGTTCCCCGGCAGCGGCGCCAAAAACTTGATGTGCTAGATCTAGTCTTAAAATTTATCGTTGAAAAGGTAAACTAGAAAATACCGTGCTAAGACCAATACATAACCGGGCAGTGGACCCTATCGTGCAGTAGTATAGTCGGGTAAGTTCGGGTTCGAACACAGGGAACTTTAGTTTAAGATGTTCAATTTAAGTGCAAGTAATTTGTAAAATAAAGTAAAGGTGGGGGTTTTGTGACCGAATTGTCACGTTGCTTAAAACTACTATCTTTAAATTATAGCAAGAAAAGTGGACTCAGGAAGAGTCAATGTAGTCGTTTGGAAGCTTTCGTATATTAAAAACAATTCTTGCCTGGATTATGTCACTAGCGATTTCGGGGTGAAGGGTTATAACCAGTTTAAATTATGCAAAAGTAAATTTCCATTAAACATAGGCTTAACGTTCTCCATCACCTAATGTTCAACTTCGATTCACACACCTATGATTTAATCTAGCAACGGACGTTCGCCATAGTTACCAACTTGCACATTTAGCTTAAAGTATCTAACCTATTCCAAAACTACATCCGCAATGTTTGTTCAATCACTTTTAGACAAATAATCGATAGCAATTTACCAAGTAGAAAACGTTCGCTATATCTATTAGTAAATCACCAAACAAGTTAAATTATTAAAATCAAGCTCAAACACACAAGGTTCACGATCAAACATAAGGTTTAAGATCACGAGTTTATAATTCATCCACATTAAAGACATTCACCATATTCACTAACTTGTATGTATTTAGCTCATTTGTTTAACTTACACCAATTTTCATAGTGATGAACAAAGGCTCACCCATACTTAGACATACAAGTGAAAGCATTTTAACTTAGCAACAAACATTCGCTATAGTTACTTGGTTAAAAATACCAATTAGTTCTACAAATTTGTTGAGCCAAACACATACAAGTTCATGGAGGAATTATAAACTCAAACATAATCAAACACCAAAATAATTCACCCCTAATTACTAGTTAATTCATCCAAACAAGTATATGAAGGATTTAGCTACTCATCATCACAACAATCATAAAAACAATCACAAATATTTAGTGAAATCATGAATAACTTAAATTCAAAGATAAATGAAATGTTACCCAAGTGATTACACAAATTCAAGTAATTGTTTGATGGAATAATATTGCTCCTTTTCTTCTCCAAAAATTTCTCCAGAGAAAAATACAAGAAAAATAAGAGTGTTGTGGTGTTGAGAGTAGCAGTGGGTGTGAGGTAGTGGTCTGGATGTGGTGGTGAAAGATAATAATCTGATAATGATAAAATGTTAGGGTTTTAAACTCAGAACCCAATTCTTCCTCTAACCCCATGGATAATTCTTGAGCGGGAGAAGCTTGGACCAAAAAATGGTTAGAGCAATTAATGCTCCTCCACTGAAATGTGCACACGTACATAAAACCCAGCAGATGCAGCGAGTCCTTTATCCAGTCTGAGAAGAGGAACAGTGCCCCGCAGTGTTACCCGACCGGGTGAGATACCATACCCGATCGGGTAGGATCCCACACCCGGACGGGTGAGCTTCCATACCCAGACTGGTATATTGAAGTTTCTGCTCCTTTGAAGATTAGCCTTCCGCTCCATTTTCAGCCCAGCTCCACTTCAGCTCCAGATTTATCCAAACTTCACCATTTCGCATGCTTTTCCCGAGTTCAACCTGAGATCAATTTCCAAACAAAATAAGTATCGAAAGTTCATGAAATTGACTCAAATACAAATGCAAAACAATGTAATCGCAAAAGATTCATATATACAAAATAAGCGATATCAATAACTTAATTAACGAAATCCCAGCAAACACTATATTTATCTTATATGTTTTACGCTTTATTTTATTTCGCTTTTATTTATTTACTTGCCTAAGTTAGAAAACTAAAACACCCCAACTATTTTATAAACCTTTCACTAGATTGAAAGTCATCATCTGCCTCGTCTAAGTTTCAATTCAATCGGTTTGAAGAACGACTGTAGGTCATACCTACCACTTGCTCGCCCTTAGGATTAGCATTGTTAGGGAAACTTAGGCCCCGCACTTACAAATTTAAAAACACCACTGACCGCCTCCGCTCGGTGACATCTCGGAGACGACACGAGAACGACACCAACGGGTGGGGGCACATCAGTGTTAGACAACCAAGAGCTCTAAAAACTGAAGCAGAGAGAAAAGAGATGGCAACAGAGTTTAAATCTCTAAGTACTTTATTATTGGCTATTCCCAATGAATATCAAAGAAGGTTTGAAAGCTGTGAAGATGCAAAAGTTCTTTGGGAGGCAATTGCTAAGAGGTTTGGTGGTAATGATAGCAGCAAGAAAATTAAAAGAACTCTTCTCAAGCTACAGTTTGAGAATTTCAGTTCTGTTAAGTCAGAAACACTGACTCAACCTTTTGATAGGTTTTCTAAGTTGGTTGGTGATCTGGAAAACTACAAAGTAAATATTGATGATGATTATGTGTCTGCTAGTGGTGATGGGTTTGTGAATGTTGATAATGTTAATAAAGTTGAGAAGGAAAAGGAGAGTGATAAGAAAATTGATAATGAGAAGGTTGCTGATGAAACTAAAAAGGTTGAGACTGCAAAGGTTGAAAAGAAGGATGATGCTAAGGTTAGTGAGGAGAAAGTTAAGAATTATGCTGAAACTGCAGAAGAAAGGTTAAGGTTGCTGGTGAGGTTTTTATTGCACTATTCTAGTAGGAAGAAAATGACTGCTAAATCTAAATTGAAAGCTACCGGTGTAACACCCCAATTTTTAAAAATATTATTATGTTAAAAGTAAAAGTAATTGTTTTAAGTTATTACTGTTTTAAGTGAAATAAAATAATAATAACTGTAAGTCGGTTCTAAAGTTCCAGACAATGATAAGTACGGGGAGTAAAAAAATTAACTAACTTATATTACCTACATACATGTACAAGTCGGTTTTAGCTTCATACACATCTATACACACAGTACGTTCCAGAAAAGAATTAGAGAAAGAAAGAAATCACAGGAAGGAAAGGGAGAAACAAGGTGTCGCACCCCCAAATTTACTGTGCAGCGGAAGTCAGGTTGGGGCGCGACTAATCAGTAATAATCACATAAAGTTATATTGAACGACCTCTGTATGCGTCGTTTGAAAAACAGTTCAAAATAATACATTAATATCAAAAGTGTTTACATAAGTCTGCGAGTTCGCAACTAAGCCTAGAGATTCTGGTACATAACTACTGTTACAAAAAGAGTGATGCAGGAAAATCTCTTGTGTTGGTAAAATGTGCGAATCGAGCTAATGCTTCCAAAGCATCCTACTGCAGTAAACCTGAAAAATACATGCTAAAAAGGATCAACACGAATGTTGGTGAGTTCATAGGTTTAAACAGTTGTATTGTCTTATCGCATAATCGTTATTGTAAATCACAAGATTTAAATAGTTGTATTGCTCTACTGCAATATTGTAAAATTAAATCACAGGATTCAAACGGTTGTATTACTACAACAATATTGTAAATGTAAGTCATAAGATTTAAACAGTTGTAATATTGTAAATGTAAGTCATAAGATTTAAACAGTTGTATTGCTCTACCACAATAAGATAAATGTAAATCACAAGATTTAAGTGTTTGTATTGCTTTACCGCAATATCGTAATTGACTGTATTGTTTAACCGTAATATCGAAATCGTTGTATTGCTTTACCGCTATATCGTATTGCCTTACCGCAATATCGTATTGTATTGCCTTACTGCAATATCGTATTGTATTGCCTTACCGCAACATTGTATTGTATTGCTTTACCACAATATCGTTATCGTATTATATTGCCTTACCGCAATATCGTATTGTATTGCCTTACCACAATATCGTATTGTATTGCCTTACCGCAACATTGTATTGTATTGCTTTACCGCAATATCGTAATCGTTTTGTATTGCTTTACCGTAATATCGTATCGGTTTTGCCTTTGCTATAAGTTCATGCGTTTGAAACTTGACCGAAAGTACGTTTGTGAAACTTGCTAGTGCCTAAATCTAGCACACTAGTTATAATCAAATATTAAGCATTTTCTGTACTTGTATTCATAAAACAATGAAAGGAAGCATGCAATCTCACCCCAATGTAACTATAAAACAGTTTAAAAGTGGGGCTATGAAACTCACCTGTGGGTGCTAGCGTTCCTTAAGGTAAGTGTGTTGTCCAAAAATTACCTCCTAGCGCCCAAAACACGTAAGGTCAAATGTAAGTAGGTGACTTAACGGTCCATCTATGCTAGTTGTCCACTCAACTAGTAATGTCCAAGTGTTTGTTTATTGTTTGTGTTTTGAAAATGCGTACGGCCCGTTGGTGACGTTTCGTAATAATAATTTCCAAAGTATTATTATTATGTTTGTTTCATTTGTTTACTTGTAACAATATATGTTAAACGTTTCCGAGTTATTTCGTATATAATATTTTGTTGTTGACATTGAATCAAGTACATTGCGATATCAAATGTTGAAATATTGTTTGGGGGAAATTTGTGTAGAGAGCACTATTCATAAGACAATCGGGTTTCACTATTCATGAGACAATCTCGAGTTACTATTTATGAGATAGGAGACAGTCTCGATTTACTATTTATGAGACAGTCGAAGTTTGAGACAATCGGTGTTTTGCGAGAATAATAAATGTTGCGACAGAAGCATTGTCGCAGTGGTTGCGACTATGAAAGTTTATTGCGACAATAGGGCTTCTGTCGCAGGTGCATTGCGACAGAAGGGTCTGATTGTTTTCGTTTTTGATTCTAAGTGTTTTAGGTGTCGTTTTTCCGTTCGGGTTTAATTTATACGTACCGTTTTTATCTACGTCTCATGATAAATCCCCAAAACCCATTTTGGTCCAAAAATCTTAACGTTTAATATTAGTTGGTTCACGTTTATCGTTTGTGGCTCGTTTTTATTGACTTGGTCAAACGTGCTCGGTTTGACCCAAAACTTTTACCCAAGTCTTAAATATGTTTTAGGACTTATAAAAAATTATAGTTGCATTTTGTGGTTAACCAAACGTGTCGTTTTTAACAAATTACAAAAACAGTCCCTGGGGTGTGTTTGGGCAGATTATTAGGTCGTTTCGAGGCTCGTTTTCACTAGGTAAAAGCCCGTAATAAAATCCGAGAAAAATCACAGTCATTCTTCTATTTCTTAACTACTTTATCAAATTTTCCCATGATTTTTAGGCATCATGTAGTCGGTCAAATAAATTGGCAAATCCCACGACGTCCAAATATGACGAATCCGGATACTGGTGTACAAAATAAATCATAGAAAAATACCTACATATTTTCACGAGGTTTAATTATACTACTTAGAAAGATAAAAAAATTTGTGAGATTTAGGCCAAATTCTCATTTATTTTTTATGTGTGTAGCTCGAGATATAATCAGGCAAAGTCGTTTCAACTTTCTGTCAACCGAACACAGATTGTATATGTCGTTTTATATTTACGTTTTTGGGTAATAAAAGAAGTCAAAAAATTATGAAACTAATTTTGTTGAAAAGTTAACTTCTTGAAATTCATTTTAGCACTAAGATTCGTCCATTTTAGTTGAGAAACAAGTTCGTAATTATTTCTTGAACTCGGTGGTATTTTCTGTCCAGAAAAATAGTTTAAAGTTTGGTGTTCCAAAAACGAGTTTCGACTTATTATTCGGACATAATCTTGTTGAGTGGTTACTAAAATATGTAAATATGTGTGTTCCAAGTAAAACTAACTATATAGAAGGTTCTTACAAATTAGAAAACGAAGAGAAGAAGAAGTTGAAGTCTCGTGCTCGATTCATTGCGTTTTCTTGAAAAACCAATGCGGCGGTTGAACGGTGGTTTATGGTGGTGGTTGTGGTTGTTCTTGGGGTGGTGGAAGGTTGCTCCTGGCCGAAATAGGTGAGAGGGAGGGAGAGAAATGGGTGTGTGAACTTGAGTGTAAAGATAGGTGAGTGAATATGGGGTGTTGGTGTGTTTTAGAAGCAAAGGGGGAAATGGGTGGGTTTGGTCAAGGCATGGGGGCTGCAGATTTGGGGGGCCCACATGGGCATGGGTCTCCCAACTTTTGTTCCCCAAAATTACGTAACGCTGTAACACCCCAGTTTTCAAGGTATTATTTTAGTGTACAAAAATATATACTTATTTTTAATTGTAGATCTTTTAATAATAAGTTATAATAGAAAACGTAAATAGTTATTCAGTTCCAGACAATGATAAATACGGAGTGTAAAATAATACACTTTGTTAAGTCGGCTTGTTCATGCATATCTATATACATACGTGCGTACAGAAAAACATAAATGAAAGAAAGAAAATCGCAGGACCATTCTTTAACATCAAAATTAGTTTCTAATCTTCAAATTCAAGCTAGAGAAATCAGAATAATCATCCTTTGATCATCTCCAACCTCAAGTAAGTTGAATTTCTTCATATTCTAAACCTAGAAAATGGGTTTTGTTGATTAGTGAGTTTTAAATAGAAATTGAGGTTAGGAATTGATTCAATTGATGTTAGTTAGTGTTCTTATAATCATTAGTAATCATATTACATGGTGAAAGTAATGGAATCGTGATTAGTGTTCTTGAGTGAATTTAGGGGTTTTGCTAAATCCTTATAAATTCATGTAATAATCTTCAAAGTATGATTAGAGGTGTTAATAGGTTATGATTATGATGATAGAACAAGTAATTAAAGTAGTAAGTTGATTATGACATGTTTTGAGTAAAGCTTGACTATGAATATGAAAGGTGAAAGTGATTAGTCAATGAAAAGTGATTATGAATTCACGAATTAGTGATAACTCAAATGATTAGTAGATGAAAGAATAGTATAGTATGAGTAGAATTATGAAAGTGTAACTAGCTAGTTTAGTTAAAGTAAAGGAAAGTTAATTAAAGCAAGAAAGAGGTGTTAGATGATTATTAGTGAAAGTGTGATTAGTTGTACTTAATTGTGTTATGTGTTCATGTGCTAGGTGCTAAAGATGTGCCATCCTCAAGTGATCAATTAGCCACAAGTTGTTTAATTCATCAAGGTGAGTTATATGAAAGTGATTAGATATATATATTAAGTGAATTGCATTGCTTTTAGGCAAGAGATTTACTTAATTGTGTGAAAAGGTAAATTGATTAGTTTTAATTAATATGAAAAGATTATGATAAAGATTCATGTGACTAGAATGGTTAACTTATGTTAGCCATGTGATGATTAGAATGGTTGACCAAGGTTAGCCATGTTGTAATTAGTAGCTAACTTTGTTAGCTAATATGTGATTAGTCTAGCTAATTAGATATTGGCTAGAATATGATTATACTAGCTAGTTAGATATTAGTTAGTATAATCATGATAGATGTGCACATATGAAAGTAAAAGTGAAAGTTCAAGTGAAAGAGAAAGTGGAAGCTCAAGTGGAAGTAAAAGTGAAAGCGAAAGTGAATTCAAGAAAGGGACGAGTGTTGAATACTTTGCTTATTATTGTTTAGTTATAATAATGCATTGTTTTTGATTAGTAGTTAAAATTGATTAGGTAATCATATGCTCACTAAGCTTTATGCTTAGCCCGATTAGTGTTTATGTTGTAGGTGCTGGATTTGGTTACACACAATGGATAGAAGTTATAAAAGGAGTAGAGTTTGAGTTGCAAGAAGATAGCGTAGATAAGGAGCTTGCTTCATGGTTAGATGAGCTTCTTATTCTTTCGAATTATCGTTATGATTAGCCATTGTGTAAATCGCCCAAAAGAGTTTTGTGACACGTAGTATGTAAGTCTTTGACTTAATAAAGTCAAAGTGAAGAGAAAAGAAGAAATGATTAGTAACCATAAAGGTGTCATAAATTGTAAAGAATTGTAATAGTGTAAAGTATTGAAAATGTGTTTTGGGTTGAAATTAGTGTTGACCCATAGTCAACTATGTTGAGTTGGTCAAAATTGAGTGAAAGATGTAAATGAAAGATTTAGAACAGTCTTGAAAGAAAGAACGGGTCAAAGGTGCCCAAATGGGCACATTTTTGGTCAAGAGTCAAAATAAACCATAGTATAGATATGACACTTGTTGCTATTGGTTTAAGTGTCAAATGTATAGTCGGAAATGTTGGTAAAGTATGAAAGTCAGAAACCATATGGTTTGTGTTTTGACATGTCAATAGAAAGTGTTCAAAATGGTCCGAAATTGGATTATAGCTCAGATTTTGAATTAAAGCGTATTTTGGAAAAGTGTAAAAATAGAAAGTTTCATTTTGAGATAGTAGAAGTGCCTGCAAATTTTCATGTTTTAACTCTTTGTTGTTTGAAAGATATGCGCGTCCAAAGTTCGGAAAATAGTATATAGTTGAAAACTAGCTGCAGGTGTTGTAGACGCCAGGGTACCCGGCGGGCAGCCAAGGTACCCGGCGGGTAAACCAAAAACCAAGAACAAGCCGGCGGCTTCCCAAGCCCAACCGGCGGCTTCTTTAGCCTTTAAAACAAATTTTTAGTTCTGTTACTGAAAAGCTAATTTACCCGGCGACTGATGGGAGGAATCCGGCGGCTAGACCAGGGTACCCGGCGGGTAACCCTTTTACCCGGCGGGTAAATGTTGATTTCAGCAGATTTTTAGTTTGTAGTTTTAAAAGTAATACAGATCGCAAGAATAGAATATAGTTATGATAATACAGATAGTGGGACCAATAGAAATATGTTTCAGTGTTTAAAAAAAAAAAAAATGTTCAGATTTTCAGGGCGTTTCAAGTTGGTATCAGAGCGATGGTTTAAGAGATTTATGTAATCCACAATAGGATTGCCTAAACTTAAACCACTATGAAATGTTTAGTTTTCAATGATTAGTATGTATAGTAGTAAAGTATATTTGATTAGATTGATATGTTACTTTGTTATCAGTTGTAATTAGTTTATTAGTAGATGGAATTAGTAGATGCGATGCTAGCATCCCGAATAGTTTTGTTTGAGTTTAAAATGATTAGTTATAGACTTGAAAATAGATAAAGGTACAGATAGCCGTACAGATATGTGTAAAGTATATGAGTAAGTGTTCAGTTATATGTGTAGAGATTTAGTTATGATCAGATGTTCAGATAAACTAGATTATGTTAGCAGAAAGTTCAGAAGTTTAGATAAGAAAATTGATGCAAATTATATGTTTAGATGCTCAAATGATTAGAAATGTAATAGTATGTTTATTATGTGATCAGATAATTGTTCAGATAAATGTGTGAATAGCTGTACAGATATGTGGTTAATTGTTTAGAAAAGTGCAAAGATTTAGTCTGATTAGATGTTTAGTTATATTCAGATGTTCAGTTATGTGAAAGAGTTCAGTTATGATTAGAAGTTTAGATTACTAGATAAGCTAACTTATGTTAGCTGTATGTTCAGATGTTCAGATAATTGCCAAGTTTCATTGGCAATAGATTTATGAGTTCAAAAGTTTGAAATGTGATAGTAGATTTATTTTGTGTTCAGAGTTTCAGGTAATCGGAAGTACTGACTTATGTCAGTTATTGTATTAAGAATTTATGTGAATATATGCATGAAAGTATGTGTTAGCTGTAGTTTTATGTGTTCAGTTGAAATCTTCATGATTTCTTATTTGCGTAGACTAAAGTGTTTTATGAGTATTCAGATTATGTGATATCAAAGTTTAGCCACACTCAAACCAGTATATATTTGATAGTAATGAATAGAAGTGTGAGACTGATATAATGGAACAACGTCTGGCCAACGTGGTTTTATTATATTAAGACACATGGGTGATTCATACCTTTTAAATATGGAGTGGGATGAGTGATGGTTAGCTTTGATGAAAGTAAAAGTGGAACAGTAAATGAATAGTTTTACGAAAGTCATTATTAGTTAGAATGATTAGATTAGACTCAGTTTATATGGGATTACTATTGTAGTCAAATGAAAGTAGAAATATTGACAAAGTGTTAACCTTCAATAATGAATAGAATTTTGGTTTGAAAGAAAGATTAGAAAGTGAAACTAGAAAAGGGAGTCATGAGGCATGAAGTCAGGTACCATATGATAACTTTTATACCTGCCATTGTTCTTTGACTCCATATTTGTTAAATATGTGGTATCTATACCTTGTGAGCAGTTTAATCAATACCGATTTAGTAGTGATGTAATTATGATTACATAAAGTGTTAAACTCTTATGTGGGGGAGAAAATTTTAAGATGTACAAAGTAATGTATATGGAAAGAATGATAGTAGTGATGAAAGAATGATTAGTTAATTGAAAGTTTAGTTTAATTAACCTAAATAAGTTACTGAATTGATTAGTTGATTTTGATGATTAGTAGTTGTTAAAGAAGTTGAAAGTAGTTGTTTAGTGATAACCGATGATTAGATTTGCTAGTTTATGTTAGATGTTGTAGTGATTAGAATAGCTAACCAAGGTTAGCTATGTGATTAGACTAGTTAACTTTTGTTAGCTACGTGATTAGATTAGCTAATTCATATTAGCTATTGTGATTAGATTAGTTGACTTATGTTAGCAAGTGTAATTAGAATAGCTAATTCAATTTAGTTATAATGATAATTAGATGATCAGAGATTTCAGTATAGTTGTTTAGTAAAAAGATGAAAGCAGATTAGGTTAGCGAAAGATTTAATTCCATAATTTCTCAGTAGTCAGTTATTTATGCAAATATGTAATTATTGATATTTGCTATATGTTGATTAAGTTGTGAATTAGTCAATTAATCATGTAAAATATTGACAATTTAGCTTATTTGATTAGTTATGATAATAGTGATTAGTAGTGAAAGATATGAAAGAATCATGAAAGAAGTTTAATCGATTAGAATGGCTAACTTAAGTTAGCTGTGAAAGTGATTAGTATGGATAATTAAGAATAGCTATATTCATGATTAGATAGCTAATTTATATTGGCTGAGAATGTGATTAGATTTACTAAATTACATTAGCTATATTAATGATCAAATAAGTAAGGATTATGTGATTTCGGATTACATCTCCTAGTTATGAAAGTGTGAAAGCATTTGTTATAGTGCAAAGATTGATTCAGTAGAAATTGACAGTAGTTAGTATTACACTTTATGCATGATGTTGCACAGTGTGTCAGTGAATAGTGAATAGTTAGCAGTAAATAGTGAATAGTAATTAGTAGCTATAATGAATTGAGTAAGTTGAATGCATACTAAGTGTAAGTAAGTTGATAAAGCAATATGCACATTGGTGCATAAATCGTTTCAGTAGTATGAGTACAGATATATGTAATGGTTGATTTGATGGTTAAGTGATAAAATTGATTAGTTGTTTATGTAATAATGTTAGCTACATTATATGTATAGCTGAAAGTTATGAGATTTAACAGATATATGTGAGTAGTTGAGATAAAGATAGAAAGTGAAGTTTGGATAGTAGATGTTTATGTCTGGAACTACAAAGTAAAGAAGTATGTCAGAGTAAGTAAATATTTCCGCACGAGTAGAGAAAGTGATAAGATTAAGCAAATAAGAATGACATTCGTGAGGACACGAATAAGATAAGTGGGGGAGAGTTGTAACACCCCAGTTTTCAAGGTATTATTTTAGTGTACAAAAATATATACTTATTTTTAATTGTAGATCTTTTAATAATAAGTTATAATAGAAAACGTAAATAGTTATTCAGTTCCAGACAATGATAAATACGGAGTGTAAAATAATACACTTTGTTAAGTCGGCTTGTTCATGCATATCTATATACATACGTGCGTACAGAAAAACATAAATGAAAGAAAGAAAATCGCAGGACCATTCTTTAACATCAAAATTAGTTTCTAATCTTCAAATTCAAGCTAGAGAAATCAGAATAATCATCCTTTGATCATCTCCAACCTCAAGTAAGTTGAATTTCTTCATATTCTAAACCTAGAAAATGGGTTTTGTTGATTAGTGAGTTTTAAATAGAAATTGAGGTTAGGAATTGATTCAATTGATGTTAGTTAGTGTTCTTATAATCATTAGTAATCATATTACATGGTGAAAGTAATGGAATCGTGATTAGTGTTCTTGAGTGAATTTAGGGGTTTTGCTAAATCCTTATAAATTCATGTAATAATCTTCAAAGTATGATTAGAGGTGTTAATAGGTTATGATTATGATGATAGAACAAGTAATTAAAGTAGTAAGTTGATTATGACATGTTTTGAGTAAAGCTTGACTATGAATATGAAAGGTGAAAGTGATTAGTCAATGAAAAGTGATTATGAATTCACGAATTAGTGATAACTCAAATGATTAGTAGATGAAAGAATAGTATAGTATGAGTAGAATTATGAAAGTGTAACTAGCTAGTTTAGTTAAAGTAAAGGAAAGTTAATTAAAGCAAGAAAGAGGTGTTAGATGATTATTAGTGAAAGTGTGATTAGTTGTACTTAATTGTGTTATGTGTTCATGTGCTAGGTGCTAAAGATGTGCCATCCTCAAGTGATCAATTAGCCACAAGTTGTTTAATTCATCAAGGTGAGTTATATGAAAGTGATTAGATATATATATTAAGTGAATTGCATTGCTTTTAGGCAAGAGATTTACTTAATTGTGTGAAAAGGTAAATTGATTAGTTTTAATTAATATGAAAAGATTATGATAAAGATTCATGTGACTAGAATGGTTAACTTATGTTAGCCATGTGATGATTAGAATGGTTGACCAAGGTTAGCCATGTTGTAATTAGTAGCTAACTTTGTTAGCTAATATGTGATTAGTCTAGCTAATTAGATATTGGCTAGAATATGATTATACTAGCTAGTTAGATATTAGTTAGTATAATCATGATAGATGTGCACATATGAAAGTAAAAGTGAAAGTTCAAGTGAAAGAGAAAGTGGAAGCTCAAGTGGAAGTAAAAGTGAAAGCGAAAGTGAATTCAAGAAAGGGACGAGTCTTGAATACTTTGCTTATTATTGTTTAGTTATAATAATGCATTGTTTTTGATTAGTAGTTAAAATTGATTAGGTAATCATATGCTCACTAAGCTTTATGCTTAGCCCGATTAGTGTTTATGTTGTAGGTGCTGGATTTGGTTACACACAATGGATAGAAGTTATAAAAGGAGTAGAGTTTGAGTTGCAAGAAGATAGCGTAGATAAGGAGCTTGCTTCATGGTTAGATGAGCTTCTTATTCTTTCGAATTATCGTTATGATTAGCCATTGTGTAAATCGCCCAAAAGAGTTTTGTGACACGTAGTATGTAAGTCTTTGACTTAATAAAGTCAAAGTGAAGAGAAAAGAAGAAATGATTAGTAACCATAAAGGTGTCATAAATTGTAAAGAATTGTAATAGTGTAAAGTATTGAAAATGTGTTTTGGGTTGAAATTAGTGTTGACCCATAGTCAACTATGTCGAGTTGGTCAAAATTGAGTGAAAGATGTAAATGAAAGATTTAGAACAGTCTTGAAAGAAAGAACGGGTCAAAGGTGCCCAAATGGGCACATTTTTGGTCAAGAGTCAAAATAAACCATAGTATAGATATGACACTTGTTGCTATTGGTTTAAGTGTCAAATGTATAGTCGGAAATGTTGGTAAAGTATGAAAGTCAGAAACCATATGGTTTGTGTTTTGACATGTCAATAGAAAGTGTTCAAAATGGTCCGAAATTGGATTATAGCTCAGATTTTGAATTAAAGCGTATTTTGGAAAAGTGTAAAAATAGAAAGTTTCATTTTGAGATAGTAGAAGTGCCTGCAAATTTTCATGTTTTAACTCTTTGTTGTTTGAAAGATATGCGCGTCCAAAGTTCGGAAAATAGTATATAGTTGAAAACTAGCTGCAGGTGCTGTAGACGCCAGGGTACCCGGCGGGCAGCCAAGGTACTCGGCGGGTAAACCAAAAACCAAGAACAAGCCGGCGGCTTCCCAAGCCCAACCGGCGGCTTCTTTAGCCTTTAAAACAAATTTTTAGTTCTGTTACTGAAAAGCTAATTTACCCGGCGACTGATGGGAGGAATCCGGCGGCTAGACCAGGGTACCCGGCGGGTAACCCTTTTACCCGGCGGGTAAATGTTGATTTCAGCAGATTTTTAGTTTGTAGTTTTAAAAGTAATACAGATCGCAAGAATAGAATATAGTTATGATAATACAGATAGTGGGACCAATAGAAATATGTTTCAGTGTTTAAAAAAAAAAAAATGTTCAGATTTTCAGGGCGTTTCAAACGTGTTGTGGTCGTTTACCTGTTAGTTTCGTCGTTCGTTTAAACGTTAAACGTTTATAAGACGCGTTTTGTTAACGATATATTTTTTGTAAATTTTTTGATTGATGTATTATTGAAAATACTTTATTTTAAGTTTCCAAAATATTAATCGAGTTTCGTTTGGTTGTCGTGCACGATTCGTGCGTTTTCGTCGCGTACGGTACGTTTTACGCAAAACGTATAATGTTTTATATATTATCGTAATAATATAAGGTAAATAATGATTATTTAATTAATTCAAATTATTTAAGAAAATGTTTTCACCAACGTCCGTATTTGTATTGTCGGATTCCATCCGATTCGTTATTACGCAATTTAAAACAATCGCGTACGTGTATATATATAAATATACAAAGTGTTATGAGTATTTAGCCTAATACAAAACTAAATACATGTAATGACGTTTCTAGCTTAGGGTAATTACTACCCTTAAGTGCCGGTTGTCACATTCTCCCACCGTTAAAAAAATTTCATCCCGAAATTTATCTCGCAGTCTCGGTTGTGTGGAGTCCGAGGAGAAGTGTGGGGTCCTTCTGGTGTTTACCAAGTCTATGAGGTAAGTATGTTTGCTAAAACATAAGCTCCGAGTTTTTCGATTAGCTTAAATCGGTTAGCCAATTCTACGATGTACTCGACTTCCAAGTTGGTGGGAGTGTTATGAAGTAACGAGCTACACTCATTTTATGTCGAATAAGATTGAAAGTTAAGTTTTATAGAAAGAACGTACCCATATCATTGTTAAGGTCTTGTCCGGCTTCCCTAGTGCTGATCATATAGGCTCTGCCCTTCAGCTTTGGACAATCTTTCTTATAATGTCTGGGGTTACCACATTTGAAACATGTTCTTTGCGCATCAGGATTTGCAGGAATTCTGAAGTCCTTAATTTGGTGTCCAAATCGCTGGCATCTCTCACAAGGTGCACCACATGAACCTTCATAGTGACGATTACACTTGGAACAATAAGGTCTGTTTCCCTCATAACCTCGTTTTTCCTCGAATCCGGAAACATAGGCCTTGATAGTTTTCGGCCCTTTCGTTTGTTGTTGACCCTGGTTGTCACTGGAATTTCCATCCCATTTTCTTTTGTTGTCTCTAGTTGCAGGTGTCCCGCGTCGGACCACCTTTGCCATTAAACTGTGGGCCATGCGTACGGCACTCTGAATAGTACCGGGGTTGGAGGCAGTCACCATCCCCTGAATCTTCTCCGGGAGTCCCCTGATGTACCTTTCGATCCGTTTATATTCAGGTTCCACCATGGATGGGCAAAGAAGTGCTGGATGGTGGAAACGAGTGGTATACCCTACAATGTCGTTTCCCTTGACGGTAAGGTTCCAGAATTCGACTTCCAATTGTTGTAGTTCCTCCCTGGGACAATACTCGTCCCTCATCATCTTTTTCAAGTCTTCCCATGGAAGTTGGTACGGAGCATCGATTCCCATGGTTTGTGCATAAGTGCTCCACCAGGTGAGCGCACTATCCACGAGGGTGCAGGTGGAGTACTTAACCTTGCACTCTTCGGTGCAGTTGCAGTTGCAGATGCAGAAAACTGACTGCATTTTCTCTATCCATCGTATTAAATCAATGGCTCCTTAAGTACCCTCGAAGCTTAGAGGTTTACAGTTCATGAAGTCCTTGTAAGTACATGGTTTAGTTGTCACTTCTGGAGTCGATTCGTCATTGCTGCGTCTTCTTTGTGTTCCAGAATCTCAATTTCTCCCTGCTTCGTATGCGGTCATTGCGTCGGCCACTCCTTGGTTAATGAGCTACACAATCTGCTCTAAACATAATTGCTGTCTTCCGGCGGCATGTTTTTTTAATAAAAGGAAGGAAAAGATATGTAAGCTCTTTTTATACAAGGTTAGAGATTATCGCAGGGGTATAAAAAGTAGTAATATATGGCATCACATATGACGATCAACAATGTAAGTTGGTAAGATAAGTGACCAACCAAAATGTAAGGTCAACAGGTTATTGGGTTCGATGTTTGCGAAGACATGCAGGGCATTGTTACATCCGGACGAATTACGAGAGTTTTATGGAGTTAACTAGACGATCACTGTCATAGGGTTGGAGGTAGTACCCAAGGTCTTGATAAGATTTCCCTGTGGGTACGTGGCATCCGTGTTCCTCTAGTTGTGTGGTAAGAATGGTCGGAAGAATTTCGTGCTGATGAAACAGAGAAAGTAAGTGTATCGGTTCTAGGTGATGAGTTAGTTCTAGCTCCATCGGTTCCTCATCAGCAGTGTCGTTTTCCGTCATACATGGGTAAATGGGCAGACGGTAGTAAGTGAGGGTTGAGTCTCGTTCTCTATGTCGAGTGGTGTTATAACAGGAAGGTCTGTCATTTTCTTGTGGCGAGCGTGTTAGCGAGTGAGGCTTATATATATATATATATATATATATATATATATATATATATATATATATATATATAAAAGCCTAGTATGTATAGCACGTAATAGTTTGGTCCTATTTCTATCGTAGTCAAAGTTCACTAATGTATTCCCGTTCACCATAACCATTTCAGACCTTGCATCGCTTCTCATTTAATTGTACATAGTTGATCAGGCTATGTTAAATTAAGTTCGAATGATGTAATTCCTGAACCAGTCATACCTAATAAGGAATACTAACTAAACGGTTATAGTCTAGGCCCACTGATGCAACCTAGTTCGCTATAATCTTTAGCTCTGATACCAATCTGTCGCACCCCCAAATTTACTGTGCAGTGGAAGTCGGGTCGGGGCACGACTAATCAGTAATCATCATATAAAGTTATATTGAACGACCTCTATATGCGTCGTTTGAAAAACAGTTCAAAATAATACATTGATATCAAAAGTGTTTACATAAGTCTGCGAGTTCGCAACTAAGCCTAAAGATTCCGGTACATAACTACTGTTACAAAAAGAGTAATGCAGGAAAATCTCTTGTGTTGGTAAAATGTGCGACTCGAGCTAATGCTTCCAAAGCATCCTACTGCAGTAAACCTGAGAATACATGCTAAAAAGAGTCAACACGAATGTTGGTGAGTTCATAGGTTTAAACAATTGTATCGTCTTATCGCATAATCGTTATTGTAAATCACAAGATTTAAATAGTTGTATTGCTCTACCGCAATATTGTAAAAGTAAATCACAGGATTCAAACGGTTGGCTCTACAGAAATATTGTAAATGTAAGTCATAAGATTTAAACAATTGTATTGCTCTACCACAATAAGATAAATGTAAATCACTAGATTTAAGTGTTTGTATTGCTTAATTGCATTATCGAAATTGTTGTATTGCTTAATATCGTATTGTATTGCCTTACCGCAATATCGTATTGTATTGCCTTACCGCAATATCGTATTGTATTGTTTTACCGCAATATCGTATTGTATTGCCTTACCGCAATATCGTATTATATTGCCTTACCACAATATCGTATTGTATGGCTTTACCGCAATATCGTAATCATTTTGTATTGCTTTACCGCAATATCATAATCGTTTTGTATTGTTTTACCACAATATCGTATCAGTTTTGCCTTTGCTATAAGTTCATGCATTTGAAACTTTACCGAAAGTATGTTGGTGAAACTTGCTAGTGCCTAAATCTAGCACACTAGTTATGTCACACCCTGCCAGACAGTAATCTATGATTAGTATAGTTAAGTGCGGAAGCTGGTGACGTGGCGGGGCGCGAGCAGTTACAACAATTATACGTTCACAGAGCATATGGTTATCGCATAACATATGTATTAAGATGCCAAGTTTAATAGTTGTTACAAAAGATTACAACTTAGAAAAGTCGTAATAGTAGTAGTATTGTTTGAAAACAGTAATATCATAAGGACACATAGTACAAAAGTGGATTTCATAAGTATGACTGCAATAAGTTGTAGTTATACGAATGAAATCCCGTTTGTCTCAAAATGAGGTGGCATCCTAATCCTTCAAGGTTGTTCGTCCTGAATGCATGCAAATCTTACTTACTTGCTAATTCCCTGAAAAACATAGAGAAAACGTCAACAAAACTTTGTTGAGTGAATTCACAGGTTTGTATATGTAGTGTTATAAACCAAGTTGTTTATAAATCGTTAGAACTCGTCTAGTTATAATAGTGGAAAAACATTTCCAATTCGTTGTTTGTAGGAAACACATGTTATTTCAATTAAGAACAACATTTCCCAAATAGTTTGTAAGAATTCCATTCTTAATAATAGTTGTTTGTTTTGTAGGAAACACATGTTTAACCATTTAAGGGTAAACATTTCCGAAATAATCGTAGTTATTCATTTTGTAGGAAACACAGGTTTATCCAGCTAAGAAAAACATTTCCTAAATAGTTACTAGTAAGAAACACAAGTTAATCCAACTAAGGATTCCAAAGTAGTTGTATGTAGGAATATACTTTCTAATAAGTTTTGTGGGAAGACATAGACTGTTCCACCGAAGGTGAGCTAAACCTTGCGGGTTAAAATAACGCAACCTAACCCTATAACCAAACCACGACCAGGAATTTGTTGTTTGCCAAATAGGACATGTAAGTATACGCTCCAAAACTGTGGGAGGGTCGTCATGGGATAGTACTATCCGCATACTCAGTGGCTAGAGTCACCTTGCTAATGGTTATAGTCTGTAGCCATAAGGACTTTTATGTGCTACATTGCAAGTCTGGGTCCGTACTAGCATTCGTTGTCTAGTTCCCAAAATAGTATGAAAACGCTATTTCATAAACATACAATATATATAAAGACTTAAAAGCATTTATAAATAATAAACACATGTAGTAGCAACAACTATTTGCTATGTTTTTCAACCCTAGTTTTGAAAGCAGTAAAACAGTTAAAAATAGGGGCTGTGAACTCACTGTAGATGCGGTGATGCGAGAGCTAGCAAATGATAGTAACGTCGACCAAGTAAAGTCTCTTAACACCCTATATGTAAGAGATGTATTAACATAAGTAATTGACTAAACGTCAAACTATGTTATTGGTTTGTTTGTGTTGAAAGATCGTTTTGTTTTAAAAATGTGTACGATTCGTTGGTGATGATATTCAAAAATATGTTTATTTTCGCATTCACAATTATTGATTGTGTCGTATAAAACCATTGTGCAAATGTTTGTTGTCCATACATATATATATATATATATATATATATATATATATATATATATATATATATATATATATATATATATATATGTATAGCTATTATAGTCGTTGTGTATGAAAATACATATATGTATCCAAATCGTTTGAAAAGTATTCACTCGTGAATATATATATATATATATATATATATATATATATATATATATATATAATTACACTTTATTGTCGTATGTATATATATAACAATAGTTGGTTGTTATATATATATACAAAAATTATGTTTTACCAATACGTTCTACTCGTTCCCATATATTCCGTTTATGTAACAATTAATTGTCATCGCTCCAAAAATCGTTTATTGTCGTATTCAAATGTTATATAAATATTTGTCGCGCGAAAGTGTATATATATATATATATATATATATATATATATATATATATATATATATATATATATATATATAATTCGTTTTAAGTTCGTTGTATATATATATACATAGTTAAAGTCGTCGTATTTGTATAATTAGTACATCGTATATGTATAAATGCATATGTTTCATTAGTTGCAAAAAAATATATCTATCCGTATTTAGATATGTACCCGTATAACTTTCTCGTTGTGTATATATATAAAAATATATATAATTAATTGTAATAATAATATAAATGTTAGTTAATTAATAAAACATTAATGAGTTGCTATAAATAGCAAGGAACCAAAATAGTAATAAACAAGAATGGCAAGGAACCAAAAGTATTAATGATATATGTCGTTGTGTACCCATTAGGCTCGTTTCCTCTAGCCATTCGGCTATCCTTTGTTTTTTTAGACTATCACCCGATCGGCTTACATGGTTCACCCGATCGGCTTACTTAACATAGCCGGTCGGTTCACATAGTTTTTAGCCTTCACCCGATCGGGTCTCTTAAGCCACCCGTTCGGGTCTCTTTAGCCACCCGTTCGGTTGTCGTTGTTACCAGTACGATGCTCTGTTTTTGGTTTCATTTCAGTCCAGTTCTTGAGTACATCACTTATAATCTTTTGTATACTAACATCTAGCTTAATTATAGTCCGTTTCCTCATCATTTTAGGGTTATTATCTCAAACAATTAGGACACTTTTCATACTAATTTTTGTATAAAATTTACAACTTGGTTTCATTTTGTTTTAAATGTTCAATCCATCATAATCATCAAGTAATTACACAATGTAATAACAAATTATGAAGTGTGTTCATTATATATCAAATGTTTATGAACAAATTTTGAGATCAAAATTTCTTATAGTGGTATGAAAATGACGATGGAGATGCTGAGATGATGATGATGGTACGGTGATGATGATACAAATATGATGATAGGTTGAAGATGATTATGAAGAATGTTGTTGCTCCTGTTTGTTCTTGCTTCTGCCGATTGATTCACAGAGAGGAAAAAAAAAGAAAAAGTTGGTGTGATGAATTATCGGTGTTGGGTGAAGTGTTTGATCACAGAGAGGAAGGGAGGGAGTATATAATATTTGGGACGGGCTTAATTTTTCCAAGGGGGCATGGCTCAGTACGAGCATTGTCTCCAGATATTTTAATTTTTGGTGATTGTTCGGGTATTTAACCCGTTAATTTCGTGTACGGGTCCAATTATATCAAATTTAATATTTGATGTTTGTAAATTTATTTTGAAGTATTATTCCAAATACTTTATTCGAACTAATAAAAATATAATTTTTATTATTTTTGGTTATTGGGTATGTTTTGTACTGTTTCTGTCTCGTACGATTCATTCTATATACAACGTGCAATCGTTTCCGTTTTATTTTTGTTTCTGATAGTTCACGCAATAATTTCAAACAAATAATTATTTGAAATATTTTCGCGTTATTTCCAACTTTGTATCACCAACGATTGTATTTATTTTGGTCGGATTCCTTCCGATAATGTTTCGTATAATTAATTGATAATTATAAATAATTATAAACTTCGTAATACTTTTTGTGCAAAAGTTTTGGGCGCGCTAGACTTATCTCAAATTGTAACACCCCCGAAATTCACTGTTTTGCGGAAGCATAGTTTGGGGTATTACTAATCAAATATCACAGCACAAAGATAAAGTAAACGACATCTATATGCAACGTTTGTAAATTAGTTACATTCCATAGATATATTGTTTGAAAACTTAGTGTTTTCGTATACAAAAATGTAGTTTCCCTAGAGTCCGCGCGTGTAGCGGGAGATTCTATTACATAATCAAAATATACAAAAGATAATGCTAAGAATCTCCGTTAATGCAGTTAGGTTGAAATCATGCGACTCTAGCTAAAATCCTGGAGTAATCCTACTCCATCCGAGTACCTGAGAAAACATGCTAAAAAGTGTCAACCAAAAGGTTGGTGAATCTCACAGGTTTGTAAGTAATATCAGCTTTGAACACGAGATTTCATCAGTAATGCCCGCAGGCGTAAAATCAGCAATTTCAATCTAGAAATCGTAAACCAGTATTTGCAATCCCGCAAATGTAAGTAAGTAAGTTTATACCGTTGCCATGAGGCTCATAATCGAAGCTTAACCCGTAAGTAATAAGTTTGCTCCCGTGACATGCTCGTAAATGAGCAAGCATCAGTAACGAATATTTAGTCACCCATTTCTACATGTAAATCGGTATGTGGCAGCGCTACTGCCCCGGGCGGGGAGGGTCATTTCCCTAATGGATCCATTAACTAGTGTTCGCGCTTAAGTCCATAACTAACGATATATGATGGAGAGACTTCTGTAAATAGTAAACAACTCATGCAATTCCGTTTGGTATAGTAAGCAGTTTAGTACTTGTGTTCAAGAAAAATCAGTAGCATGTATCTCCCCCAATAAGATAAAACAGTAAAAGTGGGGCCGTAAGACTCACCTGAGTCTTGTAGTAATCAGTTGCAATTAGCAAGTAGTAAGTAAAGCAAGTAGGTTCTCTGAACCCGTAACCTTCCAATGCCTAATCATATGAAGTTATGTAAGTATGCGTCTCACGAGACGTTTCGTTTAGTTGTACACAACTAGTATATCCAGTGTTTGTCCGTATGTTTGTAATTGTTTGTTTGTTGGAAAACATGTTTGGCCCGTTGGTGACGGTTTGTAGCAAAAATTCTAAAATGTTGACTTTGCTACAGTAAATGTGCTACAGTGAATTGCTACAGTAAAATTTGACTTTTTGCTACAGTAACTTTGACTTTTCTATAGTGAAAATCCTTTAAAATTTCCAAGTTTTCTGTTTTCTACGACATAAGCTGCGACACAAGGATTTGTATGCGACACAAGGGTTGTGTCGCATGAAGGATGCGACACAAGAGCTCTGCGACACAGTGGTTGTGTCGCAAAAAGCTTGCGATGCTAATTCAATAGCGACAGAAAGGTTGTGTCGTATAAAATACGACATAGTATGCGACATAGAGTGCGACACAATATTGTGTCGCAAAGGTTACGTCACTAAAGGATTGGTACGACACAAGGTGCGACACAAACGGGTTTATGCGACACAAGGCTTGTGTCGCATGTATGAACACCAGCCCAGAAACTTTCGGGTTTCAAGAATTTCCGACCAAAAACGCAAATCTAACCCATCCTTGAGCTATAAAATCGTGTATTCTTCATGTATTAGGTTATATCTAAGTTGTGTACACATCAAAACATCAAAACATTACACCAATTTGAATAGATCTAAGATTTTAGGAATTTCTTACTTTTGTAAATCGAGCCAAACGGAGGATGGAATGATGAAAACGGTCTTGATATTCTTGCTCCACTCGTGATGGTGATTCCGAATATGTAATTTTCGTGGGTCGGTTTGTATTGCGAAATTTTGGTGTGGTTTTTGGTTGAGAGTGTTTGTGGTTGATGTGTGTGTTTGGGATGATGAAAATGAAAGAGGAATTTAGGGTGGGGGTGGGGTTGATGGCTGATCCACCAAGAAAGGAGGGGGAAATACTCCCCAAAACATCGTGTTGACTCCGTGTCCTAATCGTTTAATCACTAGTTTTTAATATTTAACCAAACGTTTATATTTTTAAAACGTAACTGGAGTATTTAAATAAAAATACCTTGAAATTAATAATAAAAACATTTGTCGAAGTATTTAAATTATTAGTTCGCGTTTATTACGTTTTGTTGCATTATTTAAATGTCGTCGCAATAATATGTAAATAATGTTCGTTCAGTTGCATATTTTATATAACAAAATACATTCTTATTATCTAAGTAAATTTCTGTCACCAACGTCCAAATAACTATGTCGGACTACGTCCGGTTAATTCGCACGATTCATCCGAATCGCGTCACCAACGTCCAAATAACTATGTCGGACTACGTCCGGTTAATTCGCACGATTCATCCGAATCGCGTAAGTACACACACATATATATATAAATCACCTTATATATATACAAATAGAGTCTGCAATTAGTCCTATTACATACTAATTACATCTAGTTACAATTAATTATGCGTAATTAATTACCCTAATTTAGCAGGTGTTACACAAATCAATGGTTTAGTTTTTTTTTTTTATATGGAATTAGCGTAAGAAATGCACGTGATTAGTGGTAAAATCTTACCGAAATCGGAGGAGTGTCACATTCTCCCCCCGTTAAAGAAATCTCGTCCCGAGATTTAAGTTGAGTCGTGAGTCTCGGTCACGTGTTTGAAAAGTTGAGGATATTTCTTTCGCATTTCATCCTCGTGTTCCCAAGTAAACTCTGGGCCACGTTTTGAGTTCCAACGAACTTTGACGAGTTTAATTCGACGATGTCGAAGTTTATGTGTTTTTGAATCCGTAACCTCGATAGGTTTCTCCACAAAGTTGAGTTTCGAGTCAATGAAAATTTCGTCGGGAGGGATGATTAGGGTTTCGTCAGAAAGACACTTTTTCAAGTTACTAATGTGGAAAGTGTCATGGATACTACTAAGCTCCTGTGGCAGTTTGAGCTTGTAAGCGACAGGACCAATCCTCGCAAGGATTTCAAAAGGTTCGACATATCGCGGGTTCAGTTTTACTCGTTTACCAAATCGTGATATCCCCTTCCAGGGCGATACTTTGAGTAGGACTCTGTCTCCTACTTGAAACTCATGAGGTTTTCGGCAGTTATCAGCGTAACTTTTCTGTCGATCTCGTGCCGTTTTTAATCGTTGAAGTACTTGAGATATCTTGTCCGTAGTTTCCTAGACTATCTCAGGGCCGTATAATTGTCTGTCACCCAACTCTGCCCAACAGAGTGATGATCTGTACTTGCATCCATCTAGTACCTCAAATGGTGCCATTTGTATACTGGTGTGATAACTGTCATTGTATGAGAATTCAACGAGAGGAAGGTGTGTATCCCAGCTACCTCCAAAGTCTATTACACATGCTCGTAACAAGTCTTTGAGCGTTTGTATCGTTCGTTTGCTCTGGCCGTTGGTTTGAGGATGGTAGGCAGTACTCATGTCGAGCCGAGTACCCAGTGCCTTTTGGAGCGATTGTCAGAATTGAGATGTGAATCGACTATCTCTGTCTAAGATAATGGATAACGGTACGCCATGTCGAGAAACGATTTCTTTGAGATAGATTCTAATCAGTTTCTCTATTTTGTCGTTTTCTTTGATGATTAGAAAGTGGGCTGATTTCGTCAGTCGATCGACAATCACCCAGATCGTATTAGTTCCAGCTGATGTTTTAGGTAACTTTGTGATGAGGTCCATCGTTATTTGTTCCCATTTCCATGTGGTCATTTTGGGTTGTTGTAAAAGTCCAGACGGTTTTTGGTATTCGACCTTGGCCTTTGAACATGATAGGCATTTGCTAACGTAGGTGGCAATATCTCGTTTCCTGCCTGGCCACCAATAAAGACCCTTCAAGTCTTGGTGTATCGAGTAGTTGGTTTTGTGGGCTTCATCTAATATCAGGTTGCGTAATTCGTCTACGCATGGTAACCAAATTCAGTTCATGAAGTATAACACTTCGTTGTCTTTGGTTTCAAGTTATTTCTCCATTCCTTTCAAGGATTCGTCCTTTAATCGTTCGGGAAGGAAATCTAATTGTTGTGCATCGCGAATTTGAGTAATGAGGTTCGAGTGGATCGTTAATCCCAAGGCTCGAACTCGGAGAGGTTTAGTTTGTTCTTTACGACTCAGGGTGTTTGCTACTACATTAGCCTTGCCCGGGTGGTACTTGATTTCACAGTCGTAATCGTTTAGTAGTTCGACCCAACGTCGCTGTCTCATGTTGAGCTCTTTCTGGTCGAAAATGGGTTAGGGGCTTTTACGATCAGTGAATATGGTACACTTTGTGCCATATAGGTAGTGTCTTCAAATCTTAAGTGCAAAAACGACTGCTCCCAATTCTAGGTCGTGTGTTGTATAGTTTTTCTAGTGAATCTTCAATTGACGAGATGCGTAAGCAATGACTTTGTCTTTTTGCATCAACACGCAACCCAATCCTTAGCGTGAAGCATCTCAGTAGATAATGAAGTTTTCTGCCCCTTCGGGCGATGAGAGGATGGGTGCGGTGCTCAGTTTTTGTTTCAGTAGTTGGAAAGCGTTTTCTTGTTTCTCGCCCCAATCAAATTTCTTATCTTTTTGAGTTAGATTGGTGAGGGGCTGGGCTATTTTTGAAAAGTTCTCGATTAATCGTCGGTAATAGCCAACTAGACCAAGAAATTATCGTACTTCGGTTGGGGTTTTCGGGGCTTCCCAGTTTCTGATTGCCTCAATTTTTGGATGGGTCTACGTGGATACCTTTGTCGTTGATTACGTGACCAAGGATGTGAACTTCTCGCATCCAAAATTCGCACTTAGAGAACTTAGCGTACAACTTCTCTTGCGATAGTAGTTCGAGGATTTGTTTCAAGTGTCGTTCGTGGTCTTCCTTCATTCGCGAGTATATCAGAATGTCGTCAATGTATATGATGACACGTTTGTTAAGGTATGGTTTACATACGCGGTTCATGAGGTCCATGAAAACCGCAGGCGTGTTTGTTAGACCGAAAGGCATGACTAGGAACTCGTAGTGACCGTAACGAGTCATAAACGCGATTTTTGGTACATCCTCTTCTCGAACTTTCAGTTGGTGGTAACCAGATCTGTAACACCCGACGATTTAGGTTTACTGATTAACCTGCTAGAAACCCTAATTACGTGTGATTAGTTTAGTATTAGGCTAAATACTTGTAATTACTTGTAACTATTTGTATATTAATGTGGATATACACTTCCGTAATTATTTTGTATTACGCTTACGCAATTTGGTGAAATTTTGCGAAACAACCGGACGGAGTCCGACAGACTATACGACGTTGGTGAAAACCTTTTTATAAATAACTTTAATCCATTCTTAGAAGTTATTTATCACTTATTATTATTTTGTTAAAATAATACATGAAAAACCTAGACGTTTTGGCTAAAACGTCTCAAACGCAACGAAAACGCACGGAACGCGCCCGACAAGCGAACGAAAGTCAAAATATATTTTAATAATTTAAAATATATTATTTTGTATGAAATTATTATTGAAAACATCATATAATAGTTCGTCAATGAAAAACGTTTATTTAAAACGCTACGCGATTAAACCTCCGTAAAACGTGCACGCAAATCGAGACCGATAAACTAACGGAACATTTTTATAAATGTTTTCAAGCATCTAGATAAAATATTTCAAGTGAAAATATCTAAATTAAAAGTTGTCACTTAAAAACGCGTATAAAACGTTTAACGTATGAATAAACGTCTAAACAATCGAGTAAATGAACGGAGAACATAACTAATTAAATGGGAAATGAGAAATGACCAAAATACCCTTTGTGGGGCCCCCTATGGGCCGGCCACCACCCCCATCCCACCCTATCATATCTCTTGCTTTTTCACTATGATGATTCCTTACACACCCACACAAATTTCATGCAACTCTTTCTTTCCTTCATTTCCACTTAACCTCCTCATTTCCTCTCAATCCATTTTCACTCTTTTTCTCTCTAATTACTGAATAAGATCAGCCCAAAAATCAGTTTGTTCATCATCACATATCATCATCTTGAAGATCAAGAACAAAAGGAACCAAGCTCAAGACATCATCATCTTCATCTCCCTCTTGTTCTCCATCATTTTGTTGGTATAAATCACCTAAACTCCTCATTTACATACTTGTATAATGTATATTTAGATGTTAATATGATCATCTAACACTATTATGTCCAAATAAGAGGTTAAAATACGTTTTTGTAACACATAGGTAAGAAGACAGATTCTGTCTTCAAAAACACAGCATACAAAAATGGTCGTATCTGGAGTCCTAGAAAGATTTAGACAACGATTTTTTTTTTAAAGTTGCGTATTGAAAAGGGCTACAACTTTCGTGTTTTGCACTTTTTCCAGATCTCTACGTATTTTTGGCTATAATCTGATCTTTGAGTCTGGTCTGGAAGTTTTTGAAAACCGAGTTCGGTTCCTTCACGAAATTATTTAGATATGTAAATGGACACTATGGTTGCTGCAAAAATTATATGTTAGACTAGAAATATAGATGATCAGTTGGTAAAATTTGTAGACCTTAGTTTGGACCAGAAGTGGTAGAAATAAAATGGAGAACCAAACCGACAAAAGTCAAAAATGTGAAATATTGAAATCTTGAGTTGCATGTTAAAAACCGACACCATGGGTGAACTCCGACACGAACCGACAAATTATTTGGACTCTATAAACTGATTTATGGGTTGGGTAAAAGTTTCGGGTCAAACCGGGTAGGTTTGACCAAGTCAACAAAAACGGCTCGGTGGCTAAAAACGACAAAACTTACTATTTTTGGAAAGTGGTAACAAAAATGGTTTTGGGTGACTTAGTTAGTAACTTGGACCAAAAACTAAACTTAGAAAGTTTCCCGAATTAGAAACCGACACTTAGAGCACTTTCTGAAAATATCCTAAGTCTCAAGTAGAGACACTAACCTAGTGATGCCACAATTACTAGTGTTGCTATATTTTGTTAGTGATGCTACAATTTCTGAAAATATCCTAAGTCTCAAGTAGAGACACTAACCTAGTGATGCCACAATTACTAGTGTTGCTACATTTTGTTAGTGATGCTACAATTTCTGAAAATATCCTAAGTCTCAAGTAGAGACACTAACCTAGTGATGCCACAATTACTAGTGTTGCTACATTTTGTTAGTGATGCTACAATTTCTGAAAATATCCTAAGTCTCAAGTAGAGACACTAACCTAGTGATGCCACAATTACTAGTGTTGCTACATTTTGTTAGTGATGCTACAATTTCTGAAAATATCCTAAGTCTCAAGTAGAGACACTAACCTAGTGATGCCACAATTACTAGTGTTGCTACATTTTGCTAGTGATGCTAAGTTTGACCAACCTTGACCAGTTTGACCAGGTTTGACCAGTTTGACCAGGTTTGACCAGTTTGATCAGGTTTGACCAGTTTGACCAGGTTTGACCAGGTTTGACCAGTTTTGACCAACTTTGACCAAATTTGACCTACGGTTTAAGACTTATACAAACTAAAATAATCGGTTTGCAACACACGATATGTACTAATGAATAGTTTACAGCAAAACAAACTTAATAATAATGTCTAAATGAATTATTATTACAAACTTTCACCAACGGGTCGTACACGTTTTTAATAATCGAACTTGAACAACTTATTTGGACATACTAGTTGATGAACTAGCTCTAGGTGGACATTAACCCTCCACCTGCACGATTAACTTAAGTGGACATTAACCCCCACTTATACAATCGCTATAGATGGTCTTATAAGACATCTACTTACACAACCTTATATGTTTAGGGCGTTAGGAGGTTGCACACCGGCTTGCTTGCTTATTTGATATTTGCTTGCTACTTGCTAATCTGAGGTGAGTTTCACAGCCCCCTTTTTACTTGTTTGAACTGTTTTGGGGTGAGAATACATGCACTATTTTATGAACTGTGATGTGAACTGTTTTATGAACTGTTGTTAGGAAAACACTTATACGTATTGCATGAGTTACTTTCTTTTCCACTAAGGCCAATACAATCATATAAATCTGTTGATTTACGCTTGCAATATTGCGGTAAAGCAATACAAAACGATATTGCGGTAAAGCAATACAAAACGATATTGCGGTAAAGCAATACAAAACGATATTGCGGTAAAGCAATACAAAACGATATTGCGGTAAAGCAATACAAAACGATATTGCGGTAAAGCAATACAAAACGATATTGTGGTAAAGCAATACAAACATTTCGATATTGCGGTAAAGCAATACAAAACGATATTGTGGTAAAGCAATTCAAAATGATATTGCGGTAAAGCAATACAAACATTTCGATATTGTGGTAAAGCAATACAAACTATTAAATCTTGTGATTTACAATTACGATATTGGCAATAGTATACATTATTATCTTTGCATACGTGCAACACACTTACTTATCGTGGTTTAGCGATACAATTTTGGTAAACTTGTGTTTCATACCAATATTTTGGACAACTGTTTAACAAACCTATGAACTCACCAACTTTATGTTGACCTTTTAGCATGTATTTCTTAGGTTCACAGACGCTGTAGGACTTCCCACAGGAAACAAGGCAGTAGGATGCTTTTGAAAAGCATTATCTCTAGTCGCATGTTTTCACAAACAACAAGAGATTAGATTGCATTACAATATTTTGTATCAACATTTATGTATTAGAAATCTCTAACGGTTTATGCGAACTCCGGATATTTTGTAAACATTTGAATTATGGTAATGTAATATTTTCAAACGTCTCATATAGAGGTCGTTTGCTTTAATCTTTGTGTTGTGATATTTGATTTGGTCGGCGCCCCCGTGACACCTCATGTTTCCGCTGCCATGTGTTATGGGGGTGCGACAAGATCGTAGGTCGATTTTCGAGTAGTAGCTTGACCCTTGGAGTTGGTCAAACAGATCATCGATGCGCGATAATGGATATCGGTTTTTGATAGTTACTTTGTACAGTTCCCGATAATCTATGCATATTCGCATGGATCCATCCTTCTTCTTGACAAACAAAACCGGAGCTCCCTAAGGCGAAAAGCTTGGTCGGTTGAATCCTAAGTCTAGGAGCTCTTGCAACTGCGTAGACAGCTCCTGCATCTCCGAGGGAGCTAGACGATAAGGTGCACGGGCGATTGGTGCGGCTCCAGGCACCAGATCGATGTGAAACTCGACTTGTCGCGGGGTGGTAATCCTGGTAATTCTTCAGGAAACACTCCCGGGTAGTCACGTACGACAGGCACATCGTCTATACTTTGCTCCTCGGGCTTCTTTTCCACAATGTGTGCCAAAAATGCTTGGTATCCCTTTCGGAGATACTTACTGGCCTTCATGCAAGTAATCATTTTCATGGCACTTTTTCGTTTCTCCCCTCGTATCACCAAAGTTTCTCCTGTCGGTAGCGGTATACGTACCAACTTCTCGAAACATACGATCTCAGCGCGGTGCTTCGACAACCAGTCCATACCGACTACGATGTCGAAACTTCCCAACTTAACCAGTAGTAAGTTTATTTCGAAGGAATAACCCTCTAAGGTTATGGTACATCCCGGTACTATTTCTCCTGATTCGGTCAACTTACCGTCGGCGAGTTCTATAGTGTTTGTATCATTTAGTCTACGGGATTCGTTCTCTAAAATTGGTCTAAACTCACTAGACACAAGACTTAAGTCAGCGGCCGAATCAAATAACAGTGAGGCTTAGTGGTTGTCGACTAGAAACGTACTAGCGACCGTGTTAGGGTTTAATCAGTTTGTAAACCGTTGATCAAAGTGACAGTGTAGACATTGTTTAAATAGTAGTCAAACAATGACCGAGTAGTTGTGGTTTAAAGTGAACAAGTAGTTGTTACAATAGCGGCCAACCATGAATGTGTTGTTGTTCAAAACCAACAAACAGTTGCTAAAATAGTTGGTGAATCTGTTGCTGCAAGATTTGGTCTGATTACCCCATCGGTTCTTGTAACAAAGGGTTGTTTGAGATCCTATCTCGATTGTCGTACAGCGACGCATTACTACGTTTCCTTTGTGTAACCCCTTAAAAGACTCGTCACTCGAATATGTATCGCAATTTTCGTTTGTTCCATCCGTTCATTCGATTTATAAGTTATCGGACTCACTCGTTAAACGTTTAGTGCAATTTCGTTCCGCCAATGAAAAGTAAGAGTTGGTTTGTACATTGTGCGTTCTACCGAGTCAACATTTTTTTCCAGTCAATCATGCTCGAAGCGGACTTCACCTTTCTATATACCGCATGATTACTACGATTTCGAGTGCGTACAAGTGTGGAATGAATGAGTAGTTTGGCGGCATGTTCGCTTATAATTCTGAGTTTCGAGTACGTACGATTTTGAAGCAAATAGAGTTGAGACTTTTACGTCATCATGACACATTGAACATTTGAACCTGGTCGTATAAACACATATATGTCGTGATACCTTTGCAATTACGTCGGTTGCCATACTTGTTAGGGTATCCTTTTACATATGTACTTATTACCAAACTCTATATCACAATGTTCGACCTTGTTCCTATACGTTTACATCTCCAAGTGGTAGGAAGTTTTAGTGGAATGATACTTTGAGCAATATAGTACGGGTAGATGGCATTAACGATTTCGCGCTGTTAAGCCAACATAACCCATTCGAGTATACAGGCATGTCATATGTATAGTGAGTACGTATGTTGAGTGTGCAATAGAGTCGTGCGGCGGTTTCTCATGTGCCGACGTGTCGTTATCGTAGTCGTGTTCATAGAGTTCCTCGTAGGAATGGTTTACGTAAAAAGAGATATTTCTCTAGATGCGTTGTGGCAATAGTTGTCGTATAGCATGTTGGACGTATGCAAATGAATGTATGTATGAATGTATAAGTGTTCTAGCCAAGGCTATAGTCTAGGTCTCTAAGGTTTCCAGGTCACTTAAAGACTTCTAGTTCGCTATAACCAATGGTTCTGATACCAAGTCTGTCACACCCCGCCAGACGGTAATCTATGATTAGTATAGTTAAGTGCGGAAGCTGGTGATGTGGCGGGGGGCGAGCAGTTACAACAATTATACATTCACAGAGCATATGGTTATCGCAAAACATATGTATTAAGATGCCAAGTTTAATAGTTGTTACAAAAGATTACAACTTAGAAAAGTCGTAATAGTAGTAGTATTGTTTGAAAACAGTAATATCATAAGGACACATAGTACAAAAGTGGATTTCATAAGTATGAATGCAATAAGTTGTAGTTATACGAATGAAATCCCGTTTGTCTCAAAATGAGGTGGCATCCTAATCCTTCAAGGGTTGTCCATCCTGAATGCATGCAGATCTTACTTACTTGCTAATTCCCTGAAAAACATAGAGAAAACGTCAACAAAACTTTGTCGATTCCATATATTCATGATTGATTATGTTGTTGTTTTAGCATGTAATATGTATACATGCTAAATGGTAAGAATTAATAGAACTTTTGTTAAGTGAAAGTATATGGTATTATGTGGTATAAGCCTTTGTAAAGATATGTGGAAGTTGTTTCTATTACTTACTATGTAAGTAAATGGATATGTGAAAGTATTTCCATGACTTATTATATAAGTAGATGGATATGTGGAAGTTGTTATGGATCCTTAACATTGTGGGAGAAGTAAAGAGAATGGCTAAGTAAGTTCGTTATGATAAAGTATACTACTTGATAAGGTAAGAAAGTTAATGTTATTTGTTTAGTTAAGTAGTACCATTGATATATGGTGCACTAACTTGATAAAGAAAAGCTTGGTGTGTAAAGTGTTGTTAGTAAGATTTATGGTTGTGGAATAATTGTTAGTGTATTATTCGTTTAATCACTCGTATGCTCACTAAGTTTAAAGCTTACTCTTTTAAGTGTTTAATGTTGTAGGTGCTTGGTTCGGTTGAACCAATTGGATAGAAGAGTAAATCATGGTTGCAAGAGGTTAAAGTGGAATGAAGCTTGCTTTTATGGTTAGAATAGCTCCTTCTCTTTAAATTGTCGTTTATGAGTGCCATCGCCCAAAATTTTTTAAATATGTACAAAGTTAAAGTGTAAAGTGGTTAATAAGTATTGACATATATCTTTGACTTAGTCAAGTCAAAGTGAATGGTGAAAGTAAACATTTAGTAGAAATTGGTATATTAAGTTTTGGTAAAGTAATGGAAAATGAATAAGTGTAAAAATAAAGTTTTGTTTGACTTTGATGTTGACATATAGTCAACCATGTTGGAATGATCAAGTATGTGTGAAGTTAGTAAGTGAATGTGTGAAAATATGATTATTATAGAAAACGGGTCAAAAAGTGTCCATTTGGGCTTAAATGGATCAAAGTGACAAAACGAGTTAAAGTTGAAGTATGTTGTTCATTGATATTGATTTAAGTGTCAAATGTATAGTAGAAAATGTTGGTAAAAGATAAAAGTCTGAATACGTATCGTTTGTGATTTGACTTGATCACTAAAAGTGTCCGAAAAGACCATAAACTAGTCATACGTCCGTTTTCTTCGTTAACACAAATTTTGGAAAAGTGTAAAAAGGAAAAGTTTTATTATGTTATAATGAAGGTGTATGCAAATTTTTAGGTCTTAACTCTCAACGAGTTAAAAGTTATGCGCATTCGAATTTCGTATTAAAAATCCGAGTTGTGCTGCTGTGCCAGGGTTCTACCCGGCGGGTACTGTCTATCCGGTCGGGTTTACCCGGCAGATATAATGTTTTAAACGGGTAGAGTGTGTACAAAATGAGACAGGGTTCGATGGTGGTTGAGACTAAGGGTTACCCGGCGGGTAAGGATCCCTACCTGGCCGGTAGAGCCCAGTTTTTGGTGTTTTTGTTTTAATCACATATTTTAGTCGTTAAGAATACGTGTTGGTTTAAATTACTCAGATATGAATTGTGGGACATTATTAAGAGTGTTTAAGAGTACGTTAAAAAAATCCTCTAAATTTTCTGGGCGTTGCAACCGGAACGGGCAAGAAGAAAGCCTGCTGAACAACCTGTTGCACAATCACAACCTGGAATTAAAATCACAGAGCCTACAAGGCCAGTTGAAAAAGTCTGACATGCCCAAGATTGATCCCAAGGATAAAAGGAAGGGCATCTTGCATGAAGAGCCAAAGATTAAGAAAAAAAAAAAGTTTATTATGAAGGAGATGAAGAGGCTACAAGGAAATTGGCTACTGAATTGAATCATATGATCAAAGTTGAAATAAAGCCTGGAGTTTTTGAGATGATGAGTCCAGAGGACTATGAAAATTTTGATACAGAGATGGCTAGAAGAGAAACAGAGGCAGTGTGAGCATCTTATACTGAGGATGAAAGGCAGATTCATTGTAACTAATTTTGGCTAAACTCAAGAAAAGAAAGGCTGAGGGAAAGATGGAAAGAATGAGGAAAAAGCCAAAAAATAAAGCTTGGGAAAGGAATTAGTATTATCACAAGTTGAAGGGATCCATTCCTGTAATTTACTTGAAGAAGATGAATCTAGAGCAGATGAAAAAGTCTTATGCAAATGATACTTTCTTGAACTAAAAGACTGCTGAGTCTGAGCAAGCAAATAAAGAAAAAGAAACTCAGAGTCAACTAGAATTTGCAGGAGAAAGGAAGGATGAAAATGATGCTATTCCTGATCTAGAAAGAGATGAAGCCAAGATACTTGAATTGTTGGTAATAAAGGAAGACAAAGTTGAAAAAGTTGATCCAATTGATGTTGATCTACCTAAAATTGTAGAGTGGATGATAGTAGAATTTTTGGAGCCAAAGAAAGTGGAGGAGATCAAGGTGATAAGGGCTGATGGGTCAGTTTCATTTTTTAAATCATTTCGGGAAATTTTGAAGAGGTTGAGTAGGAATGCTGTGAATGACATGTATGAGGTTGGAAAGCTTAAATATGATGGAAAGAAGTTTGACAGAGTGTTGACAAAGGTAATTTGGGATTGGTTGAAGATAATGTTTGAGTCAGAACAAGCACCATTTACATTTGGAACTTTCAAATCAGCTAAGCAATGGAGGTATTTTGCAAGGTCTGGTGTGCATCAAGTATTTTTGGATGGAGGTGAATTGATATTCATTCTTATTGATAGGGATATAGTTGTATGAGAGACTGTCATGTAGGATATAATTGTATGAGAGACTGCCACGTAAGTTTAGGGCCTCCTCTTTTAGTTATAAGAGGATATGTTAAATCCGTCCGTTAGACGGCTAAAAATTATAATTAACTTTATATGATAAAATATCATAACATACTAATATGAAAGGATCATACAATAAAAGAAAAAAGACAAAAACATAGTTGTTAATATTAAATATGTAATACGACATTTTTGGCCAATAGAATATATTCTAGTACCTCTTCACTTCTACTCCTAGGTGATTGACGTGAATTAAGTAAAACTCAAACTTTAAAACTTTGATAAATTGATTTTGCATTTTTGGGTTGATCTTCATAACATTGATTGAACCGCAACAAAAAGAATAAATGAAACATCTTATAATTCGATATAGGGCCTCATTTTGGTAATTATTCATGTTTTTGCCTAGGGCCTCCGAAAACTCAGAGACGGCCCTGCAACTACGCCACCTATAAAAATACAAAAGCTCTATAAAGTTCAACAAGTTGAAAAATGCTTGAAATTAATATACGATCGTCGACGACATGCACTACTATAAATATATAAATATATGTATAATATATAACCTCCGTCCCATTTAAAATGTCCATATTACTATTTTAGGATGTCCCATTATACATGTCCACTTTGATATTTAACCAATTAAAAAAGACTTTAATGGGTGGATTCAATATTTGATTGATGAAAAGTGTAGTTATTGGAGAATTCTAAAACTACGTGAAAAATCAAAGTGGACATTTTAAATGGGACGGAGGGAATATTAAAATGTAGACGTAGCACTTTAATGTGTACCTTTACCATTAAAAAATCGTCGCAACTTGTTTAAAAAAGGTTTTCTTTTCCCCTCGTTTTAGCAATTTATTTTGTTGGAGTACATTTTCTAATTTTTATGATTTAATAATATTAATTTTGAGCTTGGTAATAATAAATATAATATATGAAATCACTAGTAAAAATTGCTTTATTATAGCGGTGAAAAAGATCTTTTGAAACGGTCATATGACCGCCTTAGATACCCGCCAGTGTTGCAAAAGACGGGAAAGACGGCCGACTAGTTGGCGTTTAGTCGGCAAAATGTGGGTGCCGACTAGTCTAAGCCCAAGTCGCTCCAAAAGTCGGTCGTGGTCGGGTCAACGGTCGAAAAACGGTCAAAGTCGGGTCGTGGTCGGGTCTGGGCAGGTTTTTGGGTCGAAGTCGGGTCAAACCGGGTCAAATTAGGGTTTTATTAAAAGAAAAATTGGGCCGCTTTTCTTTTTTCATACTCTGCGACTTCATCTGTGAGGGCGACGCATTCTCTCACTCACAAAACATCAAATTGAAGCTCCAAGATCAGTTAAGACAACAAATCAAGTACATTCAAGGTTCGATTTCTTCAATTCTTAAGTTTTTTTCGAATTTTCTTATTTTCAATTCGAAATATAATTATATATGTTCAATTATCTGATACGAATTTTGTTATCTTGATTCTTTGGTTTTGTTCTTTAATTGGATGATGATTATATTGAATTATGTATGTTGTATTTGTATATTGAATTATATATTGTTTTTTTTTTCTTAAAAAGTCAGTAGTACTACTAGCAGAATGGTGATTATGTATGGTGATTATACTGTATGTCTGTATGTTGTATTTGTATATTGAATTATGTATGATGATTATACTGTAGTATTATTAGTACAGTAACAGACTAGCAGCAGCAATAGTGTAGTATACTAGTATGTGTTTTCCATCTGTTGTATGATGATTATATGTAAAAGTCGTTTGTTGTTTACAGATTCTAATGGCAACATCATCAACCCCAACCGCCCCATCCACGGAATCTACGGCTTCTAAGGGATGGAAACCGAAATCAAAGGATGTTGGTTGGGATTATGGAGTTTTGGTTGATCCAAAGAATAAGGAAAAAATCAAATGTTCATTGTGTGAAAAGGTCTTTACATGTGGAATTTATCGGTTTAAGCACCATATTGCGGGATTAAAGGGAAATGTTGACAGTTGTTCTAAAGCTTCTCAAGAAGATAAAGATAAATGTATAAAAGCTCTTGATGATAATAGACGTAAAAAGAAGGGTAAAAAGAACGATGATGAAACTTTGAGAGCGGACGTGAACATTGATAGTAATAGAACAATTGACGAGGATATGGATGTTTCTACTGGAGAGTTTATGTCACCACGTGTTCATGGTCCTATGGATAGTTTTGCAACAAGTATGTCGGGAAAGGGAAAGGGGGTTCAAACCGAGCTTGATAATGTTGTGAGAAAAGAACAATTTATGCGAGTGAAAAAGCATATTTGTAGGTGGGCTTATGAGTGTGCGATTCCATTTAATACATTTGAGAAAGATAGTTTCAAATGCTTATTGGAGGCGGTTGGTAAATTTGGACCTAGAGCTTAACCTCCAAGTAGATATGAGATGGGAGAACATTTTTTAAAGAAAGAGGTCGCTCGAACCAAAGAGTTGTTGAAAAGGTATGAAGAAGAATGGAAAGTAAATGGATGCTCGATTATGACGGATGCTTGGTCCGATAGAAAAAGAAGGAGCATCATGAATTTGTGCGTGAATTCCAAGTTAGGTACCGTTTTCTTGTCTTCCAAAGAATCTTCCAATGAAGCTCACACAAGCGAGCACATCTTTGAGTATGTTGAAAATTGTATTCAACAAGTTGGTCCCGAAAATGTTGTGCAAGTTGTGACCGATAATGCTTCTAATAATATGGGAGCGGCAAGGTTGTTGAAAGAAAAGAGGCCAACAATCTTTTGGACATCGTGTGCGGCGCATACGATTAATCTTATGCTTGAAGGTAATAAGTTTAAACATGCTATTCTTTTCTTTTATGTTTATTTTATTCTATTCACTTTATTGATACATGTGTTCATTTATTCTTGAAGCTATTGGTGGGCTACCGACGTATAAATCAACACTTGATATAGCAAAACAAATAACTGTGTTTATTTATAGCCACCATAAGACATTGGCTTTGATGAGGCATTACACGAAGGGAGCGGATATTGTGAGACCGGGAGTCACAAGGTTTGCTTCCGCTTTTCTCACTTTACAAAGTTTACTTGAAAAGAAGGAGGCATTACGACATATGTTTGGTAGTAATGAATGGGATGAGTGTAAGTTATCTAAGTCGATTAAAGGGAAAAAAGTTCAAGGAATGGTGGTAGATTCTAAAACTTGGGATGGTGTGGTGTTGTGTCTACATGTTTTTGAACCGTTAGTCAAAGTTCTTCGCATGGTCGATGCCGATTGGAAACCTTCTATGGGTTTTTTACATGGTGAGCTTAAAAAGGCGATACAAGAAATCAAGAATGCTTTAAACAACAAAAAGAGCAAATGTGAGCCTATTATGAATATCATTTCAACCAAGTTGAAAGGTAGACTTGATACGCGTTTACATTTGGCGGCATATCTTCTTAACCCGTATTATGTTTATAACAATCCGGAAGTACTACAACATGATGTGGAAGCTAGTGAAGCATTTGTTGAAGTTGTTGAGACTTTATATCCGGATGATTTTGTTATGCAAAAAACACTCGTGAGTGAGGAGATGCCGATTTACAAGAGTAAACAAGGAAAGTTTGATCGTGTACTTGCAATGAAAGAATGTGAGGTGAACGATGACAAATATGATCCGGGTAATGCAGTTTTTATATCATACATGTATGTTTATTAGTATGAATATATATTTTAATATGTTTCTTTTAAATTTGTAGCAAATTGGATGGCAAATTTTGGTGCCTCAACTCCCCATTTGAGAAGGATTGCTATGAGGATACTTTCTTTAACAACTAGTTCATCCGGATGTGAAAGAAATTGGAGCACATTTGAAGCGGTTAGTGACTTTAAATGTCAAGTCATTTATTAATCTATTAAATACTAACTACTAAGTAATCTATTTTGTGTAAATGAACTATTTGTTGTTTAATTTTGACTTTGTAGATACACACAAAAAAGAGAAATCGATTAGGAACCACTAAGTTGAACAACCTTGTTTATGTTCAATTTAATACAAATTTGATGGTGAAAAACAAGAAAAGAAAGGAGAGAGGTCGTGAAGTACTAGAAGCAAGTGATGCAAGTGAGGCTCAAGATTGGATTCTAGATGAATCGTTGACTTATGGTGTGATTGGGGAGGCAATGGGTGTTGATGAATTTTTAGCACCTCGGAGAAGTGCTAGATTAACAAGAGAACTTTATGAGGAAGATTTCGAGTCGGAGAGTGAGGATGAGGATGTAGATTACGATTCGGATGAAGTTCAAATTATGGATGGAAATTAAGAACGAATCAAGTAACATCTATTTATGTTTTAAGTATTTTGAACAATCGTACTACTATGTTTATGTTGGAGGCTTGAAGCTTTTTAAGACAACTATGTTAAAGTTTATGTTTAATTATGTTTATCTTTATGGTTCTAATCTATATTTATTCATATATAATTTTAAAATTTATTTAAATGCTAAAAAAGTCAATAAAAGTCAAAATCCGACTAGTCTCCGACTAGTCCATAAAATGTCCCGACCGACTAATCCCCGACTTACGACTTTTTCAACCTTGATACCCCCGCCACTAAAGGTATTCCCTTTATTGGAGCGGTCAAACGACCGGTCTAAAATCTCATTTGTTAAAGCGGTTGAGAGTCCTTTATGAAGCGGTGCAGAGACAAAAACTATTATTTAAAATAGTTGGATGAGGTTCAGAGGAGAAGGTATTATTTGAGGAGAATGATGAGAAGAATTTTCAAATTTTCATTTTTACCCTATCCACCTTTTTAATAGTGTACACTACTCCCTCCTACTTTCTTCCTACCTACCCCTCCCCTCCACCACACACCACCACCCACCACTAGCTGCTACCACCCGCCGCCGCCGCCACCGGTCGTCGGAAAAAAAAATTTCAATTTTTTTTAATTTAAAAAAAAAAAATTAAAAAAATTTTTTTCCAATTTTTTTTACATATTATCACTTTGTACTGCATTTTATTATTTTTATTGCATTTTGTATATATGTTTAGTACATATTATTCGTTTTTACTGCATTTTTGTATTTTACACATAATTCTTTTGATTTGTTTACTGCATTTTATTTATACACCTCAATCTTATATATATTGTTTGTTTTTTACTGCATTTTAAGTTATACATAATATATTTTTTACTGCATTTTGTTAAAATTACACTGCATTTTATTATTATTCACTGCATTTTGCATATATTTCATATATTACATATTGTTTATTTTTAACTGCATTTTATATTATACATATGATCCATTTTTACTGCATTTTGTATGAAAGTATAATACATAGTTACATACTACTGTTTTTACTGCATTTTGCATATATTTATTTAGTACACATCGTTCGTTTTACTGCATTTTATATTATATATAATCTATTTGTACCTCATTTTATTTTTTTTACTGCATTTTGTTATTTTCACTGCATTTTGTTATTTTTGCTGCATTTTTCATATATTTCATTCATTATATATTGTTTTTTATTCACTGCATTTTGTATTTTACATATTATCGATTTGTAATGCATTTTGTATTTTACATATTATCTATTTGTATTGCATTTTGTATTAAAGTATAATACATATTGTTGTTTTTATTGCATCTTGCATATACATCATTTAGGACATATTGTTATCTTTTTACTGCATTTTAGATTATATATATAATCCATTTGTACGGTATTTTGTTGACGTCGGGTACAGAAGATACGGTAAAATATACTCCCTCCGTCCCAAAATTATTGTCCACCAACAAAAAGCACACAGTTTAATAAAAGTGAGACCACAACAGTTTTCAACCACTCAAATAGAATCTGCACCCACTAAACTCTCTTCTTATTGGTTGAAATGTGAAGTGGACAATTATTTTGGGACGTCCCAAAAAGGAAAGATTGACTATAATTTTGGGACGGAGGTAGTATAAAAGTATTAATTAATTAACAATAATATACAAAATGCAGTGAAAAAAACGTATAGTTTTATTAAAAATGCAGTAGGAAAAGGAATATTATATCCAATAAAAGATTTATGGGAAAAAAATTTGAAAAATTTTTTTTTTTTTTAAAAAAAATTTGAAATAAAAAAATTTTGAAATTTTTTTTTCCGACGGCTGCTGGCGGCAGTTTGGTGGTGGCAGCAAGTGGTGGGGTGGTGGTAGGTGGGGTTGAAGGAAGAAGAAGGTAGGAGGGGGAAGAAAATAAAGTGGAAGGGTTAAAATGTAAAAGTCTAAATAATGGAAGGGGTGTAGAGTGAAAATTAATGTTATGTTTTTTTTGTTAACTAATACCCTTATTTTTTAAAGTAATTACAAAATTGCCACCTATTTTAACCATTGATCCAACCCAAAAGATCATCCAATGGTCACAAATAAAATTTCTCCTCCTTCTCCTCATATGATTCATTCCCCTATGATCCCCAATCAAAATAGTTTTCAAAGAACCGTTTCAAACACAATTTTACAAAGAGATAATAATAATAATAATAATAATAATAATTATTATTATTATTATTATTGTTATTATTATTATTATTATTATTATTATTATCGTATGTATCTTTTACATAACATCCAATCATCTACTTATATTATCCAATCAACAATCCGATAACTATCAACACAAAATAAACCACAAATCACAATAACATTATATAATCTTCATAACTAAGATAACACATCATCCGTATATTAAATAAATCAGTTACAATAAATCAGTTACAATCATAAATCCATCTTATTAGCAAGAAATCAATGGGTTTAAAACCCACATACTACTTATAGTGATATAGGTCCACCCCCCCCCCCCCCCCCCCCCCCCCCCCCCCCAAAAAAAATCATCATCGATCTTTTGTTGAAAAATATATACTCACTCAGTCTCTCCATCTTCAGTTTAAGCTGATCCACAACCATCAATCTCATCACTTCTAATCCATCAATACAAATCAATTAATATGTCATTGCCGCACTTCAGTTTTAGATCTGAAAATGGAAAAGTAAAGAGGGAAATAGAAAAATCATATATGAGAAATTCTTAGATCCAAGAATAACAACAATAAAATTTGTACATATAACAAAAATAAACCAAATACCTGGCGGTAGCACGACAGAATATCCTTAATTTGTTCGTCACCATCATCGTGTTTACCTTATGCCTTTGCTAGATCCGACACTTGGTGATGTTGAAACTTGGTGATGTTGTAACTTTAGATCCGAAACCTCTTAAAACCAGATTTTCCGGAAGAAAACCTCGTCTGATGTAAACACCTCCACTACCGCCGTTAGTAGATCTGTAACTTGTTGTCTTATCTTTTCCATTTTCATTTGCTATATCTAAAATGGTGTATGGTGAGTATGAAGAAATACAAAGAAAAAGTATTTTATAGAATGAGTTTTTAAAATCGAGAATGCAAAGCGCGCTATATAATACTTTTATACTATATTATATTCGTTTATGTTTATTTATGATTTTTTAGATCGGTTGTTATGGATGTTCCAACATATCACCACTCATTTTTTAAACTATAATATATATTTTTATGTTTATTTATGATTTTTTAGATCGGTTGTAATGGATGTTCCAAAAGATCACCGCTCATTTTTTGAACCATACACCCACTTCAAATAAAATCATTTTTTAGATCGACTGTCTAACCGCGACAAAAGATAAACAAAATTTTAAACCGATTTAATTAAATAACCTATTTAACCAATCTAAAAATCAACAAAATTTTACTTTGGAAACAACTGCTCCATTTTATTATATTTGAAACAGTTTTTTTACTTAACCATTCTAAAAAATCACTTTTTTGAAGCGGTTGTTTTAAACCGTCACATGTAATGGTATTTTTTGGAGCGGTGGCTACTATACCGCTACAAATATAAGTAATTAGAGCGGTTTTTCTAAAACCGCTACAAGTAATGCCACTAAACCGCCCCAAGAAAAATTTTAGACCCACTTTTTACTTTTAGTAGCGAATTTCACGTAAAACCGCTATAACACTAAGCTCTAAATAGTCATTTTTGTAATAGTGACTATATGACGATAGAATATCATTTAGACTGATGCTCAAAAAGGACTTATATTAGAAAATCGGTGCCTTAAAAGGATTTAAGTTGTCATATAAGTTCGATTAAAGACGTAATTACTATTTCATTTTTTATGTTTCAATTTTTTATCGGTTTTAGTTGATGCATGGCTTAAATCTCAAATATTCAATTGATACATGACATTTGTGACCTAGAAAACATACGGTATAAATAATAATTTCATTTTGATTGTTTAAACCCGAATTTATTTTGAGTGTTTAATGATTTTCTGACACGATTTCAAAACGTTTAATCCTTTTATGGCACGATTTCATAATATTAAGTTCTTTTATGACATGTTTTTAAAAATGAAATGGTGATTTGACCCTTTATTGAACTTTTCTGACAACTTGAATCCTTTTATAGCACGATTTTAATATGTGAGTAATTTGTGAGTATCGAGAAAATTTATATTTCCTTTATTGTTAGATTTTGACAAGTTAATTACCTTTTTGAGTCATTTGCCGAAAACTAATATAGAAAGATTGTATTATTATAGAGCTAAATATTAGAAATATTCGCTTTGAAACTTTGAATTAGTTTTTGTTTTTGTTTTTTTTTTGTTTTTTGTCATGGTTGACTCTATACTTACCGCCCATGTACATCGTAACGTTTTATTAGTAATTTATCAAATTCCATATTTATTGAGTACGATTATAAAAAAGATTAATTTGGAAGGTACCCTTAATCCCGTAGCACACTCTAATGATACGTGTCTACTTCACCCTTAATGAACATCAAAACCGGATAAATTAGTTGTCCAAAAATCAGTGATTGTAGAATGTCACAATAATGTTAATTCTACAAATATTATGCTATCTAAGATTAATATATGCTACACTGTAATAACTTCAACGAAAAAATTCTTACATAATATTTTGTAAAAAGCTTATAATACTTTTAGAACATTTAAAAAAATTTTGACTAGTTCTCACATTTTATTTTTAATTTCATATTTATATGAAATGATTATTTTGCACTGAATTATTATTTGTAAATCAATGTAAACTAAGTTTGAGTAATAACTATTAAAAACTATTTTTATATAAAAATAGTTACGCTATTCAAGTTGAGTTCAAGCCCGCTGTTCTAAAACATTTTCAATTGGAACTTTAGTTTATCCTAAGAGCCTTCACAACAATGGGAAAAAAATTTGTATGCTAATTCATCATTTATATAAAAAGCTTTTAGAAAAGTTTTACCTCCAATAATATATAAAAGGTTTCTTAAAGCTTTTATTTTTGAATCCTACACACACTTTGTCAAAAAAGCTTTTGATGAAAAACTTTAGATTTCTCAAGCTATTAAACAAAAAGGTTTTGAACTCCAATGTTAAAAAAAGATATTTTAAAGCATCGAATGTGCTCCAAATAAGTCAAGACAGCTTGACTCGTCCGGTACACACTAATTAATAATAATAACATAGTGCCCGCGCAAAGTATCGGGTCTATTTTTCTTTTTTAACATAAGCGACAATAAGCATATTAAAATGGATATGTATATACGTCTATATGTTAATGTAATGTTAACATACTAATGGTAATATATCTTTGTAAAAATGTATGTTGTGAATATGTGGTAGTAAGTCGTGAATCACCTATAAATTAAGTGTCATTTTATACTACTTAATTAGATATATTGTAATTATATTTTCTTCATATAATAAAGTAATAGATTACAATTAACTTTTGTATATTATTTTCTGCATTTTCAAATTAAAGATGTGTATTGACCTACTTATGAAACTTATAAAATACTTCTTAAAGATTCATTAATAAAAGAAGTCATTCAAATAATAAAAGATTCATTAATAATTATTATCATCACACTAGTTAAATTAATAACTCGTTACATTCATCATCATTGATGAATGTTAACCCAAACTAGATGTTGTCAGTTAATACATATCTAAAATATGTGTACAGAGTACATGACTAATATTAATTGAAAAGATTATTCATCAATGACTTTTAAGTTGTAAACTCACTAACATTTATTTAACGAACATTGTTAAATACACGTGGTTAATAACATTCGTTGCCAAGAGCTTCCAGCTCAAGTGGCACAAGGTGTTTCACCATGACCTCAAGGTCATGGGTTCGAACCCGGATGTGAGCAAAATGCTCTCCGGGATGGAGACAGGGGTTTTCTCTCGAAATATTCGGGTTTCCCCTGGAATTGGTGATGGGTATATGAAGAGGCAATGCCACTGAGCCCAATACTACCTTTCAAAAAATAACATTCGTCAACTTTTATATACATTCATTCATCTCATGAATGTTAATAAGTTAGTAATCTAATATTAATGAATTAATTAATTATGCTATAACTTACATAAAAATTAATATATCTAGCTTAATATTCTTAGTATCATTTTTCAATGGCATTAATTAATTAATTTTTTTTTTAACATTCGTTGAATGTTAGGTGCGGGTGATCAATGTTAATGTCTCCCCTGCTTTCCCGGAAAAAAAATGTTTCTGTGTTGATCCCTACCATACACACATCTTACATGTTGATTTGATCTTGTTAAATTTTGGTCAAAGTTTTAGATTATATACAAAGGGCAAGGTTAAAAAAAAAAAGATGAAAACAATTGAACTTTACAAGGTTATGCTTGATTTTTTTTGCTTAACACAATTAATGAAGCTACATCATTTCGAAATAATTAAGTGAATATTAGAAATGAAGCTACATCATTTCGAATCATGCGAAAAAATATAAGTTTCTCCCCCTCAAAAAATCCTATCAATTAAAAAAAATAAAATTTCATCCCTTCAAAAACTTATGTGAACCCAAAAAATATAATGAACACAAATTGAAGTACATCTTGAATTTTTAAGTAGCATATTACTTAAATAATGAATAATGAAGATATGGAGAGTTGTTTTCTATTACTCATAAATAATGAAGATATTGAGAATAGCAGCCGCCAATGTTTTTTTTTCAACATGGCAGGACGACTTTTTGGGATGTCAGCATTTTTATATGGATTTAATTTGCCTTTACTTACCATAATTTTGGCATTTACGTAAAATCTAACTATATTTATAATTGATTGATACTTAATATATAATTGGATAAGCTAAGCAATGGAGGTATTAAAGGTATAGTTGATATTTTGGATAGGACAAAACTAAATTCTAAGTCAAAACCTTTGAATGAATTATAATAGTTATAGATATAGATTATTCTTTTCATAGTTATTAATTAATCCAATCAACGAAAATTTGTCAAATACACGTGGTTAATAACATTCGTCAACTTTTATAAGTTGTTTTCATGATAACCCAACTCTATGTATGTGTATTTTCGTGGATGTGGTATGATTTTAAATCATACGGAGTATTAAAGAATAGCAGCGGCCAATGTTTTTTTGCTAGGACAATGTCATCATTTTTATATTGATTTAACTAGCCTATTAAACCCGTGTATACACGGGTTATGTAAGGTAAAATAATATTTTTTTAGTATCGAATATTGTGTTCTCATTGGTTAATTTGGTGATTAAAAGTAACGATATAATTGAAATATGAAAAAATAAAATAATAATTTATATGCGATTATTGTTAAGAAGAAAATAGTAATCCTAAATATAGTTAAATAGCTCTCATCCTATATTTAATTATTATATTATTTATGACATCATTGTATCCCAATTTTTAGCTAATTGGGAAGAATTAAGGAATTTAATTGGCTAATTGATAATTTGATGACATCATGTGACGTTTCTTATATATAATTTATTAAGATTTGCCTTTACTTACCATGATTTTGGCATCTACCTAAAATCTAAATATATTTATAATTGATTGATATTTAATATATAATTGGATTATAATAGGATTGTTTTTGTTTGTGTGTATCTTTCTGGATGTGATATGATTTTTAAATTATTTTAAATGATAGTAGCTGCAATTTTTTCATTTGACAACTTTTTGGGATATGATGCTAGTGTCTTTATATTGATTTAGTTTGACTTTACTTACCATGATTTTGGCATTTATGTAATATCTTACTATATTTATAATTGACACATAATATATACTACGTAATATATAATTGGATTATAATAGGATTATTTAATTTAATAGTAACTGTCATTTTCATTTTATTGGTTTTCATAATTGAAAATTATGTTGCTAAATGTGACATATATGATAAAAAAATATATCTAACACATGTCGGTTTAAGTATATTTAAGTAATTCCCCCTTATTATCAATTGAACAACCCTTATGAATAGTAACTACAAACTTTACATTTCCTCCCTTAACGTTTTATTCCTTTTCAATTTTATACTCTTTATGTTTTAATGACTTTTTATTTTCCACCCTTTAACTTTTATAACTTTTTCATTTTTTACCCTACAATTTTTCAATCTACACCCTTTATGTTTTAGCATTTTTTCATCTTTTACCCTTTAACTTTTACCTATTTTCTAATTTCTTTGTCTGAACTTTTAGCAGCTTTCCATTTTCTACCCTTTACATTTTAACATTTCTTATTTTCCCCCTTTACATTTTAGAATTAACTTTTTTCCCTTTTTTTTTACTAATATCTTATACAATTTTTTCCCCTTTACTTACAACAAAGTTTTATACTAATTTTATTGTGACAAAATTATATAAATTATTATTGTAAACGATAATTTAACTTAACATTTTTGTGTACTATTCTATAAAATTTGTATTAATTTACATTGTATGTTATTACTTTATTTTCTTTCAAATATACACATACATATTTGTTAATATTAATTAACAAAATATTATTAGTATTAACTCTTTACTAACTTTAAACCCTATTATGAATAGAAGAAGGAAAAGCATAAAGAAAACCAACCGTTGGACTCGAACCATGGTTGCTTCTATAAAAATTGGACATCAACCACCAATCTAAAGCACAACTCAATGTCAATTATGTTAAACATATTATATATATATATATATATATATATATATATATAGTTGGGGGATCAAAAAAGAAGGAAATTTGAGTGGAGAAGAGGGAGAAGAATTTCTAGCCAATCATTTGAATTCAAAGTCAAAGGGTAGTATAGTAAATTGTTAATTTAATTAATTCAATAAATATATATTAATCCAAATCAGTTACTATCTTCCTAAATTGTAGAAGACTTCACTCAATAAATAAACGATTCCATTTCTTCGTAAAATTAAGAGCATTTTTATATGTATAATGTATAACACTAAAGACTAACTTTGCATATATCCAAAGATTCGCATGTTTAATTTATGATAGTGGAGCAGATATCATAAAGTTGTACTCAAGCATTTATTTCATATTACTAAGATTTAATGTATTATAAGCCACATTTATATTTCTCTAATATTAGGATAACAATGATTGATCTATATATATAAATGTATGAGATGAGATGCAATTAGTTAGAAAATTAATAACATTGATTCATAATTCTTATAGCAATGATTCAAACTTTTATAGCATTGATATATATGTTTGTTACCACTGATTCAGAAAATTATAACATTGATTCACTAATTTTATAACAAGATTCGGAGTTTAAATAACATTGATTCACTAGTTTTACAACCTTGAATCATAAATTTCGTAACACTGATTCAAAGATGTTATGACATTTGATTAGAAAAAAATTATAATAACACTATTGTAAGTACCTAAATCACGTAAATTCATTTTTAAGATTCAGTTTTGCAAATATAAAAATAAAGAATAATAATAATAATAACGAAAATAACCGACCTAATCCGTATATGATCGAGTACTTTAAAAAATATAATAGTGGACTTTCTCTTCCTCGTTGAAAGCCACTCATTAATATCTCCATTATTATCTTCCAATTTTAGTTTCCATCCAATTAAAATAAAATAAATGACACATTAATTAGGCACCACTTTTTTAGGATAATTTGCTAGTTTGACGGTTTCTATGAAGGTCACTCATCGCATGTACCATTTTACCCTTCCAACATTCTACTACTATTGTAAATATTTACATTTATGCCATCCAAAATCTGAACCATTGAGCAAATTAATAAATGGACAAGATTGCTTCTCTCTTTTCTCCCCCCAAAGATCTTTCTCCATTGATCCTAATCCTATCTATATATATATATATATATATATATATATATATATATATATATATATATATATATATATATATATATATATATATATATTGTTACATAAGCTGCCTAATAAGACAAAAATACTATTCATAGTAGGTACTCAATAAGGTAAAAATTATTCAATAAGTATGTTGTACAACCACTTTATGTTACATTTTGTGTTTTCATTTCTATATTTAAGAAAATTTCAATTAACCTCTGATAGTAATATGTATAAGTTAGAAAAAAAGACACCGATAGTAAAAAGGTACAAAATTTTAAATTTATAATTATTACTCTTGCTACGAAAAATTTAACTTGGGCAACTACAATTAGTGTTTCATTGTTATTATTATTATTATTATTATTATTATTATTATTATTATTATTATCTAGATCTAGATTATTATATATTTACAATTAAAAAAAGATTATCAACTCATAACTTTTCTATTAAAATTAAAAGAAACGAACCGAAATTTGAGGTTTAAGATATTTCTGTAAAAAATATCAAATTTTTAAAACCCGTCGCATCGCGAGGGCAATAAAAAACTTGTATAATATCAATTGAGAGCTACTTATGAATAGTATTTTTTTTGTCTTTTTGTGATTTCAAAAAGCTTAGTATTAATGATAATAGTAAGTGTTTTGTCTTTTATTCTTAACCATTTTTAAAGATGAAATAAATATATTAATGAGCTAAAAACTAATAAATATATGTACCTAGCTTAGTGGTTAAAAGTTGCATGTTAGGTGGTCCAGTATGTCATATGTTCGATCCTTCCCACTACCTTTTTTTCCCTTCATATTGAAAGCTACTTATAAAGGAAATTTATATGTACATCAATAAATAAAAATATAAATTTATTCGAAATGTAAATATCAAACAAGACTTATAAGATTATTAATTTGATAAAGACTTATTATACAAGACAATGTGAAATTCACTTAGATTGTAGTATAATTAAACTTACTAATTGTGCTACAATTAGGTTTGTAGCTTTTAGTTTTGGTTAACTTTATTGTTATAAAATAAACTATTACAGCTCTTCTCGGTATAATTTGTTATCATTAGTTAAGTTAATATTGGTTAATTAGAGAACTAGTATTAATTGATAATCAAATTTAGATTAAGCTAGCTCTAACATTTTTTTATTTTGGATTGCGAGGTGGTTGAGATTTGACAAATATATCATAACTTGAAATTATAAAAATTCGGCAAGTTAAAAAAAAGTTTCATCGAACCCTTATGAATCAATCGAACGAGTTTTTAAAAGTTATGTTGAATTTTCGAAGTGATGAATGAATATAAGTGTAAGATTAAATAAGTTAATTGTAAACTGCATTATAGCTTCACTCGATGCGAAGTGCGCGGATTGCACACATATAATATAAATTCATGAGTAATAGTGAAGAAATGTATTGTAAAAAGATTAGAAATTAAATACTAACATAAGTGATCGTTCGATACTTCATATCCAGGTTAAAAATTATTTTTTTTAAATCACATCGCAACGCGTGGGCATGATCATCTTGTTACAATCATTATTAAACAGCATATATTAATATATTATTAATAGATTTTACTTGACCCATGAATACTTAAGTTAGTTATACACACCAAAAACTATTCATAATCACGTTAAAAGATATTAATCATAATATTATAGTACGTTGTGATAAAAATTATATAGAATGTTACGCATTCCACATCTTATGTCCATCATTCTAAGTGAAAGATGCAATATAAGGGAAAAAAAATATTTTGGGTATAAACAACTCAATGAAATGAGATGTTACCTAAATATAAGTTATATCATGTATACAAAAATTTGTACATTTATATTTCCACCACAATGCACGGATTATAAATACTTGATTTCTCATATAATTAAGCTTAATAGTGATTATGGCTCAAACCGGATTCCCTGAAAGTAATCAACTTTACAAAGAGAAAAAAGTTACTAGAGTTGTGAATTAAGGTGTAATACGCGAACGATGTGAGGTAAAATCTAGATATGAACATCCTTTACTAGTCCTACACATCCTTTTCTACTCATACACATCTGTAGCGAAGTGTGGTAACCATCCTTTTTAAGTTGTGCGTCTGTATTAATTACTTCTTTTGACTTTCTGGTGAAACTGCAAACTAAGTTGGTGAATTCAATTATATTACTGTAATTGATCGGCGGAAAATTTCATTAAATAAAACGTTAGTAAGAAACTAGCTAGTGCCAACGTAGATTACATTTAGAGAGAAATTGAACCAAGGTTTTTGCAATCTTGATCATAAGATCTTACGATCATATTTAACAAAACGAACTTTAGAAACTAGTGCACTAAATTTGTAAAAAATCCAATAAATACTTTAGGAAACTAAATTTGTTAATTTATATCTAGAAACTAGTGCACTACTCAATTTTCAAAATCCAACAAATACTTTAGAAAACTGAATATGTTAATTTATATTATAATTTAACTACTCCATATTGAATAAAGGAGGTGATAGATGCAAAATTAAAAGTATTTCATACAACACACTATACAAAAAGTAAAAAAATAGTACAAATATACACTAATGGATACGTAACTCAATAATAAATACTATAACTCTGATGTTTGAATTAATTTATACGGTGTATTTACCGCCTCTCATATTATAGTGGATACGTAAGATTAGTGGCGGAATTGATCAGGGACAAAATGGTTTAGCACCCCCACTAGGCCTTTCACAATGGAGTGACCTGGCAAGTTTAATAGAAAAGGAATCCAATGAAAGTGACTGTCCATTTGCATTGTGAAGTGCCATGTAGACATTGAGTTTAAAGTGAATCCCTCTCTGTGCCAACCTTCATTAGACACTGACATGTAGGTCACTCCACTAAAAACCAGCATACAACAAAAAATTACATGGATTCAGATGGGTCATTTTGTATAGTAATGTGTGCATGGTACTGGAACAAATTTATTTCATTATTTGTTTAAAAGTGATATGATAATGTGGTAATGATATTAAACTCTAGATAGTTGGATACACTGTGGATAGTCTTAGGCCCAACTGATGTGATGTATTTATTATTTAATGGTGAAGTCTAAAAAAATGCTGACCCAGTCCCCTATTAATTTATAGCCCCCTATATTGATTTTAAGGTCAAAAGATTTATTTTGTGTTTTTTTATCTTTATCGAAAAAGTTGTAATCAGTCTACAAAAGAAAATTTGTGTTGTACCCCTTTCACCTCATCAATCAGCAGTATTTTCCCCTTTCTTTGTTATTTTGTCCTTACTATAATAATAAGTTTCGATTTCGATTTCGATTTCTATAATTACAATTTAAATTACTAATTTTTTTAATTTATCTATAAAGATCAAGACGTGTGGTAGTTTTCTTTTTCTTTTGAATGGCAAGTGTTGTATGGTCTTAAGTAAAAAACATGAGACCTAAAGAATTAAATAGTGTTGTTTTTTCAAGCGAAAGGTGCATATCATTGAAGATTCATTTCGGCAATTGTTAAGTATGAGTTAAAAACTTTAGTTTTTTTAGTTAAAATAATTTTCGTTGTTAATTCCTCTTTAATTATACTTCTTTGGTGTGTTGTGTGGATGAACCTTTTTTATGATGACGAAGTATGGCCCCCTTAACTGAAAATTCTGACTCCGCCTCTGCATATGATTTTTTTGAACCATTGAGCTTTCTTTACATTACTCCTTACCCATATCTCCCGTTGATATGAGACAAATATAATAACAATACAGTATTGTTAACAATACTAACAATTCCAAATATATAAACTTTAGAAGGTATTCGTGAATTCATTAATTAACATGATACACATTTTTTAAAATAAAATATAATTTTTAGTGATTAGGATGTGTAGATTTTTATACCTCATGAAATATAATGAAACTCTTAGGATACTTGCGACTATAAGCTTTGACCTCTATATTCATCATATTAACCAATGTTTTGAAAACCGGTTGATCCGGTGCAGTTCAACCGGTCGGACCGGATCCAGACACAAAACCGGTTCGATATGTATAGTTTAAAATGAACGGTTCGACCGGACACAAAACCAGATAGACTGGGTCCGAACTAGGAAACCGGTTCACTCAAAAATCAGGTTTTTAAAACATTGATATTAACTACCACCTCCATATATGGACTGAGCTCAGATTTTAAAGTTAAGGGAGGCTTAAATAAACTATTTAACAATATTCTAAAGTCCCGTTATCTATAGAAATAAACAACTAAAATTTCATAAGAATTAAAGAGAGTACATATCAAATTAACGTGTCTCTTTGGCCTAAATCAATCTTGAAAAAACTTGTAATAGCGATAATGATCATTTTCATTTGCCATGGACTACCTTGCTGGTAATAAAGAACAAGTTACACCTCTCATACATAAGAATGTTAGAACACCACATCACCTAAACTAATTTACTTCCAAACATATATTATAATATAATACCCGCTACCGCAAACGCTCAAACCCCATATATGTGAAGGTCAGGAGGTCAGGGGTTCGAATTCGTACCTCAACATATATGGGTGATTTATGGACAAGTGATTTGCCCGACGTTGATACATTTTACAGATGGGTCGGACGCGTATCAAAAATATATTATTATTATTATTATCAACTATAAATGATTAATGGATATAATAATAAATATAATATCAGATATACATACCTAATTAATAATTGTATCTTTGAATAAAACAATTGATTGAAACTTTGAAAGGGGACATTTAACATCATTTTCGTTATTGGGCCAGCACGTTTCTTGTTGGGCCGAGAGGGGCGGCCAAGCAGAAGCAGTCAAGCCGCCTATTGTCTTCTCTATTGTAGGGACTAATAATTCGACTATGTTGTATGGTCGAGTCGAGTCGTGGCTAGTCGTGGCTAGTAATCTTTCACTTTCACATTACCTAATTTTCTTTCCTATCGTAGGTGGTACATGGATATTATTTATTTATTGATTGATTGTGTGAGAGATTAACTAGGATGTATGTATTTAATTTAATTTTAATTATTTATTAAAAGACAAACACAATACATTTAGTTCTTATTTCTTAAGTATAGCCTTATAAAGTTATAAGAAAATTACTAGTGAACTTTTGAGTTCAATGAATCGTAAAATGGTTTCTTTAAACTTAAACTTTGTGTATATTTCCCAAAAAAATAAATGTTAAATGCTTAACAATCTACTTATTCTCATTCACTTCAATATTTGTAGCTAAACATTGTCATAGTAAGATAAAGTTTAAATCCAATTAGGGGTGTCCATAAATGGTTTGGAACCGTCAGAATCGGTAAACCGAATCGGAACCGAACCAGCACCAAACCTACCTGAGATATAACGGTTTGGTTCATGGTTCTAATATTATATTGTTAATGGTTCGTGGTTTGGTTCGGTTCCAAAACCGTTAAAACCGTACAAAACCGAAACTGAACCGAAATATACTTAGTAATATTATTTCTCTTAAATAAAATCATTTTTCAACAACTTACTTTAATGTACAAATTCAATTTTCAATTTTTTACGTATATCTAATATTGGAATTGCGTATAATATATGATATTAAATACTTATACGTCATTATTCAGCATTCACATGTGCCAATTCTGTAAGCCTTTATAAGAACTCTATATCAAAAATTTATAAGAATATATTAGTTACGTTTTTAGAAGCCATTTGGATACATGAAAAACAATAACATGTGATTATTTTCTTATTGTCGAAAGAAATCTCATTCGCAAATGAACTACTCTAGGAGTTTGTTAACGTTTGCACCTAACTTATTTGGTTCGTGGTTTTGAACCAAAACCGTCATAACCGAACCGGACCAGATCCGCAATTACATGGTTCGGTTCGTGGTCCTTGATTTTTCATTAATTGGTTCATGGTTCGGTTCGATTTTGGTCCGGTTTGGTGCGATTCTTGAACCATATACACCCCTAAATCCAATTACTATGAGTATATGGTCATCGGTATCATTGGGTAACCTACATTCTTGCAATGAAAGTGATCAAGAGATCAATATATTAGCGTATAATTTTATCGTGAAATCTTAATAACAATCATCTGAAAACTATTATTTTTCTGACAAGATAAAGGTGTTAAAAGATGTATACTCTTGTTTTGATGTGCTAATATTTGAAAATGGTATGTCTTTTGTAATTAAAATTCGTAAGTAAATGGTAAAACAAATTTTAATCCAAAAGATAAAACGATGTTTTACATTAAAGTTGTCAGACATCTTGTTTTATCTTCAATTCTTCAGAAATTGTGCAAATAAAAATAGTTGAATTATTCATTTCATTTATTTATAAATAGTGGTGTGAGTCTCTAGAATAATAAACTTATGTCAACTATAATTTTTGTTTTTTTTAAAGCAAAGATATTGTCACATCAAACTTTTTAAATAGTTACTCAGATAAGGAACAGTTTACTACAATTTAATGTAATTGAACTAATATTATAAAGTAACATTATTTCTTTCATCATATATATATCAATAAGAATTTATATAATAAAGAACTTGCATAATTGTAGGTCAATTCTATGAATGTATTAAGAAACACTAATTACCATCTAAATTTATAGATTTGAATAATGTGATAAAATATATTTACCAAGAAAATGAAATGACAACACATAGGATATTTATTTAGATGTCAAATAAATTAGTATGATATTCAATAAAATAAATTAATTCTGTAAAAAAATGTAAGGGGGATAATTATTGGCTTAGATATAGTAGGATAGTAGGATACTATTAAATGAAAGTGAAATTAAATGTTAAAATTTTTTGGAGTTTTTGTTGACTTACTAAAACTAATAAGTTTTGATTGGGGAAATAAATGCCATACTAAAAATAAGAGATTCATGATGATGTGTCATATAATTTAAGAAAGTTTATGAGAGATTGACACATAAATGAAAAACTTAGGTGGCGAAAGGAGAAGCATGTCACATAGACAAAAAGGCTTCTTTATTAGTATATGTGTGTGTGTATGTGTGTGTGTATATATATATATATATATATATACTAGTGTTAAATCCGTCCGTTAGACGGCTAAAAATAATAATTAACTTTATATGATAAAATATCATAACATACTAATATGAAAGGATCATACAATAAAAGAAAAAAAGACAAAAACATAGTTGTTAATATTAAATATGTTATACGACATTTTTGGTCAATACAATATATTCTAGTATCTCGTCACTTCTACTCCAAGGTGATTGACGTGAATTAAATAAAACTCAAACTTTCAAACTTTGATACAGTGATTAAACTTCTTCATTTAGGTGGATTTCGAGTCGAGTAAACAATGTAAACATATAAAGGAATGATTGAATATGTAGTCGAAGTTCAAGTCGATCTATCTGAAACTAGGGGTCTACTTAAATGATCCGAAACTGTCAGAATCGGTAACCCGAACTGGGACCGGACCAGAATCGAACCGAGCCGAAGCATAACGGTCCGGTTTTCGGTTCTATTTTTTAGCCTTAATGGTTCGTGGTCTGGTTCGGTTCTAGAACCAGTAAAAACGGTTCGAACCGTCATAACCGGTTCTTTAGGAAAAAAGAAATATATGCTTGATATGTGTATATTTTAATATCGATAAAAATTGAATTTCATTATTAGATTTAATAACATTGTTATATTAATTATAATTATGTATGTTTTTTAGATTGTTAATACTTGATCCATTTAATAAATCTTTTTTGGGACTTGATCTACCCTATTCTTTTGTAATCGACATACATGCATGTTTTGTTTTAAAAAGACATAGATTTATCCATATTATGTTAAAATTACAACAACGTTTTAGTACTGATTAATGGACGATTTTAAGTTTTTTATGTTTCCTTAAGTCTTATATTTAATTTGATAACTACATGCTTTTACACATCTTCTTCTGTATAACATAAATGCGGTATATTATGCGGTTCGCGTTTTTGAACCAAAACCGCAAGACCCGAACCAGTACCATACCGGACCAGAACCGAATTACATGGTGCAGTTCATGGTTCTTAATTTTTCTTTTAATGGTTCGCGGTCCGGTGCGGTTTTGGTCCGGTTCGATGCAGTTTTTGGACCACGTACACCCCTATCTGATACTTTGTAATCGTTTTCTTGCTCCTTGCTAGTTTTTATACTAATTAACTGCCATTAAAATAAAAAATAAAAAATTAACACTACGCCGCCCATTAATTGATAAACCATGGTATGCATGCATCTTATGGCCTATATAAACCATCACTGACTCACTTCAAAAGATCACTGCTGTGATTTGTTATCTGATAATGACAACTTCTTTGGTTTTTTTCTCAAGTCTAGTTGTGATTCCAGTAATTGCACCTCTATTTCTTCTACTTGTTATCCTCTATATCTACAATTTACAACTAAATGGGAAGAACACAAAGAAGTATCATCCGACAGCGGGGACGGTCTCGCATCTGCTCATCAACCATAGCACAATGCATGATTATTTGGCTAATCTCGCTGCAAAATATAAAACTTTCAGAATCCTAAACCCATTCCATGGTGAGATTTATACAGCCGACCCCACAAATTTGGAGTATATTCTTAAGACCAATTTCGAAAATTATGGAAAGGTATAATGTTTTTAGTTTATACTATTACTATATTAGTATTTTGCCGGGTTTATTGTTTCAATTCATTATATATATTAAACTTTACATATTTTAATAGTGTATGCGTTAAATTTTGAAAACTCCTATCAAACTTGTAAATATTGTTTATTGTAGGTAAAGTTTCCTTTTTTGGGTAAGACCAAAATTTGAAACTTTCCTTTTTTGGACCGATCCCAAAAGGAATATTTACATACAATAAACGATATTTACAATAGTAAAAAATATAATGTTTTAACAGATTGCTATAGTACTAGTCCGTATATGAATGTTTTCTTGCAAATTATATAAAAATTTTAGGGATCGTATGTCTACGACATCGTAAACGAGCTACTAGGTGATGGAATATTTGCGGTTGATGGGGACAATTGGCGAGCACAAAGGAAGGTATCGAGCCATGAGTTCTCTACAAAAGTCTTGAGGGAATTTAGCAGTGCAACATTCAGAAAGAAAGCAATAGAACTCGGGAACATCTTGTCAGAAGCAGCAAATAGCAACCAAATAGTCGATATAAATGTGAGTTTCTCGTATGGTCATTACCATCTCGATCATTCGTTAATTACCTATTATTAATAACCCAATTGATTGATTATAGCATTAGAGATAAGTAATTATCACATTAATGATGTACAAGTACTTGTGTTTATGTATATATAGGACTTGTTTATGAAGTCAACAACCGATTCAATTTTTAAAATTGCTTTCGGAATTGATTTTCACAACATGAGTGGTCCAAGTGAAGAAGGTGATAGATTCACTCGTGCATTTGATAGCGCAAACACGTTGACTATTCGGAGATTTATTGATGTATTTTGGAAGATCAAAAAGTTTTTGAATATTAGAGAAGAAGCAGAGTTGAGGAGAACTATCAAAGTGATTGATGAGTTTGTTTATAAGGTGATCAATATCAAGATTGAACAAATGCACAAGCCAAAGGATGAATATTCGGTAAATATTTTAATTTAATCTTTATTAGTCTCCTAAAATATTGATACTGAAAGTACATATTTTTAATTATATGTTTATAAGCTAAACCAAAACAGTCAAACATAGCTTATAAACTAGCAAAGGAAGTCAGCCCCCCCAACCCAAGCATCCTTTTTGGCCCATTTTTTGCTTTTAATAACACTTTTTCCAATTTCCTGACGAGAAGTCAATCACATTTAATTTAATTAACAATTGATGTTAGATTTTTAGCTTTAATTTATTCTTTAATCAACCCTTGATTTTTAAAACTTGCAGTTGAAGAAAGAAGACATCTTATCAAGGTTTGTGCAGATCAATGATAGCGATCCAAAGTATTTACGGGATATAATACTAAACTTCGTGCTAGCTGGTAAAGATCCTATCGCAATTTCTTTGTCATGGTTCACTTACATGCTTTGCAAACATCCTGAAGTTCAGGATAAGGTTGCAAAAGACATCAAAGACGCAACAAACATGAATGAAGAGATCACAAATGTTGCGGATTTTGCGGCTCTTGTGACGGAGGGTGCTCTCGAAAAAATGCATTATCTTCATGCGTCTTTAACAGAAACTATCAGACTCTATCCAGCGTTACCAGTGGTATGCAATCTTGTTCATCACTTATTTAATTTTCATATCTAATTTGATATCTAAATTTCCAGTCCTGGATTAGTTGAGAAAACTATATACTATTTTCATGAAGGCTTTTTACTTTGGTTTGTGTATTCACAAATTTTAAAGAGGTAATTCAGTATTAATAAAAGAATATGAATATTTAAACCCTCTAATTAATTAAACATAATTTAAAATTATAAATATTAAAATCTTAACTTAAGGCTATAGCTAGCATTCTCCATTAATGATAAGTTTTTTCTAGGAACTCAAGTACAATGATTCAATTTGGTGAAAATTTCTCTATTAAATTTGAATTTTGCACATACCTTTTGTTATGAGAACGGATCAATATCTTGCACGGTCAAAATTAATATGTGAACATGTCAAGATGTCAACGTCAAACCACCCATGATGTGAAGATAATACAGAGTAATTCATTAGCATCACTCATTCCGTCGTCAACACTGTTAAACCAGCTTAATTTGGATATTTTAATTGTGTCTCTATTATTACCATATAAACGAGATATATAGAGATGTGATGTGATGACTCGATTGATATTGTAGGATACGAAAACATGTTTTTCCGATGATGTTCTACCAGATGGTTGTAGTGTGAAGAAAGGGGAAATGATAGGTTACTTGCCATATGCAATGGGAAGGATGAAGTTCATTTGGGGCGATGATGCTCTTGAGTTTAAACCCGAAAGATGGCTTGATCACAATGGTTGCTTTCGTTCAGAGAGCCCCTTCAAATATACAGCTTTTCAGGTTATTTGAATTAGTACCATATATATAACGTTGCTACAACCAATCCTTAATTACAAGTACCTTAGTTAATTACTTTTCATCATAAAACTATTTTTGTACTAATGTTGATTTATTATGTTCATACACAGGCGGGACCAAGGACATGTTTGGGCCGAGATTTTGCGTATAGGCAGATGAAGATCTTCGCTGCTGTCTTGTTAGGTTGCTTCGTCTTCAAGTTGGGTGATGAAAATCACGTAGCCAAGTACAGAATGTCGATTAATCTTCACATTGACGGTCAACTACAAGTTTGTGTTTTCAATAGATTTGGGTTACACAATCCTTAAAGATAAATTCAGTTTCGAGCCGGATATATCAAACGAATCTACGCTGAAATAAAAATGTAATGGTGTGACACTGCATGACAATCTTAAATTATATATATGAAACACCAAAATATAATCTTAATCTTAATCTTAATACTTTGTATTTTATTACAATTATTAATTAATATACGCAATCAATTTATTATATATCTTTCGTGCAAGGACTTTTAAACTTTATCGCATATCTTTTTTAACTGTTACGAAATGATAGAATTTTATCATATACATAATTAGCGTAATTATAAACCAAATACACATTCGATGGCCCGTATGTATACACGGGTTTAATGTCTAGTTTATTAATAAATGATGACATTCGTCGGTAATTATAGGAGATATCAATGTATAACATGATGATATATGTTTTTGTTGATCGTAGTTATGACAATACTCATGACTCATCTCTTACATAAGTATAAAAAAGTATACTACTCATTGCAAAACTTCCCGGTAAAATCACACCCAACGGTTCCGTCGCTTTGTCCGTCACTTTTCGTCACTTAAGTGACACCATTGGCACGGAAGTGTCACTTGGTCCGTCACTTTTCCTTCGTCGCCAAACTGAAGCTCCGTCTCTTCTTTTTTCTTTTTTTGTTGTTTTGTTTTGTGTGTGTATAAGTAAAGGTAAATTGTTAAATGTGGAGCTTGAATTTTAAAGAGTTTAATTCGAGCTGTTATCTAGCTTTTCGAACATTAATTAATTATTACATGTTTATAGAAATATATATGTAATTTAATTTTAATATTACATGTATATATAAATGATATTATTTTATGTTAGATTATTTTACAAAAATTTTGAATAGATTTTATGATATATATTATTTATAAAGATATTTGAAATGATTTTTGGTTATTATTTTTACTTTTAAATTAATATAAAAGAATTTTTTTGTATTAAACACTAATTTTCATATAAAATTTTAGCTTTTCGAGCCGAGCTCCAGTACGCACCATAAAAGCTGTCGAGCTATCAAGTCAAGTTTGGGCTTAGTTTAAATGAGTCGAGTCGACTCGGTTTGATTACGGCCCTACACCAAAATAACTTGACATGACTATCATACCCCTCCCATTTATTAAATATCATTCAGCCATGTAACATAGTGATTAGATTAAAATGTTATTTTTTATACAAAGATATCTAAATTCTTGTTGAAAACTAGTGATTAGATAAATTAATCTAACATTCAAACTTTTATATTTCAAAAGTGATGCAATTTGTCAACATATTTTTTTAGAACGATAAATGGTCTAAAACAAAATATAGTATCCTATCTTCAATCGTCGTTTTAGAGGTTCTAGACTTTTTCTTAGGTTATAATTTAATAATAAATGGATTAAATTGGGAACTTGAATTTGGAAACAAATTGACGGTAAGTTTTGAGATATGATTTTGACTACGTATAGGCCTTACAAGCCCAATTGCTAAAAAATATAGCCCATTGGTAGGATCGGATCGTTCAAGGATCCTACGATCTTACGATCAATCCTACGATCCTACTCCGATCCTACCTCTTGACCGATCTTACTCCGATCCTGCACGTTTTCCCTTGGTAAGATCGTAAGATCGTACGATCCTACGATCAGGATCGCGATCTTGACAACCTTGAATAATAATATTACATTAAATCAATGATTCCATATATAATAGCAAACCAGTCCAACCGGCCGGTCAAACCGGTTCGACCGGAACCGGAGCTCAATTCGATTTGAGTTAAAACCCGATTTTCAAAACATTGATAAAACGAGTCTATCCGGATTCCGGAACCAAACTTGAGCTCAAGCTAGGCCCAAAGAAAACAATAAGGTAGTTCAATTAGTCTTTTGTGGGCCTACTAGAAGTGTACCGCAATCTAGCCCCAAAGAAAACCAATTACACGATCTTCAAGAACTAACCCACATGAGTCTAAAAAACATTTTTTCATACATTGGAAATTCTCAAAAGACATTTGGAAGGATGTATTTACATGGGGAAAATTCGATACACAAATCTGGTGGAGTTTAATGACATCTTCAACGTTTTCGGCGATAATCAACACTCCAAGAAAAGCAAGGAGGTGATCCTAACAACGCTTTTGTTTATTTAGAAACTCGGGAACACATTCTTCTCTTCCACTTCTTTCCGACTTCTTCCCTTTCTCTCCAAATTAAAACTCTGGAACAAAGCCCAGAGTCAGATAAGGTCAAACTCCTCTCATTGTTTGGAGTTCTAGTCGTTTTGAAGACTATAAAGTTGAAGTGGTTAGATTGGACTTGTAATCCAAGTTCACGTCTTCCCGACACTACGTAATTCTTTTTTGTTTTCCTCTTCCCTCGGTAGTGAATAGAAACCGTAGTTCCATAAAAACAACCACCGATTTATGAAAATGGATAACAATTTGAAAGAAACTAAATATAGAAATAGACAAACAATAGAAATATTGAACTTTTATCGTACGTTATTAGTGAACGAGTATAACTACTCACATAACCATTTGAAACACACAACCACAATCGTAGTCTTCAACCTTTCCAACAAAAGTAATTAATACAATCTATTTTTTAGCCGCTTACGTACACGTGGGGTGCTAACCTCAGTTTTGGGTGCACCATTAAGGGTGCAACCCTTTGAAGGGTTAATCCATAGGCTTCATCCATGTTTAGCTTCTCCGGCTCTAAACCATTAGCCAACTGCCACTCAAAAGTTTGGACCAATGTTGCAATGAGTAATTGGACCATTTTCAATCCTAGGCTCATACCTGCACAAATTCTTCGTCCGGACCCAAATGGTATGATCTCAAAATCATTTCCTTTGACATTGACATCTGACTTTTCACCCCCGCTTAAGAAACGAGCGGGTTTAAACTCTAGTGGGTCGGCCCACATTTTGGGGTCACGGGCAATGGCCCAGACATTTACAAGGAGTGTGGAGCCCTTAGGAATGTGGTACCCATCAACCTCACAACTTTCGGATGCAATCCTTGGTATAGAGAGTGGTGCTGAAGGGTGAAGCCTAAAAGTCTCCTTCACTATGGCCTGGAGAAATGTTAGTTGACTTAGGTCCGATTCGGTTACAAGCCGTTCACGACCAACAAATGTGTCTATTTCTTCTTGTGCTTGTTTCAACAGTTGCGGATGACGGATGAGTTCAGCAATTGCCCATTCCACCGTACTAGATGATGTGTCTGTTCCCGCTACGAATAAGTTCTGTAATATCAATTATAGTTAGACATCCTTGTAAGAATAACTGTTAAGGAAATATCGAATAACAATTTTAAAAATGACTATTACAATAATGCTTAAACGAATGGCACCATATATCTTTACTATATATTTAGTTTTATATAACAAGCATATGATTAAAATAATCTTCTCATCCTGATTAGTTTATCATTGTTGAAAAAAATATCTACTCACCTTGATTATTTTATCATTCATTACAAAAAATGTACGCTTGTTCTTGCATAGATGATTTAATTAAACACCTATTTAAAATTTACACATAACTTTTCTTTGCCTTTTGTCTTCTTTTCTAATAAAAGTTATTTTACACATACACGTTCACCTTATTTCAAAGTATTTTTGACTGAGTTATTTTATGAAATAAATCATTGGGAATAATAAATTAGAATAAATTGAAGAGTTTAATGATTTTTAATATTTTATTGCTCGGTGCTCGCAACAATCCCTTCAGTTTGCTTCATGGATGATTATAATATAAATTTATTTAATAAGAAACACCAAATCCACTGTAACTTTGAAAGCTAAATACTCACAAATTAGTGATATCACTATAATTATAAAACTAGATATTTTTTCATTTGAAAATCAAACGTACCAGGAGCAAAGCTTTAATTTGGACGTCTGAAAGCTTCCCACCCTCTCCATCAGCATCATCCTTGAGTGAAATCAACTTGCTCAGTAAGTCACCATGACGACCCGACACGCTGTTGTCACCGCTTGTTTTATGTTCATTTAGGATCGTGTTAAGGAACAAATCAAATCGCTTGTGTAAGTTTTTCATTCTTTTCGTCATACCTTGCAAATCTAGCCAGTCAAGTGCGGGTATAAAATCACCTATATTGAACTCTCCACCCAACACCAGTAGTTCAACCACCATATCTTTAAACTCGTTTGACTTTGGATCACCACCGCCACTTCCGTCTCCGAACACTCTCCTACCTAACATCATTCGTGCTAATGCATTTGTAGTGCACACGTTCAGTAGTTCACCTAATTTCACTTGCGATTCTCTTGCATCGACTAAAGCACGAGTTAGTATTGCCACTTCTTCCTGCAAGTGAAAACCGCAAGTTAGTACTATTCATCTCAAATCATGCTATATGCATCATGAAAGAAGGTGATTTGTACGTACATAACACATAAATGTTATTTAATTAGGGAGTGATCAAAATTGTTTACTTGAATCAACCATAACTATACATAATGTGTTTAAGATAACTAAAGTTTACAAAATGTGTTTAAGAATAACTAATCGTCTTTTTTAAAAGTTAGTTACTTTTTTGTTAAAACAATCGGTTTGTTTCTAAACTTGAAAATTTGTGAAAGTTTGATACCCTACCTATCAATTAACCCTCCTGACTCATCATATACCTACAACAACAATAACTTAAAGTTTAATGAGTACAAGTTTAATACCGACAATAGACCAAAATGAAGTTGGATGGATAGTTACATACATTTTCAATCATTTATCAAATTATTCCTAATATTTATATATGTTATTTTGTCAAAAATTAAAAAAAAAAATGCGTCAATTCAACAATTAAAAATTAGTCATGTATAGATAGATCTTTATTTTTAAAAATAAATACGAAACCTGGCGAACATCCCTGAAATCATCGAGTGCTTTGGTAGAAAACAGGTGGATAGAACAAATCTTACGAAGCATTCGCCACCTTGGACCGTACGGTGCAAATATCAAATCCTGATAATTATACCCCATATATTTCGCACCCGAAATTGGTGGTCTACCGGCAAAGTTAGCGTCATTAGCTTTCAAAAACTGTTCAGCCACGGATGCAGATGCGGCCACAACAACGTCAACAACGCCAAACCGGAGGTGCATTATCGGGCCATACTTGGTTGCTAAGGCTGCAAGCGAGTGATGCGGGAGTTTGCCAAGCTGCAGTAGATTTCCAACCACGGGCCATGGGGTTGGACCAGGGGGAAGTCGGTTAGGGTGACGCCGGTGTTGATTAAGCAAAACATAGACTACTAATGCAATGATACATGTGTATAGTAGAAGCGTTAGAATGGTCATTTTACATGCGTTTGAGGATGAAATTAAAGGTGTGTTTTAGAATGAAATTAAAGGTGGTTTATTGATTGGGATATGAAAGTGTATTTATATTGCAGGCGACTGCCTTTTGATTGACAATTTGAATTTTTGCTAACAACTCGCTAATTTTAATTATCAACCTTAATTGCATGACGGCTCTTAAAGTTTTTATTATTGCAGACACTTTTATTTTACGACTAGGCCAAATAATTGACAGTGACAAACCCAAAACTGAATGTGATTGATAACACAGAGTTATTGTAAATTAGATAAATTAAAATCTTATTAGAAATAGGAAAATGTTTGTTAATCAGATGAATTTAATGTATAAATGTGTTTGTGCTTTACAATTACATTTCATAATCATTGTTTCATTGATGATTTGGCGATTATTGTAACACTACTAATGTATAAGCGTAATAAGACATCTTGTATAATGAGTCAATCGATTAACCACCCAAAATTGTTAGTATGATGGTAAATCAAAAGAAAAATCATGTGTTAAATTAAGGTTGTCGAAGGATATAGACACATACTGAAAAAGTAATTTGGAGTGTACTCCTGATCCCCGTATCACATTTTAATGGTACGCGTCCGTCTCATTCGTAAATAGCATCAACGCTGGGCAAATCACATGTCCATAATCACCCACATATGTTGAGAGTTGAGACAAAGATTCAAACTCTACACATGTAAGGTCTTGTGTTTGCGGTGATGTTACCACTTGGGCAATGCCCGATGAGTGATATAAACACATATAGTGCACACATATATAATTTACAATTACATCATCTTTTTCATTTCACCATCAAATCAAATACAAATAAAAGAAATCAATAAATCAATGCATATATATGCATTAATCAAGTATCATAAACATCAAAATACAATGTAAATATTATTGAAAATAGATAATCCTAAAAAAGAATCAAAGTAGTAGTAACAAACAGACAACTTTGTTAGTCAATCCTCCTTTTCAGTGTTTTGTCACTTGCAAAATGATAATTCTGATTGCTTTGACTATCTCATCAAATAGTTGGCAGGCACATAGTTTATCTTCAACTTCAAACAATACTACGGTATTAGATTTCCATCCTATAATATGCGAACAATTATAATGCATAACAAAAGAAGGATGAGATAATTACCACTAGACAACAAAAATTAATTTAAAATTAGATTATTTATTATTCCTAGCAAAAGACCCCTCAAATATACTCCGTATCATTTAAATTGACAATGTTTTAGTTGCTATTCAAACTCTAAAAGCCCAAATCGTTTCATATGCTCAATGGAATCATTTATATATGTGGTAATATGTGACACCCGGTCAAAAATGACCCAAATTACCGTCCAAATTTAAACTTTAATTACAAAGTATTAAATAACCCGAAACGATTATTTAATAATAACACGTACACGAGTCTGGTAGAACGCAGAAACCCAAATTAGAATTTGGTGAAAACATTTTTAAACAAAGTATTATTATTAAGAATAATAATTACGTACTCCGAAATTTACTTAAATACATTTTAGATACAGAAAACTATCCGTGTATTTTGAGTTAAATTAAGATATATTTTTATATCTCATTGAAAGTATTTTTATAGAATGTTTCAATTAAAAACATATACGATTTCATTTTTAGGAAATTATCGTATGAAAACATTATACTACATAACGATCGGGTAAACAAACACGGGTCCGAAACTTATCACCAACCTCAATTATTGGAGCCGGTATATACCGACTCCAATAATTCAAAATACACACACACGTTCACTCCCGTTCTCTCATCTCACTCTCGGTCTCTCTCCCTCTCTTTCGGATTCATCAACAAACAGCAACACCAACATAATTAACATCATCTTCATCATCAAAATCATCATCTTGGATCATCATCATCATCACCATCGTGTTCATCATCATCCACGGTTCCAATTTCAATTTCGTAAGGAAACTTTCGATTTCTCTTTAATTTTGTGTTTAATATACTTATATTAACATGTAAAAACGTTATCTAGGTGTAACAATTGATTATAATTAAGTTAGATATGGTTTGGGGGGTAAAAACTTCGAAACATAGCCTAAAAAACACCCTGATCCGGCGGATCAAGATGTGATCCGGCGGATCAGCCCAAAACCTGCAAAAACATGTGATCCGGCCTTGATCCGGCGGATCAAGCCAAGATCCGGCGGATCAGGCCATGATCCGGCGGATCATACACCTGCATGTTGTAGCTCTCTGAGTGCGGTCGTCTGGGCAGCTTGATTGCCTAAATCCGAGTTCGTATGAGGGAGATATGGCCAAAACGGTGCAGCATCGCAAAATCAGTTTAACAACAAACTTTTATCGTATAAATATATGACACGAATATTTTACGAAAACAAAGCAAAACATATCTTTGAAATATAATTTCAAACCAACACCAACGGGCCACGATCATTTTACAAACATCAAATGTAATCATATAACGAATACTTTGGACATAATCAAACCGAATAAACAATGACTTGGATAGTTTATTTACACGTACCTATACTTATACGAAACCTCACGTGTTTAGGACACTAGGAGGTCTTCATTGTACACTCGCGTATCTTAGGATTGCTAGCACCCAAAGGTGAGTCATAGCCCCACTCTTTTACTGTTTTACTGTTTTCGGGGTGAAACACATGCTCGTAAATTACCTACTTTTCATTGTTTAATGATGAAACAAAACAAATGATTGAACTACTTGATTTAAACATGTTATGTTTAATAATACATTGTTTTTCTGAAATACTTAAATGTATTAAGTATCCCCAGGTTAGATAATACTTGGAATTGAACTAGTACAACTTGCTAGGGACTATTGGTCTCTTTACACCTAGGATCTAGGACTTCTAGATTCATACTAGCAATAGTGTAAGTAATGCCAAGGGGCATTGACCTACCTGTTAATTTGAGAACTTTGAATACATAATAGCATAGACTATATAACACCCCTCGTTTCAATATAAACAATAATATAATAATTTTGACACGGAAGCGTATATTTAAAACATACTATCAATGTACTCAAAGTGTCAATAAACTTTTTCAAACTTATTACATGACATTTCAACAACTGGGTGTTACTAAAAACATTTCTATAATTATCAAAATAACATCAGAGTTACAGCCTGTCAAACATTCCATCCAGTCAAATACTTCCTGCCCTGCCCAATATGTCCCATCTATTTCAACCTGCAGGAAGAACTGTGGTGGGGTTAGCACAACGCTAAGTGAGTGAAACTATAAGCAACAATACAACCTAGCGTAATAATCTGTTTACATCAAATAACAATAAACAGAAAAACAATCAATCACTCGACATCCAATCAATGTCAAGCTACACCAATCAAACATTATCAATCGTCATGAGGACCGGTGGCTCCTGAGATACCCTAATACCGGTTTGGTACTCAGGGAACCCTTATCAATCATCTGTATTGGCCTATACAGAATTACCGGTAACCAGTTGTTAATCACACACGACCTAGATCTCCAAACCAACATTTCAAGTTTCAAGATCTCCTGTCGTCTACAATAACAACCAAGTCCAACTGTCAAGTCAAGTTGACCTCAGAATCTTACATGCTAGCTCAAACAGCCAAGTAAGCAACTAGTCAAACTATCATGGCAAGATATCTCAATAGATGCATCATATCAAAGTAATATTATAAATTACTGGTTGTAAATCAAATCATTACAACTAAATCACACTGAGGTTACAGATCCACTCACCGACTACCTCAGGCCTCCACTCAGTAGTCTAATATCACTGAGCCTTTTCCACATCTGAGAATCAACAAATCAAATATAAGTTAGTAATCCAGGTCATCAATACATAACTTATATCAATCAATCATATTAAGAACTTAACATAATCCACATCAAGATTACTAGTTCCTAATTATACCCTAATGATTTACAATATAATCATTATCATCTATTAACATATATCAAATAGCAATCCCATTATTATTAAAAATCAAACAAGAATTGCTGGAATTCAGCCTTACCCGCCGGGTAAGCCTAGTACCCGCCGGGTACCCACAAAACATTTGAATCCGCCGAATTCGTACCAAGCCGCCGGATTCCCCATTTCTTACACTTACCCGCCGGGTAAGGGAAGTACCCGCCGGGTACTCCCTTCGTCCCAGCCCAGGTCGATCTGCTCAAACCCTAACTCGCGGATTTTATATCAAAATCACCCAAAACACGATTTCAAACAGTTATAAATCACTAGAAACATCATATAATCCGCATACAACACTTATAACATGTTTCTAACATCCAATTCTCTCAAATCATCAATTTACCCAAATTTAAATCAAAATCAAATTCTTAAATACTCAAGAATACTTACTGATTGAAGAATCTAACGATGGTAATCTGATGATTAGGAAGTTTCACGAGGATCACAACTTCCTGATCTGATTTCTGGATTGATTTGGAGGTTTTCAGAGAGTTTCTGTGAGTTTTGGAATAAAAATGAATAACTTCCTAAAAAGGAAAGTTATATAAATAGAAACTTAAGTCGGTTCCTCAACCGACCTTCTATTATACGGGTATAATTTAATACCCCATCTCAATCTATTGTCTGGAACCCGAAAACCACTTGCGAGTCCAAACATTTTATTGCACCGTCAGCTATATTAATTCACAACAATTAATATTTCACTTAACACATTGGAATATTCCAAATCCTATTCCAATTATTTCAATTATTTCAAACAATATTATTTCCAAACACATTTAATTACTTATTTAAATCAAGAAATAATATATATACAACTAGGTCCATTTCGAGGATGTTACAACTCTCCCCCCTTAAAGAGATTTCGTCCCCGAAATCTAACCTTAATAAATCTAACTAATGTGATATAGTCACATATATCTTAACATACATTAGTCCTCAATAGCAACTTACAACTATACTTAGACTGTTTGAATTCTTTCCACATGCACATATCCAAATGTACATGCTACTATCTTTTCCTACGCACACATACAGTGCATTTAATCAATATCATCAACCAGATATCTCTTATTGACAAATACTTACTTCAACAAGTGAAATCTACATTCACTTAATCAACAAGTAAGACTTCACATTTCTTAATAGGTCTATACAACCAGAAATTAGCAATGTGCTAAAATCTTTAACCTATTCTCACTATTCATCTCTGTTAACAATAAAACAGCAATCACATTATCACAACAGTGGTTATTAAACCACAATGTACCTAGCAACATTGAAATATAATTCAGCTCACGACCAACAATCAATCTAATATACAGATCACAATCTTAAATCTCTACCATCAAAGATCTGAAATTCAAATCTAGGTCAACTTTTCATCCAAAAGTTTCATACCTATACTCTTTTGAATACCCTATCATATTCACATATCATTTCAATCATATGAAATCCTTTACTTAAAAGTAATCCAGATTCATATCACCTTAATAAGTACAACAGAGGTCAACTCAGTAGGTAAAACCACAATCAACAAGTACTTTGCTCAATCAACAAAAGTACTACAATCAATCTTACCTACAATCAACCCACCTCTACATTGACTTATTTCCATTTGTAACTCCTTTCATTACAACCTATCAATTGTCAACAACAACCAAGTCGGCAACAACTACTGCTTAAACAATAATCACAACACCTGTGATTATATTCTACAGTACATCTATCAATACTTACTATTTATTTCCAAAGTCTAACTAACCATCAAGTTAGAATTTATTTATTACTTAAACTGGTAAGACGTCAACAATCTTCTCTTAGCAACCAGTTATTTCTATTCAACTTTACAATCTTAAATTACTAATCACAAGCAATTAGAATTTATACAACTTTAATCACATAATCACTTAGTACCAAATTCCATCAATCTAGCAACTAAGTCAATCCTAATCAACATTATGATACTACAATTCAAGTATTACAATATCACAATGTGCTACTTTCCAACACATTTCTAATAAAATCTACATCAAGTTAATTACAATTAACTGACCTCCACACAACTGATGGCATACTTTAATCCTTACTATTAAAACTTATCATGCCATCTATTATCATGTATACTATACATACATACATACGCAATTTCAGTTACTCTCTAAAATGGATACGTATATCCCAATTCCATTTAATCCTATACACTAGGCCATTCAGACTGTTAAAGTCTTTACCAAGCCTTCTCAGTACTACTAGTCATCACATATCCATACCACAGGACATGGAACAATTAAAATCAACAACTCTATGTTTCACTTATATACATACCAATTCGTATATAACTTAAACAATTCAATCTAAACTTACAAGAAAAGTTTGGTGAATACAATCATCACCTATTAATCTCAAGGTTTCTCTTACTCTCCAACACTTTACAATTATACACATCAGGTTTTCAGCCCCAAATGTCAAACAATCATTATTCTTAAACTATCAAAATAATGATCATTACACTTAATTTCATACCTGATTTCTTAAAATATGACCAACTATTCAATTCATATTTCCTCAATTATTAACCAAGGTTAAGCTAAACCTTTAGCACAATTCACTTTCAGATATCCTTTCATATCATTTCTTATTTGGATCTAATCCCAATTTATCACTTCATCACTTACTTCATTTGTATACAATCAACAAATAACTAAAGAGTCCATTCAATTCTTTTAATACTTAAGTAACTCATCATGAGGTACCAATCAATCTATGCAACCTTTCAATTATTTCTTATCTCACATTCTTACCCAATCATGGCTGTCATCACAAGCCTCATACACTGGTAAGACTTTCTTATCACAGTTCTAATCAATGTGATTCAATTTATACCTTTCAACAATTTATAACTGTCATATCATGCAATGACTTCACATCTGTATAATTCCTTAACATATATTCAGTCCAAATATCATTTATTACTTAACTGAATACTCAATTACACTTAACAATATTTCAATTACTTAATACTAGCTTTAAGTAATAACTCAAGTTTTACAAACTTATACCAATTTGGGAATCCAATCATATTCCACAAAATCATAACATTTCAATCTATGTTAGACTATTTCAACACACACAGTTGACTATGTGTCAACTTTGATTTCAATCAACCAATCAATAAAATTCTCTAATTGCTTTCTTCAAGTTTGACCCAAACTCAAACCAATCACAAGCAATTAATTTTATACACAACTCTCTATTCATGGTTTGACTTTCAAAGTTAACATGCTATCAATATTAACTCACAACAAACCATTTCATCTTATATGTTCACTTTCAAACATATACTTCAAATTATTACTTTCAATAGTTTTATCAATTCTTCACAAGGACAAGATCAACTTACATCAATCTTGGCTCCATACAAGCCATTTCATATTATATGTTTACTTTCAAACATAGACTTCACATTATTACATTCAATAATACTTGTAATTCCTCAAGCAAGACAATATCAACCTATCTCAACTTTGGCTTCATACAAGCCAGATACAACATAGTGATTCATATAAACACTATGCGAATCCACCCACAGGTAATCTATCATTATCAATCATAATTACCTATTTAACATAATCCAAATTGTCATTTATGTTTATCAACAAAACAACTATCAATGACAAACATTATTTACACTCTCACATTTATATTCTAAATGTTACAGTTCTATCAACCAATTATTTTCTTATCAAAACAACTATTAAACAACTTAGCATACTATCATGCTTCATTTCCAAAATCACATTACATTTCTTTTATACCAAGTAGCCTCAACAAGTTCAAGTGACACAACATAATATAACAACGGTGATCAGGCGTTGCAAGATTATGTTCTTCACAATCCATTCTCAGGCCACTCTACATTATAATTATCAATGTGCTCTATTTTCATTTGGTATATTAAATACTTTATGATTTCTAATCAATCATACTCCATTTAATAGTTTCTATTGGCTGATACACACTGAAAATCAGCTTACTACTTATATATTCAATCCTACATAAGCAAGTCATCTCACATATACACAATGTTCTAATTTTCAATAACTGAATTACTCAGTATATCACTTATCTGAAACCTCAAACACATGATAACTCATCATCATAGTTTCAATACTTAACACTAATCAATGTCCCTATTTACCTCAAATTTCAGGACACATCTTAATTAATTTTCATCACTTTGACATATGCTATCATATCAAGCATCACTGTCGCCACAAGTCTACTCAATCATGTTACTATCAACCATTTCGTTCATTAATTTCACAATTGACCAGAAAGATCCATCACTTCCCAATCAATTTCACATTATTACACTCTACATTTTTCTTAAACCTATCAGTCATGGTTTATATCAAGTGTTTAACTATAATCAAAACATATCATATAGTCACATAAACACATCTCAAATAGTAGTCATTATCAATTCAATGACACAACATTCCTTAACAAGGATTTAGATCACACCTTGTGATCAATCTATTTACATAATACTATCAATTATTCTGTCTCACAAATAAAGACACATCTTAGATTCTAACATCAATCCAGTTAAAACCTTAAGCAACTCTTTTCTACTTACACAAGCACATTCCTGCATTTCCAATTCAATCAGGAATACTAGCAACCATGAGCAACTCATTTAATACCTCTATCTGATATCAATATATATATATAACAATCCTTAGTTGACTCAAAACTAGGGAATCATATCAGTCTGACTCAATTAACTTCTTAACAAAGCTTACTCAACATTACAGAGTAAACAATTCAAGTTAATTTAAATTAATTCAGGCTTATCGAAGATTACCTGGCAAATCTTAAGCCCCCGAGCGTTGAGGAAACATGAAATAAACCAATCAGTTACTCATGTTCCTCCGTCTCTGCATCAAATAACACTTTGCAACTGGTTAAGGGTTAGTACATACTCAACTAATCACTTTCTCACACATTCACTAATCAACTAAACCCGCACCCACTGGAATGTTTGACTCAACTCAATCAAAGTTTAGGATTGAACATTCTATCAAGTCCAATTCACCCAAACTATTGCTCTGATACCAACTTATAACACCCCTCGTTTCAATATAAACAATAATATAATAATTTTGACACGGAAGCGTATATTTAAAACATACTATCAATGTACTCAAAGTGTCAATAAACTTTTTCAAACTTATTACATGACATTTCAACAACTGGGTGTTACTAAAAACATTTCTATAATTATCAAAATAACATCAGAGTTACAGCCTGTCAAACATTCCATCCAGTCAAATACTTCCTGCCCTGCCCAATATGTCCCATCTATTTCAACCTGCAGGAAGAACTGTGGTGGGGTTAGCACAACGCTAAGTGAGTGAAACTATAAGCAACAATACAACCTAGCGTAATAATCTGTTTACATCAAATAACAATAAACAGAAAAACAATCAATCACTCGACATCCAATCAATGTCAAGCTACACCAATCAAACATTATCAATCGTCATGAGGACCGGTGGCTCCTGAGATACCCTAATACCGGTTTGGTACTCAGGGAACCCTTATCAATCATCTGTATTGGCCTATACAGAATTACCGGTAACCAGTTGTTAATCACACACGACCTAGATCTCCAAACCAACATTTCAAGTTTCAAGATCTCCTGTCGTCTACAATAACAACCAAGTCCAACTGTCAAGTCAAGTTGACCTCAGAATCTTACATGCTAGCTCAAACAGCCAAGTAAGCAACTAGTCAAACTATCATGGCAAGATATCTCAATAGATGCATCATATCAAAGTAATATTATAAATTACTGGTTGTAAATCAAATCATTACAACTAAATCACACTGAGGTTACAGATCCACTCACCGACTACCTCAGGCCTCCACTCAGTAGTCTAATATCACTGAGCCTTTTCCACATCTGAGAATCAACAAATCAAATATAAGTTAGTAATCCAGGTCATCAATACATAACTTATATCAATCAATCATATTAAGAACTTAACATAATCCACATCAAGATTACTAGTTCCTAATTATACCCTAATGATTTACAATATAATCATTATCATCTATTAACATATATCAAATAGCAATCCCATTATTATTAAAAATCAAACAAGAATTGCTGGAATTCAGCCTTACCCGCCGGGTAAGCCTAGTACCCGCCGGGTACCCACAAAACATTTGAATCCGCCGAATTCGTACCAAGCCGCCGGATTCCCCATTTCTTACACTTACCCGCCGGGTAAGGGAAGTACCCGCCGGGTACTCCCTTCGTCCCAGCCCAGGTCGATCTGCTCAAACCCTAACTCGCGGATTTTATATCAAAATCACCCAAAACACGATTTCAAACAGTTATAAATCACTAGAAACATCATATAATCCGCATACAACACTTATAACATGTTTCTAACATCCAATTCTCTCAAATCATCAATTTACCCAAATTTAAATCAAAATCAAATTCTTAAATACTCAAGAATACTTACTGATTGAAGAATCTAACGATGGTAATCTGATGATTAGGAAGTTTCACGAGGATCACAACTTCCTGATCTGATTTCTGGATTGATTTGGAGGTTTTCAGAGAGTTTCTGTGAGTTTTGGAATAAAAATGAATAACTTCCTAAAAAGGAAAGTTATATAAATAGAAACTTAAGTCGGTTCCTCAACCGACCTTCTATTATACGGGTATAATTTAATACCCCATCTCAATCTATTGTCTGGAACCCGAAAACCACTTGCGAGTCCAAACATTTTATTGCACCGTCAGCTATATTAATTCACAACAATTAATATTTCACTTAACACATTGGAATATTCCAAATTCTATTCCAATTATTTCAATTATTTCAAACAATATTATTTCCAAACACATTTAATTACTTATTTAAATCAAGAAATAATATATATACAACTAGGTCCATTTCGAGGATGTTACAGACTAGTTGAATACATTGTACTGATTCGCAATTAACTAAGTGATGACTATCCATACTTAGGCGCGTTATTGCTACTCCCCATATCTAAGTAGGAATTATACACATTTAGAATACACTGTACTATACATGACTGTTATGTGATAACTGTAGGTAGTCGATATACTTGTGATTACTTTATTACCATGGGGTAATGTTACTGTTTAGGCTGTATAATGTACTGTACTTGTGAGATTACTTATATATATATACTGTTGGGCACGCTGTGCTACTTCTAGACACTTATCGCTACTTCAGGGCACGTTGCGCTACTTCCGAATTACTAATGATAAATACACGTACACCTAGTATGATTACACATACATTAGATACGATTACACGTACACTCAGTACGATTACACGTACCCCTGTATAGTTAATTGTACATTCACATGATTACTTACTGAGCACGAAGTGCTATCCCCGACTACTATTTACTTGTACGCTATTTTATAGGTACTCGCACACACTCGATTACGTTACCGAACACGGGATGTTATACACGACATCCTTATACATACCTAGTTACTCAGTGGAGGCACGTAGTGTTACATTTGGTTGTTATACTTGTACTTGATAGTCTGATAGGTCCTTGAGCACTTAGTAAGGTCTCTAGGAACCACCCTGAATTACGACCATGGGGTCTTGTAGTGTACTACTCCGACAAGTAGTACAAGAGTTACGAAATCACTTGGAGAACACTTTAGACACAAACCTATCGGTTTAGGTTATGAGGTTAGGACAACCTCGATACTGATTTCACAATAGGGACCACTTTTAATACAATTACAAAATGTATTATTCTACCGATTTTAATACAATTACAAATGTATTATTTTACAGACTTATTTACTTATAGACTTTTAATACAATTACAAAATGTATTATTCTACCGATTTTAATACAATTACAAATGTATTATTTTACAGACTTATTTACTTATAGACTTTTAATACAATTACAAAATGTATTATTCTACCGACTTTAATACAATTACAAATGTATTGTTTTACAGACTTATTTACTTACTGACTTTATACATATACAAATGTATAGTTTTACCGACTAAATTGCTTACTGATTTGAATACTACAAACTTCTTTTGAAATATACACAGTTTATACTACAATGTTTTACTTAACTAACCTATGAACTCACCAGCTTTATAGCTGACCTGTTTTAGCATGTGTTCTCAGGTGACAGCAGGATTAGGACTACTACAAGCTACGCTAGCTCGAGTCGCATGTTTTCAAATATGGATTTCTTGCATAACTTTTGTACGACAACTATGTATTGAAATCATTTTGTGAACTCGTATTACTGTAAACTCTTTACTTTTGGAAATGTAATAACTGTTTTACAAACGTCTCGTTTAGAGGTCGTTTGCTATATATCTTTGTGCTTGTGATATTTGATTTAGTAACACCCGACCCGACCGCTTCCGCAACCCGAAATCTGGGGGTGTTACATAATAACTCCAACTCTTTCGTATGCTTAGCAAAACCATTTATATGCATAGCAATTAAGATTAACATTATAATAAAATGATATATGCCACTTCAGATTTAGTTGATTTATGAAGGCTTTAGAAGGTATGTGATGAATGGAAATGATGCCGACTAAGTAAGGAGGATACTAAGCTAGTATATAGGGAAGAAGTGTGTGTTTATAATTGTAAACTTTGATGAACTTTTACCCCCTCTTAATGGGTATTTAATTTCGTAATTATAAATCACATGTCATTCAACACAACAATTATATGTTCAATCAATTTTTAAATTAAAAATACTAGTAATAATCACATATAAGTACTCAAATATACAAAATCTTAAAATCATAAAAAATAATTGTATTTGATAGTTTAAGAAGTGGTTAATGTTTTATGAATGTATTAAATTGAGTTTATTGTTTGAAAGTTTACATATTTTACTACGGAGTATTACATAAAGCGACTTTCAGAAACTTTATTGTACGACTTCCGTCAAGGGTTCAATCATGTCATATATAAACATTTAGCATGATAGGTACCCACACATATAAAACACATGGGGCCCTAGGGGAAACTTGCGGATAAATGTTCATTCTAACTCCAGACGCCCCCACTGTGCCAGGGGAGTTGCTTGGAGTCATCCTTGTGGGGTGGACAATGACTGGTGCCAAAGCCACACGGGACCAGGGTGTTCCCACCAATTTACACATTTGCGGATATATTGAACGCGCCAACTCCGTATATTATATGTACACTTTCCTTTGTTTGACCTTAACAAATTAGGAAACTTTCTTTTTTGTTAGGTCAGAAAAGGTTATTGTACATACAATAGATGGAATACACAAATTCAATATATTTAATAGACCAAATGAAAATATATATCATATACAATAGTGAAAGATGCAAAGTATAATACAGTATAAAAATATACTATTATATATATATATATATATATGTATATATATATATATATATATATATATATATATATATATATATATATATATATATATAGGGGAATGTTCAAATGAGAACCACTTTAAAGTTGAGAACTGTGAGAACCACAACGAATACGTGTTTGTTCACATGTGATTAACCTCAATCATATGTGAACATTGATGTACGTTTAATTGAAAAAGAAAAAAGTCAAAAAAAATCTTAAAATCATATCGAAAAACGCAAAAAACAAATACATGTTCACATGTGAACGATAATGTGAACAAATCGGTTAAATTGCGTTTTAAGACGTAAATTTAAGATTTTTTTTTACTTTTTCTTTTTCAATTAAACGTACATCAATGTTCACATATGATTGAGGTTAATCACATGTGAACAAACACGTATTCGTTGTGGTTCTCACAGTTCTCAACTTTAAAGTGGTTCTCATTTGAACCTCCCACTATATATATATATATATATATATATATATATATATATATATATATATATATATATCAAAGTTTTCAAAGTTCTATTATTTGTACGAAACTTTCTAATAATTATTAAAGTATGCATTGAGTGACTAGCTTTACTAGTTGCCAAGAGCTTTACATTTGATGCATACAATATTAAAAAATATAAACTTGAATATCTACAATAACAAAAAATATATAAACTTGGATTCAAAAATTAGAAAGTTTCGTGGAGATGATAGAACTTCAAAAACTTAGATACATACATTAGAAAAAAAAAAAAATACAAAAAAAATTGTAAACTACAATATATATCTATGATGAAACATCAACCCTTTAAGAAACCTAGAAAAAAAAAAAAAAAAGTCCTAACTAGTCGATCCTTGTCTTTATTTCAACGTAATTTATCTTCACATGTTTAAATTCTTGGCTCAATCTCAGCCTCTTCATAAAACTCTGTCTTTATCTTTATACTCGCATAACTTATCTTATGCGGTTGGTGTGTGATTTTCTATATATATATATTATCTTAAAGGACTATGATGTCATAAAAAATCTAATTGACCAATAGAATTACTCGATTTTGTCAAATTAACTATAATATAGGATTGGCTGACATCATAAATAATAATTATTTTATAAATAAGCATATTAAAAATAAAATTTAGATAAACGTACTATATTAAATATTGAAGTTAGATAGCTCTTATAAATTATTTTTTGATATATATTAACATATTAAATTAAATATATTAACATATTAAATTAAACATTAATTAATCTTATCTTAAATTATATATAGGAAGCGGGTTTATGGCATCTAATTTCAAAATTGAAGTTCAATTGACTAATCAGAATTAAGTATATATAATTTTATAATATAATAATTTAATAAGATAGATATATTTTTAAATAATTTAAGAAAGGAACGATTCATGAGTAATTAAGGCTTCTACCTATTATTATTTTATTTATTCTTTTAATGTAATAGAACCAACGACGTTTCCCTTATTATTAGTTCTTTATTTTATAAACCTTATCATTAACTTTGTATACAAGCCATGAACAACCCTTTTTAGGATAACTTTTTCATTTTAAATTTAAAGAAATTAATTTTAAACAATCGAACAAATATATAAATATATATCCCCTTCCTTACTTGACACACTCTTTTAATATTTTTTTTAATAATAATACCACAACCAAAAAAACCCCTTATCAACGTAAAGTTAATATATCTACTTCCATCAAACATCAAAAATACATGAGAAGAAATGTTTACATAATCATTTATTTATGTTTATTTAAATTTCACTACACCTTATGTTTTGTCGACTTTCATACCATTTTATTAATATTTAATTTAATTATTTTTAGTTCATTTTTAGTTTAATTATTTTAAGAAAGTAACAACTTTTCAAGGCTTCATCAACAATTACTTAACTTTAGCAGCTTTATAAAAATTTCTATTGTTAATTTAATTTATTTTCTAATTTAAACCACTTCCAAAATAAAACAACAAAAAACCCTTTCCCTACTCTTTTCATCTTCATCTTCCCCAAAATTAGCCTAGAAACCCTACCCGAACTCAAACTCAATTAGAATGCATACCATTCAGAAAATCTAATTCCTTCTCTTTATATATGATGATTGATGGAATGAATAATCCATATATTTCATTCTCTGGTGTTCTTTCATCGGTTGCTCTTCATTTAGTTCATTTGGTTCATCTGGTGTTTTTCTCTTCATTTGGTTCTTTAGATATGCTTTGCAAGCTGTACTAAGAGTTTAACAAACTTTGTGTCAATTTATGCATGTACAATTTTATTAATGAAAGCCCTAAGGACTTCTATTATTAAAACCTTATTTTTTATATATAATGATATAATTTCTATCATATACATTATCTGCGTAATTAAAAAATGAAATAGGCATTCGACGGCCCGTGTGTATACACGGGTTTGAAGGCTAGTATGTAAATATAGGAAGCGGACTTATGCCATCCAATTTCAAAATTAATCTATTATACTACTTTCGTTTAAGGACTTGTGAAATTCATTGCATATCTTTTTTAACTTCTACGAAATAGAATTTTATCATCTACATAATTCACGTAATTATAAAAATCAAATTCACATTCAATGTCCCATGTGTATACATGGGTTTAAAATTAATCACATGTGAACAAACACGTTATCTAGTAGTTCTCAAGGTTCTCAACTTTTAGTTGGTTCTCATTTGAACCTCCCTCTCCAAATGAATTTGATAACAATTATACTAAAATATGCAAAATTATTTATAAAATAACAATAGTATACATATAAAAACTTATACAATTCAACACACATCATAAGTATGAATTATCAATGATAACTCACCTTCTTGTCCACCAGATAATTCGACCCCCATTCACCTTTAGCAAATTCAATCAACGACCATGATGATTGTCAAGGTAAAGAATGTCAATTATCTTGTGCAGTTAATTCAACCCCCATTCACCTTTAGCAAATTCAATCAACGACCATGATGATTGTCAAGGTAAAGAATGTCAATTATCTTGTGCGGTTTTCATAAAAAATGTTCAAAAAAATAAAAAACGATAGGTAAATGAAAAATCTAAGTTGTGTTAAAGATAGTAGATCTACAAAATCGAAAAAAAAAGAAGAACAAAGGTGGACCAAACTCCAAAGAGTTATGCTTCTATGTCAGATATTGACGATGAGGATGCTTCACTCGATCTTGCACCTCAAAAGGACTGGTTTTCGATCGAACACTCACTCTAAATGGGTTCTTCTGTCGGAAAACTAATTAATATGAAGAGAAAAGAACGGCGAATGAGCTTTCATGAGTTCATGCAAAACATGAGAGATGATTATAAGTCTTCTGCCAACAAATAAATTTTAGCTGCTGTAATGGTTACATAATAAGACTTTACAATCAAAAGCAACGATTGTTCATGATCAAGTTAATTACTCTGGTGTTTTTTGACATCTCTAGCTTAGTTATTGTTTTCAAGAATCACGTTTCAAAAGGAGTAAGATTCATGAGGTCAACTCTGTCATCTTATCCATCTTCATGTTTTTGTTCTCAAGCTTATTTTTCTCAAAGGTCATGTAATTCTCTTACCTATTCAACATTTGTTGATTAAGGTTCAATCAATACATTTATTTTGTTTTTCAAAAAATTAATAACTCATCACATGTGAATTTTAAATTCAAACTAAAACACTTGTTATAAAACATCAAATCAGCAATTAAATGTGATGATTTACCCCAAAAAAAATTAAATGTGATGATGTGAATTGGCAACTTTATTATCTTTGTAAATTTGGTTAATTCTATGATATTTGCTTAACCATTTGACGTAATATCATAATTAAGCTTTTTAAAGATAGTGTATATACGTTATGTTGATTGTATATGTTCCTCCCGTCCCAAAATTATTGTCACCAGACAAGAAACATGTTGGGATATGTGAATGATTTAATTAGGCATTGAATTTAGTCACATATGAAAAAAAGATGCGGACCTAAATTTGACGGGCTTTTTCATGTGGCTAGGGTTTTGGTATTTTGACTTGTTGCCTAAGTTATATTTATCCTATAAATATAACCCTAATTTATTTGTAATCTTTGAGCCGTATATGAAAAGAAGAACTCTCTGGTTTGGCCCCGTGGACTAAACTAATCTCCAAGTTGGAGATTGGACATAACCACGTTAAATCCTTGTGTCGTTTACGTTCTTGTTATCATTTATTTATCTTGTTGCTTTGTATTTAATTGCTAGGTTTGCAATTATTATCCGTTTATTGTTTGTGGGTGTAACGCAATTACACGAGCGTTTGTTTGGGTTTGATTTTTGCTAGCAACTAGTTGTTGTTAGTTGGATGTTTCCGCTGCAAATTCCTAACAACTGGTATCAGAGCTCAAGGTTGAGCGATTGAGAACAATAGCGGATGAAAGCATGATCAAGGTTGGTTGTTGATGATTAGGGTTTTTTTTTAAGTTCTTTGGAGATAGAGATCTTGGATTATTGTGCGCAGGTAATCGGAGTAGATCTAGATCCGGAAGAAGAGAATCATCGGAGGTAACGATTGTAACGACACAGTTTAGGATTTGATTGCAACATGTTATCGAGATCGCCTGACTCATTTTTTTGTTGGATCGCGAAGAACTCGAAAAGCAAAGTTTATGTGTTCGGCGAGTTGTTTGTCTAGATTAAACAAGTTGGGTTTTTTTTAGCGGGTTGTGACGTGACGACACGGCGGGAGGCCGGTTGCGTTGTGACGGTGATTGTTCGCGACGGTGGTAACGGAGTGGATGATCGGGTTCGATTTGTTTTTTGTTGCGGAGAGAGTTTTGGAATCCTAGATATGATTTTGGATTCGGGTTCTTTATTCTTTGCGATCCTATGCAAAAGAACAAGTGAAAGTTATCAAACTTAGGGGTTTGATGTTGCGAGTGTAGGGACGTAATGTCTCGGGAACTTCATTGATACAGACTGGGTTATTCAAAGATGTGAGGTGTGTTACAGTGCTCAAGAGGATAGTTTTCTCGGTTGGGTAGATTGGGTAATAAACGGTACCATATCCGTTTGGTAATCGACAGTGGGAGTTATCGATGAGTTTGTTATCGCTCGCGGGTTGAAACAAGTGACCATGATGTTTGGTCGGGTATTCCATAGGTTTGGAATGATTGGGCAGGTTAGAGCACGCACACTTGAGATAATCGGTTGATATGTAGAAGAAGTCAGATAGAACGTGTTTGGCTGGGCTCGGGTATCGGTTGATGAGTTTGATTCAACGATTGGGCGGATCTTCTGGAGGAACCGATTGAGAATTTTCAAGTGGATTAGAGGCGGATAATCATGTATGTAACAACCGGCAAATTATGACTAGAATTAGTGCATAATTCTCTGTTAATACATGTAATTAGTGCCGCGTTAGGCTAATTTATGTATCGGATTATATATTGATAAATATATACAACTTTGCGATTTGACTTAAATCGTACGCAACTTAAATAGAATGAAATTCTATTCGATTAATACGGACGTTGGTGAACAAATGTTTAAAAACTAAATAACGCAATTAAGCCCAAAATGTTATTAGTAATTATCTCGTATTGCTCGATTAAAATTTACACGATTTGAGAACAAAAATACTTAAATCTAAGCTATATTATATTTCAACTACTACAAATTTAAAGGAATAATTATAAGTAAGTTAATTAATAACTTTCGTATTTTAAAAGAATAATTAACGTCTAAAAATAAATAATTTAACGTAAAACGACGGAGGAAACGAACACCGCACGGAACGAGGGGACGGAGGCAGAAAATGGGAGGTTAAAACCTCCCACCTTCTTTCTTTTTCCCCCATTTTCACTTTTCATTATCTCTCTCTCTCTTTCTTTTTTTTACTTTCAATCATCAAACCACCTTCATCACAAAAATCATCAAATAACACCATCAAACCTCGCCGAATCATACCACTCGTTTGGAGGAAAGTGACCACGACATCACGATCTACATTCCTATCTTTCCGGATTTTCATTTCGGCATTTCGTAAGTTTCCGACAAAACCCGAAACTCTCCGTTTTTACTAATTTTTACGTTTTTATAGTTTATTTATGCTTAAAATGTCCAAAAATGGGTTGGGTAAAAGTTTTGGACCAAACGGAAACCGAAAAACTCGTTTTCGACACATTTTCCGGCCAACAGAACGCTACGTCGCTTTTGGACCCAGATTTATGCGACGTCAGCTGCGACGTCGCAAAACCCCTCATAACGTCGCATAGTGCGACGTCAGTCACAACGTCGCACGAATCCTCGACGTCGCATATAGCGACGCAGCCTATTACGTCGCATTAGCGACGCAGCACCCTACGTCGCATTAGCGACGCAGCACCCTACGTCGCATTAAATTGCGAAACGTCGCCTTTAGCGACGTCATGCTCAACGTCGCAATCCTACCTGCGACGTCGCACCCAACGTCGCACAAAACAGAACTTTGAAAACTCAGATTTTTACTAAGTGTCGGAATCAAGATTTTAACACCTGATTTTACCCAAATTCGGATCCAGATGCGTTTTTCGTCAAAGCAATATAGTAGAAATAAAAATTTTCCAAGCTGACCTGGCAGCTCGACCCCAGCCAGGGGCTCTGCCCCTTGGACCCCGCCAGGGGCTGCCGCCCCTTGGACCCCGCTACCAGGGGCGCTGCCCCCGGACCCCCGTGTTTAGATGTCGTAAATACTTTTCACACTAAGTGTCGAACACTTACAAATAACGAAACCTGATTCAACGATACATATAATGATAACACTTTGAATCCTTATTACAAACCGTCACCAACGGGCCATACTTGTTTTCAAACTACAAACGGATTACTAAACAAACACTTGGACATAACGAGTTGTGTAGACAACTAGACTAGATGGTCTTGCGAGACATCTACTTACTTGACTTTATATGTTTAGGCATTTAAAGGTTACGGGTTCGGAGAACCTACTCACTACTTACTGAATTCCACCGCTTACTACTCGACTCAGGTGAGTCTTACGGCCCCACTTTTACTGTTTTATCTTATTGGGGGAGATACATGCTACTTATTTTTCCTGAACACAAGTACTAAACTGAATTCTATACCAAACGGAATTGCATGAGTTAATTACTAATTACTGAAGTCTCTCCATCATATATCGTTAGTTATGGACTTAAGCGCGAACAGTAGTTAATGGATCCATTAGGGAAATGACCCTCCCTGCCCGGGGTAGTAGCGCTACCACGTACTGATTTACACGTAGAAACGGGTGACTATTATTTCGTTACTTATGCTTGCTCAATTTCGAGCATGTCACGGGAGCAACTGATTATTTACGGGTTAAGCTTCGATTATGAGCCTCATGGTAACGGTATAACTTGATTTCTTTACTTTTGCGAGATTTGCAAATACTTGATATACGCCTACGGGCACTACCGATGAAATCTTGTGTTCAAACTGATTATTTACTGATAAACCTGTGAGATTCACCAACCTTTTGGTTGACCCTTTTAGCATGTATTCTCAGGTACACTTACGGAGTAGGATCACTCCAGGATTACTAGCTAGAGTCGCATGATTTCCAAACTGCATTTAACGGAGATTCTTTGGCATTATCTTTTGTAACTATGGTTATGTAATAGAATCTCCCGCCACATACGCGGACTCTAGGCTTACATATTTTTGTAAAGAAAACTATATGTTTTCAAACGATTTAATTATGAAATGTAATTATTTTACAAAACGTCTCATTTAGAGGTCGTTTGCTGTATATCTTGTGCTTTGTATATTGATTAGTAACACCCAAGTATGCTTCCGCAAATCATTAAATTTGGGGGTGTTACAATGTAAGTCCTGATGAGCTTTCGAGATATTGTTGAGAGTGTCGGGAACTCTTGGGAGTTTGAAACCGAGGGAAGTGTCGAAGCTAGTGGGAGTTTGGCAACTAGTGGAAGTCTTGAGACGGTTGTGCGATTGATGGATCTCGAGTTTCTACGGGTTTAGTGTGCGGATTCCGTCAACACTAGAGCATTTTGGACATTCGTTGTTACTCTCCAATGGCAAAGTAATTTGTGACTGACCGGGTGTTATGAACCAGAGTCTTCTCAGAGAGCCGTGGTTGATATTTTGATTCGTACAGTGGGAGCGGGCTAAGTTGGAGAAGATGTGTTCATAGAAATCATACGTATGTTTTTTTGGGTCGGTGTACCAGCGGGAAAGCGAAAGTCGGTAATGTAGGTTTCAAGGTTGTGACTACGTTCTCACGGATGAACCTTGATGATAACCTACGTGTTAGTTCTATCGGCGATTTTCTGATTGCTGGGAAGGAAAATCGGATGGACGAAATTCTGTACGGATGGTCGTTGACATGTCGATGGCAGGATCAGACGTGACTGTAATCGACGAGTTGAAGAGATGGGTGTCTCTTGAAAGAATCCTGTGGTTGGAGTTTCGCACGCTTCAACGAATCTTCTTGGGCCTAGAAGATGATGATGGTGGTTAGAGAGTGGTCCCAGTTTCATGATGTGAGTGTTCTGGTAGCTTCGTGTCGAAAGTCTTCCGACTCTGTGTGGTCGAGCGGCGTGTCCCGAATGGTAGTTTGGCGGTATGAAGTTTGAACTGGTGACATTGGTGAAAGGGACGAGATTGTGAAGGATTACTGGTTTTGGGGTTAATTAAATCTTCAAGTGAGAGATTGTTGGGATATGTGAATGATTTAATTAGGCATTGAATTTAGTCACATATGAAAAAAAGATGCGGACCTAAATTTGACGGGCTTTTTCATGTGGCTAGGGTTTTGGTATTTTGACTTGTTGCCTAAGTTATATTTATCCTATAAATATAACCCTAATTTATTTGTAATCTTTGAGCCGTATATGAAAAGAAGAACTCTCTGGTTTGGCCCCGTGGACTAAACCAATCTTCAAGTTGGAGATTGGACATAACCACGTTAAATCCTTGTGTCGTTTACGTTCTTGTTATCATTTATTTATCTTGTTGCTTTGTATTTAATTGCTAGGTTTGCAATTATTATCCGTTTATTGTTTGTGGGTGTAACGCAATTACACGAGCGTTTGTTTGGGTTTGATTTTTGCTAGCAACTAGTTGTTGTTAGTTGGATGTTTCCGCTGCAAATTCCTAACAAAACACACAGTATAAGAAAAGTGCATTTATTGTTGTTGACCACCAATAACCACCAATAAGATAGTGTATATACGTTATGTTGATTGTAGGTAACAAAAATACATAAAATAGTTGTTACCATCGCATTGTGCGAGTAATGTGCTAGTTTAATTAAATACTCATGTCTACATCCAAACTCTTAGGAATTTTAGGCTATGTTTGGCACGCTTGTTTTAAGAGCTTATGGGAGCTTGTAGCTTGTAGCTTATGATTTTCATAAGCTCTGTTTGGCTAAGTAGCTTATGAGTAGCTTATGGTTTCCATAAGCTCCAAAACCATAAGCTACTTGAAGTAGCTTATGGAAGTAGCTTGTAGCTTATGGAAAATGAAATTACATAAATACCCTCCATGTAAAGGAATCCATACTCGAGATTGATAAGTTAATAATCCTCTCGAATCTTCCACCAATTCATCTTTTCTTTTCAACATGACTTCGGATTTCAAATTAACATCTTTCAAAGCTTCTACTTGTGCAACTTTAATCTGAGAAATCAAATCAGAAGAAACATCCACTCTTAAGTAATACACTCGATCAGAAGTACCTTTTCGGCTTAAAGCATCAGCGACCACATTAGCTTTGCCTGGGTGGTATTTAATTTAACAGTCATAATCCTTTATTAATTCTAACCACCGCCTCTGTCGCATATTCAGCTCTTTCTGTGAAAACACATACTGCAAACTCTTATGGTCAGTACAAACAACACATCTAGTACCATATAAGTAGTGTCTCCAAAGTTTTAAGGCAAATACAACCGCTGCAAGTTCCAAATCATGTGTTGGATAATTCCGTTCATGTGGTTTCAACTGTCGAGAAGCATAGGCGATAACTCTATCCCTTTGCATAAGTACACAACCCAAACCAGAATAAGAAGCATCACAATAAACTACAAAATCCTCTGTACCATCTGGTAAGGTTAAAACAGGTGCTTGACACAACATTTGTTTTAAAGTCTGGAAAGCATGTTCCTGTTGATCAGTCCACATAAACTTTTCATCTTTTCGGGTCAACTTTGTTAATGGACCAGCAAGTTTAGAGAAGTCTTTTATGAATTTCCGATAGTAACCCGCTAAACCCAAGAAACTTTTAATTTCTGAAGCAGACTTTGGGGCGTTCCAATTCATTACGGCCTCAACTTTCAATGGATCAACTTTCACACCATCATTACAAATTACATGACCCAAAAACTGAACTTCCCTAATCCAAAACTCACATTTAGAAAACTTGGCATAAAGCTGTTCTCGTTTCAACGTTTCTAGAATCAGTCTTAATTGTATAGCATGCTCAGCTTCAGATTTCGAATATACAAGAATATCATCTATGAAGACAATAACAAATTTATCCAAAAAGGGTCGACAAACACGGTTCATTAAATCCATAAACACTGCAGGTGCATTCGTCAAACCAAAAGGCATAACCAGAAATTCATAGTGACCATACCTGGTACGAAAAGCAGTTTTAGAAATATCTTCATCATGAACACGAACCTGATGGTAACCCGACCTTAGATCAATTTTAGAATAAACTGAAGAACCCTGCAACTGATCAAATAAGTCATCTATTCTGGGCAGAGGGTATTTATTCTTTACTGTTCTCTTGTTCAGTTCTTTATAATCGATACACATACGAAAAGACCCGTCTTTCTTTTTCACAAATAAAACCGGTGCACCCCACGGCGAAGAACTAGGTCTAATGAAACCTTTATCCAACAACTCCTGTATCTGATTCATCATCTCACGGATTTCAGAGGGAGCTAACCTATAGGGAGCTTTAGCAATAGGCGACGAGCCAGGAACAAGATCAATATGGTATTCTACTTCCCTAACTGGTGGTAAACCAGGTAGTTCATCAGGAAACACCTCTGGATATTCACAAACTATCGGAACATCAAAAACAGTTTTCTTTTTAAGTTTGGCATCAACTACATAGGCTAGATATGATTCACAACCCTTGGACAACGACTTCCTAGCCTTCATCATAGTAATCAAAGGAAAAACCAAACTATCCCGTTCTCCTCGAGCCACAACATATGACTTTTCAGAGATTGGGATCCTAATCAACTTTTGGTGACAATCAATGCTAGCTTTATTCTGACTCAACCAATCCATACCAATTATCACATCAAAACTAGGGATTGGCATCAACAAGAAAGAAATAAAGAAAGTCTGGTCATCAATCACAATGTTAGCTCCAGTTACCGAGGTGGTAACAGGAACCAACTTACCACTAGCAATTTCTACTTCTACAGGCTTGGTTATCACAGTAGGTACTAATTTCAACTTGTCACAGAATTTCACAGATATGAAAGTACAATTAGCACCCGAATCAAACAACACACGCGCCGGTACAGAGTTTATAAGAAATGTACCAGTTATAACATCTTCGGTGTGCACAGCCTCATCGACTGTCATCTGAAAAGCCCTACTGTTTGCTGGTGGAGGATTTTTACGCTTCTGACCTGTAGATGCAGAGCTCCCAACCGAACCAGACCCCGACTTCCCTGCTTCCGGACATTGACCCACTCGATGCCCCTCCTTCTTGCAAGACCAACACACAAAATTTGGGTACCGACAACTCTTTATCTCATGACCCAGTTCTCCACATTTCAAACATTTATTAGTTTCCACTGTACAAGGCCCATCATGCCTAGATCTACACGAACCACACCAGTTAGAACTGCCCGACGAACCACTTTTACTAACATACTTCTTATTTTGTCGACTGCCCTGAGAACTTGATTTTCCTTTGCTAGAGGAATCACCTCTAAACTTTGCAGCATTATCTCTAGATCGTGCTTCACGAAAACCTCTAATATCACTGTCAACCGATCGTGCAAGATTAAAAGCATGTGATAAACTATTAGCCAACCTTACAGTAGTACGGTAGTGATGAGGTAAAGTATCCACAAACTGCTCAATTCGAGTTTTATCATCAGGAACCCAATGTTGAACAAACCGAAGCTTTTCTGTAAATTGGGATATTAGATCATCAATGGTCATATTATCTTTCATCTGAAGATTCACAAATTCTCTCCTAATCCGTGCCATGTCAAAATCAGAGCAGTATTGATTACACACCGCTTGATGAAAATCTTTCCATTTGATAGAATCTTTTTGTTGTTCAGTTAAATGACCTGTCACTGAATCCCACCATACCATGGCTTCATCTTTCATACACTGGACAGCAAACATAACCTTGGATTCCTCCTCACAACGAGTCACACTAAATTTGCGTTCCATATCTCTTAACCAATTTAAGGTCACAGTTGGATTTGTACTCCCATGAAACACCGGTGGTTTACTTGACATGAAAGTTTTAAAAGAACACACCTTGCTAGTTTGAGAAGATGGACTAGCACCAAAAACAGAAGTTCGTTGTTGAGCAAGTAGTCTAGCTGCATCCTCCTCAGCTTTCTTTTTAAATTCTCTAAGAATTATCAACTCATCCTCCATTTCATGTAGATACTCATCCCTATTTGCATCTTCCCCAACCGTAGGAGAAACACCATCATGACCATGTTGCTCGGTATTAGTTTCAAAAGGCGGAGCTTCAATCCGGGAAGCATTATTGGGGTTGGTGGTCGGTTGCTCATTATCTGCCATTTCTGAAATCAACACAACACTTGAAATCTGTTAATCGTTAGTACCTATCTACTAACAATTATCAACAATGCTTAATCCCATAACCAGAAAAGTTTGACATACCATGCTCCAGTTTCGGGATTGAACATCCTTCAATGCTCAATTAACCCAAAACTACGCTCTGATACCAACTTATAACACCCCTCATTTACTATATCAATATAATATTAGACACACGGAAGCGTAGGAATTTTGACAATTTTTATAATTACACATATACCATTAATTTACATCAAAAGTTCACAACTTTAAGTTACATCAAAGAGAAACTGTTCCAAACAAAACATAAGTTGGGGTATTATATAAAACAAACTGGTTTAGTACAAAAGGATCAGAGTAGCTCGCTGTCAAACTGTCCTTGTATCATAAGCATCCTATTCCTGCTACTCCTTAAACTACAAAATCTGCAGGAAGTAAAGATGAGGGATTAGCACATAGCTAAGTGAGAGAGTTCAACACCCAACATTCAACTTAGCATAATCATTAACTACAACAGTCAACAACAACTTAACAATGAGGATCGGTGGTTCTGGGGATAACCATAATACCCGGGCGGCTCCCCAAGAACTCTTATCCAACCATATCCGTATGGCCCTACGGACGAGACCGATAGCTAGAGGTTATCCTACTCAGATACAGTTCAATACACACAACATATGAAGCATATCCCTGTATCATTCACACGATAACCAACTAACCCAACCAACAGTTCATCAACTTGTCGACCTCATAGGCAACCATTATCAAAAGATCACACGTAGCACATAGTGATATAATCAACAATAAGGATTAAACAACTCTATATTCATAACTACAATTACCCGTTGTAATCAAATGATCACAACTAAATTAAATGGTGAGTTTTGAATCCACTCACCGATACCTTTGTCTTCAACTACTCAGACTCCAGGGGTTACTTTATCTTTTGGATGATCTGAGATTCAACATCAAACACAAATTAGTAATCGTTAACTTCCAAATATAGCCTATCAAAAGTTTACCACATTTGGAACTCATTACTATATACATCTAGATTACTGGCTACTAATCATGTGTATTTAATCATAATACATCATATAATCATCAATTAGTTAATTACATTAACAATTAAAACACAAATGAAAAGCTGAAAATCAAACATTCTGAAAACAGCCTCAAGCCGCCGGCTTCCCTTGGAAGCCGCCGGCTTCCATCATAAGCCGCCGGATTCCCATCCAAGCCGCCGGCTTCCACCCTTTTTCCCAAACCCAGATTTCAACCCGAGCTCCAAACTAGAAGCCGTTCGTGGGATTTTGCCGGCTTTAAACCCAAGCCGCCGGCTTCTCTCCCAAGCCGCCGGCTTCAAGAGGAAGCCGCCGGCTTCCTTCGTGTTGCAGGTGATGTCCAGATCGTTCATACTCAAACCCAGAAAAATCAAAACCTTAAAACCAAATACGAACAATTCTGCAGAAAACATGTTTAACCAAGTTCTAACTCAATCAAAACATGTTCCTTATGCTACACAAACATCTATTAACACCACAACATCACCTATAACATCAAACCAACAAGATTAACACATCAAATTCATAAAATTTCTATAACCCATTTGGTTAATCACTAACTTCATTTATGAATCAATAACTTGAATTAAAACTACATAATCAACCATAATCATTATATAGCATCTTATATCACTACAAATCATCATTCACTTCAAAGAACAACTCAATTCATCAATTTACTAATTTCATGAATTAAACTTAGTTACCTTTCAATTGAAGAAGATGATGATGTGTAGAATTAGTTGGAACCAACTTGTTTAAATCACCACTTCAACTAAGTTAGTTCTTGATTCTTGATTTGAATTGTAAGGATATAAGTCTAGGGTTTGAGGTTGATGCATAAAATGAAATTGGGGAAGAATAACCAAATAAAAAGGTCGGCCCTTCTATTTTAGCCGACTCAAACATTGGGTATTTTATACCCGTTCTAATTCTATTGTCTGGAACCTAAAAATCAATTGCGAGTAATTTGTTTTATTGCACCGTCAACTTTAATAATTTAAAACAAGCAACATTTCACTAATCACAATAAGTCCTGAGACCTATTTCACCAACTTTCACAATTAAACAATTATATCAAATAAATTTCTAAAACAATTAAATACTCAATTTAGAATAGAAAAATACCAGGCCACTGGAGAGGATGTTACAAATCTCCCCTCCTTAAAGAGATTTCGTCCCCGAAATCTCAACATCAACAAACAATCCAGGATATCTGGATTTCATCAACTCCTCGGTCTCCCAGGTCAAGTTAGGACCTAAACTATGTCGCCACTTTACTAGTACCATAGGAATTTGTTTCTTCCTAAGTTTAGTAATCTTCCTATCTAAGATTTCAACAGGTTCTTCAACCAATTTCTGCGTTTGATCAACTCTTAACTCCTGCAAAGGAAGAATTTGCGATTGATCTTCAACATTGCATCTTCTAAGATAACACACATTAAATGTGTCGTGAATACCAGCAAGTTCAGATGGGAGATCTAATGAAACAGACTGCTCATTTACAACTTGGCGAACTCGGAATGGACCGATATATCTAGGTGCCAACTTTCCACGTTTTCCAAAACGGATTACACCCTTCCATGGAGAAACTTTGAGGTAAACTAATTCACCTTCAGAAAATACAACTGGTCGTCTTTTCGGATCTGCATATTGTTTCTGTCGGTCACGAGCAGCTTTCAATCTTTCACGTGCAATTGCAACTTTGTCCGCTGTCAACTGTACAATGTCAGGTCCAGCAAACTGTTTCTCACCGGCTTCTAACCAACATGTCGGTGTTCTACAACGTCTACCATATAGCATCTCATACGGAGGCATACCAATACTGGAATGATACGAATTATTATAAGTAAATTCAACCAATGGGAGATGAGAATCCCATGAACCTCCATATTCCAGAATACAAGCACGCAACATATCCTCTAAAGTCTGAATTGTACGTTCTGACTGACCGTCTGTCTGAGGATGATAAGCTGTGCTAAGATTTACACGGGTACCCAACTCTTGTTGCAAACCTTGCCAAAAACGAGATACAAAACGAGAATCTCGGTCTGACACAATTGACAAAGGTATACCATGTCTTGTGACAATTTCATTTATGTACAACTGAGCAAGTTTAGTCAACGAGGCAGATTCACTAGCAGCAAGAAAATGCGCGCTTTTAGTCAACCGATCAACCATGACCCAAACCATATCATTACCTCTAATAGTGCGAGGAAGTTTAGTCACAAAATCCATCGTTATATGTTCCCATTTCCATTCAGGAATTTCTAACTGTTTCAGTGATCCGTACGGCTTTTGATGCTCAGCTTTAACTTGGGCACAAATATGACAAGTACCAACAAATCTAGCAATGTCAGTTTTCATTGTAGGCCACCAATACAACGGTTTCAAATCATTATACATCCGAGTACATCCAGGATGAATAGATAGTCTAGACTTATGTGCCTCATTCAAAATCAAATCACGGATATTTCCAAATAAAGGAATCCATACTCGAGATTGATAAGTTAATAATCCTCTCGAATCTTCCACCAATTCATCTTTTCTTTTCAACATGACTTCGGATTTCAAATTAACATCTTTCAAAGCTTCTACTTGTGCAACTTTAATCTGAGAAATCAAATCAGAAGAAACATCCACTCTTAAGTAATACACTCGATCAGAAGTACCTTTTCGGCTTAAAGCATCAGCGACCACATTAGCTTTGCCTGGGTGGTATTTAATTTAACAGTCATAATCCTTTATTAATTCTAACCACCGCCTCTGTCGCATATTCAGCTCTTTCTGTGAAAACACATACTGCAAACTCTTATGGTCAGTACAAACAACACATCTAGTACCATATAAGTAGTGTCTCCAAAGTTTTAAGGCAAATACAACCGCTGCAAGTTCCAAATCATGTGTTGGATAATTCCGTTCATGTGGTTTCAACTGTCGAGAAGTATAGGCGATAACTCTATCCCTTTGCATAAGTACACAACCCAAACCAGAATAAGAAGCATCACAATAAACTACAAAATCCTCTGTACCATCTGGTAAGGTTAAAACAGGTGCTTGACACAACATTTGTTTTAAAGTCTGGAAAGCATGTTCCTGTTGATCAGTCCACATAAACTTTTCATCTTTTCGGGTCAACTTTGTTAATGGACCAGCAAGTTTAGAGAAGTCTTTTATGAATTTCCGATAGTAACCCGCTAAACCCAAGAAACTTTTAATTTCTGAAGCAGACTTTGGGGCGTTCCAATTCATTACGGCCTCAACTTTCAATGGATCAACTTTCACACCATCATTACAAATTACATGACCCAAAAACTGAACTTCCCTAATCCAAAACTCACATTTAGAAAACTTGGCATAAAGCTGTTCTCGTTTCAACGTTTCTAGAATCAGTCTTAATTGTATAGCATGCTCAGCTTCAGATTTCGAATATACAAGAATATCATCTATGAAGACAATAACAAATTTATCCAAAAAGGGTCGACAAACACGGTTCATTAAATCCATAAACACTGCAGGTGCATTCGTCAAACCAAAAGGCATAACCAGAAATTCATAGTGACCATACCTGGTACGAAAAGCAGTTTTAGAAATATCTTCATCATGAACACGAACCTGATGGTAACCCGACCTTAGATCAATTTTAGAATAAACTGAAGAACCCTGCAACTGATCAAATAAGTCATCTATTCTGGGCAGAGGGTATTTATTCTTTACTGTTCTCTTGTTCAGTTCTTTATAATCGATACACATACGAAAAGACCCGTCTTTCTTTTTCACAAATAAAACCGGTGCACCCCACGGCGAAGAACTAGGTCTAATGAAACCTTTATCCAACAACTCCTGTATCTGATTCATCATCTCACGGATTTCAGAGGGAGCTAACCTATAGGGAGCTTTAGCAATAGGCGACGAGCCAGGAACAAGATCAATACGGTATTCTACTTCCCTAACTGGTGGTAAACCAGGTAGTTCATCAGGAAACACCTCTGGATATTCACAAACTATCGGAACATCAAAAACAGTTTTCTTTTTAAGTTTGGCATCAACTACATAGGCTAGATATGATTCACAACCCTTGGACAACGACTTCCTAGCCTTCATCATAGTAATCAAAGGAAAAACCAAACTATCCCGTTCTCCTCGAGCCACAACATATGACTTTTCAGAGATTGGGATCCTAATCAACTTTTGGTGACAATCAATGCTAGCTTTATTCTGACTCAACCAATCCATACCAATTATCACATCAAAACTAGGGATTGGCATCAACAAGAAAGAAATAAAGAAAGTCTGGTCATCAATCACAATGTTAGCTCCAGTTACCGAGGTGGTAACAGGAACCAACTTACCACTAGCAATTTCTACTTCTACAGGCTTGGTTATCACAGTAGGTACTAATTTCAACTTGTCACAGAATTTCACAGATATGAAAGTACAATTAGCACCCGAATCAAACAACACACGCGCCGGTACAGAGTTTATAAGAAATGTACCAGTTATAACATCTTCGGTGTGCACAGCCTCATCGACTGTCATCTGAAAAGCCCTACTGTTTGCTGGTGGAGGATTTTTACGCTTCTGACCTGTAGATGCAGAGCTCCCAACCGAACCAGACCCCGACTTCCCTGCTTCCGGACATTGACCCACTCGATGCCCCTCCTTCTTGCAAGACCAACACACAAAATTTGGGTACCGACAACTCTTTATCTCATGACCCAGTTCTCCACATTTCAAACATTTATTAGTTTCCACTGTACAAGGCCCATCATGCCTAGATCTACACGAACCACACCAGTTAGAACTGCCCGACGAACCACTTTTACTAACATACTTCTTATTTTGTCGACTGCCCTGAGAACTTGATTTTCCTTTGCTAGAGGAATCACCTCTAAACTTTGCAGCATTATCTCTAGATCGTGCTTCACGAAAACCTCTAATATCACTGTCAACCGATCGTGCAAGATTAAAAGCATGTGATAAACTATTAGCCAACCTTACAGTAGTACGGTAGTGATGAGGTAAAGTATCCACAAACTGCTCAATTCGAGTTTTATCATCAGGAACCCAATGTTGAACAAACCGAAGCTTTTCTGTAAATTGGGATATTAGATCATCAATGGTCATATTATCTTTCATCTGAAGATTCACAAATTCTCTCCTAATCCGTGCCATGTCAAAATCAGAGCAGTATTGATTACACACCGCTTGATGAAAATCTTTCCATTTGATAGAATCTTTTTGTTGTTCAGTTAAATGACCTGTCACTGAATCCCACCATACCATGGCTTCATCTTTCATACACTGGACAGCAAACATAACCTTGGATTCCTCCTCACAACGAGTCACACTAAATTTGCGTTCCATATCTCTTAACCAATTTAAGGTCACAGTTGGATTTGTACTCCCATGAAACACCGGTGGTTTACTTGACATGAAAGTTTTAAAAGAACACACCTTGCTAGTTTGAGAAGATGGACTAGCACCAAAAACAGAAGTTCGTTGTTGAGCAAGTAGTCTAGCTGCATCCTCCTCAGCTTTCTTTTTAAATTCTCTAAGAATTATCAACTCATCCTCCATTTCATGTAGATACTCATCCCTATTTGCATCTTCCCCAACCGTAGGAGAAACACCATCATGACCATGTTGCTCGGTATTAGTTTCAAAAGGCGGAGCTTCAATCCGGGAAGCATTATTGGGGTTGGTGGTCGGTTGCTCATTATCTGCCATTTCTGAAATCAACACAACACTTGAAATCTGTTAATCGTTAGTACCTATCTACTAACAATTATCAACAATGCTTAATCCCATAACCAGAAAAGTTTGACATACCATGCTCCAGTTTCGGGATTGAACATCCTTCAATGCTCAATTAACCCAAAACTACGCTCTGATACCAACTTATAACACCCCTCATTTACTATATCAATATAATATTAGACACACGGAAGCGTAGGAATTTTGACAATTTTTATAATTACACATACCATTAATTTACATCAAAAGTTCACAACTTTAAGTTACATCAAAGAGAAACTGTTCCAAACAAAACATAAGTTGGGGTATTATATAAAACAAACTGGTTTAGTACAAAAGGATCAGAGTAGCTCGCTGTCAAACTGTCCTTGTATCATAAGCATCCTATTCCTGCTACTCCTTAAACTACAAAATCTGCAGGAAGTAAAGATGAGGGATTAGCACATAGCTAAGTGAGAGAGTTCAACACCCAACATTCAACTTAGCATAATCATTAACTACAACAGTCAACAACAACTTAACAATGAGGATCGGTGGTTCTGGGGATAACCATAATACCCGGGCGGCTCCCCAAGAACTCTTATCCAACCATATCCGTATGGCCCTACGGACGAGACCGATAGCTAGAGGTTATCCTACTCAGATACAGTTCAATACACACAACATATGAAGCATATCCCTGTATCATTCACACGATAACCAACTAACCCAACCAACAGTTCATCAACTTGTCGACCTCATAGGCAACCATTATCAAAAGATCACACGTAGCACATAGTGATATAATCAACAATAAGGATTAAACAACTCTATATTCATAACTACAATTACCCGTTGTAATCAAATGATCACAACTAAATTAAATGGTGAGTTTTGAATCCACTCACCGATACCTTTGTCTTCAACTACTCAGACTCCAGGGGTTACTTTATCTTTTGGATGATCTGAGATTCAACATCAAACACAAATTAGTAATCGTTAACTTCCAAATATAGCCTATCAAAAGTTTACCACATTTGGAACTCATTACTATATACATCTAGATTACTGGCTACTAATCATGTGTATTTAATCATAATACATCATATAATCATCAATTAGTTAATTACATTAACAATTAAAACACAAATGAAAAGCTGAAAATCAAACATTCTGAAAACAGCCTCAAGCCGCCGGCTTCCCTTGGAAGCCGCCGGCTTCCATCATAAGCCGCCGGATTCCCATCCAAGCCGCCGGCTTCCACCCTTTTTCCCAAACCCAGATTTCAACCCGAGCTCCAAACTAGAAGCCGTTCGTGGGATTTTGCCGGCTTTAAACCCAAGCCGCCGGCTTCTCTCCCAAGCCGCCGGCTTCAAGAGGAAGCCGCCGGCTTCCTTCGTGTTGCAGGTGATGTCCAGATCGTTCATACTCAAACCCAGAAAAATCAAAACCTTAAAACCAAATACGAACAATTCTGCAGAAAACATGTTTAACCAAGTTCTAACTCAATCAAAACATGTTCCTTATGCTACACAAACATCTATTAACACCACAACATCACCTATAACATCAAACCAACAAGATTAACACATCAAATTCATAAAATTTCTATAACCCATTTGGTTAATCACTAACTTCATTTATGAATCAATAACTTGAATTAAAACTACATAATCAACCATAATCATTATATAGCATCTTATATCACTACAAATCATCATTCACTTCAAAGAACAACTCAATTCATCAATTTACTAATTTCATGAATTAAACTTAGTTACCTTTCAATTGAAGAAGATGATGATGTGTAGAATTAGTTGGAACCAACTTGTTTAAATCACCACTTCAACTAAGTTAGTTCTTGATTCTTGATTTGAATTGTAAGGATATAAGTCTAGGGTTTGAGGTTGATGCATAAAATGAAATTGGGGAAGAATAACCAAATAAAAAGGTCGGCCCTTCTATTTTAGCCGACTCAAACATTGGGTATTTTATACCCGTTCTAATTCTATTGTCTGGAACCTAAAAATCAATTGCGAGTAATTTGTTTTATTGCACCGTCAACTTTAATAATTTAAAACAAGCAACATTTCACTAATCACAATAAGTCCTGAGACCTATTTCACCAACTTTCACAATTAAACAATTATATCAAATAAATTTCTAAAACAATTAAATACTCAATTTAGAATAGAAAAATACCAGGCCACTGGAGAGGATGTTACATAACACTACTCTATAAACTAGTCGGATGTAACCATTCCCGACACCTTTTGTAATATCTCTGTAGGATGTAACTTTTGCACTCACTTTATCTATCAGATATCCTTTGTTACCTCAACTCACATTAATTGTCATTTTCCATGTTGATGTTATGTATTACTGCTTTATACATGTACATCTGTGACAATTACCAGCTCATACAAAATCTCATGTATCTTCATTTCTTTTATTGAAGAATCATGCCGCCAAAGACACGACCATACACCGATGCCCAGATTACCTCCCTTATAACCCAGGCTGTTACTGAAGCCTTGGCTCGGAATACTCTACCAAATTCCTCGAGAAACAGCGATGCCGCTGAAACCACTGCTGCTAAACCTTGTTCTTACAAGGACTTCCAGAACTGCAAACCTCTAAACTTTGCAGGTACCGAGGGAGCAATCGGTCTAATACGCTGGATCGAGAAAGTTGAATCGGTATTCCTTATCTGCAACTGTGCGGAGGGGGACAGAGTTAAGTTCTCTGTTAGTACTTTTACCGACACCGCACTCACGTGGTGGAACACCTATGCCCAAACTGTGGGCGTTGCCGATGCTTACAAACTCCCGTGGGAGGAGTTGAAGGAGATGTTAAGGGGTGAGTATTGCCCCAGGGATGAACTGAAACAACTGGAGCTGGAATTCTGGAACCATAAGATGCAAGGTAATGATATCACCGGTTACACCAACCGTTTCCACCAGCTGGCACTTCTGTGCCCAACCATGGTCGATCCTGAGTACAAGAGGATCGAGAAATATATTGATGGATTGCCCGAAAAACTCCAGGACCTGGTGACTTCATCCAAACCAGGTACTATCCAGAACGCCATCCGTATGGCCCATGAACTCACGGCAAACGCTGTCCGCCGTAACACAACTTCAGCCCCACCTGCAAACAACAAACGAAAATGGGAAGGAAACCCCAACTCATCCAACCAAATCACCAACCGAAAGCCTGAGCCCCTTAGGGCTTATTCATCTGGCACTTCAGAAAGGAAAGGGTACGTTGGAAGCAGGCCCTACTGTCCCAAATGCAATCGTCACCACGACGGTTCCTGCCCTTGCACAAACTGCAAGCGTTTTGGGCATTTGGCCAAGGATTGTCGAAACACCAGTGCCCCGAAGACTTGTTATGGGTGCGGAAGTCCTGGGCATTTTCAGAATAATTGCCCTAAGCAGAAAAACAACAACAACAACAACAACAACAGCAGCAACAAACGGAACAACAACCCTGCTCGTAGCAGAGCATTTGTCATCAAAGCTGGGGAAGCTAGGGAAGACCCGAATGTTGTAACGGGTACGTTTCTTCTCAACGATCTTACTGCTTCAGTATTATTTGATACCGGTGCTGATAAAAGTTTCATATCTGATGAGTTTTGCCCACTACTTAATATCACCCCTTCGGCCTTAGATGTTAAGTACACTGTAGAGCTCGCAAATGGTAAACTCATAGAAACCAGTAGTGTGATACCTAATTGCACTTTAAACCTCGCAAACGAAACCTTCTCTATTGATCTAATGCCTGTTGAACTAGGAAGTTTTGATGTCATCGTGGGTATGGACTGGTTGTCCAAGCACCGGGCCGAAATTGTTTGCCATGATAAAATCGTCCGAATTCCTCTCGCCGCCGGTAGTACCTTGATCATACAGGGGGAGACTGGTGGGTCGAGACTAAACTTAATCTCCTGTTTAAAAACCAGAAGATTTCTGAGAAAGGGTTACCCAGCAATACTCGCGCACATCACGGAGAAAAAGTCGGAGGAGAAGCGACTTGAAGAGGTGCCAATCGTTAGAGACTTTCCCGAAGTCTTTCCAGAAGAACTACCTGGTTTACCTCCACCTAGACAGGTTGAGTTCTCGATTGATCTCGTGCCGGGTGCCGCACCGGTGGCCCGCGCACCGTACCGCCTAGCCCCATCCGAACTTCAGGAGTTGTCCACTCAGTTACAAGAACTCTTGGATAGAGGATTCATTAGACCGAGTTCTTCACCTTGGGGAGCTCCGATCCTATTTGTCAAAAAGAAAGACGGTTCATTTCGAATGTGTATTGACTACCGAGAGTTGAACAAACTAACCGTCAAGAACCGATATCCACTTCCTCGAATCGATGATCTGTTCGATCAACTTCAGGGATCAAGCTGTTATTCAAAGATTGATCTTCGATCAGGTTATCATCAGTTGCGTGTTCGCGATGCTGACATCTCGAAAACCGCATTCAGAACCCGTTACGGGCACTACGAATTCCAAGTAATGCCCTTTGGTCTAACCAACGCACCGGCTGTATTCATGGACCTTATGAATCGGGTGTGCAAACCGTACCTTGACAAGTTTGTTATTGTTTTTATCGATGACATCCTTATCTATTCACGAAGCGAACAGGAACACGCACAACACCTCAGAACCATCCTAGAACTACTTAGACACGAGGAGCTTTACGCCAAATTCTCTAAGTGTGAGTTCTGGATAAAAACCGTTCAATTCCTTGGACACGTGAATGATAGTCAGGGAATTCATGTGGATCCATCAAAGATCGAGGCCATCAAGAACTGGCAAGCGCCAACCACCCCAACCGAAGTACGCCAATTCTTGGGATTGGCCGGTTATTACCGTCGGTTCATTGAAAACTTCTCGAAAATAGCCATACCACTCACGACACTGACTCAAAAGGATAAAAAGTTCGACTGGACCGATAAACAAGAGTCAGCATTTCAGCTGTTGAAGCTCAAACTTTGCAGTGCACCCATCCTATCTCTACCCGAAGGCACCGATGACTTCGTGGTATACTGTGATGCTTCTCACCAAGGTCTCGGTTGCGTGCTGATGCAACGAGACAAGGTCATTGCTTACGCCTCCCGACAACTTAAAGTTCACGAGAAAAACTACACGACTCACGACCTCGAGCTAGGGGCCGTGGTATTCGCCTTAAAAATCTGGAGACATTATCTTTATGGTACCCGCAGCACTGTATTCACCGACCACAAAAGTCTCCAACACATTTTCAACCAGAAAGATCTTAACATGAGACAACGTAGATGGGTTGAATTACTCACCGATTACGACTGTGAGATCAAATATCATCCGGGCAAAGCAAATGTGGTTGCTGATGCTCTCAGTCGTAAGGAACGAACAAAACCACTCCGAGTCCGGGCACTCAGTATTACCATTCATAACGATCTCACCACCCAAATACATCTTGCCCAACTCGAAGCCCTGAAACCCGATAACTTCAAGAACGAGGCCTTGCGAGGCATGGATAAACAATTCGAGATCAGACCCAACGGAGTTAGGTATTTCTCTAACCGAATATGGTTGCCTAATTTCGGAAACCTGCGGGACTTGGTGATGGATGAAGCTCACAAGTCCAAATATTCTATCCACCCGGGATCCGACAAAATGTATCACGGCATCAAGGAGTTTTACTGGTGGCCGAATATGAAAGCTGACATTGCTTTGTACGTCAGCAAATGCTTAACTTGTTCCAAGGTCAAGGCCGAGCACCAAAGACCTTCCGGATTGCTCCAACAACCTGAAATTCCTCAATGGAAATGGGAGCAAATTTCCATGGATTTCATAGCCAAACTACCTAAATCGGCGAGCGGTTGCGATACCATTTGGGTGATCGTCGATCGGCTCACCAAATCGGCTCATTTCTTGGCAATCAGAGAAACCGACAAAATGGAACGCCTTACACAAATTTACATCAAAGAAATAATTTGCCAACATGGTGTCCCTCTCTCGATTATCTCTGACAGGGATGCCCATTTCACATCTCGCTTCTGGCAATCACTCCAAAAATCATTGGGTACCCGTCTCGATATGAGTACCGCGTACCATCCTCAGACCGATGGCCAGAGCGAACGAACTATTCAGACACTGGAAGACATGCTACGAGCCTGCGTAGTTGATTCTGGTACAAATTGGGAAAGACATCTACCGTTGTGCGAGTTCTAGTACAACAACAGCTATCACACCAGCATTAAAGCTGCACCTTTTGAGGCACTGTACGGTCGTAAGTGCCGATCACCGATCTGTTGGACTGAAGTGGGAGATAGTCAACTCACTGGTCCTGAACTCATACATGAAACCACAGAGAAAATCGTTGAAATCCAAAACCGACTCAAAGCCGCGCGTGATCGTCAGAAAAGCTATGCTGACGTGAGACGCAAGCCACTCGAGTTCCAAGTTGGGGATCGAGTACTCGTAAAGGTATCGCCTTGGAAAGGCGTAATCCGATTCGGCAAATGCGGAAAATTAAACCCCAGGTACATTGGGCCTTTTGAGATTCTCGAGAAGATAGGTCCAGTGGCATATCGACTACAGCTGCCCTCCGAACTCAGCAGCGTGCACCCCACTTTTCACATTTCAAATCTGAAGAAGTGTCTGTCTGATGAGACACTTATTATTCCACTAGATGAAATTCGTGTTGACGATAAACTCCACTTCGTTGAGGAACCCGCTGAAATTATGGACCGTGAGGTCAAACAACTGAAACAAAGTCGTATTCCCATCGTCAAGGTCAGATGGAATTCGCGGCGTGGTCCGGAATTCACCTGGGAACGGGAAGACCAGATGCGACTCAAATATCCTCAACTCTTCACTGATTCTACCTCGAACGCGACTTCGACTTAAATTTCGGGACGAAATTCTTTTAACAGGGGGAGAATGTAACAACCGGCAAATTATGACTAGAATTAGTGCATAATTCTCTGTTAATACATGTAATTAGTGCCGCGTTAGGCTAATTTATGTATCGGATTATATATTGATAAATATATACAACTTTGCGATTTGACTTAAATCGTACGCAACTTAAATAGAATGAAATTCTATTCGATTAATACGGACGTTGGTGAACAAATGTTTAAAAACTAAATAACGCAATTAAGCCCAAAATGTTATTAGTAATTATCTCGTATTGCTCGATTAAAATTTACACGATTTGAGAACAAAAATACTTAAATCTAAGCTATATTATATTTCAACTACTACAAATTTAAAGGAATAATTATAAGTAAGTTAATTAATAACTTTCGTATTTTAAAAGAATAATTAACGTCTAAAAATAAATAATTTAACGTAAAACGACGGAGGAAACGAACACCGCACGGAACGAGGGGACGGAGGCAGAAAATGGGAGGTTAAAACCTCCCACCTTCTTTCTTTTTCCCCCATTTTCACCTTTCATTATCTCTCTCTCTCTTTCTTTTTTTTACTTTCAATCATCAAACCACCTTCATCACAAAAATCATCAAATAACACCATCAAACCTCGCCGAATCATACCACTCGTTTGGAGGAAAGTGACCACGACATCACGATCTACATTCCTATCTTTCCGGATTTTCATTTCGGCATTTCGTAAGTTTCCGACAAAACCCGAAACTCTCCGTTTTTACTAATTTTTACGTTTTTATAGTTTATTTATGCTTAAAATGTCCAAAAATGGGTTGGGTAAAAGTTTTGGACCAAACGGAAACCGAAAAACTCGTTTTCGACACATTTTCCGGCCAACAGAACGCTACGTCGCTTTTGGACCCAGATTTATGCGACGTCAGCTGCGACGTCGCAAAACCCCTCGTAACGTCGCATAGTGCGACGTCAGTCACAACGTCGCACGAATCCTCGACGTCGCATATAGCGACGCAGCCTATTACGTCGCATTAGCGACGCAGCACCCTACGTCGCATTAGCGACGCAGCACCCTACGTCGCATTAAATTGCGAAACGTCGCCTTTAGCGACGTCATGCTCAACGTCGCAATCCTACCTGCGACGTCGCACCCAACGTCGCACAAAACAGAACTTTGAAAACTCAGATTTTTACTAAGTGTCGGAATCAAGATTTTAACACCTGATTTTACCCAAATTCGGATCCAGATGCGTTTTTCGTCAAAGCAATATAGTAGAAATAAAAATTTTCCAAGCTGACCTGGCAGCTCGACCCCAGCCAGGGGCTCTGCCCCTTGGACCCCGCCAGGGGCTGCCGCCCCTTGGACCCCGCTACCAGGGGCGCTGCCCCCGGACCCCCGTGTTTAGATGTCGTAAATACTTTTCACACTAAGTGTCGAACACTTACAAATAACGAAACCTGATTCAACGATACATATAATGATAACACTTTGAATCCTTATTACAAACCGTCACCAACGGGCCATACTTGTTTTCAAACTACAAACGGATTACTAAACAAACACTTGGACATAACGAGTTGTGTAGACAACTAGACTAGATGGTCTTGCGAGACATCTACTTACTTGACTTTATATGTTTAGGCATTTAAAGGTTACGGGTTCGGAGAACCTACTCACTACTTACTGAATTCCACCGCTTACTACTCGACTCAGGTGAGTCTTACGGCCCCACTTTTACTGTTTTATCTTATTGGGGGAGATACATGCTACTTATTTTTCCTGAACACAAGTACTAAACTGAATTCTATACCAAACGGAATTGCATGAGTTAATTACTAATTACTGAAGTCTCTCCATCATATATCGTTAGTTATGGACTTAAGCGCGAACAGTAGTTAATGGATCCATTAGGGAAATGACCCTCCCTGCCCGGGGTAGTAGCGCTACCACGTACTGATTTACACGTAGAAACGGGTGACTATTATTTCGTTACTTATGCTTGCTCAATTTCGAGCATGTCACGGGAGCAACTGATTATTTACGGGTTAAGCTTCGATTATGAGCCTCATGGCAACGGTATAACTTGATTTCTTTACTTTTGCGAGATTTGCAAATACTTGATATACGCCTACGGGCACTACCGATGAAATCTTGTGTTCAAACTGATTATTTACTGATAAACCTGTGAGATTCACCAACCTTTTGGTTGACCCTTTTAGCATGTATTCTCAGGTACACTTACGGAGTAGGATCACTCCAGGATTACTAGCTAGAGTCGCATGATTTCCAAACTGCATTTAACGGAGATTCTTTGGCATTATCTTTTGTAACTATGGTTATGTAATAGAATCTCCCGCCACATACGCGGACTCTAGGCTTACATATTTTTGTAAAGAAAACTATATGTTTTCAAACGATTTAATTATGAAATGTAATTATTTTACAAAACGTCTCATTTAGAGGTCGTTTGCTGTATATCTTGTGCTTTGTATATTGATTAGTAACACCTAAGTATGCTTCCGCAAATCATTAAATTTGGGGGTGTTACAATGTAAGTCCTGATGAGCTTTCGAGATATTGTTGAGAGTGTCGGGAACTCTTGGAAGTTTGAAACCGAGGGAAGTGTCGAAGCTAGTGGGAGTTTGGCAACTAGTGGAAGTCTTGAGACGGTTGTACGATTGATGGATCTCGAGTTTCTACGGGTTTAGTGTGCGGATTCCGTCAACACTAGAGCATTTTGGACATTCGTTGTTACTCTCCAATGGCAAAGTAATTTGTGACTGACCGGGTGTTATGAACCAGAGTCTTCTCAGAGAGCCGTGGTTGATATTTTGATTCGTACAGTGGGAGCGGGCTAAGTTGGAGAAGATGTGTTCATAGAAATCATACGTATGTTTTTTTGGGTCGGTGTACCAGCGGGAAAGCGAAAGTCGGTAATGTAGGTTTCAAGGTTGTGACTACGTTCTCACGGATGAACCTTGATGATAACCTACGTGTTAGTTCTATCGGCGATTTTCTGATTGCTGGGAAGGAAAATCGGATGGACGAAATTCTGTACGGATGGTCGTTGACATGTCGATGGCAGGATCAGACGTGACTGTAATCGACGAGTTGAAGAGATGGGTGTCTCTTGAAAGAATCCTGTGGTTGGAGTTTCGCACGCTTCAACGAATCTTCTTGGGCCTAGAAGATGATGATGGTGGTTAGAGAGTGGTCCCAGTTTCATGATGTGAGTGTTCTGGTAGCTTCGTGTCGAAAGTCTTCCGACTCTGTGTGGTCGAGCGGCGTGTCCCGAATGGTAGTTTGGCGGTATGAAGTTTGAACTGGTGACATTGGTGAAAGGGACGAGATTGTGAAGGATTACTGGTTTTGGGGTTAATTAAATCTTCAAGTGAGAGATTGTTGGGATATGTGAATGATTTAATTAGGCATTGAATTTAGTCACATATGAAAAAAAGATGCGGACCTAAATTTGACGGGCTTTTTCATGTGGCTAGGGTTTTGGTATTTTGACTTGTTGCCTAAGTTATATTTATCCTATAAATATAACCCTAATTTATTTGTAATCTTTGAGCCGTATATGAAAAGAAGAACTCTCTGGTTTGGCCCCGTGGACTAAACCAATCTTCAAGTTGGAGATTGGACATAACCACGTTAAATCATTGTGTCGTTTACGTTCTTGTTATCATTTATTTATCTTGTTGCTTTGTATTTAATTGCTAGGTTTGCAATTATTATCCGTTTATTGTTTGTGGGTGTAACGCAATTACACGAGCGTTTGTTTGGGTTTGATTTTTGCTAGCAACTAGTTGTTGTTAGTTGGATGTTTCCGCTGCAAATTCCTAACAAAACACACAGTATAAGAAAAGTGCATTTATTGTTGTTGACCACCAATAACCACCAATAAGATAGTGTATATACGTTATGTTGATTGTAGGTAACAAAAATACATAAAATAGTTGTTACCATCGCATTGTGCGAGTAATGTGCTAGTTTAATTAAATACTCATGTCTACATCCAAACTCTTAGGAATTTTAGGCTATGTTTGGCACGCTTGTTTTAAGAGCTTATGGGAGCTTGTAGCTTGTAGCTTATGATTTTCATAAGCTCTGTTTGGCTAAGTAGCTTATGAGTAGCTTATGGTTTCCATAAGCTCCAAAACCATAAGCTACTTGAAGTAGCTTATGGAAGTAGCTTGTAGCTTATGGAAAATGAAATTACATAAATACCCTCCATGTAATTATATATCATTTTTTAAAATTAATATACTTGTCCTTTTATGTCATTTTACATTCATAAGCTACAAGCTTCAGCTACTCTGCCAAACACAAATATTACCAAAAGCTACAAGCCACCAGCTCCAGCTACAAGCTACCAGCTCCAGCTACCAGCTACAAGCTACCAGCTCCAGCTACAAGCTCCAGCTATCAGCTAGTTGTGCCAAACATACCCTTTGTCTTAATTTCAATATTTCCACTCATTAGCCTCAGACATCCTGCCTTGGATAGTGGGTACAATATTTCCATATAATTAGATACAATTATAATTAACACATAAAAAACGGATTATAATCACAACATTTTCTCTCAATGAATAAACCTTGAAGTAATTAAGTTACAGATTTTAACAGTACAGCTAGAGACCCAAATCTAGCTACGAGTTTTACTGTTTCCTAGTATATATAATAGACCCACGTATGAGAACTTTAATGCTAATCTATAAAATGATAGAATCTTACGTATCTACATTAAATATAAATCATTTCCATCTTCCACTATTCCTACTTTGGTACTCCTACAAAGCAAAAAGACTATACTACCCCTATCCCAATATCTATTACTCCCTCCGTCCCAATTTTATTGTCACCAGACAAAAAGACACGCAGTTTAAGAAAATATAACTATCTCTCTCTTACTTTTTGATAAAATGACAGTTTTACCCTCTACTTTTTACCTATTTTTTTGTTTTATATATATACACTAGGGGTAAAAAAGAACTTTATTTCCTTAAACTTTCTATTTATGGAAGTGGACAATTAATTTGGTACACCCCAAAATGGAAATAATGGACAATAGAAATGGGACGGAGGGAGTATCTATTACTACTTATTCTTCATTAACTACACTTCCATTAATACCCCTATCTCATTATATATTATTTTTAATTACTACTTATTATCCACTAACTACACTTTTCATCCATAAATATTAAATCTACCCACTAAAGTCTTTTTTTGATTGGTTAAATATCAAAGTGAACACTTATAATGGAACATCCCAAAATAGTAATGTGGAAATTTTAAATGGGACAGACGGAGTACATTATGTTTTTATTTTAAAACATTCACTCACACCTCCATCCACCGTCACCACTTTCACCGCTGCATTGCGTGAGTATTGTGCTAGTCCACTATAATATGAGAGGCGGTAAATACACCGTATAAATTAATTCAAACATCAGAGTTATAGTATTGTATATTTGTACTATTTTTTTTACTTTTTGTATAGTGTGTTGTATGAAATAATTTTAATTTTGCATTTATCACCTCCTTTATTCAATATGGAGTAGTTAAATTATAATATAAATTAACATATTCAGTTTTCTAAAGTATTTGTTGGATTTTGAAAATTGAGTAGCGTACTAGTTTCTAGATATAAATTAACAAATTTAGTTTCCTAAAGTATTTATTGGAGTTTTATCAAATTTAGTGCACTAGTTTCTAAAGTTCGTTTTGTTAAATACGATCGTAATATCTTATGATCAAGATTGCAAAAATCTTAGTTCTAACCAGTAGCGGAATTGAACGGGAACAGAATGGTGCTTAGCACCCCCATTAGGCCCAACTGATGTGATGTATTTACTATTTAATGGTGAAGTCCAAAAAAATGTTGACCCAGTCCCCTATTAATTTATAGCCCAGCCCCCTATATTGATTTTAAGGTCAAAAGGTTTATTTTGTGTTTTTTTATCTTTATCGAAAAAGTTGTAATCAGTGTACAAAAGGAAATTTGTGTTGTACCCCTTTCTTTGTTATTTTGTCCTTACTATAATACTCCCTCCGTCCCATATTAATAGTCCAGTATTTCATTTTGGGCTGTCCCAAATTAATTGTCCACTTCTATAAATGGATAAAAATGATGAGATAAAATCCTTTTTCACCCTTACTTTATATATGTAGGACAAAAAAGTAGGTAAAAAGTAAAGGGTAAAACTGTAATCTTATCAAAAAGTAAGAGAGAAGTTAATGTTTTCTTAAACTGCGTGTTTTTTGTCTGGGGACAATTAAATTGGGACGGAGGGAGTAATAAGTTTTGATTTCGATTTCTATAATTACAATTTAATTTACTAATTTTTTAATTTATCTATAAAGATCAAGACGTGTGGTAGTTTTCTTTTTCTTTTTCTTTTTCTTTTTCTTTTGAACGACAAGTGTTGTATGGTCTTAAGTAAAAAACATGAGACCGAAAGAATTAAATAGTGTTTTTTTTTCAAGCGAATGGTGCATATCATTGAAGATTCATTTCGGCAATTGTTAAGTATGAGTTAAAAACTTTAGTTTTTTAGTTAAAATAATTTTCGTTGTTAATTCCTCTTTAATTATACTTCTTTAGTGTGTTGTGTGGATGAACCTTTTTTATCATGATGAAGTATGCCCCCCTTAACTGAAAATTCTGACTCTGCCTCTTGTTCTAACCCTCTCTAAATGTAATCTACTTTGGCACGAGCTAGTTTCTTACTAACGTTTTATTTAATAAAATTTTCTGCCGATCAATTAAAATAATATAATCGAATTCACCAACTTAGTTTGCAGTTTCACCAGAGACGCACAACTTAAAAAGGATGGTTACCGCACTTCGCTACAGATGTGTATGAGTAGAAAAGGATGTGTAGGACTAGTAAAGGATGTTCATATCTAGGTTTTACCTTACATCGTTCGCGTATTACACCTTAATTCACAACTCTAGTAACTTTTTTCTCTTTGTAAAGTTGATTACTTTCAGGGAATCCTGTTTGTGCCATAATCACTATTAAGCTTAATTATCTGAAGAAATCACGTATTTCTAATCCGTGCATTGTGGTGGAAAAATAAATGTACATATTTTTGTATACATGATATAACTTATATTTTAGATAACATCTCATTTCATTGAGTTGTTTATAACAAAAAAAAAAAAAAAAACCTTATATTGCATCTTTCACTTAGAATGATGGACATAAGATGTGGAATGCGTAACATTCTATATAATTTTTTATCACAACGTACTACTCCCTCCGTCCCAATTTAATTGTCCCCAGACAAAAAACACGCAGTTTAAGAAAACATTAACTTCTCTCTTACTTTTTGATAAGATTACAGTTTTACCCTTTACTTTTTACCTACTTTTTTGTCCTACATATATAAAGTAAGGGTGAAAAATGATTTTATCTCATCATTTTTATCCATTTATGGAAGTGGACAATTAATTTGGGACAGCCCAAAATGGAATACTGGACTATTAATATGGGACGGAGGGAGTATAATATTATGATTAATATCTTTTAATATGATTATGAATGAATAGTTTTTGGTGTGTATAACTAACTTAAGTATTCATGGGTCAAGTAAAATCAATTAATAATATATGCTGTTTAATAATGATTGTAATTTTGGGCTGGGGGCTTGATAAATTTTGAGCTGGGGGCTTAACAAAAAGTCTAAAACAGTTCAAATGTTTCCACTAGAATTCATGTATTGCTGTTGGATCATTGGGGGCAGCTGACCCCGCTCCAAGATCATCGAGGTAGAGGTTAGCATCCCAAAAAGTTGTCATAGCATGCTAAATAAAATAAAAATTGCAGCTACTATCATTTAAAATAATTACAAATCATATCACATCCACAAAAATATACACACAAACAAAAAACAATCCTATTATAATCCAATTATATATAAAGTATCAATCAATTACTGTATAAATATTAAATATAGTTAGATTTTACGTAAATGCCAAAATCATGGTAAGTAAAGGCAAATTAAATCAATATAAAAATGATGACTTGTCCTAGCATGTTGAAAAAAAAACATTGGCGGCTGCTATCTGAGCAATTAGTCTTAGATTGACGGTCTACATTGCACGGTGACGGCAAAGGAAAATTGTCCAAAATGGTAACGAATTATATTGTTTGATTATCGATTTTAGTTTAGGAATCAACAACCTAATTTATGAGTAATAGAAAACAACTCTCAATATCTTCATTATTTAAGTACTTAATATGCTACTTGTAAATTCAAGATGTACTTCAATTTGTATTCACCGGATACCATTAATTGTGTTCATTATATTTTTTTGGGTTCACATAAGTTTTTGAAGGGATGAAATATTATTTTTTTTAATTGATAGGATTTTTTGAGGGGGAGAAACTTATATTTTTTCGCATGAGTTTTCGAAATGATGTAGCTTCTTTTTTAATATTCACTTAATTATTTCGAAATGATGTAGCTTCATGAATTGTGTTAAGCAAAAAAATCAAGCATAACCTTGTAAAGTTCAATTGTTTTCATCTTTTTTTTAACCTTGCCCTTTGTATATAATCTAAAACTTTGACCAAAATTTAACAAGATCAAATCAACATGTAAGATGTGTGTATGGTAGGGATCAACACAGAAACATTTTTTTTCCGGGAAAGCAGGGGAGACATTAACATTGATCACCCGCACCTAACATTCAACGAATGTTAATTTTTTTTTTAATTAATTAATGCCATTAAAAAATGATACTGAGAATTTAAGCTAGATATATTAATTTTTATGTAAGTTATAGCATAATTAATTCATTAATTAATATTAGATTACTAACTTATTAACATTCATGAGATGAATGAATGTATATAAAAGTTGACGAATGTTATTAACCACGTGTATTTGACAAATTTTCGTTGATGGGATTAATAACTATGAAAAGAATAATCTATATCTATAACTATTACTATAATTCATTTAAAAGTTTTGATTTACAATTTAGTTATCGAAGATATCAACTATACCTTTAATAATATAATTAGAAACTGTGGGATAAATGTTAGATTAATTATCGTGAAATAATCAATTCCTACATATTTTTTAACTAATCAATTGTGTTTCAATGGTTGTAACACTTAAATCGGAAATGTCAACATACGTGTAATCTATTACTTTATTATATGAAGAAAATATAATTTCAATATATCTAATTAAGTAGTATAAAATGGCACTTAATTTATTAGGTGATTCGCGACTTACTACCACATATTCACAACATACATTTTTACAAAAATATATTACCATTAGTATGTTAACATTACTTTAACATATAGACGTATATACATATCCATTTTAATATGCTTATTGTCGCTTATGTTAAAGAAGAAAAATACACCCGATACTTTGCGCGGGCACTATGTTATTATTATTAATTAGTGTGTACCGGACGAGTCAAGCCGTCTTGACTTATTTGGAGCACATTCAATGCTTTAAAATATCTTTTTTTAACATTGGAGTTCAAAACCTTTTTGTTTAATAGCTTAAGAAATCTAAAGTTTTTCATCAAAAGCTTTTTTTGACAAAGTATGTGTAGGATTCAAAAATAAAAGCTTAAGAAAGCTTTTATATATTATTGGAGGTAAAACTTTTCTAAAAGCTTTTGACAAAGTGTGTTTTAGAATAGCGGGCTTGAACTCAACTTGAATAGTGTAACTATTTTTATATAAAAATAGTTTTTAATAGTTATTACTCAAACTTAGTTTATATTAATTTACAAATAATAATTCAGTGCAAAATAATCATTTCATATAAATATGAAATTAAAAATAAAATGTGAGAACTAGTCAATTTTTTTGTTAAATGTTCTAAAAGTATTATAAGCTTTTTACAAAATATGATGTAAGAATTTTTTCGTTGAAGTTATTACAGTGTAGCATATATTAATCTTAGATAGCATAATATTTGTAGAATTAACATTATTGTGACATTCTACAATCACTGATTTTTGGACAACTAATTTATCCGGTTTTGATGTTCATTACGGGTGAAGTAGACGCGTATCATTAGAGTATGCTACGGGATTAAGGGTACCTTCCAAATTAATCTTTTTTATGATCGTACTCAATAAATATGGAATTCGATAAATTACTAATAAAACGTTACGACGTACATGGGCGGTAAGTATAGAGTCAACCATGACAAAAAAAAACACAAAAAAAAAAACAAAAACAAAAACTAATTCAAAGTTTCAAAGCGAATATTTCTAATATTTGGCTCTATAATAATACAATCTTTCTATATTAGTTTTCGGCAAATGACCCAAAAAGGTAATTAACTTGTCAAAATCCAACAATAAAGGAAATATAAATTTTCTCGATACTCACAAATTACTCACATATTAAAATCGTGCTATAAAAGAGTTGTCAGAAAAGTTCAATAAAGGGTCAAATCACCATTTTATTTTTAAAAACATGTCATAAAAGAATTTAATATTATGAAATCGTGCCATAAAAGGATTAAACGTTTTGAAATCGTGTCAGAAAATGATTAAACACTCAAAATAAATTCGGGTTTAAACAATCAAAAAATGAAATTATTATTTATACAGTATGTTTTCTAGGTCACAAATGTCATGTATCAATTGAATATTTGAGATTTAAGCCATGCATCAACTAAAACCAATAAAAAATTGAAACATAAAAAATGAAATAGTAATTACTTCTTTAATCGAACTTTTTTGACAACTTAAATCATTTTAAGGCACCGATTTTCTAATATAAGTCCTTTTTGAGCATCAGTCTAAATGATATTCTATCGTCATATAGTCACTAGTACAAAAATGACTATTTAGAGCTTAGTGTCATAGCGGTTTTACGTGAAATTCGCTACTAAAAGTAAAAAGTGGGTCCAAAATTTTTCTTAGGGCGGTTTAATAGCATTACTTGTAGCAGTTTTAGAAAAACCGCTCTAATTGCTTATATTTGTAGCGGTATAGTAGCCACCGCTCCAAAAAATACCATTACATGTGGCGGTTTAAAACAACCCGCTTCAAAAAAGTGGTTTTTTAGAATGGTTAAGTAAAAAAACCGTTTCAAATAGAATAAAATGGAGCAGTTGTTTCCAAAGTAAAATTTTGTTGATTTTAAATCGGTTAAATAGGTTATTTAATTAAATCGGTTTAAAATTTTGTTTATTTTTTGTCGCGGTTAGACAGTCGATCTAATAAATGATTTTATTTGAAGCGGGTGTATGGTTCAAAAAATGAGCGGTGATCTTTTGAAACATCCATTACAACCGATCTAAAAAATCATAAATAAACATAAAAAATATATATTATAGTTTCAAAAATGAGTGGTGATCTGTTGGAACATCCATAACAACCGATCTAAAAAATCATAAATAAACATAAACGAATATAATATAGTATAAAAGTATTATATAGCGCGCTTTGCATCCTCGTTCTTAAAAACTCATTCTATAAAATATTTTTTGTTTGTATTCCTTCATACTCACCTTACACCATTTTAGATATAGCAAATGAAAATGGAAAAGATAAGGCAACAAGTTAAAATCATACCACATCCACAAAAATACACACGCAAAGAAACACATACAGAGAGTTGGGTTATCATGAAAACTAGAGGTCAAATAAAACGGTAAAAATACATCTGAGCAATTAGTCTTAGATTGGCGGTCTACATTGCACGGTGACGGCAAAGGAAAATTGTCCAAAATGGTAATGAGCTATATTGTTTGATTATCGATTTTAGTTTAGGGATCAACAACAAAATCTATAGATAATAATCAAGATAGTAAAGTTACAAAATACATCACATCGATTGAAGTATAGATAAAAATCAAGATAATCAGAAGCTTCAAAATATGATGATGCATACTCAAGTAAATAGTTAATAACACACTAAACAACAATTCATAACCAAGAAAGCCAACAACATTTTAATAGAATATATTTATTCTAAAATATGGCTAGAAGCCTACAAGAAATAAGGATTTAATTGAATTGAAATATTAATTAATAAGAGATAGAGATATGTAAATAAGAACCTTGGAGAGAAAAGATGAACTGTAGGAATTAAAGTGGAGTTTGAGAGAGATGAGAAATATATATGGTACAAAAATTGATAAAAGATATAATATCTGTAAATTATTTAAATTTTTACTAAATGTCAAAAATAATTACAATTTTAGAAGACAATACCATTTTATTTGATTTGTCCGATTTCTCTATTTTTTATTAAGCCTGATCCATGTTTTTCAATATTATTATATAATATATTATTTTTGGAAAATGAACTTTCTACTCCGATTTCATATTCTTTTTTATATTAAGCCCTGTGCATATTTTATATATTTATTATATATTAGATTATTATTACTAGTTTTATATACGGGGTGTTGTGAAGATTCAAATATTTTATTACATGACATAAAATGGGAATATAAAAGTAAAGAAAATTTGTCTTCATTTCCGTAAAGAATTTAGAAGGCATGAGTGATTGAGAGAACCCGTGAGTACCGAGTCACATGGCTCTTTAAGTCTGTGGCTGGAAATTAATTACTCAAATCGTTATTTTTCACGAAGTTTATTCTTATATAAAAAGTATATATTAAATGATGATATTTTAAGCTTAAGATCATATTCAACACCAGATACAAACCAGTACGATGCACGGCAATCCAACTATAGGTGTAATTAATAGTTTAATACTAAATGTACATGATTTCATTTGAATGAAAAGAAAGTCATGTATCAAGCAATTAGGTTCTCACTTTAAAGTTCTTACAATTAACAAAAAAGATATAGCGCGAGTTCCAACTATCCTTGTTATAAAATCAAAGTTTCCTATTGTTACTACTATATAACTTGAAACAAATAAATTGTAAAAATTTTTATGAAAGTGGCGCAAGTACCAAATAATCTATAAAAATAAGAAATCGTTAGTTTCATCTATATATGGTTGTTTTTTTCTCACCGTGGTATATATAACTTAGATGATTCATAGATTATTAAGAAAACATAAATAGTAATAGGATACTTAATTGTCCATGTATTTGATTTGCAAATTCGAGCTTGTGATCATTTAGTGAATCTCAAAACCATTCGCACATTCAAACAAAAAGATAATATTAACAACTTTGCAATAATAAAATATTAAATTTTATAACTAACTAACATTAAAGCTCGATATTTTCTAGTGAAAACAAAATCAAAAATACAAACCACAAGAATAACCTCATGAACACCAAAATCATGTTGTCAAAATCAACACCCATCAGAAAAAGAACTAAAACTACAAATTAACCAAAAACTTCCATTTATATAACAATCCAATACAATTAATAAGTGTATATTAAGTAAATTACATAACTTACAACAAAAAGTAGAAGTGTCTAGCTTTTCTCTTCATGGTTCACTAAAATTGGATCCGCTGTACGTTGACTTCTTGCATATTATAATACCCTGTTGGTAGAAAGAAGTTTTTTAAACATCATTATATTTATATATATATATATATATATATATATATATATATATATATATATATATATATATATATAGGGGTTGGTTATTGTGAAATAGATTTTAATATATAGAATAAGTAGAATACAATATGGATCATTGGATTGATCTTTTGTTGAATATTTATTATTTATGAACATTAAATGCCGAATTATTTTAATTACAAAATTTGAAGATTAGGGGTAGAATAGACATTTACAAACTACATATTAAAGTCTACTTTTAAATCTCTTTCAAATTTGTTTGTTTTGAAATACTACTTTAAATACTCATTAACATGTCATTTAATACAAATTCGTTTCAAAAGTTGATTCACAAAACAAGAGCTGATGCACATTTCTTCGAAAATTAATTTATGGCATAATTGTTAATATATGGATTTATCTTCATCTTCATCTTCATTACATATAAAACATCTCCACCTTTCTACTATTCCCTACTTAGGTACTCAACACTAGGAAAAGACTATACTACCCTTGACTTATTTATAACATTTCCATTAATACACCTATCCCATTATCTATTATTTATCGGAGTACTACTTATTCTTCACTAACTACACTTCCATTAATACCCCTATCCCATTATTTATTATTTCTAATTACTACTTATTCTCCACTATAACTACATTTTTCATCCATCAAATATTAAATCTACCCACTAAAGTCTTTTTTGATTGGTTAAGTATCAAAGTGGACACTTATAATGAGACATCACAAAGTAGTAATGTGGACATTTTTAATGGGACGGACGAAGTACAATATGTTTTTAATACATATCATTCGCTCGCACCTCCATCCACCGTCACCAATTTCACCGTTGCATTGCGCGGGTATTGTGCTAGTAGAATCCAATGAATATAACTAGAAAATTGTGATGCACATATATTAAAAAATTGATTCACATATTATCATTAGTGATTCACATTAATTTTAATGATTCATAAACCTTGAAAATTAAATACACAAACCTAAAGGGGTGATGCACAATAAACTTTTTACCTTTGAGGTACGATCATACATATATATTTAACGAAGACCAAAATATATTTTGGTACCCTGAACTTGGTTGACTAGGTCTCCTAGTACCCTAAACTATCAAGGGTATAGCATGGTACCCTAAACTTGTAAACTCGGTCATTTTAGTACCTTGACTCAGTCACGTGCCACTCACATGACTCTTTTCTGTTAATTATTAACGGAGGTTTTCTTCAACTTTGTCTCTCTTAGTCTAACACTCTAAACACAAGGTTCATCTTCTTCTCTCAAGATCTATTAGCTCTAAATTGTGTATGTATTCACATTACGCCTTCGTATTCGTCTATTTCTAATTGACTATGTATATTATTTTTATGGTCAAATCAATTCCTAATCTGAGCAGGGTGGTAAGGGCAAAACGAAAGTTGATAGCGAAGTGTTATTCTAATTAGAATCCCTAAAGTAGTTCATGAGATAGACTCTAAAATGACAATATGTGCAATTATTGTTTTCATTACAAGCAATATGCACATTCTACAAATTATCATCAGCCTAAAGTCCTAAACATTGTTCGACGAGCACTTATCTAATTTACTTTACTTTTACATTTTTTTTTTTAAATTTAATTTCTATTATAAACTAGGATTTTTGTATGTTGTTTCTGATAATTGAGAAGGCTACGTGTCTTTGGAGTTGAAAGGCAATAAGAGAATGGTACTCTACTATAAGGATGGGGCTAAATTCACTCTTGAAGCTATGTCAGTTTCAATTAGAAACATAGAATACTGGGCAAAATAAGAAGGGATATTTGTTACTAATTTGGGCCAAACAATGGTGAAAAGAGAAAAACAAACTAGGAAAATGAAGCTCCGTTAATAACTAACAAAAAAGAGTCATGTGAGAGGCACATAACTGAGTCAAGGTACTAAAATTACTGAGTTTATAAGTTTAGGGTACCATGCTATACCCTTGATAGTTTAGGGTACTAGGAGACCTATTCAACCAAGTTCAGGGTATCAAAATTATTACTGATTAGAAAGATGTTAACAAAATTATTACTGATTAGGTTAGTATTTATATATTTGTATTCACGTACCATGATATAAGGATTATTGTAGATTATTAAAAAGTTCATTTATTATTCGAAAGAAAAATAAACATATTATTTATTAATTCCAAGTCTCTATCCATCCTAATTATCTAATGGTGAAAGTTACGATCATATATAAACTCAAAGGTATAACAACTCCTAATACAACTAATATTTCTTTCCAAACATTTATTTAGATTTCACGTTCGAAATTTTAGCCATGTAGATGGATATCCTATCACATGGCTCAATGACTCACAACTTAATGTTAGTAGGAAGTTGTACACAATTCATATTCATATTCATGAGGTGAGTTCTTTTAAAAATGCTAAAAAGTAGAGAATGGGATAATCAATAGGATTTTGAAACCATCGCGTTTTTCTCTTCGATTAGAGATGTCATAAGATATACTTTCGACTAATTTTTTTTCTTCGCTTTTTTTACCGGATTTCACAATATAATCACATGTGATTTATGATAAAAAATTAAAATTTGTTCATGATTATTTATTCATGGTATTTGCTACTTAACACGTGATTATAACTTAATATTCACGCACATTAATAGTTATGAATAAAAAATTAAAAATTGCAATAGTTTTCATTAAAAATCACATGTGATTGTTACTTGTACACTTAATCACAAGTGATTTGTTATATAATCACATATGATTTTGCATATAATCACATATGATTTTAATTTAAAAATTGATGTTTACCGATATATGATAATTCATGTATGATTTCAACTTGGTTTTTACTTGATTGTATAATTCTTAGTCAATGATTTAAAAATCAGTATTTTATTACTCTTTAAACACATGTGATTGATAGTTTGATATTCAATCGCATGTGATTACACCTTAGTTTTTCATGTCTTAATCTCTTTACATCATCAATGATTTGAATTTAAAGTTTAATCGAAAATATAAGCGGGTGTGATTATTTTTTAGTGTTAAATCACATGTGATTTCACATTAAAAGTTTCTAAAACCCAAAAAAATGGAAAAAAAAACTTCGTCGAAAGTATATCTTGTTGGATCTAGAATCGAAGAGAAAAAAACGCTGATTCCGAATATGTAATTTTTATAATTTGTAGACATACGATTTGTGAGATATTTAGATTTGAAAAAAAAAGGGTGAAAATGGGTACTTGAAATGGAGCAATCCTATTGGTTCCTCTATTCTCCCTTTTTTTTACCATTCTTTTTTGAACTTTCCTCTCATATTCATATCATATCCATCTCTCGCGTCCTATAAATAAATAAAATATTTCAATATTAATTAATTAAACATAATTTATTTCATTAAAGGTAAATTATCAGATCGCCACGTGGCATTCAAACATATGTGGCAAATTCTGGAGTGTTTATTTATACTCGTTTAGTATATACATAGATTTTGGACAACTGGATTTTTTAGTTGACTTACTAAAACTACATATGATACTATTAAGAGAAAATGAACTTTAATTTTTTAAAAGTAGATTCTTTGATTGACTTTATAAAAATAATAGTATTATGATGAGGTGTCAATTTTCTTTGGGAAAGTTACTGATAAGTTGACACATATGATAAAATCCTATGTGTCATGAGTAGAAGTTAGCCACGTATGAAAAAATTGTGAATTAGAATTTGTAGAGATATCAAGCAAAGTAATATAATTATTTTTTCACATTTTAATGGTGAATGTTACTTGTGTGTGATGAATGTTATTGCTTTACTTCCCTTGATCTATTCTAAATTGGAAAAGGGTTGTGGCATTTCGTAAATAAAGTGAAGATTTGGTTTATTTGTAAATATTGAAAAGGTCAATTGAAATTAGTAGTTCAATTTTATTGTTGAACTTTTGTTTTTTTTGAAAGAAAACTATGGTAGGCACACCCTCTTTGACTAATTCATCTCCACACAAATGTCTATCTACTATCCAATTATAACACCTCACCTAATTAACTTTAATAATTTGACCAAACACAACCTTGACTGCCACTCATCTTCTCAAACAGAGGCTCCATCTTGAATCCCTTGCTCTGCTGCCATTTTCTTGTTAGAACTTTTTTTTTTAACATTAGTTTTTTAAGAGGTTAAGATTTATGTTTATCGGTTTACATAATTTACGAAATATGAAGTTTTTAGTTTTAGGGTTTATAATCAAATGGTTCATGTATGTTTTCACTTTTTTTTAACATCTTGTTTTTTATAATATGTTGCTTGAGAAAAATTTCACATGTGCTAGTACGTTTAATTAGCGTGGTAAGTGAACCAAATGTTAAAAGAACGGCGAAATGTTCGTTTGATTATTATATAAACGAACTTGAACAAAACATGTTTTGTAGTTTTGAACTGTATAACACGACAAAGCCTAAAACTTGGTTTAAGGATAAAAAGTGGCGGTGTACAGATCACCATCCAATATTACTCGTATTAGTTTTCCATGATGCTAACACTTTTTGTTGTTTTTTAATAGGCTAAAAAACCTAATAAAAGAAAACTTTTTCAATTGGAATTTATTGAAAATTTGAGACATATTAACTAATCAAATCATTCAATTTCATCCCACTTCCAAATAACCTTTCAAAATAAAGGAATTCTCCAAAAAAAATCTATTTTGAAAAACTTCATCCTCCTTCCATATAATTTTTACTCTAAATAATTATAAAAGATAATGATAAGATATACGCTTTACTATTCTTTCATTATTTCTCATCTTCAAGTTAACATCGTGGCTATCGATAAGAAAATTGCTTTTTTTGGAAGACATCAATGATGAAACAAAGTCATGAAACATCTAATGTGAAAGTTCGACTTCTTTGAAAAAAATTGCTACAGCAAAGGCCCTACCAAAGCTTCAGCCATCGACATGATTTTGATAGATGAAAAGAAAGTTCTACTTCTTTGAAAAAAATACTACAGCAAAAGCCCTACCAAAGCTTTAGCCATCGACATAATTTTGATGGATGAAAAGGTAACAATATGTATAGGGGTTTATTCAATTCAATATTATAGTGTGGTGATCCGTACACCACCACTTTTAATCCAACCACCATCAAACATGTTTTGTAGTTTTGTACTGTACAACACGATAAACTTAAAACTTGGTTTATAGATAAAAAGTGGGAGTGTACGGATCACCATCCAATATTATTAGTTTCCCATGATGATAACACTTTTTGTTGTTTTTAAATAGGCTAAAAAAATCTAATAAAAGAAAACTTTTTCACTTGAAATTTATTGAAAATTTGAGACTTATTAACCAATCAAATCATTCAATTTCATCTCACTCCCAATAACCAAACAAAATAAAGGAATTCTTCCAAAAAATCTATTTTGAAAAACTTCATCCTCCTTCTATATAATTTTTACTGTAAAATAATTATAAAAGGTAATGATGATAAATAATATTTAATAAATGATTATACATATCTTTAGTGAATTGATTTGTACGCTTACATGAATATGATGATCAGAGAAAAGTTCAAAAAAGAATGGCAAAAAATGGAGAATGAAGGGATCAATAGGATTGCTTCGTTTCAAAAATCCATTTTTATCTTCTTTTTTTAAAACTAAATATCTCACAAACTGTATGTATATAAATTACAAAAATTACATATCGGAATCAACATCTTTTTCTCTTCGATTATAGATCTAACAAGCTATACTTTCAACAAAGTTTTTTTTTTTTTTTTTTTCATTTTTGTTGGATTTTAAAAATTTGTAATGTGATATCACATGTGATTTACACTTAAAAATAATCACACCCACTTATATCTCCGATTAAACTTTAAATTCAAATAATTGATGATTTAAAAAAATTTAAACATGAAAAACTAAGTTGTAATCATATTCGATTAAACATCAAAGTATCAATTACATGTGATTAAAAAGTAATAAAATACGGATTTTCAAATCATTGACTATAATTATACAATAAGTAAAAATCAAGTTGAAATCAAGCTTGAATTATCATATATCGGTAAATTGCTCATCAAATATCAAATTTTAAAGGAAAATCATATGTGATTATATGCAAAATCATATGTGATTAAATAACAAATCACATGTGATTAAATGTACAACTAGCAATCACATGTGATTTTTAATGAAAACAAATGCAATTTTTAAAATTCTTTTTAAAACTATTAATGTGGATGAATATTAAGGTGTATTCACATGTTAATTAACATATAGCATGAATAAATAATCGTGAACAAATTTTAATTTTTTTTATCATAAATTACATGTGATTATATTGTAGAACCCGGTAAAAAAAAAGAAAAAAAAATCATCGAAAGTATAGCTTGTGACATCTCTAATCGAAAAGAAAAAGACGCTGGTTTCGAATATGTAATTTTTATAATTTATGGACATACTGTTTGTGAGATATATAAACTTGGGGGTAAAAGTGGAAGTGGGTTTTGTAGAGAAATGAAGCAATCCTATTGGTTCTCTCATTTTCTACTTTTTTGGCATTCTTATTTGAACTCACCTCGATCAACCTAATCACAAACACAACTTTTAAGCTTTATTAAGTCTTTGATCAAATTAATAATATCCTTCAAATAAATATTTAATTTAATCTTTATATTAAAGCATATATACCTATATGATTTTGTTTTTCAATTTATCATTAAACCAAACACCCATACTAAGTGGAATTAAGATTCCAATTTCATCAATTTCAATAAATTAGTTGACTATTTGAATACTGTCATCGTAAGAATTAACGAAACTTAATTGGACTAACCGATGAGCTCTAAAAAATTACATATCAAAGTATTTTTACAATCAACACCAATGGAACATAAGAAGAAGAACAAATGTACTTTAATTTGGATACAATTTGTGAAATCGAGACAACTGATAACAGGTTCTAAAACCTTCCTATGGAATTGTGTGAAAGATTGAAACTTATTAACCAATCAAATATTTAAATTTCACCAAACTTTTGTTGGAATAGTGTCCAATGTCATACCTAATTGGTAAGACTATCATTAATGGTAAAGTCCTTTTTGGGTTGCCCTCATGAACAATCAAGAGAAAGATGAAGCATAATATTAATAGCATTAATATTATATTTAATTGGTTAATTAATTAATAGTTTATTAATTAGAAATTAAAAGTAATTAAATTTGGTGAAAGATTCCAGAATCTGATCTAACCGCCGGTTGGAAGGTCCAACCGCCGGTTGGGATTAGGGTTACTGAGGCGGTGGAATCGCAGACTTGGAGCAGAAGTCAAACAACTCCAACCGCCGGTTGGGAGTCGAATTCAGCAAACCTTAGGGTTTCTTCCACAACTATAAATAGGGACAACCTAAACCTTCATAATACACGTTTTCAGGTACGAATTTTCAAGTATTCCGAAAATTCGACTTTCTCTTGAGTTTTGGGTGTGAAGCATTAGAGGTATTCTACTTTGGGTACTTGCCTCCAAGTAACGAAGCTCTGCTCATTGGTCTACGCGCGAGAAATAGGTTTTCTCTTAAGGTTAGTGTTTTCCTTATATTCTCTTTGTTCAATTTATTCATTGTACTATGTTGTTAAAGTTAAAGATCCCTTAGGGTTTTAGTTTTCTAATTGCCTTAGATTATTTAAAGTTTTGTTATTTCGCTGTGCATATAATAATCTAGTTAGGGAATAGAAAACCTAACAGTGGTATCAGAGACATAGCTTAACAAATAGTAGCATGCAATTATCTGCAATAGTATGTAGGTAAAGATAAATTGGAAAGAAAATTATCTAAATAGGTAATATGTATTTACAGTTTAGATATTGATAATTTTAGATTGTTTAAAAATAGACCACAAATTTTAAAAGGTTTAAAATAGAACCCTAAACTTCAAGAGAGAATATATTTATAATATAATTTATATATATGTATAATTAAAGTCTAAATACATTGTCAGTCAATCGATAAATCGGCTCACCCATAAGGAACAAACTATAAGAGAGGTATAAGGCGGGTCGCTCTGCTTCCCTAAAGAAGTCAGGTTTTTAATAAGCTTCGCGCTGACCTACTTCTCCGCTTCTTTGTGCGTTCAATGGAGCTACCGAGGACTTTTGATAGGATGATGTCAAGATTAAAAGTAGACTTAAAATAGTAAGACAAAATCCCATTTTAGCTATAGGAAATGATGAATAGTATGCTAACCCATGAAATCCACACATCTCTCGTATGAACTGTTAATGGAGCGTGTGTGGTTTACCGGCACATTAATATGAGGACATAATGAGAGATGATTGAGACTCGCGATTCTCGAGCGTACTCGAGCCGGGGATCACGCGGGGTTTGTATGGTTAATTCACCATCTTGTTCATGATCCTCGGCATACCAGTCATGAATAGTAGACGAGCATAACCGAGATTAACATGCCATTGACAGAAATCAATGAATCTCAAAGATCTAGGAGTTTCATAGAAATGAAATAGATAATGGTATTTTAGTTATATGATTACGGCGACCTTTTTCATAAAACTGAAAATATGGATCCTAGCCTTAATTTAGAAAATTGGGTAAATAATTAAGGAATATTCAAACTAATTAAAACTGTTTTATCTCATAGATGGCAAATATAAATGGTGCAAATCCTCCCGTCCCCAATCCCGCACATAACTCGAACTTCTCACTACTCTCGGTTCTTGGAAGGGAAAGACTAATCGGTCCAAACTATATGGACTGGACGCGTAACCTAAGGTTTACCTTGAGGTACGAGAACAAGGAATATGTTCTCGATGAGCAAATTCCCGTAATTGATGAAGAATCAACCCAAGAGGAGATTGAGGCACACCGGAAACATTATGATGATGCAAATAAAGTGTCTTGTATCATGACATCTTCCATGAGCCCTGAACTGCAAAAGACTTTTGAAAACACTTGGGCTTATGAAATGAACCAACAGCTGAAAGAAATATTTCAGGCTAAGGCAAGCAAAGAACGCCTTGATGTGGTGAAATCCCTCATGGCTTGCAAGCCCAAACCTGGAGTTTCTATCTGTGCTTTCTTCTTAGAGATGAAAGGGTACTTTGATAGGTTGGAGTCATTAAACATGGTATTTGACACAGAGTTTTTCATCGCCATAATTCTATCCAGTTTGTCAGCTGTCTACAATCAGTTTGTGATATCATATCAGATGAATATGAATGAGAGGGAAGGCTCAATAATGGAACTCCACAATTTACTGCAAACTGGTGAGCAAGGAATCAAGAAAGATGATGTGTCTTCTGGCTCAGCAGCTCCTGTGTTAACTGTTGGTCAAAGTGCAAAGAAATGAAAAAGATCAAATTCTAATTGGAAAAGGAAGACTGCTGACGGAAAGTCTGTTATCAAGTCTAAGAAAGGGACCGATTCTGAGATTGCGCCTGTGAGTGATCTAAAGGAAGCAGTGTGCTTCTACTGCAACACAAAGGGGCATTGGAAGCGTAACTGTCCAAAGTACCTGAAGGACCTTGAAGATGGAAAGGTCGAGAAGAGTACTCACTCAGGTATGTTTATGATCGAACTCCATAATACTACAACTTCTAATTCGTGGGTTCTGGATACAGGGTGTGGTAATCACATTTGCACTGTATTGCATGGGCTAAAGGAAAGTAGAAGTGTGAAGCATGGAGAGCTCAACCTAGTTATGGGAAACAAGGGAATTGTACCTGTGACAAAGATTGGAAGATTTGAGCTCATGCTGAATTCTGGAGTTAGGATAGATTTAAATAATTGCTATTATTCGTCAAAAATGACTAGAAACATTATTTCATTTTATGCTTTGTTTAAAGATGGTTATCATTTTACTTTTGATAATGGAAATGGAGATATTTTGGTTTATTTAAATAATTGTTTTGTTTTTAAAGCTTCTCCTTACAAAGGCATATATGAAAATGTTGAATGTGTTAGCAATGTTATTTTAAATGTTGATTCGTCTAATGAGCTTGATAAATCCAAGTTGTGGCACTATCGTCTAGGGCACATAAACAAGAAACGCATCGCCCAACTCCAAAAGGATGAGTATTGGAATCATTCGACCTCAAATCAGATGATGTATGCGAATCTTGTTTATTAGGTAAGATGACTAAATCACCATTCACAGGATCATGTGAAAGAGGTGAAGGATTATTGGATTTGGTATATACAGATGTATGTGGACCATTCCGATGTGCTACAAAAGATGGAAATATATACTATGTTACATTTACTGATGAATTCAGCAGATTTGGACATGTTTATCTGATCAAGCATAAGTCGGATACTTTTGAGGTGTTCAAAAGATATCAAAGCGAAGTAGAGAATCAACTGGGCAGAAAGATAAAGGTTCTCCGATCCGATAGGGGAGGAGAGTACCTTAGTATCGAGTTTCTTGATCACCTTAGAAACTGTGGAATAGTTTCACAATTGACTCCTCCTAGAACACCGCAGCTCAATGGTGTTGCTGAGAGAAGAAACAGAACTTTGTTAGACATGGTTCGATCTATGATGAGTCGAGCAACACTTCTAATAAGTTTCTGGGGTTATGCATTAGAAACAGCCGCCCATATCTTAAATCAAATACCCACTAAGAAAGTTTCAAAGACACCTTATGAGATGTGGAAGGGAAAGAGACCTTCTCTTGGTCACATCAAAATCTGGGGTTGTGAAGTTTACGTTAGACGGGAAACTCAGGACAAACTAGACTCCAGATCTGAAAAGTGTCTTTTCGCCGGTTATCCACAAGAGTCGTTTGGATATTTATTCTACAGACCCAAGGATAATGTGGTCTTTGTAGCTCGAAGAGGAGTGTTCCTTGAGAGAGAAATGATATCTAAAGAGGACAGTGAGAGTAAAATTGATCTTGAAGAAATTCAAGAATCTACCGATGAAGAACCTATAATAAACACTGACGTTTAACAAGAGGTGGAGACACCTGTTGAACCTGAAGACATATCCTTACCCATTCGCAGATCTAGTAGAGTTAGCAATCCTCCTGAGTTCTATTATGGTTACCAAATAGAGGAAGGGGATAAGATAAGTGATAGTGCACTGGTTGAATTAGATGAGCCTGCTAACTACAAGGAAGCGATGGCAGGCCCTGAGGCTACTAAGTGGAAGGAAGCTATGAAAAGTGAAATTCAGTCCATGTATGACAACCAAGTTTGGAATTTAGTTGACAATACACCCGGTCTTAAGACGGTGGGATGTAAGTGGATCTTCAAGAAGAAGACAGATATGGATGGGAACGTGCATACTTATAAAGCTAGATTGGTAGCAAATGGCTATACTCAAACCTACGGGATTGATTATGAGGAAACCTTTTCACCAGTAGCTAAGATTAAGTCAATTAGGATTATGCTAGCCATAGCTGCATTTCATGACTATGAAATTTGGCAAATGGATGTCAACACCGCTTTCCTTAATGGGAAACTGACAGAGGATGTGTTCATGGCACAACAGGAAGGTTTTGAAAATACAAAGTATCCTAATAGAGTGTGCAAGCTTGAAAAGGCTATTTATGGACTTAAACAAGCTTCACGTAGCTGGAATCTCCGCTTCCATGAGAAAGTCACAGAGTTTGGATTTTCTAGAAGTGAAGATGAGTCCTGTATATATGTCAAGTTCAGTGGGAGTATTGTAATATTCTTAGTATTATATGTGGATGATATACTGCTCATAGGAAATGACATCCCAACTTTACAAGGTGTAAAAGCATGGTTGGGAAAATGTTTCGCTATGAAAGATCTTGGAGATGCAGCATATATCCTAGGTATAAAGATTTATAGAGATAGGACAAAACGTCTCATAGGACTCAGCCAGGACACGTACTTAGATAAAATCTTGAAAAAATTCAATATGGAAAATTCTAAGAGAGGGAACTTACCCTTAAATCATGGCATGAAGATCAGTAAGGATCTGTGTCCAAAGTCAGAACAAGAATTGGACAGAATGAGTCGAATCCCATATGCTTCGGCTATAGGATCGCTCATGTATGCCATGACGTGTACAAGACCTGATATCTCATTTGCTTTGAGCTTAGTGAGTCGACATCAGCAGAATCCTGGTGAAGGTCATTAGACAGCTGTAAAGAACATTCTCAAGTATTTGAGAAATACTAAAGATAGGTTCTTGGTTTATGGTGGAGAAGAGGAACTAAGAGTAACGGGTTATAGTGACGCCAGTTTCCAAACAGACAGAGATGATTGCCGTTCACAGTCTGGTTGGGTGTTCTTACTAAATGGGGGAGCGGTGACATGGAAAAGTTCTAACCAAGATACAGTGGCAGACTCTACATGCGAGTCTGAGTACATTGCGGCTAGTGAAGCAACAAAGGAAGCTATCTGGATGAGGAATTTCATTGGAGATCTTGGAGTTGTTCCAACAGTACAAGATCCTATTGCTATATTCTGTGATAATGAAAGTGCAGTTGCCTTGAGTAAAGAACCCAAGGATCACGGAAAGTCAAAGCACATTGAAAGGAAATACCATTTTATTCGAAGTAAAGTCGAAGAAGGACATGTAATTGTGAAGAGCATAAGATCAGAAGAAAATCCAGCCGATTCGTTCACAAAGCCTCTAGGAAAGTCCAAGCACGATGAACATGCTAGGAGCATAGGTTTAAGAGATAATGTAAAGTTTTAGTAGTTAGTTTGAATTTGAAACGTTATAAACAATGATGGTAACTGTAATAGACTTGGTGATTAAGTAATGGAGATTATTAATTGGAAGGAGTTCTACCATTTACTATTGTTTGTCGTTGTGTTTCAGTTTTGCATGTTTAGACACCACTTCCAGAGTAATAAAATCTTACTCAAACCTCCTCAGTCGATCACACTATAGGAAGTATGTGGTGAATTAAGACTGTCATGGAGTGTTAGTAGATGACTATGGAGATAGACATGGCATGGAGATTGCTGCAACACTCATGAGTACTTAATGGGGATTTAAGTATAGGAGAAACCCGCACTCATGAAAGTTACTTCATGGATTGAAATCATGAGTAACTCTGAGATGATAATATCTTCTATTCTTAAAATGGAGATGCATGAGTATCTAGTTCTTCAAATCTGTTATACTTTAATCTATTCTAACGCTGTGCGTAAAAGGCAGTTATAAAGGATATGATGGGTATGATACGATAAGTTGACTAGTGCTATGTAGTCGATATTTATTTGTTCCTTTTGCCTAAAATGGAAAAGAGATATCATGGGCCCTCTGATGATTAAAGTTTGACTTAAAAAGTGCTAGGCCTGGCCGAGACTAAAGTGATAGTTCAGTAGTCTCATATAGTCAATATAATCGGAAATCAGAAAACATATATATGAACCTTGAGATTGATTATAATCCATGTCTCGGTTCATAAGATATCGTGAAACAAAGGAATGGTTGATCACTTATCTAAAGGACTAACTCAAAGATGAGATCAGAGTTCGGCAGTTGCTTGGATGCACACTTTACATAGTTAATGTGAGATAGCCTTGAGACCAATAGTAGTTGATGAATTGTCCAAGTGGGAGACTGTTGGAATAGTGTCTAATGTCATAACTAATTGGTAAAACTATCATTAATGGTAAAGTCCTTTTTGGGTTGCCCTCATGAACAGTCAAGAGAAAGATGAAGCATAATATTAATAGCATTAATATTATATTTAATTGGTTAATTAATTAATAGTTTATTAATTAGAAATTAAAAGTAATTAAATTTGGTGGAAGATTCCAGAATCTGATCCAACCACCGGTTGGAAGGTCCAACCGCCGGTTGGGATTAGGGTTACTGAGGCGGTGGAATCGCATACTTGGAGCAGAAGTCAAACAACTCCAACCGCCGGTTGGAAGGTCCAACCGCCGGTTGGAAGTCGAATTCAGCAAACCTTAGGGTTTATTCCACAACTATAAATAGGGACAACCTATACCTTCATAATACACGTTTTCAACTACGAATTTTCAAGTATTCCGAAAATTCGACTTTCTCTTGGGTTTTTGGGTATGAAGCATTAGAGGTATTCTACTTTGGGTACTTGCCTCCAAGTAACGAAGCTCTGCTCGTTGGTCTACGCGCGAGAAATAGGTTTTCTCTTAAGGTTAGTGTTATCCTTATATTCTCTTTGTTCAATTTATTCATTGTACTATGTTGTTAAAGTTAAAGATCCCTTAGGGTTTTAGTTTTCTAATTGCCTTAGATTATTTAAAGTTTTGTTATTCCGCTGTGCATATAATAATCTAGTTAGGGAATAGAAAACCCAACAACTTTCACTTAACTGATGCACTCATTTACGTAAATATCATCTTTTATAAATAGAATCATAATAACCTTTGAACTTAAATTGAGGAGATTTCAAACGAATACTTCCAGTAATTTAAAGAGGAACCGAGGAAGAAATTATTAATACTTCACTCAACCATTCATAAATTTGGGACCGTTGTATCCTTCTAAACTTAGCCATTAACATGAAGTAGCAAAGCGGAAGACGCGTTGAAGAAAATAAAGATACAAAAGAATTTGCAGAATGGGTTTTGAATATCGGAGAAGGGAAGCTTGGAATTCCGAACGACGGAGAGACTGGCGTGCAATTTTCAGAAGATTGATAAACGCTCAAAAGTACTATATTTCAGTAGTATTTTACCCCTATTCTTGAATGTTTTTATTGCATTTTGTTTAGAATATATATTGATTTCGTTCATATTTGCAATTAGATGTGGAAATGGAGCGTTTATGAAGAAAGGAAGGAAAACAGTCAATAAAAGAGTTAAATGATGTGTATTTGAAGAAATAAGTAAAGCCGAAGTCGAAGAAAAGAATGAAAGAAGAAAAATCAAAAATTCGGCTGAAAAACTCATCCATACGCCGTATGGAAATCCATACGCCGTATGGATTGCTGCAGTGGAGGCCCAGGTTACGCGGACATGGGCTGGGCTTGAAATCAATCCATACGCCATATGGAATTCCATACGCCGTATGGATCAAAATTACAGGAAGTATAAAATCGCGAAAAAACCCTAAATCGATAGTTTTTTTTAGTTTTTCGTTTTCTTTTGGTTCCAGACAACTTTAGGGGTTTTTAATTCGTAAATTATGGTTAGTTTGGAGGTACGAAGGGTGAAGAACGAGGATAATTCATCTAAATCATTCGTAGTTCGTCTTTATAACTCGGTATAATTTCTTTATTTCGATTTCATTGAAGTATTTGATGTTGAATGATCTGATTATTACTGATTTATGATGAATTGAGTATCCAAAGTGATTGTGTAGTTAATTTAACTTAGATTATGATTATTGAACGATTATAATTGCGTATTGAATAAGTTATTTAATTGAAAACTGTTATATTGCTCGTGGACACTTGTTTATTGGTAACTAGTTATTATTGTTGCTTCACGTGATTAATAATTTTAATGAGATTGAGTTCCTTTAAGATTATTGATTATTGCTAGTACTACCTTAGGGTTTTGGACTATCACTAAATACGTTGAGTCTGATAGGTCGAGTATACAATAGTTATCTACTTTAAAATGAACAAGACAATAAGTTAATTATTGGGTATTGTTGAGTCATACCATTAGAGTAATTATAATGAGTTGTGAATGTTTAATGCATAATTTAGGGAAAGGCACACAATTGACTGATCATCTTGTGACATTGGAACCAGTGTTTTATGTTGGACCCTAGATTATAGGAATTAGTTGGACCCGAAACGTTGGCTAGTTCACATTCGACTTAGTATTCATTGAAGAATTTGGTATTAAGTTGATCTAAAATAATCACAATTAGATAATCAATACGTAATAAATCGGGAAGTATGAATCTAAGTGACATTAACTATACAATTACTTATTCCTTCCAATTAGGATTTATTGTTATTATTTATTTATTATTTTAATTTAAAGTTTTATTTAAGTTCGTTTATTTTAATTAAATGTTTTCTAAACAAATGTTCGTACGGAACTAAAACGCCCCCCATATTTACTGTTTTCTAGTTAATTTGTTAATTTCTATTTTAAATATTCCACCTTTTCCCTCTGTTCGAATCTGACTTACCAAATCTATATTTACAATTGATCGGGTATTCTTGCCTGATTGCTTGAAAGTATTTATTAGGTATTTCTATTTATAAATTGTAAAACAAGACGCACTTTCATAAGCGACATCAAGTTTTTGGCGCCGCTGCCGGGGAGAAGCGGTTGTGATTATTTAAATAGGTGTTAGTTGTTTGTAAACTTTGATTTCTAAAATAATTTTATTAAACGAATAATTTTGTAAAGTTGTTTAAAGTAAATTAAGTAATTGTGTAACAAGTTTTCATTAATTCATTGGTTGAAACTAATTATCCTTTAATTGGTTAAACTTTTGGGGTTTTAGTTTCAACCGGCGGATGGAAATCCGTCCGCCGGTTGGAGTTTCTTTTATTTTAAAGTTATATGTTATTTAATTTTTGTTTATTTAGTATGAACTAACTTGTTTTTCGTTAGTGGTGTTTTGTATTTTCGGATTTATTTTTATTTAGGTTGTCCAATGGCGAGGAGTTTTGAAAGTGATGCAAACAACTACGATTTGGTTGGAATTTATGATTCTGAGAGTTTGGAGTCAAGAGTAGAAAGTGAAATTCCATCATTCACTCATTTGGGCCGCAAGGTTGTGCCTATCACATCGTCATGTGAAGAATTATTGGGTGCAATTGCAAATGTGAGATGGGACATTCCTTTTACAGCTGAACTAATCAGGATATCCCATGTTTATTTCTCCGACTATCAACTGGCACTAGTACAGAACTTACTAGATAGTGCAGAAGTGGAAAGACAATTCGGGGATTCTCAGCAGTTTCTGGATGATCTTTTAGATTTTGAGGAATCAATAACATTAAGGATCGAAGAGGAGAAAGTATTATTTGCCAATCAAAAGAGGCGATATGTTGAGATTTATGAAATTTTAAGACAACATTCGTTTCCTTATTCGGCTAAACAGACCACATGTCTTAGTCGTATGATTAAAGCTTTGTATGAGTTAACAGGTCATCCAACTTCCGAAGCTGATAAGGAATTTTTAGCTGGTTTAAAGGATCTGGTTCAATTGTTAAAAGTAGATGATCATCTCAAGGATGAGACACCTCATTGTTTTGTAGTGAGTAACACTATTCACTATCACATGAATAGAATGGTTGAACAGTTAGATCGTCTTGCTAAGGAAGAAGAAGGAAGACCACGCCCGGATTTTATTCACCCAATTGATGAAATCGATTTAGCAACTTATCTAGTGGCGAATATGAGAGAGTTAGTGGATGAGACTAAGATTCTGTACCCAAAGGAACATTTCCACTATGGAATGGTGGAAATTTACATGAGATTTGTTGAGATATTTAGGAGTTCATGTTTGGGTTTCAACAGACTTCAAGAGCAAGTTTTGGGTGAGATCGAAAGCTTAGTTAGAAGTTTGAAGGAAACTCCATTGATGAGCAAGCATCATCAGATTGGAGAGTCATGTTTAGAATTTATCGGTGAGCTTGAGGATGACAGTCCGGAGCGAGAGGTTAAGTTAGTTGGTAATGATGAGGTGTGGGATGAAGAAGGAGAAGTAACTAAGTCAGTAATGAAGATTAGCTGGGATTTAATTTATCTGCTCCCTGTGGTTAACGAGCACTTGGCAAATTTTCCAAGTTTTGGTCATGGGATCATTAACGTCATTCCCATAATCACTGAGCATTTCCTTGCTCTCTATCCGAATCAGTGATTCTAATAATTTCTTTTATATTTCTTATGCTATTTGATTGTTTCTAACATTTTGGTTTGTTTTGGATTATGATTAGACTTTTGTTTGTTTTGGATTTTTGTTTTTGAATGTGTGATTTGAATATTAAGTATTATTTTGAATATTATTCTTTTTGATGTTTGTTAATTATTGTTATTTATTTTATAGTGTGGAATTGTGAAGATTTTGAAGTCGTGATTATCCTCCAGGTTTGAGATTTATTTATATAATGTTGGTACATGTTTAGTGTCTGTCAGTTGGTCTAGCTCGTAGTTTGTATTTAGATTTGCGTTTCCTGACTCCTGCGACGTAGCGTGTAACGTCGCAGGTGCGACGTCAGGTTTTGGGCATGCGACGTAGTCAACGTCGCATGGGCTTGGGCCTGCGACGTCGTGTGCGACGTCGCAGATGCCAGTTTGTATATAAACGTTTTACGTTTTCTGTTTTAGGGTTGACGAAACCCTCAACACAGTTTGTCGAAATTCTCTGTAATCTGATCGACCATAAGCAATAATATAACGTTCGGTATCATAATTATTGTGTTTGATTATTCATTGTGTTCGTGTGATAACTTAATCGTTGATTCCGCAAACGATTGAGTGACTCGGTTCTGTTAGATCCTAAGTAAGGGACAAACAACTGGTATCAGAGCAGAAAGTGCTCGTTTTTGGCGATTAGGATCGAGTTCGGGATAAAGCGACGTGATTCTCATATTGTTTTGTGATTATTACGTTTGTTTTTTTTTTGTGTTTTTACAGGTGTTCGATCAATATTACTGGGATTATTGAAGGTTTTCGTCGATCTTCATTCGTGGTTTTGGTTTTTTTTTTTTTTTTGGGTTAAAAATTCGTTTTTAGGGTTTTTGGCCGCAGGTTTTCGCGTTTTGCGACGTTACCTGCGACGTCATATGCTACGTCGCGTGCGACGTTAGTAATTTGGACTTTAATTAGTCTGTGCGACGTACTGTTGCGACGTCATCCGCGACGTTGTTATTTTCACTTTAATTAGTCTTCTGCGACGCTGTGTTGCGACGTCTTGTTGCGACGTAGTGTGATTCTGCGACGTCCTCTGCGACGTCATCTGCGACGTACCTCTCAACGTCGCATATTTCTGATTCTTAATTGAATCCTTTGCTTTTTGCGACGTACCTAACGTCGTCGCATAATCTTTGTGCGACGTAATCATCTACGTCGCTAAGATCAGAAGATAGTTTTTCAGTTAAGTAATTACAATGGCAGCTGATAAAGAGGATATTAGAGGTCTGAGAGAAATGATTAAACAAAGTAATGACATTGGTTCAAGTAATAAACCTCCATTATTTACTGCGGACATGGATTATGTATACTGGAGAGACCGAGTTGAGCAATACATTGATTTTCATTGTCCAGAATTATGGGGACCATTACGTGAGCGTTATGTAGCTCCTTTAGCTGAAGGGGAATACCGTGGCATTCGTCCTGCTAAGACCTATAAAGCTATGTCTCCAGAGGAGAAGAAAGATTTTGATACTGAAAGAAAGTCTTTTTCAATGATTAAAATGTGTCTAACCAAGGATGTTCTATGGCTTTTCAGAACTCATGAAACAGCCTTTGATTTATGGAAGGCAATTGAAACTCGTTGTGGAGGAAATGATAAGTACAAGGAAGCCAAGCTCGAACTGATTAAGAAACAGTACGATATCTTTGACATCCTTCCTAATGAAGACACGACTTCTTTATTCACTAGGTACTCACGGTTAGTTGGTGAGTTGTTTGAAGGGGGTTATACTTTTCCTTCAATTGAAGTAAATAAGAAGTTACTGGATGTGTTGCCAAGTTCTTGGGATGTTAAAGTTCAATTTTTAAAAGAAAATGAAGAACTTGCAAACATGTCTTTGGATACGTTGATAGGGGATCTTCAAGCTCACGCGATGGAGATTAAGAAGAAAGAAACTAGGTCTGGTGCTGCTATTCAGAATCCTAGTGTGTATGGTGTTCAGATCAACTCTGGAAAGACTTATGGATCTGGAGTCGCCTTCGTGACAAATACAAATGCTTCATCAACCTCTTCTTCTTCTTCCGATGGGATTCATTCTGTTTTCATGACTGGATCTTCTTCAAATCAACAACAGGTTCAAGTCTCACCTGCTATTCAGGAGCAAGCTGCCATTTACACAACTTTCTTAAGCTCATACAAGGATTTGGTTACTCAACCGAATCTTACTTTGGAGCTGACTAAGGAAGACTATGCTCAGCTTGATGAAGATGATTTGGAGCAAATGGATCTAACTTGGAATGTGGCAATGATCACCCGAAGAATTCAAAAGTTCTTGCAGAGGACAGGGCGTAAAAGCTTGGAAGGTGATGGAAAGACTGGTTTTGGATTTAACAAGAGTAAGGTCCGATGTTACAATTGTCAAAATTTGGGTCACTTCGCCAGGGAGTGCGAGAAACCCAAAATGCCAGCATCGGGATTCACAACACCTTCTACTCCTCCAAAGGCCAAAGAAATGGAAGTTACCAAGAAAGGGCCTGCTGATAATGCCCTGATTGCTTTTGAGCCTACAAGTCAGGATTGGACGGCTGTCTCCCAGCATTACCAACAGTGTTTGATGGCTCACATTGTGAATGAGGTACTTGATGAACCATTAAATTGTATCTCATGCATTAAGTTAACTGAATCTCTAAAGGCATTTCAGAATGAAACCGTAGAGTTGAGGAAAAAGAATGAAAAACTAACCGAGTCAAATAATTTCTTAAAAGCTAATGAGAAACTTTATGAAAAACATCTTGAGGCTCATCGGTTAGATACTCAGAAATATAAATCTAAGGTTTTTAGTCAAGAAGATGCCATTAAAAGCTATCTTGTTGAAATTGAACTACTAAAGAAAGAACTTACAGATTTAAAAGCTGAGTATGAGAATTATAAGAGTAAAATCTTAGGTTCAAATTCCTCAACGGTTGTGTTTAATGAAATTCTTAGCAAGCATGGTACGAGTGGGAAAAAGAATGAGGGATTGGGATACCACTCAGTTCCTCCTCCTACTACTCACTGTCCCCTGCCTGTTAAGGAGGGCTTTGAAGAGATTCCAGTTGATTGGTCAAAGCTTTATGGTCTAAAAGCTAAAGGTGCTAAAGAGACCAAACACAACAAACCGGCAAAGGAGAAAACCAAGCGGCCAGAGTACCCCTTGCCAACGTTTGTTAAGTCTGTGCATGAATCTCCTGTTAGTGTTAAGGAGAGTGTTGAGTTAAAGAATGAATCTCCTGTTATTATTGAGGAGATTGTTGAGATTGAGGACATTACGGATCAGGAGTATCCTGAGGTTAAGAAGGTTGCAGTTAAACCTGAAAAAGTGATTTCAAAGGTTGAACCTGAAATTAAGGTTCAACCAAATAAGGGAAAAGCCAAGGTTTTAAACTCGAAACAACAAACTTTACAGTCACCTGTAAAGATTTTGCAAAGAAAATTATTAAATGAAAATGTTTCGTATGATAAACCATCAACTTCAACCTCTCAACCAAAACAAACATATTCTAAGACGTGTACTCAATGTTCATGCTCTAGAAATGTTTCTCCACCTCCTGTGGTAATTCCTCAGCCTCAACCGTTTTTTGAGACTCGTTCTTGTTTCTACTGCAAGAAACAAGGACATTTAATTCGTGAATGCCCAAAGCTGTCAAATCAGCGCTATGGGAGAGAGATGCCTAGGACATCTGTTTACAGAAATTCTTTTTCAAAATCTCCACCTAGGCGTCACTCAAACTCTCCCAAGCCTGTTTTAAAGCCAAGTAATGTTGAGCAAAAATCTTTGCCAATTCAAAAGCCCAACATTACTTCTAATATCAATTCCGAACCTTCTAAAGTTTGGAAACGAAAAGAGTCTGATGTTGACTCTTCAGTCGTCAACAATAACACATCAGATAAAAATTTTAATTTGTTTAAAGATAAAATCCTATCTGACGTGCTTATTGTTGATGACCACGGTCGACCTAAGTCTGTAAAGGCTTGGGTCACCGTTTCTCACTAATCTCATTCGTTTGTGTGTTGCAGCAGTCAGAATGTGTTAAAGATAGTGAATGGTATTTGGATAGCGGCTGCTCGCGACATATGACAGGCGATGTATCTCTTCTTGTGGATATTAAACCATACGCAGGAGGATATGTTGCTTTTGCTGGAGATACTGGGGGAACCATTTCTGGAAGAGGAACGTTAACTAACGGCAATGTTAGTTTTGAAAATGTGAACTACGTGGAACAGCTTACGCACAACTTGCTAAGTGTTTCACAGGTCTGTGATAAAGATTATACCACTGCGTTCACAAAGACAGAGTGTGTGATACTGAAGCCTGGGTATGTCATTCCAGAAGAATGGGTGTTACTGAGAGCACCAAGAAAGAATGACACATACATTCTGAACATGAGAACTGTTGAGACCTCGAACGAGTATACGTGTCTCTTGTCTAAGGCTTCTGAAAAGGAATCACTGCTTTGGCACAGACGAATGGGACATATTCATTTCCGAAAAATGAATTTCTTGACTAAAAATGACCTTGTGCTAGGAGTTCCAAAACAGTCATTTGCTCTAAAGGATGACTGTATCTCTTGCCAAAAAGGAAAGTTACGTAAGAAGTCCCATAAGTCTAAGCAGGTGAATTCCATAAATGCTCCATTGGAACTACTGCATATGGATCTTTTCGGTCCAGTCTCTACAAAGAGCATTGGTGGTCGGTCTTACTGCTTGGTAGTTACTGATGACTACTCAAGGTTTTCGTGGGTTTACTTTTTGACCACAAAGGGGGAAACTCCTGAGATTCTGGTGTATTTGTTGGACAAGTTGGCAAATCTGTGCAACTTGAAGGTGAAAAGGATACGAAGCGATAATGGAACTGAATTCAAGAACTCAACTCTCGAATTGTTTTGTGCTACAAGAGGTATTGAGCATCAATTTAGTGCTCCGAGAACTCCACAACAGAATGGAGTTGCCGAAAGGAAGAACAGGACAATCATCGAGACAGCTCGGACTATGTTAGCTGACTCCAAGTTACCAATTATCTTCTGGGCTGAGGCAGTTAATACTGCCTGTTATGTTCTCAACAGAGTACTCACGGTTAAGAAAAAGAACAAAACGTGTTATGAACTTTTCAATAACCGTAAGCCAAATCTGCAGTTCCTAGAACCATTTGGGTGTCCATGCCTGATCATGATAACAAAAGATAAGTTCTCTAAGTTTGGTGATAAAGCTGTTGAAGGGATTTTTCTTGGATATTCAGTCAACTCTCCGAACAAAAGAGTCTTTAACAAATCAACGAATCAGATTGAGGAGCATTTTGAAGTGAAATGTTTAAGGTATACGGAACCTCCTCAAGGAACAGGTCCGGATTGGTTTTTCAACTATGGAAACCTCTTCAACTCTTTCAATATTCCGGAAGAAGATGAAACGGAAGAATTGGTTTCTATACTTCATGAGCTTGATCTTACTCAAGATACACCTGTACATAATAAACCATCCGACCCATCTCCCAATGCAACACCCGCACCTCCACCGACTAATCCTACACCTCCACAAACTACTCCTACACCTTCACAAACAACACCCACACAACCACAACCACCAACCAAATCACCACCAACTACACCATCTCCTACTCCACCATCTTCGGCTGCTCCTTCTAAAACAGTTTATAACTACACAAAGGAGCTTCCATATGATCCAAACATGCCTCCTTTAGAGGAACCTCAAGAAGAAGATGAAATGGAAGAAACAATGGCCTACTCTCACTTATTTTCTCCTGAAGATGAAGGAGAAGAAGAAGAGTTAGCCTCTCCTAAGTCTGCTGCTACTCCTGAAACTGAGGGAGATTTGAACAATCTTGGTGTGGATCTTGTGCCAAGTGTCATACCAGAAACTCGTATACATAAGGATCACCCCATTGATAATATCATTGGTGATCCTCATGCATCTGTTCAAACACGACAGCAAGCAAAACAGACTTCAGCTCAGCAGCTTTTGGGACTTATTGCTCATATCGATTCATGTCATCTGTCTCAAATTGAACCTAAAAAGGTTGAACAAGCCTTAAAGGATCCATCTTGGGTCGAGGCTATGCAGGAGGAACTACAGCAAATAAACAAGATGAATGTTTGGGAAATTGTTCCTCTACCCAAGGGTGCTCACTTGACGGGTACTCGTTTGGTTTACCGTAACAAAATGGATGATCGTGGGGCGGTTATTCGAAATAAAGCCCGTCTGGTAGTTCAAGGATATAGTCAATTAGAAGGTATTGACTATGATGAAGTTTTCGCTCCTGTTGCTCGTTTGGAATCAATTCGGATTTTTCTAGCCTATGCTTCTTTTAAAGGATTCCGTGTGTATCAACTTGACGTGAAGTGTGCTTTTCTATATGGAGATGTCGACGCAGTGATTTATGTGTGTCAGCCTCCTGGTTTTGAAGACCCAAAGCATCCTAATCATGTTTGCAAGCTGAAGAAAGCTTTGTATGGTCTTCATCAATCTCCTCGACTTTGGTATGAGCGACTTGCCAAGTACTTGCTGAAGAATGGTTTTGACAGAGGACAGATTGATAGCACGCTTTTCATCAAACGGGAAGGAGTGGATTTGTTACTTGTGCAGGTCTATGTGGACGACATAATTTTTGGATCAACTAATGATCAGTTGTGCAAGGATTTTGAAAGATTGATGAAATCTGAGTTTGAAATGAGTGCTATGGGGGAACTCACGTTCTTTCTGGGACTACAGGTTGAGCAATCTGACAATGGAATTTATATCCACCAGTCAAAATATGTCACTGACATGTTAAAGCGATATGAATTGCTCAACTGTAAACACTACGGCACTCCAATTGAAGCAAGACACAATCTTGGACCTAATGAGGACGATGAAGATTGCAAGGAGAAAGACTATCGCTCAATGATAGGCTCTCTCATGTACTTGACTGCCTCAAGACCAGATATAGTGTTTGCCGTTTCACTCTGCTCACGATTTCAAGCAAATCCGAAGGTGTCTCATATGAAGGCAGTAAAACGCATTTTTGGATATCTCGCTTTTAGGCCATCTCTGGGTCTATGGTATTCAAACGACAAAACTTCGAGTTAACTGCCTATTCGGATTTGGATCTTGGTGGCTGCAAGATAGATATGAAGTCAACTACTGGAGGATGTCAGTTCCTTGGATCGCGCTTAGTTTCTTGGCAGTGCAAAAAGCAGACTGCGGTTGCTATTTCCACAGCTGAAGCCGAGTATGTTGCTGCTGCAAGTTGCTGTTCTCAAGTTCTCTGGATTCAGCATCAGCTGCGTGATTACGGGTTCAATCTCTCTATGACTCCTATTTACATTGATAATACAGCTGCTATATCAATAACCCACAATCCCGTACAGCACTCTAAGACCAAACATATTGAACTTAGGTTCCACTTCATACGGGATTGCTTTGAGAAACACCTTATAGATGTCGTACATATAGATACCCTTAAGCAGTGTGCGGACCTTTTCACAAAAAGCCTTTTTGCGATCACGTTTTATTGAACTGGTCAATCTGATAGGTTTAAGGTTCTTTCAGTCAAAGAAATGATTTGTGACTTGGATTTTTTTTAAGTTTTTAAATTCAATTTAAATAATAATAATAATAATAATAATAATAATTTCGCAACAGCCACTCTTTATACTCTTTAGTATTAAAGAAAACGCAAGGTTGCTACATTTTTAAAATAGACGTTGAAGTTGTGTCTGTAAATAACTTGGGATATGATAGTACATCGGGTGACATGCACAAAATGGAATTTTAAGGTTTATCTTGGATGTGTCAGTAGGTTTATCTGACACACTTAAAACAGTTTTTATCTAAATTATCTTCATCATACGATGTATTGGTAGGCATGGTACACACCGGTCTCTGACATATTAAGAAGTAATTTAAATACTTGTCTATGATCATGTGGTAAACACCTCGTGATGTATGACTCTATGTCTTAATTCCTTAGCATAGCTTGACATACTTCTATTTTTGGATCGTATATCTGAGATCTTTTGGGGGAGTATGCTGATTGTTTCCTCTGTTGTACGTAAGTGCAGACCTGGTCTCAATTCAGCTTACTCTTAAAACTAAGCAAACGTGAGTCAAAGTACTTGCAACGTCTTAAATTTAAGGTACTAAACAAGGTCGCCACTCAATTTTGGTTTGACTGCGTTTGGTTTTGCTTACACCTGAATCAAGTTATGTTGCTCTGTTGTACGCAAGTACAGACCTGTCACCGCTGGCTTGATTCTTAAAATTGATTCTCTTATATTCTTTCTAAATTTAGAAACTATGTTCATGTCTAAGTTATAGGGGTATATCTATGGTGGGGACCACGGAGAAATATTCATGTTAACAATAAAAGGTTAACTCACAGACACGGATGTAACGTGTTTAGGTGGACAAACAATACCAATAATCGTTTTGAAATAATTTTTATAACAGGTGTTTTAAATGTGCCACGTAAATTTAAAGTGGACAAAATATACTGATGATCGAAATAACACTTACTATTCCTAATAATTGCATGTTATTCCGATATGATCCCTAATCGGACAAACAACTCCGTCACCAAAAATAGAGTGTTAGTAATTTTATTCTGTTATATTTTTACCTTTTGTGATATTAAAGAAAATACCAAAAAGATTTTTTGGTTATTTTATGCTTTATTTTTTATTAATTTTTCTATGTTATTTTTCCCAAGTCACGACTCATTTAGATATTATCTGCTAAAATAACGAGTAAATGGTTCTTGAAAATTTCAAAATCGACTCAAATCACAAACTGACTGCTCTATGCGACGTCCCATTCAACGTCGCCTGCGACGTCCCAGCCTACGTCGCACATAGGGTTAGACTATATATAGTCTCAACCGCGACGTAAAACGTCACACTATTCCATATTCACCTGCGACGTACCATTGGCGATTTGCGACGTAGCACTGCTTCGAGCATTTTCGTGATTTGTAGCCGTTTTCACTCCGATTCACTCTTGTAGTTTTCTTCTACTCGTTATTCCGCACACTTAGGTACTAATCTTACCCTTTTTCACCGTGTATTTTTGCGTTAATCGTTAAATGTATATTGCGGGTTTTAGGGTTCTCGATTTGGGTTGAATTAGTGGTGTAATCGTGATCTAAACATCGTATAATTTATGTTTTCGTGAACACCATTAGTTGCCGCACCTTTTAGTGCGTTTGATTTTGAATACCCCTAAATTCGATGGTTAGGGTTTCTGGGTTGGGGATGAATGTTCTTCAGTGCGACGTACGCTGCGACGTAGTGGACTACGTCGCTCTCATTAGTTATTCTTACATGCCTACGTCGCCCTTCCCTACGTCGCTTTTTACCGCAACGTCCTACGCGACGTCCCTCGCTACGTCGCTATTTTATTAACGTGATTAAATTGACAATAAATTGCAAAATGCGACGTACCTATCGACGTTGCTCGAATTTTGTGCGACGTCACGGTCTACGTCGCTATTGTTATTATTCTGATTTTCTGCGACGTCCTTTACTACGTCGCTATTTGAAATGCGACGTCATCGACTACGTCGCTTATTACAGAAAAATGACATTTTTTTGTTACCAATCAAATGTTCGTTTTTCTGACTTTTAAATTCTGTCCAGCAATGGCGAGTGATTTCTTTCAGTTCCTAGCTGAACGACACAGATAGTGCTTACTGCTTCAGCCCAAAAGAGTGTCACTACTCGCCCGTCCGCGGCTAGAAGGATCTTCTTCCGGTCGTGGATTCTTTTGCGCTTTCTGGTGGTCCAGCACCTTAAAGTTTTTATCTGGTCACTTCGATATGACCATTTTTGCTTCAGTTGGCTAATGATCCGGTGGAATTCTCTCTTTGTCCTGAATCTTGGTTTTATGGTCTGGAGGAATCCCTTTACCGTTATGTGGAATTCTCTCTTTGTCCTGAATCTTGGTTTTATGGTCTGGAGGAATTCCTTTATTATCCTGGATCTCGGCCTTCTGGTCTGGTGGGATACCATCCCTGTCTTGGATTTTAGCCTGACCTTGTCTTGGATTTTGGCTGTATTCGTTTAACCAGGATCTTCGGTCTAGGTTTAGGTTTAGGGTTTAGGGTTTAGGATTTGATATGTGTGTTTGTAACTTTGTACTTATTTAACATATCAATGAAACCTTTCGTTTGTGATAAGTTTGGAATACTTTGTTTGTTCTAATGCTTTTCGAGAATATCTTGTATGTTTCTGTTTTTGCAGATATGGCTCTTGTTTTCGAAGCGCGTCACAATACTGCTGCTTACCTTGATGATACTTCTGATAAAGCTGCACCGTATCGTCAGATGATTGCATTTTTGAGGCGTTCAAGGGTATTCCACGCCATTTCGGATAACACTATGGCTTTTGGAAATCTGATCAACCCTTTATGGAGAAACGCAAATGTTGTTACTGATAACGACATTCGAAGACTGGTTTCAACGGTTGCTGGTACGGAAATCACTATTACAGAACAGAGTATTCGGGAACTTTTACAGCTGAATGATCAACCGAATATGCCAGTCGGTTTTGATCATGTTTTTGTTTCGGGAGCTATGCAACGGATTGGATATCCTGGGATTCCCTCTGATCAGTATAGGAAAGAAAATCTCACACGCGTCTGGAGATATTTGATGCATGTGATTATTGTTTGCTTGGGGAATAGGAAAGGTGGAACGGATGGGATGAGCCGAAGTCTGGCTTCTGCTATGTTAGCGTTAGTATACAACAAGCCGTTCAACTTCTCGGGATTTATCTTCAAGGCTATGGTTGATAATGCGAATGCCGGGGATCAGAAATGGATTTTATATCCGAGATTTGTACAGTTGCACCTCAATCGTCATCATCCGGATCTTCAAGCACAGGGTGACATCGATCAGCAATTAAAGATTTCACCGATGATGAATCGGATCTTTACTATTTGTGCAGGTGGGGTTCAGGCGGCAAGGGATGTTCCCTTATTCGGTGCTATTGTTGATGAGAATTATGTACCGCCTCCGGAACCTCAATATATGGACATTCCGGCACCCCAACAACCGCAGCAACCATTTGTAAACGTTCCTGTTCAAGCTGCGGGGGAGAATGTAGATGCTCTTTTGGAGAACATCGAGCAGTTTGGGCATGTTGACTCGGACAATCCAGCATCTCATGACACGGTTGAAAGTTCTGATTCTGAAGAAATTCCTGTTCAACAACCTGATGATGGGGGGCCAACGCCTTCGGATTCTGATGGTGCGGTCCCGCACCCGTCTCAGATGGAAACAATTCGACGTCAGTTTTCTCAGAGATACAAAAGAATTCAGCGTCGTTTGAAATAAGGGCGTGTGTATGTTCCAAAGAATACTGGCAAACGTATTCGAGACGGTGATGATCCTGAGGATGTAGACTTTGAGCCTCGTCGTCGTGTTCGTCGTTCTTCATTAGCCAGAGCTCCAGTCAATCCACAGCCGCAAGCTGATTTTGAGATTCAACCGACTCCAGCATTCATGCAAAAGATTATGGATGATATGCAGAAGATGAAGCAACAGCTGGAGGCTCAAGACGAAAAGATTGTTGAACAAGCTGCGCTGATCGTGGTTCAATCTAAGGAGCTTGAGGAAACGAAGAATAGGGTTAATGTTTTGGAAGGCAGGTTACTTGCCTCGGGGGAGTCTGGGTCTGGGATACCCACTTTAGAGTCAAGTGAACCTGCGTCTGTAAATCCCAACCCTGTACTTGAAACTGTTAATGAAAATATTTCTGTTTTGGATTACTTTTGTGTTGATGATATTCCAGGGCAACCGAGACCGCTGGCTGTTGACAATTCATTTGCGGACTTATCGTTTATTCAAAGAATGGCTAGTGGAGTTGGCTCTGAGGAAGAAACGGATAATGATTTTGAGATGAATGAGGATGTTTCGATTGAAGAGGAACAGTTGAATTCAGATGAAACGTATGATGATGCACATTCTGGGGAAGCTTATGATGGTGCACCTATTATAGAATCTGATTCAAGTGACGATGAGAGACCTGCTAAAGCTCAACATGGAGAATCTAGTTCTGCTGCAACTCCAGCTCCAGAGACACAGGCACCGGACTCAGCAGTTCCTGAAACTGAATCTTCTGAGAAGAAATTAACTGCTGAAGAAAAGAGAGAAAGAAATAAGAAATGGTGGCCTAAGGGACGAAATCCAGTTCCTATTCCAGTTAAATGTCAAGTGTACCGGGTTAGTCGAAATTATACCGGAGTTATTAAAAGCTGGAAGTGTCAGAGGAATCTTTTTATGATTAAGAGAGAAGATGGAGTTCAGTACTTCAGAATGCGTTTTGATAGATTGAGCACGTTGCCAAAAGGAGAGATTAATCGATTAGCTCAGCTTAAATTGATTAATCCGTTCGAGAATGATTATGCTGAGTTCATTCAGAGAAATTTACGTCGGGAAGTGTTATCGAAAACATATTCTAAATTGAAACCGACGTTGGGAACTCGGTATACATGGAAAAGGAAGATTGATCCAGTCACTAGGAAGCCTATGGTTAAAGTTCATTATCAGCCTGCTAATTGTTTGACTGAGATACCTCTGGAACCAGTTCCTTATTATTTTCTGAGAAGACTTGTAAAATGGGAACTTGATCCACAGACTGGTGAAGCGGTTATTACTTTCGTTCCAGATTCTGAACCGTGGCCAGAAGTTGGAGGTATATGGAATTTGAAGCAAGCAACGTTTAGACTGTATGATCCGATGAGTTTGATTAATTTTCATGAAAAAGATTTAAGAAAACTCTATGATGATCGGATTCGTGTTGGTCAGAAGAATGAGTTCAACAGACGTTTAGCCGAGCAGTTTTACAATGTTGTTACTGTTTGCGTGGCTAATGGAATTCATGCCGATGGCCAATTTCCTGCGGGCTGGGTTTAAAGAAGATTTTTGAAGACCAAGCTGAAGACACGGGGGAGTTTGTTGGTACATGTTTAGTGTCTGTCAGTTGGTCTAGCTCGTAGTTTGTATTTAGATTTGCGTTTCCTGACTCCTGCGACGTAGCGTGTAACGTCGCAGGTGCGACGTCAGGTTTTGGGCCTGCGACGTAGTCAACGTCGCATGGGCTTGGGCCTGTGACGTCATGTGCGACGTCGCAGATGCCAGTTTGTATATAAACGTTTTACGTTTTCTGTTTTAGGGTTGACGAAACCTTAAACACAATTTGTCGAAATTCTCTGTAATCTGATCGACCATAAGCAATAATATAACGTTCGGTTTCATAATTATTGTGTTTGATTATTCATTGTGTTCGTGTGATAACTTAATCGTTGATTCCGCAAACGATTGAGTGACTCGGTTCTGTTAGATCCTAAGTAAGGGACAAACATATAAAGTTAGTGATGAATTTGGGTTAAAAATGGGTTTGAAAATTGTTTTTGAAAAAATTCTGAATTTTCAATCCATACACCGTATGGAATCCATACGCCGTATGGATTGGTCGGGCCGCTGGACCGGGCCGTTGACTGGGTTTAATGAGTTGACCTGGGCCTGTTTAATCCATACGCCGTATGGAATCCATACGCCGTATGGATCAAAAATGCAGAAAACCGCCAGCAGCCTCTTTCTTCCTCATTTTTCACTCCAAAACCTTTTTCTTCAAAACCACCTACGGCTTTCACACCCACAACCCCCAAACGGAAATTCCGGCCACGCATTCATCGCCATTTTTGCGTATTCGTGTTACACGCACTTTCCTCTACAAGGTATAACTTCCCGTTTTCAATTTCGTTGGCTAAATCACTCGTTTGGAAGTTAGGGTTTATGATAGAATTTTGGGTATTTTGGATATGGGTATGATTATTAGCATGTTTTGATTGAATTATGTTCTAGTTGCTATGTACATTGCAATGTCATGCTCGTTTTTCAATTGTATTGCATATTTTATGTTATTCGAATTATTCGTTCGTGATGATAAAATGTGAATATGAGAAACTCAATTATGCTATGTTTTTAATTTAGTGCTTATTAATTTTCTGACCACATGATGATTAATGCAAATATTTGTTTGGTACACAAGTGTTTGTGATTACGGTTATGTGATAAATTGTTATTTTGATTAATTGTGTTATGATAATTCATTTTGATATTGTATGGATGTTTGCTAGTTGCTAATACTCGAGTTTAGTGATTGTGCAATTTCGTATATTCATAATGGTACCAAGTTATTATAATGCATTTGATTAGGCAATTGTCATGAATATTTAATTAAGTATATATATGTATACAATTTGAGTAATTCTGCTTAGTGATGCAATTTATGTTCATGAAATTGGTTGTTGCGGTAGTTTTAGGCTAAACCTTTATGGTGGATTATTCAATTTTAGGCCGAAATGCTGCCGAAATTTTTAGTAACCTTTTTGCAATTAACTGCTTATTTAGCATTATTAACTATTGTTTTGTTTAGCAGTTATCATGTCTAACAGGAGAGCACGAGGAGGTGAAACTTTGGGAAACCCATTGATTAGATCTCATAGATATCTCACTTTTCATGGGTCATATTCTGAGACTGCTAGGATGCAGTTTAGAGATCGTCTGGCTTCTAATATTGGCCAGTCCATTGAGGTGTTTGATGCTGTTAACTGGAATGTTTTGGAGCATGTGATTGCTAGAGAAGGGTTTACTAATGGTGCTGAGGCCATTAGGAATTTACTTGCAGTTCCATATGTACTAGAGGATGGAAACATTGGATTTGTTTCCTATGCTTGGTTCCGGTTATTCAGTATCAGGGAGGATATCTACAGAGAGCTGGTTGTTGAGTTTTACAGCACTTTTAGGTTTGATGCCAGGTCGACTCAATGGACTGAGAACTCCATTTTCTTCCAGCTAGGGGGACAGCCCAGACAGATGACCTTGGTTCAGTTTGCTTTGGGATTGGGACTTTATGAGCCCAATGAGCTGGATAATCCTCACTTTTTAAACCACATTTCTGCAGGTGCTGTGAAGAAGCTTACTGATTTGGAAGTTGAGCAGGAGTGGCAGTTTATTGCCCAGGGTAGTTATGGTAGTTCGACACCTTATTACACGCGTATTCGAGATCCTCGTCATCGACTCATTCACAGATTGTTGACTTACACCATTGTTGGTCGCAAGGAGGGGCCTGAGAAAGTTTTGAGGCCTGACTTGTTTTATTTGAGCTCAATTATCAGGAAGAGGTTAGTGAATGTACCTTGGAGATTGGCTAAGTGGATGTCGAAGAGAGCTACTGGTACTAGAGATGGTAGTAGTTTGTGTGGAGGTCACTTTGTTACTCGATTGGCGAGATACTTTGGTTTGGCTACTCAGGATGAGATGGGGTCATGTACGATTGTTCAGCCTAGTATGGGATGGTTGACTGCATGCCGGTTGGAGGCGTTTGCTCTCATTGAGCCATGCATTACCTATGGTGGTCCTGCAGAGATGTATTACTGGGTTCCGATTACTCCGGTAGGACAGACTTTGCAGTCGAGGCAGGCTAGGGCTAGAGGAGATACGAGTGGCAGTGATAGAGGTCGAGGTACGCACGAGGCCGTAACAGAGGTTATGCTACGGAGTTTGATCAGTTGTCTCAGCAGATGCACCAGATGCAGTTACATCAGACTCAGAGGTTTGATCAGATAGATCTTATGCAGAGACAGCATTTCCATCAGACCAGTGCACACTTGGACTACCAGGATGGCTTGTTTGAGCAGCTGTTTGGTCAGTTTCCTTCTGGACCCGCGTATCAGCCATTCCAGTATCAGATGCCACCAGAATTCATGCCACGACCACCACCACCATCGCAGTCAGAGTATGGAGCGCCTTCTCACCAGTACCAGTACCGCCAGGATGATGACAGTGACTAGGATGATGTTCATCCTATTTGGTTTATGATTCCAGACACTATTATTATTATTGTTTTATTATTATTATTATGACTGTTTTTATTTGTAGGTTTTATTAATTGTGTTTGATTGGTAGTTTTAGGATTCAGTAGTAGTTATTTTTAAGTAGGATGTTAATATTTGGTATTGTTTAATCTTGTGTGTTGATTGATCCCTCAGAATTGTGTTGTGAGTACGTGTCATGCTGGCAGTAAGTTCAGCGCAACGAAAAATTGAATCGAGAGGATGTGGGAAATTCGTATCATCCTTGTCAATAAACCGCACACTATTCCAGGGGAGTTTTTCTGTTCTAAGTTCTTTTCTCTTTTTCCCGTTTTTAGTATTTCATTATTTGTACAATGAGGGCATTGTACATCTTTAAGTGGGGGATGGGAGAGAAAAGAAGTTTAATTTCCACATAATTGTTCCGTTAATAAGTAGATGATTTTGTAATTTGGTTAATAGTTATCTTATTAAGGTAAGTAACTAGGAGGTTATGAGTTGCCCATTCTTCAAACAAATTTTTGTATTAAAATTTTTGTTTTCTAGAGATAATTATTTTGTAACTATGTAGGTTAAATTTAAAATTTTCTACACTTTTAATTAAATACTAAAGCTATTAAAGATGTTATTTAGCTTCATTATATGATGTATTGATAGGCGATTTATATGAGAATGTTTGAGCTGTTAAGAAATGATAATTAAGGAGTAAATGTTTCTTTTAGATGAACTTTAGCTATGTATGACATATGTCTTAATTTTCATATTAGTAATGTGTGATATGCCATATTTTTGGGAATTTAATTAATATCATTTGGGGATATACTGGGTGTTGTTTCCTCTGTTGTACGAAAGTACAGACCTGGTCTCCGTCAGTATATCTAATGAAAAAGAGCAAAAGAGTTTAACAACTCATGATTTTAAAATGTGGTCAAATTAAGTCGCTTTATTGTACTGAGGTACAGACCTGTCACCAATGGTTTGACTAAAAACATTATTGCTAAACCAAAATCAAGTTATGTTGCTTTGTTGTGTTGAGGCACAGACCTGTCACCTCTATCTTGATTTGAAAAATGATTGTTTTGATTAAATTTCAAGATATGTAATATTGGCATATTATGAGTATGAAAGTATATAGTTTTTGGGAGTCTAAGGGAATATTTACACAAATAATAATAAGTTGAGCTCGAGTATTCAAATATAGATTGTTTAAGTGGATAACAATATCAGCAATCATGGTGAACTATTTGATGTTTAAGAATAATAACTTTATGTGTAGATCAGTTTTTGTAAACCTCGTAGTTTCTTAATAACTGTTTTTAGAATTAACAGATTTTTAAATTTAAACATTTGAGTTGAAGATGGGTGATGTTGTGTAATTCCTATTTTAGTTATTTAGATTAATAGAGATGACTGTTTTCCTAAGAATTTGATTTTTGAATCGATAGTCTACTTGAGGACAAGTAGGATTCAAGTGGGGGATGTTTGATAAACGCTCAAAAGTACTATATTTCAGTAGTATTTTACCCCTATTCTTGAATGTTTTTATTGCATTTTGTTTAGAATAGATATTGATTTCGTTCATATTTGCAATTAGACGTGGAAATGGAGCGTTTATGAAGAAAGGAAGGAAAACAGTCAATAAAAGAGTTAAATGATGCGTATTTGAAGAAATAAGTAAAGCCGAAGTCGAAGAAAAGAATGAAAGAAGAAAAATCAAAAATTCGGCTGAAAAACTCATCCATACGCCGTATGGAAATCCATACGCCGTATGGATTGCTGCAGTGGAGGCCCAGGTTACGCGGACATGGGCTGGGCTTGAAATCAATCCATACGCCGTATGGAATTCGATACGCCGTATGGATCAAAATTACAGGAAGTATAAAATCGCGAAAAAACCCTAAATCGATAGTTTTTTTTAGTTTTTCATTTTCTTTTGGTTCCAGACAACTTTAGGGGTTTTTAATTCGTAAATTAGGGTTAGTTTGGAGGTACGAAGGGTGAAGAACGAGGATAATTCATCTAAATCATTCGTAGTTCGTCTTTATAACTCGGTATAATTTCTTTATTTCGATTTCATTGAAGTATTTGATGTTGAATGATCTGATTATTACTGATTTATGATGAATTGAGTATCCAAAGTGATTGTGTAGTTAATTTAACTTAGATTATGATTATTGAACGATTATAATTGCGTATTGAATAAGTTATTTAATTGAAAACTGTTATATTGCTCGTGGACACTTGTTTATTGGTAACTAGTTATTATTGTTGCTTCACGTGATTAATAATTTTAATGAGATTGAGTTCCTTTAAGATTATTGATTATTGCTAGTACTACCTTAGGGTTTTGGACTATCACTAAATACGTTGAGTCTGATAGGTCGAGTATACAATAATTATCTACTTTAAAATGAACAAGACAATAAGTTAATTATTGGGTATTGTTGAGTCATACCATTAGAGTAATTATAATGAGTTGTGAATGTTTAATGCATAATTTAGGGAAAGGCACACAATTGACTGATCATCTTGTGACATTGGAACCAGTGTTTTATGTTGGACCCTAGATTATAGGAATTAGTTGGACTCGAAACGTTGGCTAGTTCACATTCGACTTAGTATTCATTGAAGAATTTGGTATTAAGTTGATCTAAAATAATCACAATTAGATAATCAATACGTAATAAATCGGGAAGTATGAATCTAAGTGACATTAACTATACAATTACTTATTCCTTCCAATTAAGGTTTATTGTTAATATTTATTTATTATTTTAATTTAAAGTTTTATGTAAGTTTGTTTATTTTAATTAAATGTTTTCTAAACAAATGTTCGTACGGAACTAAAACGCCCCCCATATTTACTGTTTTCTAGTTAATTTGTTAATTTCTATTTTAAATATTCCACCTTTTCCCTGTGTTCGAATCTGACTTACCAAATCTATATTTACAATTGATCGGGTATTCTTGCCTGGTTGCTTGAAAGTATTTATTAGGTATTTCTATGTATAAATTGTAAAACAAGACGCGCTTTCATAAGCGACATCAAAGATGTACTCATAAAATTTTCAGCCAATCATGTTTGAGCAATTGTTTCAACAAATTTACCCTTCCATTAATGAGCAGATTAACCAACCTGGATACTTTCAACTTAAAGCATTTTTGGTACCTACGAATGAGGATGTTGATTTGATAAATGACTATGTACTTTCAAAGATTAATGAAGAACAAGATACATACTTTAGTTCATATACTTTGTGGGAAGTGGATAACCGATACATTTGAATGATCTTTATACTCGCCAGAAAAATTAGATAGATGAAAAATATTATATTGGGAACCCAATCACAAATTAACTATGAAAAAAAGGAGTAGATTTTATCCTGCTTCGAAACACGGGCCAATATAATAGATTATGCAATGGAACAAGATTATAAATTAACCGCTAGGTCAGCATGTAATTGAAGCAAAAATCATTTCAGTAAGCCATGTTGGAAACGAAATATATATTCCAAGAATGCGTTTAATTCCAACTGATACAAGGATACCACTCAACTTTAATAGACCACAGTTTCCTATAATTGTATGCCTCTCAATAAGAATAAACAAAAGCCAAGGACATTTGCTTGCTAGCGTTGGTTTATTTTAGCAAAGATCGGTATTAACACACGAACATTTATATGTAGTAGTTTCACGTGTAACTGAAAAAAGGGATTGAAGATGCTTTTTGGGACGAAGATAGCAAACCTACAAATGATATGACAAATGTAGCATATAAGGAGGTTTTACAATACGATCGATGTCTGGTACTACTATATTAAAAATTTTGTTGGAAATAGTGTTCAAGGTCATAACTAATTGGTAAGACTATTGCTAAAGTAGAGTCCTTTTTGGGTTGCCCTCGATGAACAGTAAGAGAAACTAATTGAGAGATAATATTAATTAAAATTAATATTGTAAGTTAATTATTTAGTTTGTTAATTTATCAAAGTTGATAAATTAATTAGAAGCTAAAAGAAATTAATAGAAATAATTATGAAAGTTTAAAATGGCATAAGACTGGTAACGAGAATGAAATATTCTGGAACCAGAGTCCAACCGGCGGTTGGAAGGTTCAACCGGTGGTTGGAGGCTAGGGTTTGTAAGTCGGTGTAGACGTGTCATTACTTGGGCAGGAATCAAGTCCAACCGGCGGTTGGAGGACGAATTCAGTTGTCCCACATCGGCTGGATGACAAACCCCAGGCATCCTCTTCCCCTATAAATAGAGGCCATCCCTAAGCTTGTAAAGTATCCCAGATTCGAATTCAATTCGTATCTTTCTCTCTTTCTCATTCCTAATCCTTGTAAGAGTCTTTCGATTTAGAGTCGGGACCTTAGGATATGGAATTTCTCTTAGTTCACGGGTGTTAAGCATTAAAGGTATTTTGGGTACTTGCCATCCGAAGCATGGAAGGTCGAGCAAGGAGTCTGCGTGAAGGTTCTGCAAGGTGGTCTGCGCGTGAGAAATTGGTTTTCTCAAAGGTTAGTATTTTCTCATTTATCTATTTATTTTGTTATTGTTAATAGCTTTATTAAGTCAAGGTCCTTTAGGGTTTACTTTCCTAGCTGCTCTAGATTAATTATTATTTTTTCGCTGCGTATGTTAATCTAGTTAGGGAATAGAAAACCCAACAGTGGTATCAGAGCCATAGCTTAATAATGTTAGCAATACAAAATGTAGATAATATTAATTTGGAAATAAAATGTTTTTATTCTGTCCAAATAGTTAAATTAGGTATATATGTATAATAGATTTATATATGTATACAGTTAATTTATTTACTAATCAATCCTTTGTATTTTAATTGTTTAAAATATATGCTAAATTTTAAAATGTTTTAAAATAGAACCCTGAACCTTAAATGTTTAAGAGAGACCCTATATATAATATGATTTATATATATGTATCATTTACGTCTAAATACATCGTCAGTCAATTGATAAATCGGTTCACCCATAGAGAACAAACTATAAGAGAGGTATAAGGCGGGTCACTTTGCTTCCCTAAAGAAGTAGGTTTTTAATAAGCTTCGCGCTGACCTACTTCTCCGCTTCTATGTGCGTTCAATGGAGCTACCGAGGACTTTTGATAAGATGATGTCAAGATTAAAAGTAGACTTAAAATAGTAAAACAAAATCCCGATTTAGCTATAGGAAATGTGAATAGTATGCTAATCCATGAAAACCGCACATCTTTCGTATGGACTGTTAATGGAGCGTGTGTGGTTAACCGGCACATTAATGTGAGGACATATTGAGAGGTGACGTGAGACTCGCGATTCTCGAGCGTACTTGAGCCGGGCACCACGCGAGGTTTACATGGTTAATTCACCATCTGGTTCATGATCCTCGGCATCCCAGTCATGAATGGTAGATGAGCATAACCGATATTAACATGCCATTGATAGGTATCAATGAATCTCAAAGATCTAGGAGTTTCATAGAAATGAAATAGATAAAAGTATTTTGTTATATGATTATGGCGACCCTTTTCATAAAATTGAAAATACAGATCCTAGCCTTAATTAGAAATTGGGTAATTAATTAAGGAATATTCACACTAACTAAAATAGTTTTTATCTCAAAAATATCTGTTGAAAATGGTAATAATCCTCTCCTTCCCAATTCCGCAAATAACCTAAACTTCTCACTACTCTCATTTCTTGGGAGGGAAAGACTTACAAGTTCAAACTGTATGGACAGGTGATGTAACCCTAGGTTCACTCTAAGGAACAAGGAGTATGTTCTCGATGAGCTGTGAAACCGTAGGTACGAGAACAAGGTAAATGTTCCCGACGAGAATAAGAAGTATATTCTCGATAAGTAAATTCCCACTATTGATAATGATTCAGTCCAAGAAGAGATTAAAGCTCACCGGAAATATTATGATACTAAGTCTTGGTCGACATAATTATGTCCAGTTAGTCAGCTGTCTACAAACAGTTTGTAACCTCATGTCAAATGGTTTTGAATGAGAAAGAGACCTGAATAATGGAACTCCAAAATTACTGAGCAAAGGATCAAGAAGATTGATGTGCCTTTTGGCTCAGCAGCTCCTGTGTTGTCAATTGGTCATGATGCAAAGGAAAGTAAGAGATCTGGAAAAGCTACGAACGGAAAGTCCAATCGTGGGGCTAAGAGAAAGATTGATTCCGAAATTGCACCAGCACTGATCCAAAGGAATTAATGTGTTATACTGCAACATAGAGGAGCACTAGAAGCGTTGCAGCCCAAAAAATCTGAAGGAACATATTGACAATTAGGTCAAAAGAATTCAGGTATATAAATGATCGAATTCCACAAAACTACGACTTATAATTCGTAGGTCTTGAATATAGGGTGTGGTACTCACATTTGCACTATATTGCAAGGCCTAAAGGAAAGTAAAAGTCTGAGGCATGGAGAGCTCAACTTAGTCATGGGAAATAAGAGTGTCATGCCCATTGGAAAGTTTGAGCTAATGCTAAATTTGGGTTAGGATACATTTAAATAATTGCTGTTATTAGTCAGAAATGACAAGTAACATAGATTCATTTCATGCTTGTTTAAAGAGAATTATCAGTTTTCATTTGGAAATGAAAATGGTGATAAAGCGTCTACTTGCAAAGACATATATGATAATGTTGAATATGTCAGCAAAGTAATTTAAATGTTGGTTCGTCTAATGAGGTTGATAAATCCAAATTGTGGCAATTATCGTCTTAAGCACGTAAACAAGAAACGCATCACCCAACTCCAAAAGTATGGAGTGTTGGAATCATTCGACTTTAAGTCGGATGATGTATGCAAATCTTGTTTATTGAACAAGATGACTAAATCACTATTCACATGTTATATGAAAGAAGTGATGGATTGTTCGACTTGGTATACATGGATGTATGTCGACCATTCCGATGCGTCATAAAAGATGGAAATAGCTACTATGTTGCTGATTACTTCAGTAGACATGGAAATGTTTATCTGATTAAACATAAGTCAGACACTTTTGAAAGTTCAAAAGGTGTTAGGACGTAATATAGAGAACCAAATGGGAAGAAAGATAAAGGTACTCTGATCCGATAGCGGAAGAGAAAACCTTAGTATCAAGTTTCTTGATCATCATAGACATTGTGAAATTGTTTCACAAATTGACTCCTCCTAGAACACCATAGCTGAATGGAGTAGCTGAGAGGAGAAGTAGAATCCTGTTAGACAAGGTTCAATCGATGATGAGTCAGGTAACACTTCTAATAAGATTATGGGGTTAGGCATTATAGACAGTCGTACATATCTTAAATATTGTACTCACCAAGAAAGTTCAAAGATGACTTAAAAGATGTGGAAGAGAAAAGATTTTTCTCTTGGACACATCCAGATCTGAGGTTGTGAAGTTATCGTTATACGAGAAACTAAGCACAAACTAGAAGTCAGATCTGAAAAGTATCTTTTCATCGGTTATCCACAGAAGTCATTTAGATATTTGTTGCTCAAAAGGGAGTGTTTCTTTAGAGAGAAATAATATCTAAAGAGGACAGTGGGAGTACAATTGATCTTGAAAAAAATTCAAGGATCGACTGATGACGAAACTGTAACATCCTCTCTTCGGGTCTGGTAATTTCTAATTTTAAATTGATATATTTAATTGTATTAGAAATTATTTGATATTATTTGTTTGTTGCGAAACTTAGTTAAATAAGTCCCAGAACTTATTGTGAATAGTAAATTGTTGATTGTTGTGATTTACTATAGTTGACGGTAGAATAAAATAAGTTTCTCGCAAATGGTTTTTAGGTTCCAGGCAATAGATTGAAACGGGACTAGTTTTAAGTGAATACGGGTCGGTGAGAAAATAATAAGCCGACCTATATGTAACTTTCCCTTTTAGGAAAGCTTATCACTTTCCTTTTTTAGAAATCCTTAAGAAACCTAAAACCCTAAAAACCTTAAGTTACAAACTGAAATCAAACAATTGCAACTGAAGATTTGCTGTGATTTTGAGAGTTAGATCATCACCATCATCATCTAATTGTAAGTTATTTCATGGTTAAAGTTCATGATCATAATCACTTGATGTATTGTATGAATTAGTGTTGAATTGATGCACTAAACATGTTATTGTATGCATATATGATGATATATGATCTGAAACATGTTGCTGGAATCGACTTTGTGTTTATTTGATTATGGTTTTGAAATTCTGGGCTGAGCCCTGTACGAACTGCAAAGACGAAGGAATCCGGCGGATTCCTAATGAATCCGGCGGATTCAAGCCGGTCAAAGGGTGGAGAATCCGGTCAAATGGGGTTTAATCCGGCGGATTCGTCAACCGGATTCGTTTTGGGAACCCTGGTCCAAATTGTTGCATCTGAAACCCATTAGAATCCGGCGGATTCTAAGGGAATCCGGCGGATTCTGGCTTATTGCAGAGATTTTGATTTTGTTAACAAACCTCATATATTCTCTAATGTATTATGATTAATTGGTAATGGGTTGATATACTTAATCAATGTTCATATATTGATTGTGTTATATATGTTGTGAGACATATAAATATATGCGATATTCGAATATAAGCTATGGTTTTAAGAATGTGATTACTAACTTATATTTGATTGTTAATTCTCAGATCCTCAGAGAACTCAGCGAGATAAGGCAGCTGAGTAAGTGAACTAAAACAATCAGGTGAGTGGATTTGAAACTCATAGTTTGATTTGGTTGAGTCAGTTTGATTTCAATCAGTAATTATAGGATTACTATTGATAGAATGTTAACCTTGAAATGATATGCCATTTGATTGGTGATTTGATTAGCCCGTGTGCTTGATTGATGAATCTAGAGGTCAACTAGATTGTCAGTTGGACTTGATTGCTAATGTTGGTCAACACAGGGTTGCGTACATGTGCTGATGGAGATTAGCATTTAGTTAGCGGTTAATCACTGTTTTGGCCTACAGTTGATTTAAGTGTTCTGATAGGGCCACCCGGAACAGGGTCCTTAGGAACCACCGTTCCTCTTGACGATATTTGTTGCATTATTGATTGTGAACAAATTGCTAGCTAAATTGAATTGTAGTTGATTATTCATTCACTTAGCTTCGTGCTAATCCCTCAATTTACTTCCTGCAGGTTATGTTTATTATGTGGGTAGTCAGGAAGGGATGTTTTGATGCTGGGAATGTTTGAAACTTGCAACTCTGATCCAGTTTGTTATAAATAATGTTTTGTAGTATATAATGCCCCGGTTTGTAAACAAGTTAACTATGTTTGTTTAGTAGTTAAACATGTTGTATAAGGTTTGCGAAAATTTCAAGCAGAATTCTAATAAACTATGTATTGTAAGTATACGCTTCCGTGAAACATAATATAATACTGTGAGATTAAATGAGGGGTGACATAAGTTGGTATCAGAGCAATAGTTTGGGCGAATTGAGCATGATAGGATGTTCAATCCTAAATTTTGATTGTATTGTGTCAAACATTCTTGGGAATGGGATTATGTACTGAATGTGAAATTGTTAGTAGGATAGGTGCTAACGATTAACGATTTGTGAGCTGTTGTTGTGTTTACAGACATGGCGGAAAATGAACAACCACCTGTTAACCCTAATAATGTCTCAAGGCCGGAAGTTACTGTTGAGACTCATGATGATCCGACTGGGCATATTGGTACTTCTTTCCATGCTAGAGAGGAGTTAGAAAGAGATGAGTATCTCCTTCAATTGGAAGAGGAAAACCAAGCACTTAGAATGTATAAACAACAAAAAGAGGCTGAATCTTCTCATCCTGTGTTTAGTACGATTTCACCGCCAAAACAAAAGGTGTGTTCATTTAAAACCTTTATGAGCAGTAATCCGTCTGTGTATTCTGGTAGTACAAATCCTTCGGTAACTCTAGATTGGTTGAGAGATATTGAAAAGAAATTCGAAGTTTGCCAATGTGAGAAAGAGTTAAAGGTTCCTTATGCAACTCAATTTTTAAAAGGAGCAGCTATGAATTGGTGGGATTCGATTACTTCTGTGTTGTCTCCTTTTCATAAAGCATCTATCCGATGGCCTGATTTTCATAATGAAGTCTGTAAGCAGTATTGTTCAAACTTTGATATAGCTCGGATTCGAAAGGAGTTTATGGATTTGCAATTAACTGATAAAATGTCAATGGATGATTTGATTAATCAGTTTTCAGAAAAACTCAGGTTTGTTCAGCAGTGGGTTCCTGATGAGAGGACCAGAATAGAACAGTTTGTGGGTACTTTACCTAATCATTATCGAACTTCAGTAAGGTTGGCGGGCTCTCTTTCCCAAGCTTTTATCTTAGCTCGGTCAGTTGACAGTGATTTGAGACCTCAAGAGGCACTAAGTAAAGAAATGGTTTCTCAGAAATCTAGGAGTGAATCTTCTAGTAAAGGTAAGCAGCGGTGGCAAGGAAATCAACATGGTAAGAAACAAGAAAGTCGTGATGGTACTTCTGATCGTCCCAATTGGTGTATTAAATGTAGAGATAGACATTTTGGGCCATGTACTGTGCAAACCACTAGATGTGTGAAATGTGGTGTAATTGGTCATGAAGCCAAAGATTGTGTTTTTCCTACTTATGTGTGCTTGAATTGTCACAAAGAAGGTCATCGTGCATATCAGTGTTCTGAGGCTAAGAGACAGGGTTCTGGGTCGGTTGTTAGTTCGTCATCATCTGGTCAGAAGCGGAAGAATCCACCATCTGCAGTTAGTAGGGCTTTTCAAATGACAGTGGATGAAGCTGTTCACACAGATGACGTTATCACTGGTACTTTTCTTGTAAATTCTATACCAGCTCGTGTTTTGTTTGATTCTGGTGCAAATTGTTCCTTTGTATCTGTGTGTTTCTGTGATAAGTTGAAAATGATGCCTACTGTGATTACAAACCCTGTTGAAGTAGAAATAGCTAGTGGCAAATCAGTTCCTGTTACCACCTCGGTAATTGGAGCTAGTATTATGATAGATGGCCAGACTTTCCCAATTTCCTTTCTGTTGATGCCGATTGCTAGTTTCGATGTGATTATTGGCATGGATTGGTTAAGTCAGTGTAAAGCAAGCATAGATTGCCACAATAAGCTGATTAGAATCCCAATTTCTGAAGAGTCATATGTAGTGGCTCGAGGAGAACGGGATAGTGGGAGTATACCTTTGATTAGTATGATGAAAGCTAGGAAATCTTTGTCCAAAGGCTGTGAATCGTACCTAGCTTATGTGATTGATACTAAAGTAGAAAAGAAATCTCTTTCTGATGTTCCAGTTGTTTCTGAATATCTGGAAGTGTTCCCTGATGAATTACCTGGATTACCACCAGTTAGAGAAGTTGAATATCAGATTGATCTTGTTCCTGGCTCGTCACCTGTAGCCAAAGCTCCCTATAGATTAGCTCCTTCTGAAATGCGTGAAATGATGAATCAGATACAGGAGTTGTTGGATAAAGGGTTTATTAGACCTAGTTCTTCTCCTTGGGGTGCACCAGTATTGTTTGTGAAAAAGAAGGATGGGTCTTTTCGAATGTACATTGATTATAGGGAATTGAATAAACGAACGGTAAAGAATAAATATCCACTGCCCCGGATAGATGATTTATTTGATCAGCTGCAGGGATCTTCGTTTTATTCAAAGATTGATTTGAGGTCAGGTTATCATCAAGTTCGTGTTTGTGAACGGGATATTCCTAAAACCGCATTCCGTACCAGGTATGGTCATTTTGAATTCCTGGTTATGCCTTTTGGTTTGACTAATGCTCCAGCAGTTTTTATGGATTTTATGAATCGTGTTTGTCGACCTTATCTTGATAAATTTGTGATTGTATTTATCGATGATATTCTTGTATATTCTAAATCCGAATCAGAACATGAAATGCATTTGAGGTTAGTGTTGGAAACCTTGAAAAGAGAACAATTATATGCAAAGTTCTCTAAATGTGAATTTTGGATTCGGGAGGTACAATTTTTGGGTCATATTATATGTAATGATGGTGTTAAAGTTGATCCTTCAAAGATTGAAGCTGTAATGAATTGGAAAGCTCCAAAGTCTGCCTCATAAATAAAGAGTTCTCTTGGTTTGGCGGGTTATTACCGGAAGTTCATAAAAGACTTTTCTAAAATTGCCGGTTCATTGACTAAATTGAACCGTAAGGATGAAAAATTTGTTTGGACTGAACAACAGGAAACAGCTTTTCAGATTTTGAAACAGTTGTTATGTCAGGCTCCTGTGTTAGCATTGCCAGAGGGGTCCGATGATTTTGTTGTTTATTGTGATGCATCGATTGCTGGTTTGGGTTGTGTTTTGATGCAGCGAGATCGTGTTATTGCTTATGCTTCTCGTCAGCTCAAACCTCATGAAAGAAATTACCCTACCCATGATTTAGAACTTGCAGCAGTTGTATTTGCTTTGAAAATCTGGAGGCATTACTTGTATGGTACCAAATGTGTTATTTGTACAGATCACAAGAGTCTTCAGTATATGTTTTCACAGAAAGAGTTGAATATGCGTCAGAGGCGATGGTTAGAATTAATTAAAGATTATGATTGTGAAATTAAATACCATCCAGGGAAAGCCAATGTGGTTGCTGATGCTTTAAGCCGTAAGGTAACTTCTGATCGAGTTTATTTTATACGTTTAGAAGTTTCTTCTGATTTGGTGACTCAGATAAAAGCTGCACAGTTGGAGGCTTTGTTAAATCATAATTTGAAATCTGAAATTATGTCGAATCGAAAGGAATTGCTATTAGATGATTCGAGGGGACTAAAAACCTTTCAGTCTCGTGTTTGGATTCCTTTGTTTGGTGGTATTCGGGATGTTATTCTGAATGAAGCCCATAAGTCCAGATTGTCTGTACATCCTGGAAGTACGAAAATGTATAATGACTTGAAACCTTTGTATTGGTGGCCTACAATGAAGATGGATGTAGCAAGGTTTGTTAGTTCTTATCATATTTGTTCTCAAGTGAAAGCTAAACACCAGAAGCCGTATGGGTCGTTGAAACAGCTTGAGATTCCTGAATGGAAGTGGGAAAATTTGACTATGGATTTTGTAACTAAGTTGCCTCGAACTACCCAAGGAAATGATATGGTTTGGGTTATTGTGGACCGATTGACTAAAAGTGCACATTTTCTAGCTGCCAGTGAGACTGCATCTCTGAGTAGATTGGCACAATTGTATGTGAATGAAATATCAAGACATGGAATTCCATTATCGATTGTATCTGATAGAGATCCTAGATTTGTATCTCATTTTTGGCAAAGTTTGCAGCATGAATTGGGTACACGTGTGAATCTTAGTACATCTTATCATCCTCAAACAGATGGTCAGTCAGAACGTACGATTCAGACATTGGAGGATATGTTGAGAGCTTGTATTTTGGAGTATGGTGGTTCTTGGGATTCTCATTTGCCATTGGTTGAATTTGCTTATAATAATTCATATCATTCTAGTATTGGCATGCCTCCTTACGAGATGTTGTATGGACGCCGTTGTAGAACGCCTGCATGTTGGCTAGAAGCAGGTGAGAAACAGTTTGTAGGTCCAGATATTGTTCAGATGACAGCTGATAAAGTGGCAGTGGCTCGAGAAAAGTTGAAAGCTGCACGTGATAGACAGAAACAATATGCTGATCCTAAACATCGACCTGTTACTTTTGTTGAAGGTGAACTTGTTTATTTGAAGGTTTCGCCTTGGAAGGGGGTAATTCGGTTTGGAAAACGTGGCAAGTTAGCTCCTCGATATATTGGACCGTTTAGAATTTGTCAGATTGTTAATGATCAGTCTGTTACACTTGATCTTCCTCCAGAACTTGCTGGTATTCATGATACGTTTAACATTTGTTATTTGAGGAAATGTAACGTTGAAGACCAGTCTCAGATTCTTCCTTTGAAAGATTTGAAAGTTGATCAAAGTCAGAAGTTAGTTGAAGAACCAGTTGAACTTCTTGACAGAAAAGTTATCAAACTTAGGAAGAAACATATTCCCATGGTGTTAGTGAAATGGAAACATAGTTTAGGTTCAAACCTAACCTGGGAAACAGAAGACAGTATGAGATCCAGATATCCTGAATTGTTTGATCGTGATGAGATTTCGGGGACGAAATCTTCTTAAGGGGGGAGAATTGTAACATCCTCTCTTCGGGTCTGGTAATTTCTAATTTTAAATTGATATATTTAATTGTATTAGAAATTATTTGATATTATTTGTTTGTTGCGAAACTTAGTTAAATAAGTCCCAGAACTTATTGTGAATAGTAAATTGTTGATTGTTGTGATTTACTATAGTTGACGGTAGAATAAAATAAGTTTCTCGCAAATGGTTTTTAGGTTCCAGGCAATAGATTGAAACGGGACTAGTTTTAAGTGAATACGGGTCAGTGAGAAAATAATAAGCCGACCTATATGTAACTTTCCCTTTTAGGAAAGTTTATCACTTTCCTTTTTTAGAAATCCTCAAGAAACCTAAAACCCTAAAAACCTTAAGTTACAAACTGAAATCAAACAATTGCAACTGAAGATTTGCTGTGATTTTAAGAGTTAGATCATCACCATCATCATCTAATTGTAAGTTATTTCATGGTTAAAGTTCATGATCATGATCATAATCACTTGATGTATTGTATGAATTAGTGTTGAATTGATGCACTAAACATGTTATTGTATGAATATATGATGATATATGATCTGAAACATGTTGCTGGAATCGACTTTGTGTTTATTTGATTATGGTTTTGAAATTCTGGGCTGAGCCCTGTACGAACTGCAAAGACGAAGGAATCCGGCGGATTCCTAATGAATCCGCCGGTCAAAGGGTGGAGAATCCGGTCAAATGGGGTTTAATCCGGCGGATTCGTCAACCGGATTCGTTTTGGGAACCCTGGTCCAAATTGTTGCATCTGAAACCCATTAGAATCCGGCGGATTCTAAGGGAATCCGGCGGATTCTGGCCTATTGCAGAGATTTTGATTTTGTTAACAAACCTCATATATTCTCTAATGTATTATGATTAATTGGTAATGGGTTGATATACTTAATCAATGTTCATATATTGATTGTGTTATATATGTTGTGAGACGTATAAATATATGCGATATTCGAATATAAGCTATGGTTTTAAGAATGTGATTACTAACTTATATTTGATTGTTAATTCTCAGATTCTCAGAGAACTCAGCGAGATAAGGCAGCTGAGTAAGTGAACTAAAACAATCAGGTGAGTGGATTTGAAACTCATAGTTTGATTTGGTTGAGTCAGTTTGATTTCAATCAGTAATTATAGGATTACTATTGATAGAATGTTAACCTTGAAATGATATGCCATTTGATTGGTGATTTGATTAGCCTGTGTGCTTGATTGATGAATCCAGAGGTCAACTAGATTGTCAGTTGGACTTGATTGCTAATGTTGGTCAACACATGGTTGCGTACATGTGTTGATGGAGATTAGCATTTAGTTAGCGGTTAATCACTGTTTTGGCCTACAGTTGATTTAAGTGTTCTGATAGGGCCACCCGGAACAGGGTCCTTAGGAACCACCGTTCCTCTTGACGATATTTGTTGCATTATTGATTGTGAACAAATTGCTAGCTAAATTGAATTGTAGTTGATTATTCATTCACTTAGCTTCGTGCTAATCCCTCAATTTACTTCCTGCAGGTTATGTTTATTATGTGGGTAGTCAGGAAGGGATGTTTTGATGCTGAGAATGTTTGAAACTTGCAACTCTGATCCAGTTTGTTATAAATAATGTTTTGTAGTATATAATGCCCCGGTTTGTAAACAAGTTAACTATGTTTGTTTAGTAGTTAAACATGTTGTATAAGGTTTGCGAAAATTTCAAGCAGAATTCTAATAAACTATGTATTGTAAGTATACGCTTCCGTGAAACATAATATAATATTGTGAGATTAAATGAGGGGTGTTATAGAAACTATGGTAAACACTAACACTCAACAAGAGGTGGTAACACCTGTTGAAGTTGATGACATATCCTTACCCGCTCGCAGTTGTAGAGTTAGCAATCCTCCTCAGTTCTATTATTGTTTCCATATAGAAGAGAGGATAAGATTAGTGATAGTACACTAAGTGAATTAGATGCACAAGCTAACTACAAAGGAAGCGATGGCAGGCCCTGAGGCTGCTAAGTGGAAGGAAGCTATGAAAAGCAAGATTCAGTCTATGTATGACAACCAAGTTTGGAATTTGGTTGACGCTACACTCAGTCTCAAGACGGTGATAGACATGGATGGGAAGTACACACTTATAAAGCTAGGATGGCAGCGAAGGACTATACTCAAACCTTCGGGATTGATTATGAGGAAACCTTTTCACCAGTAGCTAAGATTAAGTCAATTAGGATGATGTCTACGAAAGCTTCGTTTCATGGTTATGAAATTTGACAGATAGATGTCAAAACCACTTTCCTTAAATGGAAAATGACAGAGGATGTGTTCATGGCACAACCAGAAGGTTTTGAAAGAGAAAAGTATCCTAATAGAGTGTGTAAGCTTCAAAAGCTGTTTATGGACTTAAACAGGCTTCTTGTAGCTGGAATCTTTGCTTCCATGAGAAAGTCAAACAGTTTAGATTTTCTAGAAGAAAAGATGAGTCCAGCATATGTGTCAAAGTCAGTGGGAGCATTGTAGTCTTCCTGGTATTATATATGACTGATATAATACTCACAGGAAATGTAATCTCAACATTACAAGGTGTAAAGAGTTGATTGGGAGAATAGTTCGCTATGAAAGATTTGAAAGATACAATATATTCTTGGTACAAAGATTTATAGAGATATGTTGAAAACGTCTCCAAGGACTTAACCCGGACACGTACTTAAAATGAAATTTTGAAAATTTTTAAAATGGAGAATTCTAAGAAAGGGAATCTACCCTTACATCATGGCATAAAGATTACTAAAAGATTAGTGTCCAAAGACTGCACAAGATTGGACTAAATGAGTCGAGTCCCATAGGCTTCAGCTATAGGATCGATCATACATGCCATGAAGTATACAAGACCCGATGTCTCATTTGCTTGGAGCATAGTGAGTCGACATCAGCGGAATCCTGGTAAAGGTCATAAAACAGCTGTAAAGAATATTCTTAAGTATTTGAGAAATACTAAAGACAGGTTCTTAGATAATTGTGGAGAAGAGAAACTTAGAGTAACGGGTTATAGTAACGTAAGTTTCCGAACAGACACAGATGATGGTCGTTCACAATCTGGTTGGGTATTCTTACTGAATGGAGGAACGATAACTTTGAAAAGTTCAAAGCAAGATACAATAACAGATAGGAATCTGAGTATATTGAAACTTGCGAGACTTCAAAGGAAGTCATCTGGATGAGAAATTTCATTGGTGATCTTGGAAGTGTTCCAATAGAATGAATCCCAATGAAATATTATGTGATAATGGAAAGTCCCAAAGCACATTGAAATAAAATACCATTTTGTTCAAAGGAAGGTACAAAAGGGACACGTGATTGTGAAGGACACACGATCAGTAAACATGCTAGGAGCATAGGTTTACGAGATAAAGTTTTAGTTGTTAGTTTGATTTTGAAACATTACAAACAATGATGGGAACTAGAATAGACTTGGTGATAAATGATGGAGATTTATTTATTGAAAGGAGTTCTACCAATTACTATCGTTTATCATTGTGTTTTAGTTTAGCATGTTTAGACACCACTTCCAGAGTAATTAGATTCACTCAAACCTCCTTAGTCGATCACACTATAGGAAGTATGTGGTGAATTAAGACTGTCATGGAGTGTTAGTAGATTGTCTATGGAGATTAGACATTGCATGGAGATTGCTGCAACATTCATGGGTACTTAATGAGGATTTAAGTATAGGAGAAACCCGCACTCATGGAAGTTACTTCATGGGTTGAAATCACGAGTAACTCTAAGATGATAATATCTTATATTCTTAAAATGGAGATACATTGAGTTCCTAGTTTTTCAAGTCTGTTATACTTTAGTTTATTCAAACGATGTGCGTAAATGCCAGTCATAAAGGATACGCTAGGTATGACATGATGAGTTGACTAGTGCTATGTATGCGAAATTTATTTGTTCCTTTTGCTTAAGAGGAAAAGCGATATCCATGGGCCCTCTGATGATTAAATGTTGACTCATAAAGTGCTTGGCCAAGCCAGGACTAAATTAATATGTACAATTCAGTAGTCCCATATAGTCAAAATTGATCGGAGATCAGAAAACATAATCTTGAATCTGGAGATTGAGAAAAATCCATGTCCTAGTTTCATACGATATCAGAAACAAAGAAATATATGATCACTTATCTAAAGGACTGTCACTTGATATGATCAGAGTTCGGCAGATGCATTGGATGACACTCTCTACTTAGGATAGAGACGGACCAATAGTAGTTGATGACTTGTCCAAGTGGGAGACTGTTGGAAATAGTGTCCAATGTCATAACTAATTGGTAAGACTATTGCTAAAGTAGAGTCCTTTTTAGGTTGCCCGTGATGAACAGTAAGAAAAACTAATTGAGAGATAATATTAATTAGAATTAATATTGTAAATTAATTATTTAGTTTGTTAATTTATCAAAGTTGATAAATTAATTAGAAGTTAAAAGAAATCAATAGAAACAATTATGAAAGTTTAAAATGGCATAAGGCTAGTAACGAGAATGGAATAGTCTGGAACCAGAGTCCAACCGGTGGTTGGAGGCTAGGGTTTGTAAGTCGGTGTAGACGTGTCATTACTTGGGCAGGAATCAAGTCCAAGCGGCGGTTGAAAGCTCCAACCGGGGGTTGGAGGACGAATTCAGTTGTCCCACATCGGCTGGATGACAAACCCAGGGTATCCTCTTCCCCTATAAATAGAGGTCATCCCTAAGCTTTTAAAGTATCCCAGATTCGAATTCAATTCGTATCTTTCTTTCCTTCTCATTCCTAATCCTTGTAAGAGTCTTTCGACTTAGAGTCGGGACCTTAGGATATGGAATTTCTCTTAGTTCACGGGTGTGAAGCATTAGAGGTATTCTATTTTGGGTACTTGCAATCCGAAGCATGGAAGGTCGAGCAAGGAGTCTGCATGAAGGTTCTGCAAGGTGGTCTGCGCGTGAGAAATTGGTTTTCTCAAAGGTTAGTATTTTCTCATTTATCTATTTATTTTGTTATTGTTAATAGCTTTATTAAGTCAAGGTCCTTTAGGGTTTAGTTTCCTAGCTGCTCTAGATTAATTGTTATTTTTCCGCTACGTATGTTAATCTAGTTAGGGAATAGAAATTCAACAAATTTCTCCCTTAATATATCTCAACTCCTAATATATTAATTGCTTTTATAATATAGGGAAATTAATCGATTTGCCCTTTTTTCTATCCGTATTTTTCGTTTTGCCCTTTCAAAAAAAAAATTGCCGATTTGCCATATCCGGTCGCAGGTCGCATCATGCGACCTGCGACCCGTGTCTTGCGACCGGCGACCAACACGATGAACTAGTAAAAGACAAGCAAAACATGTCGAAGCCGTTCGGTCGCAAGTCGCAGCCTGCGACCTGCGACCTGCGAATGCCGTCCGAGATCGTATACATATTGAAACATTGTTACGTAGTATACTTTTAATATATTTTATGTTTAGTATTTAATTAACGCATTGTTTCGTTTTTCTTTGATAACTTTTTATATACAATGTATAAAATAATTCCGAATATATATTAATGATCAGTGTAATTTTATCTACATTTCGACATAAATTTTATCGTCATATGATATGTATTTAACGAAAGCATTTTTTAGTCTCGAAATCAACTTTTTTTTATATCAGAATGTAGATAAAAATAAACTGGTCATAGAGGTATATTTAGATTTATGTAGTATAACCCATAAAGGTTGAAAAAAGTCGAAAAGTCATTCTTATAGTATAACATAAGAAAATTTATGTATTAAAGAGAAAATTTATACTACATAAATCTAAATATACCTCTATGACCAGTTTATTTTTATCTACATTCTGATATATAAAAAAGTTGATTTCGAGACTAAAAAATGCTTTCGTTAAATACATAACATATGGCGATAAAATTTATGTCGAAATGTAGATAAAATTACACTGATCATGAATATATATTCGGAATTATTTTATACATTGTATATAAAAAGTTATCAAAGAAAAACGAAACAATGCGTTAATTAAATACTAAACATAAAATATATTAAAATTATACTACGTAACAATGTTTCACGATCTCGGACGGCATTCACAGGTCGCAGGCTGCGACTTGCGACCGAACAGCTTCGACATGTTCTGCTTGTCTTTTACTAGTTCATCGTGTTGGTCGTCGGTCGCAAGACACGGGTCGCAGGTCGCATGATGCGACCTGCGACCGGATAGGGCAAATCGGCAATTTTTTTTTTTAAAGGGCAAAACGAAAAATACGGATAGAAAAAAGGGCAAATCGATTAATTTCCCTATAATATAAACTGTTGGATATTTCATTATCACTCTACATCCTAGATTCTTACTCTTTATTACACACTTTAATTAAACCTTGAACATTATTAATATTTATTTATATTTCAAAAAATTAAGCTTCTTACAAAGCCTGTGTTATCACGGGTTTATAACCTAGTTAACTAATATACAAATTAAGAATTTAGCTTTCTAGAAGTATTTGTTGGATTTTGTTAATTCACGATTGTATTTATAAGGGATAAGTGTTTGAGAATGCATCTAACTCGTCTTTAATGTCTACTGTATGTACCCTACTTACGTTTGCTATTTTTAATGCATTCAACTTTCAAAAATCAATGTATAATGCACTTTGCTGATGTATCGTCCATTTAAGGTACCATGTGGCATCCCTAGAATTCGACACATCATCAAAAGTACCATGAAGTACATTAAAAATTGATTTTTGAAAGTTGAATGTGTTAAAAACAGCAAATGTAAGTAAGGTACACATAATATACATTAAATACGAGTTTGATGCATTTTCAAAAACTTATCCCTATTTATAAATAGTAAAAAAGCATTCACTTCTTTTATCATATTTTAATAAATTAATGAGTGTAAAGCATCTATCTGTAAAATATATTTCTAATTACGAGTAGTTGTTTGCAAAAGTTTACCAGAGTGAGCTCGGTTTACTCTAGTCTTCAATCGAATGGGCCTTCACATCAACACCAATAATTTCACTTCAAATATTAGTCAAATTATACACTTGAATTAATTAACGGTTAAAAGTGAGTTCTAAACGATCAAATCTATCAATTCGCAAAGTTTGACTAACAATTTAAATCCAGTAATTTCAAAATAGACGTGTAAAACGAATGGTTACTGCTATGCTTCGCTACGGATGAGTAGGACTAGGTAAGGTACGTTATCATGCACGATCGAGATGCTATTTAGCATCGTTTTCAGCTTCTCAACATCAAAATCTTAAGATAGAATCGAAATCAGAAAATTCAACTTAAGTATCCTAAATACCACCACTAATAATTAGTTAATTAGATAATCATGAAATATTTATATTTAGTTATTATCTTGATTGTGCAGTACCATAGATTGAATAATAAACAAGCGTACATACATGGAATACGACTTGAATGCGAACTTTGAAATTAAATCATCTCTTCATATTATATTACAATATTTCGAGTACGTGCATCATAGTATACAGCTTTAGTAACTTTTGCCTCTGTAAAGTAGATTACTTTAGGGACTAGCTTTGCTTAACCATTTAGACCATGGTCATAATTTTGCTGTCCGGAGACATTATGTATACCGTAAAGGTGGTGTGTACCATAAGGTATTGTATGTATGTAGAAACAAATTAAACAACCAACAACTATTAGTTAATCATTTTAATACATATTGTTGATAATTAACCAACCCAAATATCGCAACCTGCATGTAATCGTATTACATCCACAAAAAATAAATGGTTATAAACTAGGGTTTAATGTTTCGTTATGTCTTAAACTTTACGCTTTTTACTATTGTATGCGACATATTTTCATTTGTTCTATTGTATGTAGTGAACTTGTAAATATGGTCTATTGTATGCATTATTTCCTTTTAGGGTAAGGCCAAAAAAGGAAACTTTCCTATCTGAGTCTTACCCAAAAAGGAAATTTTACATACAATACATCATATTTACAAGTTCAATACATACAATAGAAGTTTTCAAAGTTCGACTCATACAATAGTAAAAAGTGTAAAGTTTAATGTATAACGAAATAATAAACCCTGTAAACTAACAAGCAAACAAGATAAACGAACAATACGAACACAATAAGGATTTAGCATGGTTACGTTCAATCTCCAACTTGGAGATCGATTTATACTACAAGGCCAAACCAGAGAGTTTTTACTATTACTTTTGTAGTCCAAGTTAAGGGTTAACAAAACGTAGGGTATGCTTATATACTAAGTACATAACTTTGTGAACAAGAAAACATCTTTTCTGGACGACCTAATTTTCGCTAGGTGATCAAAGATTTCGCCAAGCGAAACATGCTCTTATCCGATTTTCGCCAAGTGATCCAGGATTTCACCAGGCGAAATTCTCTTGCTCAGCTTTTCTCATTTTCTTCACGTGAAGCTTCACAAAATGTAACATCGTAAACTTCGACAATTTATTTAAATACAAGGTGTCATTGTATAAAGAAATTAGAATGATAACAGAGTATAATTTATAATATGAATATCCGATGAACCGGTAAGTATTAAGATGACTAGCTTTGTACAATCAAACTATTCGTAAAATTTGTGTAGCAAACTACAAACCATAACAATAATAAAAGTAGCATTGTTTGAAACATTTATAAGATCAAATAACCATATCGTACGTATAACAAATCTCGATAACAAAATAATATCATGTAATTAAACGCCCAATATTCTTTATTGTTTTTGTATCAAATATTCGTTTTGTATCATTATAGTTCTAGTACTCTCAAAGTTAATAAACAAGTAAATCAATCCACAAAACTTGACTTATAACCTTAATACTATTTCAAACTAATTGATTGAATTATAAAACTCTCTACAAAAACGACACCTACAAACGAAGTTGAAAGCTGTTATAACCTACTAATTTTGTACCATAAATAAACTCTTTAGTTCCCAATCTTAACTCACACCATCATTCAATTCTTTCTAAAATCTCATGTGCACTTACGTACACCTATCACGCTAGCATTATCAAGAGGTATATTTCACATGCTCTAGTTTTCATATTATTAGTTGGTTTAAAGGTTTATCGTTGTTAAATTAATGTAAACATATATTTATATTAGTTAGAAACGTTGAACTCTTAATTATTGAATGAAATAATTAAACTTATGGCACGTATGATATAACTTTATGATATTCGACATCAATTGTAACAAGCATATACACCTGTGATCTATAGGTTGAAATGACGTGCCAAAAACATTATAGCCTAAACTATCGAGGTGAGTTTTGTGTTATTTTAAAAACTGAGATATATGCGATATACCACGTGATTACTTGTTTACTTGATTACCAGATTGGTTATTTGTTTAAATTGCATATAATAGCACGTTGATTTCTAGATATATATTATGTCATGTCGTCGTTGGTTAAATCAAAGGCTAAAACGTAATGGTCGTTGGCTTATATATAAAGTACGATTAGTACAGATGAAGCATCTTGTTGTACTAAGTCGATACTAGCAGATACTTGTCTATAATATTTAGACTTGTATAGATAGTCGTGACATAGATAGCCCACATACTTATCAATGTCAGATAACAACTTGGATTACCTGATTTACCACGACACGGAGATCTCAACATATTTTATATATTTTACATTTCATATTTTACACGTCATCATTGCATATTGTGTGTGATATTTTGTACACATACACACGAATTCACTAAGCCTTTAGGCTTATGCATGTACGTGTATATCTCAGGTTAAGAGACTCATTAGAAGAAGGATGCTATATGGGACCATATGACGACTTAGCTGACGTACTCAATGAGCTTGAATTTAATTTAGACATGTATATTTAGTTTTAAATAATCACGCTTCCATTGTACTTAGACTAAAAGAAAAATAATAAAAAGGTGATTAAAATTCACGGGTGTTATAAGTTGGTATCAGAGCCTTAGTTTAAGATAACTAGGCGTTAATTTAAGATACCTAAACTTAATTCGCTAATTAAGTGACCTTAGAGTTTCAAAATATACCAAGTATCCTTAGGATAAGATTCTTATTTGATAGCATCAAAACGTATAATGGGGTTACAAGGTCACTCATGTATGCTACGTTTATAATTACATCTGGCCAATGTCATTATAAATTTAGCATTATATGTTTGTACTTGTCAAACCTTATTGTATCTATGATATATGCAAATATCTACGTGTAAACTAAGATAAATATTAGACGTCGTATTTGTCAATATTACTCTAAATTGTTTACAATAGTTATGCCTAGATAATATTCTAAAGAATATCTATAACTCAATAAAAATGTTAAAATTTCTCCTCTAGTACGTAGATAATTACATTTTTTAAAAGTTAGGCAAATAAACAATAAACTGAATGTTAAATGATACTATGTGTAGTCCACTAATGCTAGAAAGATGATTAACATTTCACAAAAGTACAAAATCATAAATAAATAAAATTGAGCATTACTATTAATACATGATAGACCATACATATGTGACATAGCAATAAGTTGTGACATCACGTTCTAGTCTTAAATGAGTAGTTGATGATCCATAATTTGCATGCTATTGTAAGGAAATCATGCTAGTTTAAGATATTAATTTAAAGTGATACAATTTAATTCAGCAATATATGATATGCATGCGTGTTTACGTGTTAAGTTATTTAATTACATGGAGCTATACATCATACTTGATTGCTTCAAACTCACGTGTTCATGATTTTAAAGCATAACTTGTAATATTATAGATACCATATATGGTCATATATACGAGTCAAGTACGAGCATAAATTATAATACATCCAAAAGGGGATGATTATTTAAATATGTATAGATATCTGAAAGGAGATATCAATATTACAAGAATACATCCGACAGGGGATGAATATTATCTAAATATGACTACATATCTGAAAGGAGATATCATATTATAGAATCAAGTCCGAAAGGGGATGATTATTTAAATATGTATAGATATCTGAAAGGAATATCAATATTACAAGAATACATCTGAAATGGGATGAATATTATCTAAATATGAATACATATCTGAAAGGAGATATCATATTATAGAATGACGTCCGAAAGGGGATGATTATTTAAATATGTATAGATATCTGAAAGGAGATATTAATATTACAAGAATACATCTGAAACGGAATGAATATTATCTAAATATGAATACATATCTGAAAGGAGATACCATATTATAGAATAACATCCGAAAGAGGATGATTATATGAAAGGAGTTATCATATTATAAGAACAACATCCGATAGAGAAAGATTATTAAAAGTAGAAAGATATATGAATAGTAATATCAGGTTACAAGAATAATAATCGAAAGGGAATGTGTTCTAACAATATCAAGAACAATATTTGAATGGGGATATATTTTCTAAAGGTATCCATATTGAAAATTTGATTATAAATAAGACTTGTCTGAAAGAAAAAAAATAAAAGTAAATAAATACTTGTCCAAAAGGAGATTGGAGATCGTAAATATACCGTTCAAAACAATATGAACAAATAACTTTATTTTGTATTTGAGTATGACTTGAGGTCCGCTAAAACATTATATATGTTTCACAATGAAGACATGCAAGTATAGCATTTAATTACTAAACAAAAAAAAATAAAAAATACATATTATAGTCAAGATGAAATATTGTATAAAAGTGTAGAGATCCTTGAACACTATATACATGTCCGATATCTATGTATTGCCAAATAGTAAGAACGAAATCCTATGTATAAAAACGTCCATGTATATTAGGTCGTATCGCTACGAAACACATCTCAATGTGAGATCATTTACAAATTACTGTCCAGAATAAAATGTCATAACTTTCTTGGAGCTACCGGCCTCTCGTAGCCGATTTGAAAAGATATATAGGGTGGATTACATTTCTAATTTCTAATATCAAAATAAGAATAAAAATAATGGGTGTGGTTCAAATGAGAATAGGAATTTGTATGAGAATGAGGGAACCAATGATATTGTGTCATGTGTACAAAGAGAATGTTTCAAATGTACAAAACTCATTTACCCCCAACATCAATTATCTCACAAAAGACAAATCAAAAAATTATGAAAATTGCACCATTAAATTCAACATTTTCTCCTCTTCGATTTGCCGTCCCTCAAGGCATACTTTCGACGAGTTTTTTTGTCCATCTTTTTTGGTGGGTTTCACATTTACTAACACATGTGTTAAAGTGTTGCGTTTAGGGTTTGGGGTTTAGGGGTTAGGGTTTAGGGTTAGGGGTGCGATGTTCTCGCCCTTGAACGGCGATGCCAGCTAGATGCATACCGTATGCTCTAACTAACTTAAGTATTCATGTCAAGTAAAATCAATTAATAATATATGCTGTTTAATAATGATTGTAATTACTTAAATATACTTAAACCGACATGTGTTAGATATATTTTTATTATCATATACTCCGTATGTCACATTTAGCAACATAATTTTCAATTATAAAAACTGATAAAATGAAAATGACAGTTACTATTAAATAATCCTATCATAATCCAATTATATATTATCATTATCATTTCCCCTTATTATCAATTGAATCCTTTTATGAATAGTAACTAAAAATTTTACATTTTTTCCCCTTAAAGTTTTATTTCTTTTCAATTTTATACCCTTTATGTTTTAATGACTTTTTTTTCACCCTTTAACTTTTATAACTTTTTCATTTTTTACCCTACAATTTTTCAATCTACACCCTTTACGTTTTAGCATTTTTTCATCTTTTACCCTTTAACTTTTACCTATTTTCTAATTTCTTCGTCTGAACTTTTAGCAGCTTTCCATTTTCTACCCTTTACATTTTAACATTTCTTATTTTCCCCCTTTACATTTTAGAATTAACTTTTTTCCCCTTTTTTTTTTACTAATATCTTATACAATTTTTTCCCCTTTACTTACAACAAAGTTTTATACTAATTTTATTGCGACAAAATTATATAAATTATTATTGCAAACGATAATTTAACTTAAAATTTTTATGTACTATTCTATAAAATTTGTATTAATTTACATTGTATGTTATTACTTTATTTTCTTTCAAATATACACATACATATTTGTTAATATTAATTAACAAAATATTATTAATATTAACTCTTTACTAACTTTAAACCCTACTTAGGAATAGAAGAAGGAAAAGCATAAAGAAAACCAATCGTTGGACTCGAACCATGGTTGCTTCTATAAAAATTGGACATCAACCACCAATCTAAAGCACAACTCGATGTCAATTATGTTAAACATATTATATATATATATATATATATATATATATATATATTGTTACATAAGCTGCCTAATACGACAAAAATACTATTCATAGTAGGTACTTAATAAGGTAAAAACTATTCAGTAAGTATGTTGTACAACCACTTTATGTTACATTTTGTGTTTTCATTTCTATATTTAAGAAAATTTCAATTAACCTTCCATAGTACTCCCTCCGTCCCATTTCTATTGTCCATTATTTCCATTTTGGAGTGTACCAAATTAATTGTCCACTTCCATAAATAGAAAGTTTAAGGAAATAAAGTTCTTTTTTACCCCTAGTGTATATATATAAGACAAAAAAATAGGTAAAAAGTATAGGGTAAAACTGTCATTTTATCAAAAAGTAAGAGAGAGATAGTTATATTTTCTTAAACTGCGTGTCTTTTTGTCTGGTGACAATAAAATTGGGACGGAGGGAGTAATATGTATAAGTTAGAAAAAAAGACACCGATAGTAAAAAGGTACAAAATTTTAAATTTATAATTATTACTCTTGCTACGAAAAATTTAACTTGGGCAACTACAATTAGTGTTTCATTGTTATTATTATTATTATCTAGATCTAGATTATTATATATTTACAATTAAAAAAAGATCATCAGCTCATAACTTTTCTATTAAAATTAAAAGAAACGAACCGAAATTTGAGGTTTAAGATATTTATGTAAAAAATATCAAATTTTTAAAACCCGTCGCATCGCGAGGGCAATAAAAAACTTGTATAATATCAATTTTAGACTAGTTATGAATAGTAATTTTTTTGTCTTTTTGTGACATATTAATTTTTATATATTTTGATCCTTACCCCTTAATATCAATTAACAAACTATTTTGAATATTGACTATTTTGTCTTTTGTGACATATTTAATTTGTATATGTATTTTGATCCTAAATATTTAAGCTTTTATGTTATACTTTGTGTTTTCATGTTTATATATAAGAAACTTTCGATTAACTCCAATAATATATATATATATATATATATATATATATATATATATATATATATATATATATATATATATATATATATAAGTTAGAAACAAAGACACCGAGAGTGTAAATAAAGTTACCAAATATTAAATTCATAGTTATTACTTTTGTTATGATAAATTTAACTTGGGTAACTACTATCAATATTTCGTTATTTTTATTATTATTTAGTTTATTATATCATTGGCCTTCTAAACCTTTTTAGTAATTTACAACAAAAAAAGAGTATGATATAACACCCATCATTCCATAGTAATAATATTATAGATAATACGGAAGCGAAGATAAATAAAATGCCATAATTTGTTACATATTCTCCGAAAATACCAAAAACAGTTTAGATGTTTAAGTCACATCAAATTAACACTTGATCAAAAGATTAGCATGACGGGGTATTATATAAACTAAACTGAACTGTTACAAAATAATCAGAGTAGCTTGAATATCAAACATTCCATGCTTCCAAGGTTTGACCTTCCTGCTACCCACCCGCATGCATATACAAAAGTCTGCAGGAAGTAACAACGAGGGATTAGCACATAGCTAAGTGAGTAAATCCAACACTCAACATTTAACTTAGCTAAACCAATTAACTACAACCAATATTCGTAAACACAACAGTCAACAACAACTTAATGAGGATCGGCGGATCCGGGGATAACCTTAGTACCCGGGCGGCTCCCCAAGATCACTTATCCAAACATATCCGTATGGCCATAACGGACGAGACCGATAGCTAGTGTTTATTATACTTAGGTACAGTTCAGCACACACAACAAATGAAGTACATCCCTGTACCATTCACACAACAACACACTAGCCCAACCAACAGTTCATCAACTCGTTGACCTCATTAACAACAATGCACGAATGCCACACAAAGCACATATAGGCATATGATCAACAATAACAACTAATCAACTCAATAATCAAGTCTACTTTTACCCGTCGTAATCAAATGATTACAACTAAGCCAAACGGTGAGTTTTGAGTCCACTCACCAATACCTTCGTCCTCAACTACTCAGATTCTCGGGGCAACTTTGTCTTTCAAAGGATCTGAGATTCATCACCAATAAAAAGTTAGTAATCGAAATCGCCCAAATATAACTTATAAAAGTTCAACACATTTGGAACTCATTAATATAAACATCGAGATTACTAGCTACTAACCATGCATATTCAATCATAATGCATCATTTAATTATCATATAATAACGATTGGAAGGTGTTTTAACAACTAACATAAAATGCCCTGGAACAGCCAGAAGCCGCCTGCTGGGCTCACTTAGCCGCCGGCTAAACCCACCAAGCCGCCGGCTTCCGCGTCCAGCCGCCGGTTCCCAACCCTGGGACGCCGGCTCTAAGGCATTTTGAGCAACCAGAAATAAAATGAGTTTTAAAGCTATTTTTACCCGCCGGCTAGGGTCCTTGACCCGCCGGCCAAATGCATTTAGCCGCCGGCTAGGATTCTCAGCCGTCGGCTTCCCTACCTTTAAACAGAACCCGCCGGCTTGCCTCATCAAGCCGCCGGCTTCTCATGCAGATCAAGAACAGCAGCAGCAGTTTTGAAGTATACACGAACCAAAACTAACAAAATCTCAATTTCGAACCAATTATGCAACAAACTAAATTTCCAAGCTTGTAACAACTTCATACAATACTTATCTAACATATACCAACTTCCATAACATCTAAAGATTCAAGATTACACCAAAATTATGAAATCAATTAGGTTTTCACCCATTTCCAAATCAAAGCTCATAATCATGGATTTGATGCATAGAACTAGTTAAGAATCACCCATATGATTACATGTCACAAATATTTACCATCTAAAACTCAAGAATCATCTCAAATCATCAATTTCATCACTTATTCTAAAATTGAGTTCATAAACTAAAATCACTTACAAAGAAAGGAAGAACAATATGATGGCCACTAGAGGATGATGAGGATGATACAAGCCAAAGATCACACTTCAATTCTACTTCCAATTGATGATTTAATCTAAAGTTTTCAAGTTAGGGTTTATGGTTTTTGTTTGAAAAGGAAGAGATGGAATGAAATGGAAATTGGTAAAGTAAACCACAAAAAGGGTCGGTCCCTTTTTAAGCCGATCACACTAAATAGGTATTTTATACCCGCTCTAAATCTATTGTCTGGCACTTAATTACTAAATGCGAGAAATTCATTTTATTGTACCGTCAACTTTAATATATTAAAACAAGCAACATTTCATTATCCACAATAAAACCTGAGACCTAATTTACCAAGTTTCACAATTAAACAATTATATCGCCCAATTATTTAAAACTATTAAATACGAAATTATAAATAGAAAATACCAGGCTATTGGAGAGGATGTTACAAATCTCCCCTCCTTAAGGAGATTTCGTCCTCGAAATCTCAGCCCTATCCAACAATCCAGGATATCTGGATTTCATCGACTCCTCAGTTTCCCAAGTTAGGTTGGAACCTAAACTATGTCTCCATTTTACTAACACCATAGGAATTTGTTTCTTCCTAAGTTTAGTCACCTTTCTATCAAGGATCTCAACCGGTTCTTCAACCAATTTCCGAGTTGATCAACTTTTAAATCTTTCAACGGAAGAATTTGTGACTGATCCTCTATATTACACTTTCTCAAGTAACATACGTTAAACGTATCATGAATACCAGAGAGCTCTGGAGGAAGATCCAATGCCATTGACTGATCGTTTACAACTTGTCGAATCTTAAATGGACCAATGTACCGAGGCGCTAACTTTCCACGTTTTCCGAATCTAATCACACCTTTCCATGGAGAAACTTTAAGATATACTAGTTCACCTTCGGTAAACACAACCGGTCGTCTTTTAGGATCAGCATACTGTTTCTGTCTATCTCTTGCGGCTTTCAACTTCTCACGTGCAATAGCTACTTTATCAGCGGTTATTTGTACAATATCGGGCCCAGTAAACTGTTTCTCACCTGCCTCTAACCAACATGTAGGTGTTCGACAACGACGACCATACAACATTTCATACGGAGGCATCCCAATACTTGAATGATATGAATTGTTGTAAGTAAATTCAACCAATGGAAGATGTGAATCCCATGAACCTCCATATTCCAGAATGCAAGCACGAAGCATATCCTCTAAAGTTTGAATCGTACGTTCTGACTGACCATCGGTCTGAGGATGATAAGCTGTGCTAAGATTTACACGTGTACCCAACTCTTGTTGTAGACTTTGCCAAAAACGAGAAGCAAAACGAGTATCTCTATCCGACACAATCGATAAGGGAATACCATGTCTGGAAACGATTTCGTTAACATACAATTGAGCAAGTTTAGTCAATGAAGTGGTCTCACTCGTAGCAAGAAAATGCGCGCTCTTTGTCAATCGATCCACTATAACCCAAATCATATCATTGCCTCGAACGGTACGCGGTAGCTTAGTCACAAAATCTATAGTTATATGATCCCACTTCCACTCGGGTATCTCCAACTGTTTTAACGACCCATACGGCTTTTGATGTTCAGCTTTGACCTGAGCACAAATATGACAAGATCCCACAAACTTTGCAATGTCGGTTTTCATCGTTGGCCACCAATACAACGGTTTTAAATCATTATACATTCGAGTACTACCCGGATGAATAGACATTCATGACTTATGAGCTTCATTCAGAATCAAATCCCGAATACCACCAATGGAAGGAATCCAAACACGAGATTGATACGTCTTTAATTTCCTTGAATCATCAACTAACTCATCCTTACGTTTTATCATGATTTCGGATTTCAGATTCTGGTCTTTCAATGCCTCAAGTTGTACAGCTTTAATTTGATCAATCAAATCCGAGGAAACATTCACTTTTAAATAGAAAGCTCGATCAGGAGTATTCTTTCGACTTAGAGCATCGGCAACCACATTAGCTTTTCCCGGATGATATCTAATTTCGCAGTCATAATCTTTTATCAATTCCAACCATCGTCTCTGACGCATATTCAATTCTTTCTGAGAGAACACATACTATAAACTCTTGTGATCGGTACAAACAACACATCGAGTCCCATATAAGTAATGTCTCCAAAGTTTTAAGGCAAATACAACTGCTGCGAGTTCTAAATCATGCGTAGGATAATTCTTCTCATGTGGTTTCAACTGTCGAGAAGCATAAGCGATAACTCTATCCCTTTGCATTAAGACACAACCCAAACCCGAATATGAAGCGTCGCAATAAACCACAAAATCATTAGTACCCTCTGGTAATGCTAATATCGGTGTCTGACACAACAATTGTTTCAATGTCTGAAAAGCTTGCTCCTGTTGATCAGTCCACACATACTTCTCATCTTTACGTGTTAGTTTGGTTAACGGACCGGCTATCTTAGAAAAATCTTTGATAAATTTCCGATAATATCCCGCTAACCCAAGGAAACTCCTTATCTCAGAAACAGATTTCGGCGCATTCCAATTCATCACAGCTGCAACTTTTGATGGATCCACTTTCACACCATCTCGACAAATTATATGACCCAAAAACTGAACTTCTCGAATCCAGAATTCACATTTGGAAAACTTTGCATACAACTGTTCTTGTCTCAATGTTTCAAGAACCAATCTCAAATGCGTGGCATGCTCAGTTCAGATTTCGAATAAATAAGTATATCATCAATGAAAACAATCACAAATTTATCCAAGTATGGTCGACACACACGGTTCATCAAATCCATAAATACCGCTGGAGCATTCGTCAAACCAAAAGGCATAACCAAAAATTCATAATGACCGTACCTAGTAAGAAAAGCAGTTTTAGGTATATCTTGTTCACAAACCCGGACTTGATGATAACCCGACCTCAAATCAATCTTAGAATATACCGAAGAACCTTGTAACTGATCAAATAAGTCATCTATTCTCGGAAGAGGGTACTTATTCTTTACCGTTCTCTTGTTCAACTCTCTATAATCAATACACATCCGCAATGACCCATCTTTCTTTTTCACAAATAACACTGGTGCACCCCACGGCGAGGAACTAGGTCTTATAAAACCTTTATCCAACAATTCCTGAATCTGATTCATCATTTCACAGATCTCCGAAGGAGCTAACCTATAGGGAGCTTTAGCAATCGGCGACGAGCCCGGAACAAGGTCAATTATGTATTCTACTTCCCTAACTGGTGGTAACCCAGGCAACTCATCGGGAAACACTTCAGGGTACTCACAAACAACAGGAACATCCGAAACAGTTTTCCTTTCTAATTTGGCATCGACTACATAGGCTAGGTATGACTCGCAACCTTTTGACAATGACTTCCTAGCTTTCATCAGCGAAATCAAAGGAATATCTACACCATCCCGTTCTCTTCGAGCCACAACATATGACCCTTCGGATATTGGGATCCTAACCAACTTCTGGTGACAATCAATACTAGCCTTATTCTGACTCAACCAATCCATACCAATTATTACATCGAAACTAGGGATTGGCATCAACAAGAAGGAAATAGGAAAAACATGATCATCAATAGTAATATTAACTCCAGTCACCGAGGTGGTAACAGGAACTAACTTACCACTAACTATTTCTACTTCTATAGGCTTTGTTATCACAGTAGGGGCTAATTTCAACTTATCACAAAATTGCGCAGAAATGAAAGTACAATTAGCACCCGAATCAAACAATACACGTGCAGGTACAGAGTTTATAAGAAATGTACCCGTGATAACATCTTCAGTACGCACGGCCTCATCAACCGTCATCTGAAAAGCCCTACTAGTTGCTGGAGGAGGGTTCTTTCTTTTCTGACCGGAAGATCCCGAACTCCCGACCGAACCCGACCCCGTCGACCTTGCCTCCGGACATTGACCAACCCTATGTCCTTCCTTCTTACAAGTCCAACAAACAAAATTTGGATACCGACAACTTTTTATCTCATGACCCAATTCACCACACTTCATACATTTGTTTGTCTTAGCCGTACACGGACCATCATGCCGAGATCTACACGAACTACACCAGTTGGAACTATTATAACTTCCCGAAGAACTACTTCTTCCAACAAATTTCTTACTCCCTTGCCGATTCCCTTGCCACTTAGATTTATTCCTACCCGACGATTCAGTTCTTGCCTTATAGAAACTTGTATCCTTTCCTTGCCATAATCTCAAACCTCTCAAATCACTATCGGCAGACAGCGCGAGGTTAAAAGCATGCGATAAATCTTTAGCCAATCTCACAACCGTACGATAGTTATCCGGTAAAGCATCCACAAATTGTTCAATTTGAGTTTTCTCATCCGGAACCCATTGTTGCACGAACCTAAGCTTATCAGTAAACTGCGTAATCAATTCATCAATAGTCATGTCATCCTTTAATCGAAGATTCACAAACTCTCTTCGAATCCTAGCAATATCAAAATCCGAACAGTATTGGTTACGAACCGCCTGATGAAATTGAGTCCAATTAATAGATTCCTTTTGTTGTTGCGGCAAGTGTCCGGTAACAGAATCTCACCAAACCATCGCATCATCCTTCATGCATTGAACCGCATATTTGACTTTAAGTTCCTCATCACAGCAAGTCACATCAAATTTGCGTTCCATATCCCTAAGCCAATTCAAAGTTACCGTAGGATTTTTACTTCCCTGAAATTCCGGTGGTCGACTAGCCATAAAAGTCTTGTATGAACACTTCTTTTCTGATTGAGAGGATGAACCAGAACCAAAGACTGGAGCTTGCTGAAATAACTGTCTAGTCGCAGCTTCCTCAGCTTTCCTCTTGAATTCCCTAAGGAATACCAACTCGTCTTCCATCTCATGAATATATTCATCTCGGTTAGATTGTTGTCCGGTTGGTTGAGAAGTACCATTATGATCATGTTGCTCGGTATGAGTCCCGAATTGAGGAGCGACGATCCGGGAGGCATTGTTGGGGTTGGTGGTTCGTTATCTGCCATTTCTAAAATTCAACACAACACTTGAACTTTTGTTAATCGTTAGCATCTAAATACTAACTACCATCAACCAATACTAATCCCATTCCCAAGAATGTTTGATATATCACGCTCGAGTTTTGGGATTCATCATTCAACAATGAACAATTATCCCAAAACTATGCTCTGATACCAACTTATAACACCCCTCATTCCATAGTAATAATATTATAGATAATACGGAAGCGAAGATAAATAAAATGCCATAATTTGTTACATATTCTCCGAAAATACCAAAAACAGTTTAGATGTTTAAGTCACATCAAATTAACACTTGATCAAAAGATTAGCATGACGGGGTATTATATAAACTAAACTGAACTGTTACAAAATAATCAGAGTAGCTTGAATATCAAACATTCCATGCTTCCAAGGTTTGACCTTCCTGCTACCCACCCGCATGCATATACAAAAGTCTGCAGGAAGTAACAACGAGGGATTAGCACATAGCTAAGTGAGTAAATCCAACACTCAACATTTAACTTAGCTAAACCAATTAACTACAACCAATATTCGTAAACACAACAGTCAACAACAACTTAATGAGGATCGGCGGATCCGGGGATAACCTTAGTACCCGGGCGGCTCCCCAAGATCACTTATCCAAACATATCCGTATGGCCATAACGGACGAGACCGATAGCTAGTGTTTATTATACTTAGGTACAGTTCAGCACACACAACAAATGAAGTACATCCCTGTACCATTCACACAACAACACACTAGCCCAACCAACAGTTCATCAACTCGTTGACCTCATTAACAACAATGCACGAATGCCACACAAAGCACATATAGGCATATGATCAACAATAACAACTAATCAACTCAATAATCAAGTCTACGTTTACCCGTCGTAATCAAATGATTACAACTAAGCCAAACGGTGAGTTTTGAGTCCACTCACCAATACCTTCGTCCTCAACTACTCAGATTCTCGGGGCAACTTTGTCTTTCAAAGGATCTGAGATTCATCACCAATAAAAAGTTAGTAATCGAAATCGCCCAAATATAACTTATAAAAGTTCAACACATTTGGAACTCATTAATATAAACATCGAGATTACTAGCTACTAACCATGCATATTCAATCATAATGCATCATTTAATTATCATATAATAACGATTGGAAGGTGTTTTAACAACTAACTTAAAATGCCCTGGAACAGCCAGAAGCCGCCGGCTGGGCTCACTTAGCCGCCGGCTAAATCCACCAAGCCGCCGGCTTCCGCGTCCAGCCGCCGGTTCCCAACCCTGGGACGCCGGCTCTAAGGCATTTTGAGCAACCAGAAATAAAATGAGTTTTAAAGCTATTTTTACCCGCCGGCTAGGGTCCTTGACCCGCCGGCCAAATGCATTTAGCCGCCGGCTAGGATTCTCAGCCGCCGGCTTCCCTACCTTTAAACAGAACCCGCCGGCTTGCCTCATCAAGCCGCCGGCTTCTCATGCAGATCAAGAACAGCAGCAGCAGTTTTGAAGTATACACGAACCAAAACTAACAAAATCTCAATTTCGAACCAATTATGCAACAAACTAAATTTCCAAGCTTGTAACAACTTCATACAATACTTATCTAACATATACCAACTTCCATAACATCTAAAGATTCAAGATTACACCAAAATTATGAAATCAATTAGGTTTTCACCCATTTCCAAATCAAAGCTCATAATCATGGATTTGATGCATAGAACTAGTTAAGAATCACCCATATGATTACATGTCACAAATATTTACCATCTAAAACTCAAGAATCATCTCAAATCATCAATTTCATCACTTATTCTAAAATTGAGTTCATAAACTAAAATCACTTACAAAGAAAGGAAGAACAATATGATGGCCACTAGAGGATGATGAGGATGATACAAGCCAAAGATCACACTTCAATTCTACTTCCAATTGATGATTTAATCTAAAGTTTTCAAGTTAGGGTTTATGGTTTTTGTTTGAAAAGGAAGAGATGGAATGAAATGGAAATTGGTAAAGTAAACCACAAAAAGGGTCGGCCCCTTTTTAAGCCGATCACACTAAATGGGTATTTTATACCCGCTCTAAATCTATTGTCTGGCACTTAATTACTAAATGCGATAAATTCATTTTATTGTACCGTCAACTTTAATATATTAAAACAAGCAACATTTCATTATCCACAATAAAACCTGAGACCTAATTTACCAAGTTTCACAATTAAACAATTATATCGCCCAATTATTTAAAACTATTAAATACGAAATTATAAATAGAAAATACCAGGCTATTGGAGAGGATGTTACATATGATTTCATAACTTTTATATTAGAAGTTAAAACAAAAGAATCGATCCCAAAATTAAAGTTTAATATTTATGAATAGTAACTCTTTTTTCTTTTTGTGACATATTAATTTATATATATTTTGATCTTTACCCCTTAATATCAATTAAAAAACTATTTTGAATATTGATTATTTTGTCTTTTGTGACATATTTAATTTGTATATATATTTTGATCCTAAATATTTAAGCTTTTATGTTATACTTTGTGTTTTCATGTTTATATTTAAGAAACTTTCGATTAACTCCGATAATATATATATATATATATATATATATATAACTATATAAGTTATAAACAAAGACACCGAGTGTAAATAAAGTTACCAAATTTTAAATTCATTGTTATTACTTTTGTTATGATAAATTTAACTTGGGTAACTACTATCAATATTTCGTTGTTGTTGTTATTATTATTATTATTATTATTATTATTATTATTATTATTATTATTATTATTATTATTCTTATTTAGATTATTATATCATTAGCCTTCTAAACCTTTTTAGTAATTTACAACAACAAAAGAATATGATTTCATAACTTTTGTATTAAAGTTAAAACAAAAGAATCGATCCCAAAATTAAAGTTTAATATTTATGTGAAAAATATCAATTTTTTAAAACCCGTCGCATCGCGAGGGCAATAAAAATCTTGTATAATATCAATTCTTGACCACTTATGAATAGTAATGTTTTTGTCACTTTGTCGAATTAAGTTTTATCTAAATACTTAAGTAGTATTAATGAATATCTTAACTTAAAAAGCAACGTGGATGAAGTGGTATGTAGCTTCCTACTTTAGTAGTACTACACCTAAGTTCATATCCCACTCTTGCTCTTTTTTATTTTACTTGACTTTTTTAATTTTATCATTTGGTCCCTTAACTTTAATAATTTGATGGATCATATTTAACTTATATAAACAAATCTTATGAGATTCAATTCTTTGAATGAATAAAATATGTTCAACTCCTTTTAATTAACTTTTTAGTCCTTTAATTTTAATAACTTGATGGATCCTATTTAACTTTTATAAACAAATATTGTCAGTTTTAATAGTTTATTGGTGAAATAAAAATTATTATTCTAGAGCTTCCTTAAACACTCAATAGATTTTAATTCTTTCATCACTCTTAAATATTACCATCATAAGTTTAACTTTTTAAAATATAACGAAAGTGATCCAAAACATATATAAGCTCTTTAAAAATACTCTTAAATTTGATTTATTATAACTTCACTACTCTCTACCATCATCATATAGCTATTATCAAGGGCGGAACATAGTTAGGGCAGGAAGGGGTGTCCGCCCCCCCTAAAATCCGAGCTTTTAGTAGTATTATATATATTGATTATTGAGCAAAAAATACAAGCTTTTGTTGCATTTTAATGAAGCTTTTGAGCTCCGACCGGTTAAGAATGGAGAAGATACACGGATTCCAAAACCTTTAGTGCACTTTTACTTCTAATACCATGTTATTACTTAAAAGTTCATTATAGCCCCTCGTAATTTGTAGTAATATTATATTAGCCCCTGATTTAAGTTCATTCTAACCCCTCAAAATTTGTAGTAATATTATGTGAGTCCCTAATTTAAGTTGATTTTAAACCATTTGTAGTATACTACGTTTACGTTTATTCAAAAACAACATAAATAGTATACAGTAAGTTATACTTATGCTGATATGTATGAAAGTATATTTTCTCTTTATTCAAAATATAAATATAAATGTTTTTGTTAGAACTTATTATTATTATTATGAAACTATATATAACCACTAAATAAATTAATATTAGTATTGTAAGTATAAAATTGTTACATATAAATGTGTTGTATATTTTACAAATAAAAAGTAGCATGTTACTTGTTTACAGAATTTAGTAGGGGCATCTTTCGCTTGTCTAAATCAGGGTAAAAATGTTAGGATTCACCCTATATATATGATAGGCTTAGAATAACTGTTGTTTAGTTTGTTTATGTCAATACTTTAAAGTTATTTAGCTTTTATAGCATAATTGAATGAATATTTTTATATATATATTTATAGAACGTACATTTTACATGTGATTTTAGCCCCCTCAAAAGAAAATTTCAAGTTCCGCCACTGGCTATTATATAATATAGCAATCGCCGTTAACGTTATAGTGTCACTTTAATGCTATTGTTATTTATTATTATGTTAAATTATTAAATAGCTGAAAAAATGTGTTAACACATTTTTTTTATATTTACTTTTAGGTTGATATCTTTTTAATAAGTTTAACCAATATGAGTATAAAGTTTTTTGTCGTTTTATAAATTACTATAAAAGATCCGTACAATACAGCGTAACACTGAAACTATAAATATTAGTGATCCACGGTAATGTTATGTCATTTTTTCGATTGAAAGGCTATGAAATTTGCACGTTTAAAGTGTTGGACTAACTATGTTTAATCTTAAAAGAAGTGAGTTAAATGTTATTTAATTTAAAATTATAATAACACAATTTCTTAAAAATGAAAATTTAAATGTAAAGTTTTACAATTTGATCTTAATAATTGCTAAAATAGAAGGTTATAATGTTTTATATACGTAGCATATAAATAGCAATAATGCTACATGTAAAATATACATCATGACAGATACAATGGTTAACAATTTTTGATATATATATTTTTTTGCGTATTTGAGATGTACGAATGTTAAACTATTTTATCAAGAGTAATTGTGCATTTGAAGCGTTCTTAGCCGTTCATTTTTTAAAGTGTTCTCATTTGATCCAAAATCTATATATGTATATATATATATATATATATATATATATATATATATATATATATATATATATATATATGTGTGTGTGTGTGTGTGTGTGTGTGTTGTTTATTAGTTGCAATTTTTTTCTGATAAAAAAATATTAGTTGCATTTTATTTATAACTTCACATGACGCATTTGTATATTTATCTTAAGAGAAATGTTATGCTCACTAATTATTTTTATGAGTATAGCATATCTCTTATCTTACCATTTAATCTTTAGGGTGGTGTTCAAATAAGAATAGGATTTTGTGTGTGAATGAGGGAACCAATGATATTGTGCCATGTGTATAAAGAGAATGTTCCAAATGTACAAAACCTAATTACCCTCAATATCAATTATCTCACAAACGACAAATTGAAAACATATGAAAATTGCACCATTAAATTCAGCGTTTTCTCTTCTTCGATTTGCCGTCCCACAAGGCATACTTTCGACGAGTTTTTTTTCCATCTTTTTTGGTGGGTTTCACAATTACTAACACATGTGTTAGAGTATTGCGTTTAGGGTTTGGGGTTTAGGGGTTAGGATTGGGGGTTGGGGGTTTGGGGTTTCGGGGCGAAATCCCAAATGCCCAACCCTAAACCCTAAACACTTTATAAAACTCTAAACCCTAAATCATACTAAACCCTAAACCCTGCTAAACCATAACCCTAAACCCTGCTAAACCTTAACCCTAAACCCTGCTAAACCCTAACCCTAAATCCTAAACCCTAAACCCTAGCCCTAAGCCCTAACCTTAACCCCAAATTAAATGTACAACCAATTACTAACACATGTGTTACTACTTTGTAAAACCCACCAAAAAAATGAAAAAAAAAATAGTTGTCAAAAGTATGTCTTGAGGAAATCGAAGAGGAGAAAACGCTGAATTTTATGTTGCAATTTTCATGATTTTTCGACTTACCGTTTATGAGATATTTGAGTTTCAAAAATGTGGGGGAAATGGGTATTTGATGAAAATGAGTGGTTGAGATTGATTCTCATGTTCTCACTCAAAATTGATATACTCATTTGAATTCTCCCCTTAATCTTTATCATTCAAAATTATATATAACAAAAGTTGAATTTAAAATATTGAATGAAAAATGCTATTTTATATACTTTAAATTTATTCTGAAAAGAATTTCTATCTTTGATAGTAAAGCAGTGGTAAATGACTATAATAAAAAGAGATCCGCTTATAGGAAAACGTTTAATATATATATTTAAATAAGTGTGACACGGAAATTGACGGAATAAAAAATATATTCCCGTCTCGAAGCGTGGGCATTATAAACCTTGTTAAGTGTCAATTATAAATGGGTGGTGATAAATCCGCCACCATTTTTGATAGATCCACCGTCAACATGCATTATTTATTTGTACAGTACAACCCTGTAATACATATTTATAGTGGATCTATCAAAATTGGTAGAAGAAATATCATCACCCATTATAAATATAGTAAGATATTACATAAATGACAAAATCATGGTAAGTAAAGTCAAATTAAATCAATATAAAGACACTAGCATCATATCCCCAAAAGTTGTCAAATAAAAAAAAAAATTGCAGCTACTATCATTTAAAATAATTTATAAATCATATCACATCCAGAAAGATACGCACACAAACAAAAAACAATCCTATTATAATCCAATTATATACTAGTATCAATCAAATTATAAATATAGTTAGATTTTACGTAAATGCCAAAATCATGGTCAGTAAAGGCAAATTAAATCAATATAAAAATGATGACATCCCAAAAAGTTGTCCTAGCATGTTGAAAAAAAAAAAAACATTGGCGGCTGCTATTCTTTAATACTACGTATGATTTAAAGTCATACCACACACACAAAAATAGACATACAGAGAGTTGGGTTATCATGAAAACTAGAGTTCAAATAAAACGGTAAAAATACATCTGAGCAATTAGTCTTAGATTGACGGCAAAGGAAAATTGTCCAAAATGGTAATGAGCTATATTGTTTGATTATCGATTTTAGTTTAGGAATCAACAACAAAATTTATGAGTAATAGAAAACAACTCTCAATATCTTCATTATTTAAGTAATATGCTACTTAAAAATTCAAGATGTACTTCAATTTGTATTCACCGGATACCATTAATTGTGTTCATTATATTTTTCACATAAGTTTTTGAAGGGTTTAGGGTTTAGTAAGATTTATGGTTTAGGGTTTAGAAGGATTTAGGGTTTAGTATGGTTTAGGGTTTAGAAGGGTTTAGGGTTAGGGTTTAATAAATTTAGGGTTTAGAGTTTTGCAAAGTGTTTAGAGTTTAGGGTTTGAGGTTTAGGGATTAGGGTTTGGGGTTTTTGCAAAAACCCTAAACCATGGTGAAGGTGTAACATCCTCAAATTGGGCATAGAAGTAATAGGTATTCCCTGTAAATTTAAATGCGATTTAAATTTGTTATATGTGTTTGATTGTAAATTTAATAGGTCAATAAGCCTCAGAAAATATTGTGGTTAGTGAAATATTGTTTATTTAAATTTATTTAGTTGACGGTAAAATAAAATTGTATTTCCCCGCAAATGGTTTTTAAGTTCCAGACAATAATAAATACGGGGAATGAAAATTAACACTTATATGGTATATTATATGAGATGGATCGGGTTTCTCTCCATACACACATACATACATACGTACGTATACACACACACATTTAACCTTAAATCATTATCAAGATCATGAAGAAATCATCAAATTGAAGACCTCAAACTAGAATCCAAGCTTCTAGCATGAAGATTATCATCTTCTAACCCTTCTTTTCAACTTGTAAGTTCTTAATCTTTGAATTATGAACCCTAGAAATTGGGGGTTTTAGTGTTCTTGAATAAAATCCGAAATTAGGGTTTAAAAAGTGTAAATTGATGTTAATTAAGCTTCAATAACATGTAATAATCATTCTAGCATCATCTTAATCATGTTATATGTGTTAAATTCGTGGTTGATATAACCCTAGAAATTGGGGTTTTGAATATTTGATTTAGTTGGCATGATTAATCTTGAATTTAAGCTAGTAATGATCATATTATCATTAGTTGATAAGAAATTCTTGATTGTAAGTGAAACCCTAACTTAGAATTGAATAAAGTGATTTAGTGTTCTTGGGAAATTGATGATTGTGATGAATAGATGAGTTAATTGATGAACTTGGTATTGTTTGTAGTGAAGAACATCTAATTAACAAACAAAGAATGAAGTTAGAACATGGTTGTTTAAGAATTTATAAAACCTAGTATAAAGGTTGTGAAGAATTCTTAATATTTGAGGTAAATAATTTTGGTAATGCTTTAACTATGTTGATTAGTGATGATTAAAGTGATATTGTTATTATAATAATTATAATTTGATAAAGAGATGATGAATTATTGATATTATGGGGGTTAGTCATAATCTTGGAATGGATTAAGTTGAATTATCTTAAGTGATAACTTAATTGAGAAATTAAAGAGAAAAGTTGCAACTTGATATCGCTCGTTTTGTACATGTTTATCTCTCGCGATATCATTGTTTTTGTACTTATTTCTAGTCAATTTCATGAACTTTTGGTATTTATTTAGTTGGAAATTGATTTCATGTATTAAGGTTAAAGATTGAGAAAGAAATGATGAATAGATGGAGGATTTTGCTGATTTTGCTATGCTGCACCGTTTTGGCCATATCTCCCTCATACGAACTCGGATTGAGGTGATTCAGGCGGCCAAACGAAGCTAACTCAGAGCTCTACAATTATCCAGAAGATAGTCAGCCTATCTGCTGAGATTCATAGCCGATCGGCTAAACTAAGCAGATCGGCTTGTTTAGTTCAAAATCCACTCAGAAGTTCGACCTTGTGCAATGCCCAGTATCTTAGCCGATCTGCTAAGTTTAGCCGATCCGCTAAGCTTAACAGATCTGCTAAGCCTTAGCCGATCTGCTATGATGCGCGTGGAAGTCTATTTATGTATTGTTTTAGGGTTCCACATCTCACCTAACTTTTTCACCCTCGAACCAGCAGCCCCCATGGGCGATTTTTAGGGTTTCTTGAGCTAATTTCATCATTTTGAAGATCTTCCATCATCCTTAATCATTTGGTTACGAAGAATCATCATCCAAACAATGTAATCACTCGGTTTGCATTTTTATTCGAATATAACTATGTTTCCTTTGATTTCAATAATTATATTTGTGTGTTTTGATTTGATTATGTTTAGTGGCTAGTTTTATATGCTTGCTTGGGTGAAATCACTAGTGATTAGGGGTGTTATATTTTGGTGTTTGATTATGCTTGAGTTTAGAATTCCTCCATGAATTTATATGTTTTTAGCTCAAATAATTTATGGAATTTGTTGGTAATTCTAACTAGCAATTATAGCGAATGTTTGTTGTTAGTTGGAATTATTTTTGTTTGTATGTCGATGTACAAATGAACCTTTGTTTGTGGATGCGAAAATTGGTATAAGTAACATAAATGAGCTAAAATATATGAGTTGTTGAATATGGCGAACTTCTTTCATTTGGATGAATTATAAACTTGTGAAACTTGAACTTTATGTTTAATCGTGACCCCTTGCGTGATTGAGTTTAAAATAGTTTCTTTGCTTATTTGGTAAATGACTAGTGAATATAGCGAACGTTTTTCATTGGTAATTTGCTATCAATTATTTGTCTATAGATGATTGAACAAACATTGCGAACGTAGATTTGGAATAAGCAAGATTCTTTAGGCTTGATTGTGCAAGATGGTAACCATGGCGAGCGTCCGTTACTAGATTAAATCATAGGTTTGTAAATTGAAGTTGAATCATTAGGAGATAGCGAACGTTAATCCTATGTTAAATGGAAATTTACTTTTGCATAATATAAACTGGTTATAACTCTACACCCCGAAATCACTAGTGAAACAGTCCAAGCAAGCATTGTTTTTAATATCTGAAAGTTTCCAATCAATCACTTTGACTCTTCAGAGTCCACCTGCCTAGATTAATTAAAGTTTGTAGTTTTAAGCAACGTGACAACTCGGTCACACAAAACCCCCACAGTTACTTTTCTGTATTAATTACTTGCACTTGGATATAATTCTTGAACTCACATTCCCTGTGTTCGAACCCGAACTTACCCAACTATACTACTACACGATAGGGTCCACTGCCCGGTTGTGTTTTGGTCTAGCTCGGTACTTTCTTGTTCACTTTTCAATGATAAAATTTTATAACTAGATTTTGCACATCAAGTTTTTGGCGCCGCTGCCGGGGAATGTGATTGATTAAGAGTTTAATTCGAGTGTAATTAATTGACCCTTTTTCTGGAATTTATTTCCAGAAAAGTTACTTTAAGAGTTTTAGTTATTATTAGTGTACATATTTTCCATGTTTGCTTATTTTGTGTTGAGTGGTTACGTTTTACCATTTTTAGTTTTGATGTTTGTAGCAGATTTGTGACTTAGCATCAATGTCATGTTACTCAAATCATAAAGGTTACAAACCTTTATGTGAGGCGAGTAATTATGATGATGTACCAATGATATCACGTGAAAGGTGTGCACCACCAAGACACTACCAAGATGAATGGAACCAACCTTATCAATTAAAATCTTGGAATGATGAACCTTCAATCACCAAAGAGATGGAGCAACCGGAAATGTCAAATCTTGAACGGTTGTTGAAAGGGGCGATAGAGCAAACGGAGAGGCAAAGTAGAGAATGGGATGACATTTTTGATTGGAATATAAAGTTTGGTCAAGAAAGGTCATATGATACATACACCAATGCAACCGAGCATTTGGATAATGTTGAGGCTGTTGAGTGCAATGATTATTATTCTAACGTTGATGTTCCATATTCTTCTAACTTTGTTTTTCAGGATGATAGTGAAGACGAAATGGATGAGGTGGAAGAAGAGAATAAAGTCACTAATTACCCTCATGAAACTTCACAAATTGTTTTGCAGGATTCATACATGCTAGAGCCTGAAGTGACTAAGGACGCAATTGTTGACTATGATGCCGATATAATGGAGTTACAAGAACTGCTTGGGATTAGTGATCATGAGTTAGATAAGATAGTGGAGAAAGGAGTTGGAGATGATCTCTTCCTATATGCAGAATTTGGAAATTTATATCGAGTTAGTGGCACACATGTACAAACTGAAATAGGTGATGGCGAGTTAGATGAACTCAAAAGCAATGGAGAGTCTATGGTCCAAATATCATCGCATTTGAATGGTGAATGTGAATTGTCAAAGGTAGATGATCAAAAGTGTACCATTTCTTCAATCAAGGAGGCACCCATAGGTTTGATGTCTCATTCTTTGCTATGCAATTATGAGTGTGTTTTGTTGAAAGAACCGAAACCCCCCGATGACTTGGTGGTAGAATCAATTTTTAGTGGAGGAATGGTGAAGTCTAACATTGGGCATGGGCAAATAACTGAGTTGCAAGAGGTAGATGTTAGGTTGGATAGGGGTATTGAGTATGTGCATCCAAACTATTTTGAAGAACCACCCAATTATTGTTGTATACTTGTTGAAGGTTTTTCAGAAGACGTGGGGAAAACTAGTCATTCTTACTTGAAAGTGGCACTCATTAAGATTATCATAAGGCCACTCGATGAATGGAAAGTTTGTGTTCACGTTATAAGTTTTAGTTGGAGGATGTTTTATCGAAATGACAAAACAAAGGAAGATATCCTTCTATGCGAGTATGATGAGAAAGGAGGTGGTTGCGTGATGAAGGAGTGGCTATGAGAAAGCAATGGTTGAGTCTAGCTTCGAGACTCGGTAATAAACCAAGCACCTTGCGGGAGGTGAACCTGTATCTTGAAGTGATGATTGAAGATGTAAACCTTGTGCTATAATGAGAATGTACCTGAAAGGAATGAAAAGTTTGAAGGTTAATCAAGAATAAGAACATGCAAAAAACCCCCGGGAAGTACTCGCTCCCTTTTACCTTTCACACTTATGCTTATTTCATATATTATATTTTGTTGCATTGAGGACAATGCAAATGTTAAGTGTGGGGAGGTTATTATTCACTTGAATTAGTTTGTCCTTTTAAGATTAATTGCTTTAGTAATGTAATTGATAAATTTTGTTGAAAGTAATTAAATCTTACCTCTTGCATGATAAATTTGTCATAGAGCAACCTCATTGGGTGAATTGCATAACTAGCACATTTATAGCCCCACTAAAAATTGTGAGAAATCTTGAGCTTAAATTAAAAACACTTATCTTTAGTTTTTATATATTTCAATTGATATGAGTGTGCCGGTGTTTGTAGTTTATTCTAGAACTTGCCTTAATGATGCATTTCAAGACCGCTGTAGGATCATATTCATGTGATATAGGTGAAGTAGACGATGAATTGGTATTCATTAGGTTTTAGATTTTCAGTTTTTATTTTAAAACCATTTATAACTAGTCCACCCAGGTCGTTAGCACTCATTTTTAGTGCTAAGAAACCCCTAGATACTTTTCACTTACATTTTCATCACAATTAATACCCTAGCCTTATTTTTGTGTAGTCAAAAGTTTAAAAGTTGCCTTGTAACATTTCAAATCGATTTATAAAATGTGATTTCAAATCAACCTTTTGAAGATTATTATATGAAGATTATTGATTCAAGGAAGCAAAACCAAGGTGAAATTCAAGAAACTTTTTGAGCAAACTAGAAGCACAAATGAAGTCATAGACAAAAGTTGATGAAATATAACTAAGAAGGCAAGAATTGAAGAAATATTGTTAGATGATCAAAGTTAAAGCCTAAGGTTAATTGAGATCACATTTTCATTTTAGTTTCAAGGTAACACAACATACAAATTTTTGACTACCATTTTCAACAATTTATAAAAGTGTCTACCATATCACAAATTTCACCATCACATTTATAATTATAACACATTGTTAGAATACCTCTTTTGATACTTCACTTGGTGCTCACGCCTAGTCGGTGGAGATTTGATCTTTTGGCAAGCCTATGGTAATAACGCATCACGACTTGGCTATTTGAGTGTTTATCTATTCCATTCCCAATCTTGATCAAATTGAGAGTTGAGTGATTGAAACACATTTCCTATTGAGAGGTGCTAAGTTGTGCATTCAAGCTTGACAAATTTATTTAAGGTTTTCTATGTTTATATTCATGCTACTAACATGATTACTTATGCAATTGTGGTTAGTTATATTTTGTAAAACCTTGTTCTTAAATTCTAAATGCAAGAGGTATATGTTTTGGAATGTAAATCATAGTTTGCTTGAGGACAAGCAAAGTTCAAGTGTGGGGATATTTGATATCGCTCGTTTTGTACATGTTTATCTCTCGCGATATCATTGTTTTTGTACTTATTTCTAGTCGATTTCATGAACTTTTGGTATTTATTTAGTTGGAAATTGATTTCATGTATTAAGGTTAAAGATTGAGAAAGAAATGATGAATAGATGGAGGATTTTGCTGATTTTGCTATGTTGCACCGTTTTGGCCATATCTCCCTCATACGAACTCGGATTGAGGTGATTCAGGCGGCCAAACGAAGCTAACTCAGAGCTCTACAATTATCCAGAAGATAGTCAGCCTATCTGCTGAGATTCATAGCCGATCGGCTAAACTAAACAGATCGGCTTGTTTAGTTCAAAATCCACTCAGAAGTTCGACCTTGTGCAATGCCCAGTATCTTAGCCGATCTGCTAAGTTTAGCCGATCCGCTAAGCTTAACAGATCTGCTAAGCCTTAGCCGATCTGCTATGATGCGCGTGGAAGTCTATTTATGTATTGTTTTAGGGTTCCACATCTCACCTAACTTTTTCACCCTCGAACCAGCAGCCCCCATGGGCGATTTTTAGGGTTTCTTGAGCTAATTTCATCATTTTGAAGATCTTCCATCATCCTTAATCATTTGGTTACGAAGAATCATCATCCAAACAATGTAATCACTCGGTTTGCATTTTTATTCGAATATAACTATGTTTCCTTTGATTTCAATAATTATATTTGTGTGTTTTGATTTGATTATGTTTAGTGGCTAGTTTTATATGCTTGCTTGGGTGAAATCACTAGTGATTAGGGGTGTTATATTTTGGTGTTTGATTATGCTTGAGTTTAGAATTCCTCCATGAATTTATATGTTTTTAGCTCAAATAATTTATGGAATTTGTTGGTAATTCTAACTAGCAATTATAGCGAATGTTTGTTGTTAGTTGGAATTATTTTTGTTTGTATGTCGATGTACAAATGAACCTTTGTTTGTGGATGCGAAAATTGGTATAAGTAACATAAATGAGCTAAAATATATGAGTTGTTGAATATGGCGAACTTCTTTCATTTGGATGAATTATAAACTTGTGAAACTTGAACTTTATGTTTAATCGTGACCCCTTGCGTGATTGAGTTTAAAATAGTTTCTTTGCTTATTTGGTAAATGACTAGTGAATATAGCGAACGTTTTTCATTGGTAATTTGCTATCAATTATTTGTCTATAGATGATTGAACAAACATTGCGAACGTAGATTTGGAATAAGCAAGATTCTTTAGGCTTGATTGTGCAAGATGGTAACCATGGCGAGCGTCCGTTACTAGATTAAATCATAGGTTTGTAAATTGAAGTTGAATCATTAGGAGATAGCGAACGTTAATCCTATGTTAAATGGAAATTTACTTTTGCATAATATAAACTGGTTATAACTCTACACCCCGAAATCACTAGTGAAACAGTCCAAGCAAGCATTGTTTTTAATATCTGAAAGTTTCCAATCAATCACTTTGACTCTTCAGAGTCCACCTGCCTAGATTAATTAAAGTTTGTAGTTTTAAGCAACGTGACAACTCGGTCACACAAAACCCCCACAGTTACTTTTCTGTATTAATTACTTGCACTTGGATATAATTCTTGAACTCACATTCCCTGTGTTCGAACCCGAACTTACCCAACTATACTACTACACGATAGGGTCCACTGCCCGGTTGTGTTTTGGTCTAGCTCGGTACTTTCTTGTTCACTTTTCAACGATAAAATTTTATAACTAGATTTTGCACATCACAACTTAATTGATTAAGTATCATGAAGGTAAAGGTTATGATGAATTGTTGATTTTGATGTTCCTAATCTTGTTAATTGTTTAATTATATTAATTAACAAGGGTTAAAATGGATGAAGGTGATTATGATAATCATGAAGTTGATTAGTAATAAATTATATGATTGTAAGTTGAAAAGTGATGTGAATCTATATAAGTATAGATTGAATATTGAGTATTGTGATTACTAAGTTAATTCATAAGAATTTAGTAAATTGGTTAGTTGTGATAATGGAATAATGTTATATACATGTTGATACAAGAGACTGACTGGTGTTATTTTGTTGTATTCTCAAATATAGAGAAGACTCAGTGATATTAGACTACTGAGTGGGCAACTATGGTAGTCGGTGAGTTGACTTGGATCTCTCATTACCATTTAGTGATAACCTTTTTGGTTACTTCAAGTGTTATGTGATTTATTGATGTGTTAAGTGAATTGTGAATATGTGAGCAAGTGTTAAGTGGCCTACGGGTATATTGTGTTATGAGGTCAACTTTGTTGGACTGTGGGGCTACAGGTTAGTCAACATAAGAATTGTGAACATTTGTTGTGAATAGAGCTTGTGTTGACTAAAGGTAGCAAACAGTTATCGGTCTCTTTTGTATAGGCCAATACAGATGGTGATAAGTGTCGCTTGGTGGGCCACCGCGGCTGAGGGCGCCACAAGGACCACCGATCCTCTAGTGATGTTGAGTCAAAGTGTTAATTGATGTAAACTCATAGTGTTATGCTAAGTTGTATTGTTAGTGATGAGTTAACTCACTTAGCTTCGTGCTAATCCCATTGTTTACTCCTTGCAGGTTAATATCTCTTGTTATGGGCGGGTCAAGGAGTAACTGAAGAATGTTTGACTAGGATTACTCTGATAATATTTAATAAAGTTTAAAATGCTTGATTATATAATGTCCAGGATATAAATGATTGTTTTGTAAACGTTAATAATCAATATTTATAACTTAGGTAATTTGGAAGATGATGACATGTCATTTTATATATATATATATATATATATATATATATATATATGTTTTGGGACTTGAGCTTCCGAGTTTAAAAAAAAAAAAAAAATGGTATAGAAAATGTGGTGTGTTATAGAAGTTGAAGAAGAAGGTGTGCAACTGGGGAGAGAGGTAAAAAGATGAGTGTGTCTATTGGGTAGGGTATATTAAACTTGTGGGGTATTAAAATTGATAAGCATTACTTACCTGTATTGCAATGTACAAGTTAATGGAACATATACAATAATCAGGGCCGGTCCGTGAATTTTGAAGGCCCTGTGCCAATATCAAAAGTAGGCCCTCAAATATGATGTACAATTTATCTATGTAATATGGTAACCTTTAGTTAAGTTTGTGATTTAGTTTTAGATACATATTGAAACTGAAATTGTACTGTTTTATTTCATCTTTTAAATTCCTAGGGAAATTTATTTCTAAAATTTTTTTATAAGATTTCAAGGTTTAAAACAAAATTTTGGAAGTCTGAATTATAATTCTCATTAACGGAGGGGGTCTATATATAAGTATATCACACTCTTATTTTTAATTAAGAAATATAGATAATAATAGATAGTATTCTAAGATACTATTTTGAGTTCAAAAGTATCAAATCTGTGTGGTATATTTAATAGGTCTCAAAAAAGTAGACTTAAATTGATGATATAGAATATATAAGGGTTCAATGTGGACATACAGATATTAATAAGGTTTAAAGTGAAAAACGGACAGTAATTAGCACATTACTCGAGGTCATCTTCCCCAATCCGTCAATCCCCATCCAAACTAATATCTTCCATTGAAGACCAATGTTTGAGCTTCGTTTTTTTTACACTGGCTCCGTTTGTTAATTTCAAATTTTCAAACCATATAGATGTATTTAGCTCATCGCCAAACATCTCTATTTGCATTAAACCGATCGAAATTATTTTATTTTTAACTGATCATCTCTGAATTTTGGGCCCCTCGAAAAACAAGGGCCCTGTGCTATTGCGCACCTTGCACATGTGGAAATCCGGCCCTGACAATAATGCCTTAATGAGTAGATGATGTTTTGATAAAATGAGATGTATCTTTACTAATAATAAAGAAACAAGTTATTATTATACTCTCAAAAAGAAACACGTTATTATTATACGGAGTAATATGTTAAAATTGTGACTATAGTTTCTTGAAATCATGTAATATAGTTTGGATGAGGTTCAGAGGAGAAAGTATTATTTGAAAAGAATGAGGAGAAGAATTTTCAAATTTTCATTTTTACCCTCTCCACCTTTTTAATAGTGTACACTACTTCTTCCTACTTTCTTCCTACCCACCCCTCCCCTCCACCACCACCCACCACTAGCTGCTGCCACCCGCCGCCGGTCGTCGGAAAAAAAAAATTTCAATTTTATTTTTAATTTTTTAAAAAAAATTAAAAATTTTTTTTTTCATAATTTTTTTTACATATTATCACTTTGTACTACATTTTATTATTTTTATTGCATTTTTTATATATGTTTAGTATATATTATTCGTTTTTACTGCATTTTTGTATTTTACACATAATTCTTTTATTTGTTTACTGCTTTTTATTTATACGCCTCAATCTTATATATATTGTTTGTTTTTTTACTGCATTTTAAGTTATACATAATATAATTTTTACTGCATTTTGTTAAAATTACACTGCATTTTTCTAACACCCTGCTTTTACTGAACCATTATAATAATGATTTTGACTCGGAAGCGTATATTTCAAACATATATTACTATTATATAATACTTTAAAATGTCTATAAACTTTTTCCATTTGCAATATACAACAATTTAGTTTTCTTCAAACTAAATAATACAACATAGGTGTTATATAATTCAAAATATGTCTTCAGTTATTAAACCAACATCAGAGTAATCTGTCTGTCAAACATTCCATCATTTCCAAGAACTTCCTATCCAGCCCAATATGTCCCATCAATTATAACCTGCAGGAAGGACTGTGGTGGGGTTAGCATAACGCTAAGTGAGTGAAATTATAATCGACAGCCCAACTTAGCATAACAAATTTTGTTTACAACAAATAATTGTAAACAAATCATATCACAATAAATCGATGGTTCTTGGGGAAAAACCTTCAGCCAAGAACACCAACAATAAACACAGTTTATCAATGAGAATAACATCTCAATACACAACATATCAATGAGGATCGGTGGTTCTGGAGATACCATAATACCCGGGGATACTCCAAAAACACTTATCATACATATCCGTATGGCCATAACGGACGAGACCGATAGTTTGGTACTAATCTCATACGACCTAATTTCCTATTAACGATAAGTACAAGGAAATTCCTGTCGTTTTATAATAGTTTACCAAACCCAACTAACACGTTGACCTCAATACCATGATGCTCGAAGGCCAAATATCAAGTGATCACATATTCACATATTCAATCAGGTCAACATATCAGACTAAACAGTCTATCAACAGTATTATTACTATTAAACCAAAATCATCATGGCAAACTAAAAGCAGTAATAATACGTTTACCAGTTGTAACCAAACATGTTACAACTAAATTACTCTGAGGATTAAGACCCACTCACCAACACCTCAGTTGTCCACTCAGTAGTCTAATGTCACTGAGTCTTCTCCATATCTGAGAATACAACATACTAACACAAGTCAGTTACTTGTCTCAAAATCTATATAACATTATTTCAATATGTTTACAACAACAAATCTCTCAATCAGTCGACTACTCAAAATCATCAATCCATTATTCTCATTGGATTAATCACATTTAACTCAATTATCCAATTTCATAAATTAACTATCATGATGATCACCTTTCAACTTCAAATCAAGTAAGTTATTACTTACTTAAATTTATTTAACACAATTTCTTCCAAGATTATGAATAGCCATCATAAACATCAATATTCATAATCAAGTATTCGATTAAGATCATGTCATCATTTTAATCTACTTTAATTTTCTCTAATCAACATGGTTTAATCATTACTAAGGTTATTAACCTCTAACATCAATAATTCATCAATTGTACATTAATAAACAACATAAGCATAAAAACTTTGATTCTAGCATAATCAACTAGACCCATGAACTTTTAATTATGATCATACATTATTTTCCTCAATTATAAGTTAGGGTTTAGTTACCAATCATGAATTAGCTATCAACTAGCACTTCTAATATAACTACAAGCTACACTTCATGAATTATCAAATAAACCATAACTTAATTCATGATCATAATTTTTATATCATTTCTAGCTTAGGGTTTCACTTATATTCATGAAATTAACATTAATTAACAACTATAGAATCACTACTAGCTTCAGTTTCATATTAATCATGCTAATTCAAGCAAATACACAAAAACCCATTTTCTAGGTTTATGAAATTTAAAGAATTGAGGCTTACAAAGTGATTAGGAGGATCAAGGGATGATTACCTCATGTTATTGAAGCTTGAATCAAAGTTTTCTTGCCTCAATTTCACTCCAAGACTTGTTTTGCAAATTTCCTATCATCCCTGTTCGTGGTTTAGGTTGTACAGACCAAGAACAAAGAAAACCCTAATTGATTTCACAAGAATTTGATGTTTGGTGATGAATTATGTTTGAAGCTAGGGTTTTGATCTTTCTCTCGATCACACGATGGATCTGGAATGTTGTTTGAAGATTTCGTACGTATTAAACACATATTAGATAGGGTAAATGACAAAAATCGGCAACGAACTGCCAAAATTTATTCCAAGTATGCAACCTATTCATTTTATTGTTTAGATATGCATCAAACTGGATGATTTTGTACTGATATCAGCAATGTGGTAACTTGTTACCTGTTGAACCGGTAAAAATGTTTATTTGAATTATTATTTTAATGTAAATGCTGACATGGCTTTATTATTATAATATAAATATATATATATTTAAAATGAAAACAAAAACTGAATTCCCATTGTTTTTCTTTTTATATTTCGGAACATTACTTAATTTATTACGGAGTACTTGCCATCGTCGTCATGATCATACCATCAAACTTCAAACATCAGACTTTATATTTCAATGAACACGAAATCATTTTCAACATATAAATTATATACTGTAATAAATAATCTTCATCAACTATCAATGTCAACATCATCAAACTCAAACATCTCTGTGATCGGAATCGCACAAGGACGACGACCGCCAAAAAATCTCAGGGGACATCTATTCATTTTCCGGCGATAATTATGACTCTACTTTACGATTATAATTGGTATCCCGGTGACCGTTTAAAATTCGTTGTGGTTGCTGCTGAAACCGGAACGAACAAGGACGGTCGGAATCGCATCACCGAAATCGCTTCAGATCTATACCTTAATTCGGTCACCGAAGACGCACAAGGACGAACGGATCTAGAATTTCTGATATGAAAATCAACCAACTCACGCAAACTCCGTCCAACATAAAATCCGATCTAGGATTTCGTATTTATCGTTTTTTGTGGGTTTTAGGTGCTAAATCAAAATAAATGCGAAAAAGATACTCGTGGTGGCTATCTCAGAAGTTTGATTATGGGATTGTGTGTTTGGCCGGAGATTTGTGTCGTGTTTCAGGTGGCAGCAGTGGTTGCGGCAGTGGCGATGTGTACGTATATATTATGTTGGACGGATGAATTGGACGTAGATGTTGATGAAGATGATACATTAATAAATTAATACGGAGTAATATAAAATTAAATATAAAAACAGAAAAGGGGAAACGAGGTGACGTGGACGCCACGTTTCAACTTGATGTGGAAATTAAACGACGTGGACGCTCACGTGTAATCATAGGCAGCATTCACAAAAATGAAACGGTAAAAATATAACTTTCATAAATCCAAGCACAAAACTTCCCGGTTAGTTGCATACTTGGGCAATATAATTGGTATATTGCATACATGGAACAAATTTTGGCAGTTCGCTACCGATTTTTGTCATTTACCCTATTAGATAATATGTATACACTAGTTTTGTCCCCTTTTAAATCTATTGTCTGGAACTGAAAAACCATTCGCGAGAAAAACTATTTTATTTTACCTTCAACTATGTTAATTTAAAACAATTAACAATTTACTAGTCACAATAAATTATTTGACTCATTTCCCAATTAATTTCAACTAATACAACGAAACTATTTTCTGACAAATTAAATAATAATTCTACGTCAGAAAATATTAAAATACTACTAGACCCGAGGAGTGGATGTTACAATTTTATTATTATTCGCTGCATTTTGCATATATTTCATATATTACATATTATTTATTTTTTACTGCATTTTATGTTATACATATGATCCATTTGTACTGCATTTTGTATGAAAGTATAATACATACTACTGTTTTTACTGCATTTTGCATATATTTATTTAGTACACATTGTTCGTTTTACTGCATTTTATATTATATATAATCTATTTGTACCGCATTTTGTTTTTTTACTGCATTTTGTTATTTTCACTGCATTTTATATTAAACATAATCTATTTGTACTGCATTTTATTATTTTCACTGCATTTTGTTATTTTTGCTGCATTTTTCATATATTTCATTCATTATATATTGTTTGTTATTCACTGCATTTTGTATTTTACATATTATCGATTTGTACTGCATTTTGTATTTTACATATTATCTATTTGTATTGCATTTTGTATTAAAGTATAATACATATTGTTGTTTTTATTGCATTTTGCATATACATCATTTAGGACATATTGTTCTCTTTTTACTGCATTTTAGATTATATATATAATCCATTTGTACGGTATTTTGTTGACGTCGGATATAGAAGATGCGGTAAAATATATAAAAGTTTTTGTTAATTAACAATAATATACAAAATGCAGTGAAAAAAACGTATAGTTTTATTAAAAATGTAGTAGAAAAAGGAATACTATACCTAATAAAAGATTTATGGGAAAAAAAATTGAAAAAAAATTTTTTTTTGAAAAAAAAAAATTTTTTTGAAAAAAAAAAAATTGAAATTTTTTTTTTCGGCGGCGGCTGGCGGCAGTTAGGTGGTTGCAGCAAGTGGTGGGGGTGGTGGTAGGTGGGGTTGGAGGAAGAAGAAGGTAGGAGGGGGAAGAAAATAAAGTGGAAGGGTTAAAATGTTTGTCTAAATAGTGGAAGGGTTAAAATGTAAAAGTCTAAATAGTGGAAGGAGTGTGGAGTGAAAATTAATGTTATGTTTTTTTTTTGTTAATTAATACCCTTATTTTTGAAAGTAATTACAAAATTGCCACCTTTTTTAACCATTGATCCAACTCAAAAGATCATCCAATGACCACAAATAAAACTTCTCCTCCTTCTCCTCATATGATCCTTTCCCCTATGATCCCCGATCATATAGTTTAGCATAAATGAAACATTTATAAAATAATCATGTTTTTTTTATTTTAAATAACCCTTACGTATGTTTACATAATACTAGCTCAAATACCTTTATAAAGCTTTGAATGCTAACTTCTAAGTTTCTAATTGCTAATATAGTACTTGTATCATTTTTATCTTAACAGAAACTCAACTTAGTTATAAAAATGAAGATAAAAATGCATATTTTAAGCACATTTCATTTGAATATAAAGAGTTAAAGATTCATGCTAATTTACCCGACCCGACCCGATTCTTTATCCAAATCATTTACTTTGTTTTTCTTGGCTTTGATTAAATTGAACCCACCTTAGAATTGGTCCTAGATTCGCCACTGTTAGTGGCGGAATTGAACGGGGACAGAATGGTGCTTAGAGCACACGGAGTGGGGACTTCGGCATCGGCGTTCAAGGCAGAGAACGCCGTCGGACGGCGTTCTACCGCACCGAGACGGCGTTCTCGTCGCCGTTCCCATCGCCGTTCAACGACCAACGTCTCAAACCGGACGACGAGACAAGGTACGTTCTTTGTTTTATTTTTCTTTTCCTTTTTTCTGTATACGTTTTGTGGGTGTGTTTGTATATTGCCCAAACCGGACAGATAGTTTTTTTTTTTAAAATTGGGCCATGTTTTTTTTATTGGGCTAAATTTTATAATTGAATAGGCCAACAAAATGGGTTAAGTTTTTACTTGTATTGCATTTTTTTATTTTTAGGATATAAAAAAAAACAATTTTACTTGTATTGGGCTAAATTAAATGTTGTTTTATTAATTTATTTGTTTTTAAATATTAATTTATACAATTATTTACATTAAAAAAAACAATTAAAACAAATAATAAAAAACTCCAGAACACTATCTAAAACAATGTCCAGAACACTGTCTCCACACCACAGAATCCTTACTTACAACACTCTCAAGAACACTGTCCTAAACACTGTGATGACAGTGTCACCACTCTTTGTGCTCGTAGCACCCCATTAGGCCCAACTGATGTGATGTATTTAATGGTGAAGTCCAAAAAAATGTTGACCCAGTCCCCTATTAATTTATAGCCCAGCCTCCTATATTGATTTTAAGGTCAAAAGATTTATTTTGTGTTTTTTTATCTTTATCGAAAAAGTTGTAATCAGTGTACAAAAGGAAATTTGTGTTGTACCCCTCACCTCATCATCAATCAGCAGTATTTTCCCCTTTCTTTGTTATTTTGTCCTTACTATAATAATAAGTTTCGATTTCGATTTCTACAATTTACTTTACTAATTTTTTAATTTATCTATAAAGATCAAGACGTGTGGTAGTTTTCTTTTTCTTTTGAACGGCAAGTGTTGTATGGTCTTAAGTAAAAAACATGAGACCGAAAGAATTAAATAGTGTTTTTTTTTCAAGCGAAAGGTGCATATCATTGAAGATTCATTTCGGCAATCGTTAAGTATTAGTTAAAAACTTTAGTTTTTTTAGTTAAAATAATTTTCGTTGTTAATTCCTCTTTAATTATACTTCTTTGGTGTGTTGTGTGGATGAACCTTTTTTATCATGAAGAAGTATGCCCCCTTAACTAAAAATTATGGCTCCGCCTCTTGTTCTAACCCTCTCTAAATGTAATCTAGTTTGGCACTAGCTAGTTTCTTACTAACGTTTTATTTAATGAAATTCTCTGCCGATCAATTAAAATAATATAATCGAATTCACCAACTTAGTTTGCAGTTTCACCAGAAAGTTAAAAGAAGTAATTAATACAGACACACAACTTAAAAAGGATGGTTACCGCACTTCGCTACAGATGTGTATGAGTAGAAAAGGATGTGTAGGACTAGTAAAGGATGTTCATATCTAGATTTTACCTCACATCGTTCGCGTATTACACCTTAATTCACAACTCTAGTAACTTTTTTCTCTTTGTAAAGTTGATTACTTTAAGGGAATCATGTTTGAGCCATAATCACTATTAAGCTTAATTATCTGAAGAAATCAAGTATTTATAATCCATGCATTGTGGTGAAAAAATAAATGTTCAAATTTTTGTATACATGATATAACTTATATTTTAGATAACATCTCATTTCATTGAGTTGTTTATACCAAAAAAAAAATATCCTCATATTGCATCTTTCACTTAGAATGATGGACATAAGATGTGGAATGCGTAACATTCTATATAATTTTTATCACAACGTACTATAATATTACGATTAATATCTTTTAATATGATTATGAATAGTTTTTGTTTAATAAAATCAATTAATAATATATGTTGTTTAATAATGATTGTAATTAATTAAATATACTTGAACCGACATGTTAGATATAATTTTATTATCATATATGTCACATTTAGCAACATAATTTTCAATTATAAAAACCGATAAAATGAAAATGACAGTTACTATTAAATAAAATACATCATAAAACATGTGTCATTAAAGAATGGTTATCATTCAATTATAAATATAGTTAGATTTTAGTATTTTACATAAAGGGTGGGGTTCAAATGAGAATAGGAATTTGTGTGAGAATGAGGGAACCAATGATATCAAGTCATGTGTACAAAGAGAATGTTCTACATTTACAAAACTCATTTACCCCCAACATCAATTATCTTACGAACGACAAATCGAAAAATTATGAAAATTGCACCATTAAATTCAACGTATTATCCTCTTCGATTTGCCGTCCCTCAAGGCATACTTTCGACAACTTTTTTTTTCTTCATTTTTTTGTGAGTTTCACATTTTACTAGACATGTGTTAAAGTGTTACGTTTAAGGTTATAACACCCCTCATTTGAATACAACATTATTATATTATTAGCACGGAAGCGTATATTTTAAAATACATTTCATTACTGTACATTAAAACTATGCATAACTTTTCGCAACCTTTATACAACATTTTTAACAACTAATTCAGATATTGTTCACTTGTTACAAAACGGGGTATTATATAATACAAAAACATGGTTATAACAAATTTTATCAGAGTCGCCAACATCAAACATTCCCTGCTATTAGAGCATCATATTCCTGCAACTCACATCCCCAAAATATAACATGCAGGAAGTAAAATGAGGGATTAGCACGAAGCTAAGTGAATGAATTCATCACATACCAATTAACTTAGCTTAACTACTTGCTTACACCAAACAACCGTAAACACACATGTCAACTAATCAACAATTTAATGATGAGGATTGGTGGTTCTGGAGAATACCAAAATACCCGGGTGGCTCCCCAAGAACACTTATCCAAACATATCCGTATGGCCATAACGGACGAGATCGATAACTAGTGGCTATTATATTCAAACACAGGTTCTATACACACAACAGATGAAACAAGACCCTGTGTAATTCACATAATAATCAACAAGCCCAACCAACCAATTTAACCTGTTGACCTCATTAACAACTGATGCCCGAAGGTCAAATAGCACGTAGAGTCATAGTCAACAATATCAATTAAATAATACGATAGCATATTTACGTTCACTTGTTGCAACCAAACAGTTACAACTAAATCAAAAGGTGAGTTCTAAATCCACTCACCGATACCTCAACAGTCACCACACTCAGCTTCTAAGTCACTGAGTCTTTGGGGTATCTGAAACATCACAACAAAGTAATGAGTTAGTTACTTGTCTCATGACATACATATATTTATTAAAACATATATCTGTATATAAAAGTGTCACTAAAACATCAATAAAGTGCCACTAAAGGAATATCATATCTAATACTCATTTGACTTTAAACTCTTCTACTAAGTCTCAAAACTCATTAGAATTATCCACATTATAACATATATTTTAAATTGAAAAGTGCCACTAAAGTGCCACCTAAATGCCACTAAAGGAATGTGACATAAGAAGTGCCACTAAAAACACCACCTTCTAGACACTTATGCATTTTCAAAATTTGCAAAATCCGTCAAAATTATTCATGCAAACTCGATCCGGACTAGGGGGGTTGGATGGCGTTCGCCTTTAGAAAACATTCTGTAACCAAATAACACTTAGCAACGCGATCCGGAACAAAAGGGCTGGATCGCGTTCGTTAGAAGAAAATCGACTGTGACAAAATATAACTATGGAACGCGATCCGGGCAATAGGTGAGGATTGCGTTTGAGCTTGTTGCAGCTCAACATCAGACCTGCAAATTACACAACTCCGAACCTAAACCAAAATCTCACACAATTGCTGATGCCAAATCGACAAGAGGAGTAATTTAACACCAAATAAACGTCACATTACAACTAACTAACCTCACATACCTCAATTTGCATCAAGTAATGTCATCCTAATACCAAAACCTAAAGAACCCATTTAGGTCATTAGATTGAATTCAAAATCACACTTCAAGAACATGAACTCACCAATTGAATTTATACAATTCAGTTCATAATCATCATATACCATCAATAATCATCATATCTCAATAAAGCATTTATGAATTTAACCAAATTCATCCATAACCTAATCAAAGTTTGAGTTCATGAACATAATGATACTTACACTTTGATGATGGAGGAGATGATAATTTCAAAGAAGATGATGAAGATAACTTGCAAGAATCACAACATCTAATTCACTAATTTCAGTTTTAAATTTGAAGTTCTTTAGATGATGTAGGGAACATACAAGAGAGTAACTGAGGTTGAAAAACAACATAAAGAAAAAGTCGACCTCTTTTAAACCGACTTCAATAAATGGGTATTTTATACCCGTCTTAAATCTATTGTCTGGAACCTAAATACCAATTGCGTGAAACTTACTTTATTGTACCGTCAACTATAGTAAATTGAAACAAACAACAATTTACTATCCACAATAAGTCCTTGGACTTATTTATCTAAGTTTCGCAATTAAACAATAATATCAAGTAATTCCCAAAACCATTAAATAATAGATTTAAAATAGGAAATTACCAGACCACTGGAGATGATGTTACAAATCTCCCTTCCTTAAAGAGATTTCGTCCCCGAAATCTCACCATGATCAAACAATCCAGGATATCTGGATTTCATAGACTCCTCGGTCTCCCAGGTTAAATTGGAACCTAAACTATGCCTCCACTTTACTAAGACCATAGGTATTTGTTTCTTTCTAAGTTTGGTAACTTTTCTGTCGAGAAGTTCAACTGGCTCTTCAACTAACTTCTGATTCTGATCAACCTTTAAATCTTGTAACGGAAGTATCTGAGACTGATCCTCCACATTACACTTTCTCAAGTAACAAACATTGAACGTGTCATGAATACCAACAAGCTCTGAAGGAAGATCCAATGTAACGGACTGATCATTAACAACTTTGCGAATTTTAAATGGACCAATATATCTAGGCGCTAGTTTCCCTCGTTTTCCAAACCGGATAACACCATTCCACGGAGAAACTTTAAGATAAACAAGTTCACCTTCAGAAAATGATACTGGTCGTCTACGTGGATCTGCATATTGCTTTTGTCTGTCACGTGCAACTTTCAACTTTTCTCTTGCAACCGCAACTTTATCAGCGGTTATTTGAACGATATCGGGTCCAGCAAACTGTTTCTCACCAGCCTCTAACCAACACGTAGGCGTTCTACAACGACGCCCATACAACATCTCATAAGGTGGCATACCAATGCTGGAATGATAAGAATTATTATATGCAAATTCAACCAATGGTAGGTGAGAATCCAAAGAACCTCCATATTCCAAAACACAAGCCCGCAACATATCCTCAAGTGTCTGAATTGTACGCTCTGACTGACCATCGGTCTGAGGATGATATGCTGTACTGAGGTTAACTCTGGTACCCAACTCTTGCTGCAAACTCTGCCAAAAATGAGAAATGAACCGAGAATCTCTATCCGATATAACAGACAACGGAATACCATGTCGGGAAAAAATCTCATTAACTTACAACTGTGCAAGCTTACTAAGAGACGCAATTTCACTAGTAGCCAGAAAATGTGCACTTTTGGTCAACCGGTCAACAATAACCCAAATCATATCATTTCCTCGAAATATACGTGGAAGTTTAGTCACAAAATCCATAGTTAAATGTTCCCACTTCCATTCTGGAATCTCCAACTGTTTCAATGACCCATACAGCTTCTGGTGTTCAGCTTTAGCCTGAGCACAAATATGACAAGTACCAACAAACTGTGCTATATCAGTTTTCATCGTGGGCCACCAATACAAAGATTTCAAGTCATTATACATTCGCGTACTGCCGGGATGAACAAATAATCTAGACTTATGAGCTTCAGTGAAAATCGTATCCCGAATACCACCAATAAGAGGAATCCACACGCGAGACTGAAAAGTCTTCAATCCTCTAGAATCGTCAATCAACAAATCTATCCTTTTCAACATGATTTCTGACTTAAGGTTATGATCTAATAAAGCTTTCAGCTGTGCATCTTTAATTTTATCCACTAAGTCAGAAGAAACATCAACTTTCAAATAATAAATTCGATCAGAGGTACCTTTTCGGCTTAACGCATCAGCAACCACATTCGCCTTTCCTGGATGGTAATGAATTTCACAATCATAATCTTTGAATAACTCTAACCATCGTCTCTGACGCATATTCAACTCCTTCTGAGAAAACATGTACTGAAGACTCTTGTGATCTGTACAGATAATACTGTTGGAAATAGTGTCCAATGTCATAACTAATTGGTAAGACTATTCTAAAGGTAGAGCCTTTTTGGGTTGCCCTCGATGAACAGTAAGAGAAACAATAAGAGAGATAATATTAATTGGAATTAATATCATAAGTTAATTATTTAGTTTGTTAATTCATCATAGTTGATAAATTAATTAGAAGCTAAAAGTAATTAACAGAAACTATAAAGAATGTTTAGTTGGTTTATTAGTTGAATATTAATTAGAAACTAAAAGGAACATTCTGGAAGCGAGATCCAACCGGCGGTTGGAAGGTTCAACCGGCGGTTGGAGGCTAGGGTTTGTAAGTCGGTGCGACACGTGTTTGACTTGGGAAATGATTAATCCCAACCGCCGGCTGAAGGCTTCAACCGGCGGTTGGATGCCGAAATCAGGAATCCCACATCGGCCAGAAACAAAACCCCAAGGCATCCTCTCCCTATATAAATAGGGGCATAGCCTAAGCTTTCAAGGCATCCCAGTTTCGAATTGAATTCGTTACTTTCTCTCTTTCTCATTCTGAATCCTTGTGAAAGTTTACACGACGTAGAGTCAGGACCCTAGGATTTGGAGTTTCTCTTGGTTCACGGGTGTGAAACATTAGAGGTGTTCTACTTTGGGCACTTGCCATCCAAAGCATGGAAGGTCGAGCAAGGAGTATGCGTGAAGGTTCTGCAAGGTTGTATGCGCGTGAGAAATTGATTTTCTCAAAGGTTAGTATTTTCTCATTTATCTATTTATTTTGTTATTGTTAATAGCTTTATTAAGTAGCGGTCCTTTAGGGTTTAGTTTCCTAGTTGCTCTAGATTAATTGTTATTTTCCGCTGCATATATTAATCTAGTTAGGGAATAGAAAACCCAACAGTGGTATCAGAGCGTAGGCTTAATAAGGTTAGCAATACAAAATGTAGATAATATGTATTTGGAAATAAAACTGTCTTTTATTGTGTCCAAATAACTAAATTAAATATATATGTATAATAGATTTATATATGTGTACAGTTAATTTATTACTAATCAGACCTTAGTATTTTAATGGTTTAAAATATATGCTCAATTTTAAAATGTTTTAAAATAGAACCCTGAACCTTAAATGTTTAAGAGAGACCTTATATATAATATGATTTATATATATGTATCATTTAAGTCTAAATACATCGTCAGTCAATTGATAAATCGGCTCACCCATAGAGAACAAACTATAAGAGAGGTATAAGGCGGGTCGCTCTGCTTCCATAAAGAAGTAGGTTTTTAATAAGCTTCGCGCTGACCTGCTTCTCCGCTTCTTTGTGCGTTCAATGGAGCTACCGAGGACTTTTGATAGGATGATGTCAAGATTAAAAGTAGGCTTAAAATAGTAAAACAAAATCCCGTTTTAGCTATAGAAAAATGTGAAAAGTATGCTAACCCATAAAAACCGCACATCTCTCGTATGGACTGTTAATGGAGCGTGTGTGGTTAACCGGCACATTAATGTGAGGACATATTGAGAGGTGATGTGGGACTCGCGATTCTTGAGCGTACTCGAGCCGGGCACCACGCGGGGTTTGCATGGTTGGTTCACCATCTAGTTCATGATCCTCGGCATACCAGTCATGAATGGTAGATGAGCATAACCGAGATTAACATGCCATTGATAAGTATCAATGAATCTCAAAGATCTAGGAGTTTCATAGAAATGAAATAGACAAAAGTATTTTGTTATATGATTACGGCGACCCTTTTCATAAAACTGAAAATATAGATCCTAGCCTTAATTAGAAATTGGGTAATTAATTAAGGAATAGTCAGACTAACTAAAATAGTTTTTATCTCAAAAATATCTGTTGAAAATGGTAATAATCCTCTCGTTCCCAATTCCGCAAATAACCTAAACTTCTCACAACTCTCAGTTCTTGGGAGGGAAAGACTTACCAGTTCAATCTGTATGGACGGGTGATATAACCCTAGGTTCACTCTAAGGAACAAAAGTATGTTCTCGATGAGCTGTGAAACCGTAGGTACGAGAACAAGGAGTATGTTCCCGACGAGAATAAGGAGTATATTCTCGATAAGTAAATTCCCACTATTGATAATGATTCAACCCAAGAGGAGATTGAAGCTCACCGGAAATATTATGTTGTTTGATACTAAGTTTTGATCAACATAATTCTATCCGGTCAGCCAGCTGTCTACAAACAGTTTGTAACCTCATGTCAAATGGTTTTGAATGAGAAAGAGACCTGAATAATGGAACTCCAAAATTACTGAGCAAAGGATCAAGAAGATTGATGTGCCTTTTTGGCTCAGCAGCTCATGTGTTGTAAATTGGTCGTGATGCAAAGGAAAGGAAAAGATCTGGAATAGCTACGAATGGAAAGTCCAATCGTGGGGCTAAGAGAAATATTGATTCCGAAATTGCACCAGCAATGATCCAAAGGAATCAGTGTGTTATACTGCAACACAAAGGAGCACTAGAAGCGTTGCTGCCCAAAATATCTGAAGGACCTTAAAGACAGTAAGGTTGAAAAGGATTCAGGTATATAAATAATCGAACTCCACAATACGACTTATAATTCGTAGGTCTTAAATATAAGGTGTGGTACTCACATTTGCACTATATTGCAAGGCCTAAAGGAAAGTAAAAGTCTGAGATATGGAGAGCTCAACTTAGTCATGGGAGACAAGAGTGTCATGCCCATTGGAAAGTTTGAGCTCATGCTAGAATCTGGGGTTAGGATGCATTTAAATAATTGCTGTTATTCGTCAGAAATGACAAGTAACATAGATTCATTTCATGCTTGTTTAAAGAGAGTTATTAGTTTTCATTTGATAATGAGAATGGTGATAAAAGCTTCTCCTTGCAAAGGCATGTATGAAAATGTTGAATATGTCAGCAAAGAAATTTAAATGTTGGTTCGTCTAAAGAGCTTGATCCAAATTGTGGCAATATCGTCTAAGGCACGTAAACAAGAAAGAAATCGCCCAAACTCCAAAAGTATGGAGTGTTGGAATCATTCGACCTTAAATCGGATGATGTATGCAAATCTTGTTTATTGAGCAAGATGACTAAATCACTATTCATATGTTATATGAAAGAAGTGATGGATTGTTCGACTTGGTATACATGGATGTATGTCGAACATTCCGATGCGCCACAAAAGATGGAAATCACTACTATGTTGCTGATTACTTCAGTAGACATGGATATGTTTATCTGATTAAACATAAGTCAGACACTTTTGAAAGTTCAAAAGGTGTTAGGACGAAATAGAGAACCAAACGGGCAGAAAGATAAAGGTACTTTGATCCAAAAGGGGAGGAGAAGACCTTAGTATCGGTTTTCCTGATCATCTTAGACATTGTGGAATAGTTTCACAGTTGACTCTTCCTAGAACACCATAGCTGAATGGAGTAGTTGAGAGGAGAAGTAGAATCATGTTAGACAAGATTCAGTCAATGATGAGTCAGGTAACACTTCTAATAAGCTTATGGGGTTAGGCATTATAGACAGTCACACATATCTTAAATCTAATACACCAAGAAAGTTTCAAAGATGACTTATGAGATGTGGAAGAGAAAAGGTTCTTCTCTTGGGCACATCCAGATCTAAGGTTGTGTAGTTATCGTTAGACGAGAAACTTAGCACAGACAAGAAGCTAGATCTGAAAAGTATCTTTTCATCGGTTATCCACAGAAGTCGTTTAGATATTTGATGCTCAGAAGGGAGTATTTCTTGAAAGAGAAATAATATCTAAAAAGGACAGTGGGAGTACAATTGATCTTGAAACGATTCAAGGATCGACCGATGATGAAACTATGGTAAACATTGACACTCAACAAGAGGTGGTAACACCTGTTGAACCTGATGGCATATTATTTCCCGCTCGCAGTTGTAGAAATTAGCAAACCTCCTTGGTTATATTATGATTTCCATAAAGAAGAACATGATAAGATTAGTGACAGTACACTAATTGAATTAGATGTGTCTGCTAACTACAAGGAAGCGATGGCAGGCCCTAAGGCTGCTAAGTGGAAAGAAGCTGTGAAAAGCAAGATTCAGTCTATGTCTAACAACCAAATTTGGAATTTGATTGGCACTACACTCAGTCTCAAGACAGTGAGTTGTAGGTGTATCTTCAAGAGGAAGATAGACATGGATGGGAAGTACACACTTATAAAGCTAGCATGGTAGCGAAGGGCTATACTCAAACCTTCGGGATTGATTATGAGGAAACCTTCTCACCAATAGCTGAAATAAAGTCAATTAGGATATTGATTGCAATAGCTGCATTTCATGGTTATGAAATTTGGCAGTTGAATGTCAAAACCACTTTCCTTAACAGGAAATTAACAGAGGATGTGTTCAATGCACAACCGGAAGGTTTTAAAATGCAAAGTATCCTAATAGAGTGTGTAGGCTTCATGGATTAGATAGGCTTCTTATAGTTGGAATCTCTGCTTCCATGAGAAAGTCAAACAGTTTAGATTTTCTAGAAGCAAATATGAGTCCAGCAGATGTGTCAAAGTCAGTGGGAGCATTGTAGTCTTCCTGTATTATATGTGAATGATATGATACTCATAGAAAATGTAATCCCAACATTACAAGGTGTAAAGAGTTGATTAGGAGAATATTTCACTGTGAAAGATTTGGAAGATACAATATATTCTTGGTACAAAGATTTACAGGGATATGTTGAAAACGTCTCAAAGGACTTAACCAAGACATATACTTAGAATGAAAATTTTGAAAAGTTTTAAAATGGAGAATTCTAAGAAAGGGAATCTACCCTTACATCATGGCATAAAGATTACTAAAAGATTAGTGTCCAAATACTGCATAAGATTGGACTAAATGAGTCGAGTCCCATAGGCTTCGGCTATAGGATCGATCATACATGCCATGAAGTATACAAGACTCGATGTCTCATTTGCTTGGAGCATAGTGAGTCGACATCAGCAGAATCCTGGTAAAATTCATAATACAGCTATAGAGAATATTCTTAAGTATTTGAAAAATACTAAAGACTGGTTCTTAGATTATGGTGGAGAAGAGAAACTTAGAGTAACGGTTTATATGGATGTAAGTTTACGAATAGACAGAGTTGATAGTCGTTCAAAGTCTGGTTGGGTACTCTTACTAAAAGGGGGAACGATAAGTTTGTAAAGATCAAAGCAAGATACAATAACAGATGAGAATCTGAGTGTATTGAAACTTGCGAGACTTTAAAGGAAGTCATCTGAAAGAGGAATTTCAAATGGTGATCTTGGAGATGCTCCAATAAGTACGAATCCCATTGAAATGTTATATGGTGATGGAAAGTCCAAGGCACATTTAAGAAAATACCATTTTGTTCAAAGGAAGGTACAAAAGAGACACGTGATTGTGATGGACACACAATCAGTAAACGTGCTAGGAGCATAGGTTTACGAGATAAAGTTTTAGTTGTTTGATTTTGAAACATTACAAACAATGATGGGAACTAGAATAGACTTGGTGATAAGTAATGGAGATTATTTATGGGAAGGAGTTCTACCATTTATTATCGTTTATCATTGTGTTTCAGTTTAGCATGTTTAGACACCACTTCCAGAGTAATTAGATTCACTCAAACCTCCTCAGTCGATCACACTATAGGAAGTATGTGGTGAATTAAGACTGTCATGGAGTGTTAGTAGATTGTCTATGGAGATTAGACATTGCATGGAGATTGCTGCAACACTCATGGGTACTTAATGGGGATTTAAGTATAGGAGAAACCCGCACTCATGGAAGTTACTTCATGGATTGAAATCACGAGTAACTCTGAGATGATAATATCTTATATTCTTAAAATGGAGATACATTTGAGTTCCTAGTTTTCAAGTCAGTTATACCTTAATCTATTCAAACGCTATGCGTAAATGGCAGTTATAAAGGGTATGATGGGTATGATATGATGAGTTGACTAGTGCTATGTATGCAAAATTTATTTGTTCCTTTTGCCTTAAATGGAAAAGCGATATCCCTGGGCCCTCTGATGATTAACTGTTGACTCATAAAGTGCTTGGCCAAGCCAGGACTAAATTGATATGTACAATTCTGTAGTCCCATATAGTCAAATTGATCGGAAATCAGAAAACATAATCTTGAATCTGGAGATTGATTAAATCCATGTCCCAGTTTCATACGATATCTGAAACAAAGGAATATATGATCACTTATCTAAAAGGAAATGTCACTGGATATGATCAGAGTTCGGCAGATGCATTGGATGGCACCTCTACTTAGGATAGAGACGGACCAATAGTAGTTGATGACTTGTCCAAGTGGGAGACTGTTGGAAATAGTGTCCAATGTCATAACTAATTGGTAAGACTATTATAAAGGTAGAGCCTTTTTGGGTTGCCCTCGATGAACAGTAAGAGGAACAATAAGAGAGATAATATTAATTGGAATTAATATCATAAGTTAATTATTTAGTTTGTTAATTCTTCATAGTTGATAAATTAATTAGAAGCTAAAAGTAATTAACAGAAACTATAAAGAATGTTTAGTTGGTTTATTAGTTGAATATTAATTAGAAACTAAAAGGAACATTCTGGAAGCGAGATCCAACCGGCGGTTGGAAAGTTCAACTGGCGGTTGGAGGCTAGGGTTTGTAAGTCGGTGCGACACGTGTTTGACTTGGGAAAGGATTAATCCCAACCGCCGGCTGAAGGATTCAACCGGCGGTTGGATGCCGAAATCAGGAATTCCACATCGGCCAGAAACAAAACCCCAAGGCATCCTCTCCCTATATAAATAGGGGCATAGCCTAAGCTTTCAAGGCATCCCAGTTTCGAATTGAATTCGTTACTTTCTCTCTTTCTCATTCTGAATCCTTGTGAAAGTTTACACGACGTAGAGTCGGGACCCTAGGATTTGGAGTTTCTCTTGGTTCACGGGTGTGAAACATTAGAGGTGTTCTACTTTCGGCACTTGCCATCCAAAGCATGGAAGGTCGAGCAAGGAGTCTGCGTGAAGGTTCTGCAAGGTTGTATGCGCGTGAGAAATTGATTTTCTCAAAGGTTAGTATTTTCTCATTTATCTATTTATTTTGTTATTGTTAATAGCTTTATTAAGTAGCGGTCCTTTAGGGTTTAGTTTCCTAGTTGCTCTAGATTAATTGTTATTTTCCGCTGCATATGTTAATCTAGTTAGGGAATAGAAAACCCAACAAATACACCTTGTACCATAAAGATAATGTCTCCAGATTTTCAATGCAAACACAACAGCTGCCAACTCTAAGTCATGAGTAGGGTAATTTCTTTCATGCTGTTTCAACTGACGAGAATCATACGTGATAACTCTATCTCTTTGCATAAGAACACCACCCAACCCAGCATAAGATGCATCATAATAAACAACACCCATCTGGTAACGACAACACAGGTGCCTGACACAATAGCTGTTTTAAGGTCTGAAAAGCTAACTCCTGCTGTTCAGTCCACACAAATTTCTCATCCTTACGGATCAATTTAGTCAACGGACCGACAATTTTAGAAAAGTCTTTAATGAACTTCCGATAATAACCCGCCAAACCCAGAAAACTCTTTATCTCTGAAGCAGTCTTTGGAGCTTTCCAATTCATCACAGCTTCAATTTTAGAAGGATCAACTTTGACACCATCATTACGGATAATATGACCCAGAAATTGCACCTCCCGAATCCAGAATTCACATTTAGAAACTTGGCATATAAGTGTTCTCTTTTCAACGTTTCCAACACTAATCTCAAATGCATTTCATGTCCTGATTCAGATTTAGAATATACCAGAATATCATCAATAAACACAATCACAAATGTATCGAGAAAAGACCGACAAACCCGATTAATCAAATCCATAAAAACTGCTGGAGCATCTGTTAAACCAAACGGCATAACCAGGAATTCAAAATGACCATACCTGGTACGAAAAGCAGTTTTAGGAATATCCTGTTCACGAACGCGAACTTGGTGATAACCCGACCTCAAATCAATTTTAGAATAAAACGAAGATCCCTGCAACTGATCAAACAAATCATCTATTCGAGGTAGAGGATATTTATTCTTTACCGTTCGTTTATTCAATTCCCGATAGTCAATACACATTCTAAAAGACCCATCCTTCTTTTTCACAAACAAAACTGGTGCACCCCAAGGAGAAGAACTAGGTCTAATGAATCCTTTGTCCAACAACTCCTGTATCTGATTCATCATTTCACGTATTTAAGAAGGAGCTAGTCTATAGGGAGCTTTGGCTACAGGAGACGAGCCAGGAATAAGATCAATCTGATATTCAACTTCCCTAACCGGTGGCAAACCAGGTAATTCATCGGGAAATACTTCCGGATATTCAGAAACTATCCGGACATTGGAAATAGATTTCTTTTCTAATTTGGCATCAATCACATAGGCTAGGTAAGACTCACAACCTTTAGACAATGACTTCCTAGCTTTCATCATAGAAATCAAAGGTATACACCCACTATCCCGTTCTCCTCGAGCCACAACGTATGACTCTTCAGAAATTGGGATCCTAATCAATTTATGGTGGCAATCTATACTTGCTTTACACTGACTTAACCAGTCCATGCCAATAATCACATCAAAGCTAGGAATTGGCATCAACCGAAATGAAATTGGGAAAGTCTGACCATCTATCACAATACTAGCTCCAGTCACCGAGGTGGTTACAGGAACTAACTTGCCACTAACAATTTCTACTTCAACAGGTCTAGTGATCAAAGTAGGGTTCAATTTCAACTTATCACAAAAACACACAGAGATAAAAGAACAGTTTGCTCCAGAATTAAACAAAACACGCGCTGGTACAGAGTTTATAAGAAAAGTACCAGTGATAACATCCTCTGTGTGGACAGCCTCATCGACTGTCATCTGAAATGCCCTACTTGCGGCTGGCGGAGGATTCTTCCGCTTTTGCCCAGAAGATGCCGAACTCTCGACCGAAACCGAACCCTGTTTCCCCGCCTCAGGACACTGACCAACCCGATGTCCTTCCTTCTTACACGTCCAACACACAAAATTAGGAAAGTTGCAATTCTTGATTTCATGCCCAAGTTCACCACATTTGAGGCATTTATTTGTCTGAGGAGAACACTGACCAGAATGTCGTGACTTACAAGAATTACACCAGTTGGAACCTCCAGATGAACCGCTTTTACTACCCGATCTTTGACCCTGTCGGTTACTCTGCCATCTCGACTTTCCTTTTCCTGAAGAATCATTTCTAGATTTCTGAGAAGAAGTATCCTTAGCTGGATAACCTTGAACTCTCATATCACTATCAACAGCACGTGCAAGGTTAAAAGCCTGAGATAAAGTACTCGTTAATCTTACAGTGGTACGATAATTCGGAGGTAAAGCATCTAATTCACTAATTTCAGTTTTAAATTTGAAGTTCTTGAGATGATGTAGGGAACATACAAGAGAGTAACTGAGGTTGAAAAACAACATAAAGAAAAAGTCGACCTCTTTTAAACCCACTTCAATAAATGGGTATTTTATACCCGTCTTAAATCTATTGTCTGTAACCTAAATACCAATTGCGTGAAACTTACTTTATTGTACCATCAACTATAGTAAATTAAAACAAACAACAATTTATTATCCAGAATAAGTCCTTGAACTTATTTATCTAAGTTTCGCAATTAAACAATAATATCAAGTAATTCCAAAAACCATTAAATAATAAATTTAAAATAGGAAATTACCAGACCACTGGAGATGATGTTACAGTTTAGGGTTTGGGGTTTAGGGGTTAGGGTTTAGGGTTTGAGGTTTGGGGTTTCTCCCCGAAACCACAAACCTTAAACCCTAAACCCTAAACCCCAAACACTAAACGCTTTACAAAACTCTAAGCCCTAAATCATACTAAACCCTAAACCTTAAACCCTACTAAACCCTAAACCCTACGCCTTACTAAACCGTAACCCTAAACCTAAACCCTAACCTTAACCACAAATTAAATGTGCAACCAATCACTAACACATGTGTTACTAATTTGTAAAACCCACCAAAAAATGGAAAGAAAAAAAGTTGTCGAAAGTATGCCTTGACGGACGGCAAATCTAAGAGGAGAAAAAGCTGAATTTTATGGTGCAATTTTCATTATTTTTCGACTTACCGTTTATGAGATATTTAATTTTTAAAAATGTGAAGGAGAGAGAATAAAGTGATAATGACAGAAATTTGTTGGTTCCCTCATTCTCACTTAAAGTTAATGTACTCATTTGAACCTTACCCTTTACATAAATGCCAAAATCATGGTAAGTAAAGTCAAATTAAATCAATATGAAGACACTAGCATCATATGATTCATAATCCCAAAAAGTTGTCAAATAAAAAAAAATTGCAGCTAAATCAATATAAAAATGATGACATCCCAAAAAGTTGTCCTAGCATGTTGAAAAAAAAACATGGGCGGCTGCTATTCTTTAATATGATTTAAAATCATACCACATCCACAAAAATGCACACACAAAGAAACACATACATCTGAGCAATTAGTCTTAGATTGACGGTCTACATTGCACGGAAACGGCAAAGGAAAATTGTCCAAAATGGTAATGAGCTATATTGTTTGATTAGTAATATAAAGAAGCTAGAAAATATAATGAAATGATAGACAATAGACGTAAGATTTACGTTGAAGGTTTAAACAACTTTTATTAATAAGTGGAGACAAGTACATGAAATGAAAAATACAAAGGCTAAAGGTTACAAGTAAGAAAATGCAAGAGAGAATTGGTTGTGTTGTGTGTTTTTTCCCATAGAAATGAGCTCTATTTATAGGCTCCAAACCTCCAACTTATTGCTGTCCAAAACCAATGAATCTAGAAAAACGATTCCTTCTCGTCAAGTTCAATGCATTTGGAAACGTGAGGAAACATGACTGCCACTTGATGTTATCCGAAAGACAATGTATCTAAACTAATTAGATGATGAGAATTTAGTTCATATCTAACATGATGCACAATATATAACAATAACAGTATACACCATTGGTACTGGTATACATATAATTTGGCAATTAATTATATTCAACACTTGCAAACAAAAGTTATAAAAATTAGTTTATTAATGTATATGTATATGTATATTTCATCCACGCTAATCACAATCCATAAGTGCCCTCTCAGTATATATGAAGTTAAACCGTAATTTCAACTTATTACAATAATGCCACAATCGCTTTTAACCACTGATGAAATAATTAATGGTCCAGATTTGGTTATCATGGTTCTCAATATATATATATATATATATATATATATATATATATATATATATATATATATATGGAAATGCATTTTTTGGGGGAATGGGGAAGTATTGATCCAACCATCCATTTCATTTGGGTAAAATTAAGGTACATCATATTCTTGTAGTATGCACTTCATGGTAATTAAGAGGAAGCATGGAACGCCACGTGTACAAAGAAAACTCATTTACCTCAAAAATAAATTATCTCACAAAGGACAAGTCGAAAAAATATAAAAATTGCAATATAAAATTCAGTGTTTTCTTCTCTTCGATTTAAATTAATAATATATATATATATATATATATATATATATATATATATATATAATATTACATTAGAGTATTAATTTAAACTTTATATATGTAGCGCCCATTTTAAGGGTGATGATAAATCGACCAAGAATTTTGATAAATCTATAAAAACTATGCATCTCTAGGTTGTACAGTACAAATTTTAATTGCATAAGTATGATGAATCTATCAAAATGTTTTGTGGAAATATCACCACCCCATTTTAATTGACCTCCTTCCTCCTTCCAACACTCAATTTTGTAATTTAGCAATCTCTCAATTCGGTTTAATTCCTTTATAAACGGTTTAATTCCTTCATTCAAAACACCATTTAGCTCCGAACTTTACGATCATGGCTACACCACCATCCGCCACTAGTCTCCAGGTCGAATCCGTCGTACTTCCACCTTACTTCAAGCCTCCTGGTACAACCAATACTTTGTTCCTCGGCGGCGCAGGTATTTTTCCACATTATAAATTAGCTGATATATATATGATCGTAAACTGCTAACTAAATCACATCGAATAGATAGACATACATCGAATAGATAGACATACAGGTCTAAGGGGTGTTTAGACCACTCACTAGTCACTACAGGCTCGTTGTTGTCCTCTGTGAACCCACCGTGGTCGTGTACGCCGTGCATTGACGTTTTTATTTTTTATTTGTCTTTTAACCATTTAGATAAATAGAAAAGGTGGGTTCAATCAGTAAGTAGCGGATAAGCTGACTCTAGTAGATCGTAGTATTTGTATTTTTAATTTGTGAGTAAATTAAATGTTACAAACGAGGCGATGATGTGACACCAAGTGGTGCACAGCACCAAGTTATCATAGTAAGTGCTGTTTGTATATACGACTCGTTATAAGTGGTACTATCTCAATATTGTGGGCTTTTGAAAATAAGCAACTTTGTACTACTTATTCAAAGTTGGTTATGTCAGTCACAAAAGTTAGATAGCACTTTCAGAAAGCAATACAAGACACACTCTTATCGAGTTATCGTTAATGTTAATATGTCCTAGAGTTTGAAGACTGTGGATAAATGTATAATATCTTTTATGTTCATGCGCAAGGTGTGAGATGTATCGAAATCGAAGGTGTCGTTATGAAGGTTTCAGTGACTAGTGTGTACTTAGAGAATAAAGCTATTTCGTTACTCGCTGCTAAGTGGAAGGGCAAAACCGCTGCAGAGTTAACAGATTCTGTCAAGTTCTACAACGATGTCATTACTGGCAAGTCTTAACTAGTTTTCATTAATATTTGTTTTGTCATATTATAGCAACAAGTTATATATTTTCTCAACCTTCCAAGTGCGGACAGTTTCTATTTTTATAGCTCTTAAGCACAAACTTTCTTCTCAACCTTCTAAAATGCCAACGTTTTATACATTTACAATATGATTAAGTTAACAACAGTTTACATGATGTCTGCACCCTCTCTATACAGGTTCCTTTGAAAAACTTACACAGGTTACTCCATTAGTACCAATAGCCGGTGAGCGATTCTCTGAAATAGCATCAGAACTGTTAGCTGGTGTTTTGAAAGCAAGTGGGAGCTTTACAGATAAAGATTCCGAAACCATTGATAAGTTTCTTGAGGTTTTCAAGGACGAAATCTTCCTACCAGGCTCCTCTATTCTGTTGACAACGTCACCCGTTGGATCACTAACGGTGGGTTATCAAGTATTGACTTATGCATACAACTTCATAAATCATTTTGATTACTTAAAATGGAGATAACATCCATGCACTTAACAGTTAACTACACGGATTTTAGGTGCTGCTAGGAGTAATTTGATAAAGACGATTCACACTTGTTAGTCATTTGAGATTTTGATATTTACATAATTATTTTCTCTGTAGACTGGCGGCACATAAGATTACACTTTGCAATCATAACTACAGCTGAATACAAGATTTTAAAAAAGGTTTCAGGTCAACTCAACTCCACCTATTTCAACCCAGACTAAAAATTACCCATATTGACCTGAATATCGACCCATTATCCAACACAGTCTTTTGCAACATCTATTATGATGGTTACATCTTGTTGATTGTGGGCTTGAATCAAACACAATTACATAATTTATTTTGTTCATGTATATTTAATTGCAGATCAGCTTCGTGAAAGATGGTATAATTCCTGAGGCTGCAAACGTTGTGATAGAGAATGAAAAATTGGCACAAATGATAATAGAATCAGTTATCGGGATTAACGGTGTTTCACCAAAGTGTAAACTAACTTTGGCGTCAAGACTCTCAGATTACATGAACCAGTTTGATGATAAATCAAGTGTGAGTGTTGGACCAAAAGACACTTAAGCAGAAGTGGTTTGTAAAAAATAAAATGCAGAGTTGGATATGTGGGCTGCAAATTCAGTAATCAAATTAAAGTTCAATAAGCCTAGTTATTTTTTCTAATAAATGGATTGTAATTTGTAAGTTTTTCTAATATATACATCATGAAATAGTTTGATTAGAAAGCGACCGTAACAATTGAAGCAGGAAATTTACTCATGCTAAACACCCCCTCCAATTATTTATATCATGAAACCCATTTAAACTAGTCATCTGTCATACTGTAAACTAGAGGTGGCAATTTTAGACCCATTGGTTAATTTTGGGTCAATTTGGTTAATTTTTAGGAGGGGGTGGGTTTGTTGGGTCTCCTCCCCATTTTTTGGATGGGTCTAAATGGGTTTTTCAATATAACCTCTAATTATGTAACAATTAACCAACGGGTTTAGACGGGTCTAGCGGGTAATTTTTTTTTTTTTTTCACCTCATTTCATTTTTTTCATTTTTCACTCAAATAAAAAAAAAATGGTGAACCCGATGACCCGACCCGACCCGAGACCCATTTGACCCGGACCCGTTTAGACCCATCCTTCTAAATGACCCATCTAGACCCGGACCCATTTAGACCCAAACCTATCTAGACCCGTGACCCGACCCGACCCGACCCATACATTTTGCCACCTCTACTGTAAACTAAATGTGAACTCATATGAAACACAAAATCATACATTACTATTATGTGGAGGTTGGTGCCAAGTAACAAAACCAATCAGGAAATCGTAGATAACTCTCCTTAGCGGGCCCACTAACTCAGCTTCAATATCGTCTTCCACATCATGTCATTGGAGCGGGGCATGTGGGCCGATCATCATTGTCGGTTACCAACGCGTTTCAAAGAATCGTGGTTGTTGAATTGGAAACAGAGTTTTGGTAAATATGTTGTGACAATTTGTAACTCAATCACCTATAGCCCTGGCTAGTGAGTAGTGACTACTAACAGCCAACTGGTTCCAAGGGTGTAACTTGGGTATACTAGCAAATGGTCTGTGAATTTTAATCCATTTGTTATGCAACTAACATCATCAAACCATGTAACAATATTTAACAGTTCTAACTCCATTTGTTTCTTGTTTCGGTTTATATGTCATTGCTGAAACTTTTAGCATTATTGAAGTAGTATATATATATATGTCATTGCTGAAACTTATAGCATTATTGAAGTAGTATATATGGTCTATGAAGTACTAATATGATTTACTTTTGGAATATTGTGCATAACTTCCATAGCAAATTAGCAAGTTCTTTTCTATACAACTACCATGAAAACAGTATATGCAGAGAAATGTTTTCAAAATATTTGCCTTTCTAATTTTAAAGAGAAAATTCCATAAATCATACCCGTGGTTTGCACACATTTTCACAGATCATACCCGAACTTTTTTTTTCAGGTTTTCGATACCCTAACTTTCAAAATTGCTCGCAAATGGTACCTCCGTCTATTTTTGTCGTTAAGTTTTACCACGTGATTTGCACGGAGGTATCATTTACGAGCAATTTTGAAACTTATGGGTATCATTTACGAGCAATTTTGAAAGTTAGGGTATTGAAAATTGACGGAATTGGTAAAACTTAACGACAAAAATAGACAGAGTTGGACGGAGGAACCATTTGCGAGCAATTTTGAAAGTTAGGGTATCGAAAACCTGAAAAAAAAAGTTCGGGTATGATCTGTGAAAATGTGTGCAAACCATAGGTATGATTTATGGAATTTTCTCAATTTTAAACTAGCCTAAAATTGAGTAGAGTCATTTTGCATAATAGCCTTTAAACTAGTGCCTTTATACTTTTTCTAGTCTTTCTAATAATATCAACTTTAACTAGACTATTAGTATACTAAAACAACCTTAAACTATTAGTTAGTATATCACCTTTAAACTAGTACCTTAGTATGTTACTCAATGAAAGTTACGTAAGTAGTTTTGTTAAGCAATAATACCAAACAACCCCTTATCGATTAGTGTGAATAAATGAGTATAATGCTTTTTATGATCATGCGCAAGGTGTGAGGTGTTTAGAAATCCAAGGTGTCGTCACTCGCTGCAAAGTGGAAAGGCAAAACTGCTGCAGAGTTGACAGAGTCTGCTGTATTCTACAACGATGTTTCTACTGTTGCCTTAAATATATTTCATTATCATTTTCTTTTTGATATAAGATTATACTAGATCATTACCCGCAAATTTTGCGGGCTAGTAAAAGTTTTTTTAGACAAAATTTGATTTTATAATTAAGTCTTACCATTTTATGTTCATATTAATCCACTAACTATATGGTTTTTATGTATTGAAATGGGTGAATATGAAACAGGTCAACGCGATGAGTATGTCAACATGAAGCGTTATACCAATTGTTTCAACGCATAAAGAGATGGCTGATTAACGGGTAAAAGCAACAAAAAAAAAAAGTTTAAGTACTTATATATACTAATGTCTAATTATATGGTTTTTGAATGCTTAAATAGGTCAATTAAATTGGATGGGTCCAACATGAAACACGCCGCAAGGGTGTTGAATTGGACAATTGAGTGATGTCATGACAGATAACAGGTCAAACCAGTAAAACAAAAAATAATGAACTTATACGATGTTTAAGTAGTTCAACTGGGTTAGAGGTATCAATCAGAAATTGAGAAAGAATATCAATAAGAAATTGAGAAAGAAGTTATTTATATATGAAACTTAAGATAAACTTAACAAATATACCAAAAAGTGGAACTTGTCCAATCGCATAAATGCCCACACGGCACTCCACTATCTTGCCATTCTCTGATATCCAAAGTTCCCCTCCAAGATATCAAGTATTAACGGATAATTGGATCCAATGCTTACACTCAAGCGATACTGCGTATTAATATAAACACATATTGTAAAAGAATATAGACATTTCCCATACATCACCATGGGTCAAATACGCAGGCAAGACCCTAAATTTACAAACTCTTTGGTTAACCTATTGATCAAATATAATGGATTTTTCTTATATAATTTCAATAGTTGATCATAAACCAATTAACGCTTTCGATCTCCACTGGTATAGTTGCACTCTAACAAAAGTGGTGTTTGGTGCTTACTAATAAGACTACGCATTACCTTAGCTAAAAAGAATAATAAATAAAACAAAATAAATTGTCTTTTGTTGCTCCTTACATTATCAGTGTATATGAATATGAAGACTCGGTAAAAGAACTTCGCAATAACACATATATGAACATTATTGTAAGGCTTCACATATTTCTAAAGTACAAGTACCCAAAAGAAGTTAACAGTAATGCTTATGTGAACATAAGTCCAACACAAAGTTCTGGGAGTACAACGAATTGCCAAAAAAAAAAAAAAAAAAGCATTGGATCATCAAAGCGTAAAGGCCAAACCATATTCCTATAATATGATAACACCAAAGGTATAGCATGCGGGCTTAATGGCATTAAAAAACATTACTACCAGAGAATAACAAAGTTTAGACTGCAAAAATGAAAAAAAAATACTCCACTGTAAGCACCTCTGTTATAATACAATCCAAGAATACTTGCAGCACAATATAAAAAGTGGATTAATTTTCACATTCAACATGAATAAAACATAAATATTGAAATCCAAATCAAACATAAATAGTACCTTTTCAAATGCCATGAGGAAGAGATAATGATCCATTAAGCTCTGGTAGTAAGAATAATGATCCTAATATGGCGCATAGAATTTCCAGGACTTTATCTAGACTATCCTGTTCTCACAATCTAAGAGCAACCTATAACAATAAATTGAAAATTAAAATGTGGGTCAGCAAGGGGGATATTTTGTGCTTTAACTATCAATTTTATTTACTCATTAGTGAAAGCTATTGAGTTAGCCAAAGAAGTAAACTTGTAGAATGGACAATTTACCTATAGTCGAGTCTTTATATATAGTGTCGAGTGGAGTTGTGATGCACGATGCTTCAGCACCAACATACATTCCACCAGCTGCTTGAACTACAACTATCGTCTGGTGGCTAGGGGGAGGTCCATCGCTCCATTACCTAATAGACTATATAAAACATATTAAGGTAAGAGCTCAACACAACAATGTGAAACAAAGGTAAGAGCTTAGTGCCCATTTCAAACACAGAAAATAGTATGAAACCATGTGCATACAAATTTTCTCGTTGAATATGGTTGCACATGATGGATCGTGTTATTTATATCCCCATCCTTGTAAACATGAACCAAATTAACTTACCAACATTAGAAAGATGTAACTCTACATTGGTGGTCAATTAGTCAAACTTGCAGAATTTAGAATCCACTTGAAGTTCTATTTGTAGATCCCATGTATACATACTGGACATAACAAACAGAAAATAAACAAAAAGAAAAAAACAAACTTTATATAAATTGTAAGACGTGTTGTGAGTAAGAAGTGACTGAAAATTCTATAATAGTGGCACAAGAAAGCAATTCACAATCAGAACAAAATTGACCATCATGTGAAGTTATAGAAAATGACGAAGTGTGTCAATGAACACCTCACCTTAATAAGCATTGCTCTGAGGTCATCATTCTCTCAAGAGATGCGCTTTAGTTTCAATATAAGAAATATAATATAAAGATACCATGGGTTTGTATTTGAAAGAATTGAATGTTGTATATGTATCTGCGTTTGAGCACATAGTTTGTTATCCGCTTTATGAGTTCGGTAACTTTTATATAAATAATTCATCACCCACGATACAGAATACCCACATGACTGAAAAATGGATACACAACCTCACAGTCACTATAAAGTTATACTTAACGAATTAAGGAACCAAAAAATGATTACCTTCACTTATCTTGGTAGCCATCCTATAAACGCTAACTTACACCTAAAACTTACATTTTCTTGCAATAATTGTAAATAGGAGCCACATGAAACTTACCATCACCATGATCACTGTGCTTTTCACAAAGCCATTTTCATTTGAGGGGGTAACACTCAACTTGACAAGTACAACACAGCCACCTCTGTATCCCATCTCTTTTCCTGAATATTATATCGTCTTGAGCCATCTGTCTTCCCGAACGTCTAAAGTATCCAGGTGGCACGTGTCCCTACACAATCATAGACAATGTAAATCATATCAACATATATGAAATTATATAGATCCAAATCTCATCAAATCATATTACACAAGTTTTGACCAAAATAAGGCTAAACTCAAATGCATATAAGTTCTTCACACATCCTATTTATGTTGCACCTACTATTAAACTAAATATTGTAGTAACAAAAGCAGCCTCCAACATGCCAGGATGACCACCGGAAGAAGCAACAACATAGTACATTAGAACACATAATTTGTGGGTTCCCCTAACCTGGACTTGAACCTCTATAATGGAAAATGAATGAGTTCCAAGATGACATCCACATAACCTGACCCAAATTTCCTTGAATATGGCTACCAGTAGTTGCCCACACAAATAGTGGAAAAAATGAAGCACTTATAAGATCTAGTGCTGGTTCATTGTAGCAAGTAAATATAAGAAGCACCATTTCACAGTTTTTCTTTTAAAGCAAAACTCACAGCCATAAGCCTTCAAGCATGATTTAATCCATCCATTTCCGTATTACTTTGTTTGATTAGGCTTCAACTCTACATTACAAACAAAATCATATATTACAAAAAAGAAACTTACTTGGATATTTCAAGCGTACTATGGTGCCGCATGTATATGTAATAAAGCTCACAACTATGGTTTGAAATATCACAGACCATGCAGAAAAGCTAAAATCTTGTAGTCCCAACTCAAACTTATAATAAAAGGGACGAATAGTAGCTAAAAAGGGGATGAGCTGGAAGTCTTATAAGCATTTCATTTTTTTTTAGCATAAAAGATCCTAAATCATTTTAATATTTTAATAAAAGAAAAAATACAAAATCAAAAAACTTAATATTAGTTTTGAACTGTAGTAAATGTGATCACAGGAAATATACCAACTTTTATGATTATAAAAAGTTATGTAATTGGGCTACAAAGTACTTAGGGTCAACCTATCCAACCTCTTTGAATCTGTTACACAACCGCCCATTTTCCCACCTCTAGACTATACCATAGAGCCAATCAAAGCCATTGGTTTCATTAGGCCAAGAAGAGTAGTAAGCTCACCATCGGTTTCTGAGGATTAGTGCCAGAATGGAAACACGAGAACCTGAACAATGCGGCCAAACAGGATGAGTTGGTTCAATTATTAGTGACTTTGAAATGTATCATGACAATGAACTCACTAATCAACAACATCCAGCTGATTGAAAATGAACTCACTAATCAATATCATTATCAGAATCAATCACATGAACCCTAATTTTAGATCAAATAAAAATCAATCAAAAACACGATACCTGGTTTTGATGATGAACAAAACGAAATTAATAGTATAAACTGAGTAAGTATAAACTGAGTCTGTATAAACGTCCTCATCATTAATACTTTCCTTGGTAAATAACAATCTGTTAGTGATTACTAATCGGTATCAAGTTGTTACCGATCCTTACGAAGCCAAACTATGCACTAATATTAAATAATACACATAACTTGCCAAAATACAGTACACAATGACACTAAACCGATTAGTAACAATGCAACATTCAGAAGCAGCAATAGCAGTTAACCAACAGTAAATCAGAAGAAAATGAATATCAGTATGTAAAACACCATTGCACATATCGCGAAATTGAGACTATATAGAATCAGTAAGCAATAAAAGAAATTTTTTATGATAATCTTTCAGATGCAACCAACAAATGTAAATGACATATAGAGACAAACAGACGATGGAGCAAGTATGTCAAGGGCCACAAACACTTACATGCCAGGAAGCAAAATAAATCCAACCACTTCAACTATGATTATATGCTACTAAAGTTTAGAACAAACACTACAACAAAACAATAAAAATCGACTGCTAACGGAATAGAGGAGTCTTACAAGCGGATCCATTAGGATCATATCAATGAAGGTGATTTGATGTGGAGTGTTTTTGTAACTCTGTTTCCACAACAATGTTGTGGAAACAGAGTTACAAAATTGTAAAAACCGAAACCGAACCATCGGTTATATAGTGGGTCGGTTAAAAATGGGTCGGTTAAGTCGGTTATTTCGATTTTGGGTCGGTTTTCGGTTATCATTGCTCACCCCTACACAACATATGAACCCTTGGTTTTAAAAGGCGTGAGGCGGTCTGTTGCGATTAGTCCTCAGAGCCGAGGCGAGAGGCGAGATGCGAAAGGCGAACGCATCACGTACGCAAGGCAATTTTATAACCAAAATTAATAATAATAGTTATTAAACCATATTTCATACAAAAAGTCACCAAAGTCTTCCTCACCATTCTCATCATGTATATGATGCTGTTAAAAAATACGATAATTAAAATGATGTATAATTCACAGCTTACATGTTGGAAGACACTCCAGTTCCTCTCACAGCCGGTAGCACTACAAGTGAGATTAAGTCTGGAGAATTGAAACGGTTGTAGGGTTTTAATGATTATGGGCTCTTAGAAAACATAACTATTAAATATTATTTAAGCCCATTAAATGAATTTAATTAAAACCAGGCCTTAATATTGATCTGTACATAAAGCGACATGTTGCCACAAAGCGATGCCATCTGATGCCATAAAAAGCGGCGCCTCTAACTCGCCTTATGTATTGGCAACGCTTTTATCACAAAAGGCGATTATATGGTAGCCTCGCATCGCATCTCGCCTCAGCTCGCCTCAGGCGCGCTTTTTAAAACACAGTATGAACCTTTACTCTAATCTTCCAATCGGTTTTCTCATTCGTGATTTCGTTTAAAGGCGTGAAAACTACCTCTGCTGCCATGGCCGATTTCTTTGTTTTCTGTAGGTTTGCTTCTTCCGGTACAAGAGATAGTGAATGAACATTCTTGCAAGAAAACACGCTCTGTAGTTGAGATTGAATAAAGAAAAGTTAGTGATTACTAATCGGTATCAAGTTGTTACCGATCCTTACGAAGCCAAACAATGCACTAATATTTAATAATACACATAACTTGCCAAAATACAGTACACAATGACACTAAACCGATTAGTAACAATGCAACATTCAGAAGCAGCAATAGCAGTTAACCAACAGTAAATCAGAAGAAAATGAATATCAGTATGTAAAATACCATTGCACATATCGCGAAATTGAGACTATATAGAATCAGTAAGCAATAAAAGAAATTTTTTATGATAATCTTTCAGATGCAACCAACAAATGTAAATGACATATAGAGACAAACAGACGATGCAGCAAGAATGTCAAGGGCCACAAACACTTACATGCCAGGAAGCAAAATAAATCCAACCACTTCAACTATGATTATATGCTACTAAAGTTTAGAACAAACACTACAACAAAACAATAAAAATCGACTGCTAGAGCATTGTCGCAGCAGTCAGAATTAACAGACAGCAAGGCAAAACAACACGATTATTAATAACGGAATAGAGGAGTCTTACAAGCGGATCCATTAGGATCATATCAATGAAGGCGATTTGATGTGGAGTGTTTTTGTAACTCTGTTTCCACAACATATGAACCTTTACTCTAATCTTCCAATCGGTTTTCTCATTCGTGATTTCGTTTAAAGGCGTGAAAACTACCTCTGCTGCCATGGCCGATTTCTTTGTTTTCTGTAGGTTTGCTTCTTCCGGTACAAGAGATAGTGAATGAACATTCTTGCAAGAAAACACGCTCTGTAGTTGAGATTGAATAAAGGGAAGTTCATAATAAAGGAAACCAGTTATGATTTTTAATTTTCACCATGATTGTTCAATATCCCCAATTTTAGATCTAAAATTTTGAATTTTGATTTTGAATTTCAATTCGCGCCCTAACTATGGATCGCAGATGGCGTGATACTACATAAGTAGGGGTAATTTGGTACTTTACTAATAAGGCTAGATATTTATTGGATAATCATACTTTGGGGTAATTATAAACATAAATAAAGGCTAATTAAAATTTGATTAGGGTAATCAAACCCACTTTTAATAATTAAGAGGGAAGAGGGAAGGGAAGACGGATATTCCTGAAAGCTTTTAGTTGTGAACAATTTCTTTTTCTATAGCTATAAGCATGAAATTTTAAATATTTTTCCGCAGCATCCAAATATGAACTTGGTTATATATATAGAATATGTATAAGTTAACTATAACATATCGGAAGCGTTTGGTCAAAACATATATTGATAATTTACATTACTCATAAAACATAATGGTTATACTATTCACAACCAAAGTATATCAGACCGGGTGTTATATAATACAAAATACAACATTAAGTTATCAAAACATTATCAGAGTATCCAAGTCGTCAAACATTCCAACAACAAAAAAGCTTCTTGCCCCAACCAGTTATATCAAAAACCATGACCTACAAAAAGTAGGGTGGTAGGATTAGCACAAGGCTAAGTGAGAGAATGTATAACCAACGGTCTAACTTAGCATAACAAATATGTTTACAGCAAATACTCGTAAACACATAACGTCAAAGATGATCGGTGGTTCTCGAGGCACCCTCCAAGAACACTTATCAACCAAATGCAGGCCAATACAGAGGTTAACCGATAGCTTGTTGCTATCTTCACACGACACAGGTTCCTATCAACGATAAGTACAAAGAACCCCGGCTGGCCAAACAATAACAACCAAGCCCAACCAGCGTTGACCTCTGAATAATCACATATGCCCAATGGCCATGTATCACATAATCCGTAATCATCATGGCATTATGTCAGACTAAACAGTCTATCAACAATAATAACATCATGGCAGACTAAACAGTCTATAAATGGTAATACTACGTTTACCCGTTGTAACCAAACCTGTTACAACTAAATCACACTGAGGATTACAGATCCACTCACCTGATAATCCCAGTCGTTAACTCAGAAATCTTATATTACTGACTCTTCTCCGTGTCTGAGAACAAAACAAATAATGGAGTTAGTATTCTAGTTCACCAAGTGTATAACATCAAACGAATAATAATACCCAAGTTATATACACCATTCAAACTAGTTATACCAATAACCAATATCATGAAATTAACTAATATAATCAATGACTTCATCACTTAGTTTCAAGTTTAACATCATACAAGCAGTACACAAGATCAAGAAATAAGCTGAAACAAAACTTATTACAAAACACAAGTACTCGTCGGGTATGGGCAGTTACCGCCGGCTAACCATAGTTTCCGCGGGGTACCAGGTGTACGCACCGGGTAATCAGTTTAGGGTCACTTTCCGTAAAAAAAATCATATACTAGTACCCGCCTGGTAAGGTTTCACCCGCCGGGTACCAAACCAACCCGGATTACCCGCCGGGTAAGGGTTGTACCCGTCGGGTACTCTACCCCTACCAGCGACCTGCAACTCAGAAAACCCAGAATCCGAAATTCATAAGCAAAACCTCAAAACTCAGTTTCAATCAAACCAATACCACAAACAACAACAACTAACATCATATAACAATACATAACAAGTTTTCAAGTTTTAATTTCATATCAAATCACTTATTAATCAACTTTCAACCAAAGTAAGTTCATAAACAATTAATATGAATACTTACAATCAAAATAGCAAGATGATGATGATGTTAATGAAACTAATTTAAGATCACAACCCAATTTGGTTTCAAACTTTGTTTAAGGTTTCTTTGATTTAGGTATGTTTGATTTTGATACAAGAAAATGAACTTTCCTATTTGGGAAAGTGATATATATATATTAGGTCGGCTAAATTCCCAACCGACACAGTATCCACTTAAAATCAGTCCCCTTCTAAACCTATTGTTTGGAACCTAAAAACCATTTACGATTCTAACAATTTTATTTTACCTTCAACTGTATAAAGTTAAAACAAGCAATAATTTACTAGTCACAATAAGTCATTTAACTTTTTGACTAATAATTCACAATAAACATAATAAATTAAACAATTTAATTTCCTAACACATTAAACAAATAATTTAAAGTTAGGAAATTTACCAGAATACCACTAGACTCCTAGAGTGGGTGTTACATTAATAGCGTGTGTTTACATAATGTCTACACCCTGTATATACAGGTCCCTTTGAAAAACGTATTCAGATTAGTATATTAGAGCGTTAGTGCCATTATCCGGCACCCAATTCTCAGAAACCTCATCATCAATGTTGTTCGGAAAGCAAATGGGAGTTATATGGATGCTGATTCTAAAACCATTGATAAGTATGTGGAGGTTTTCAAGGACGAATTTCTCTCACCTGGCTCCTCTATTCTGTTGACAGCGTCACCCGTTGGATCACAAACGGTGAGTACCAGCAGAATAGTATGGTTTCTGAGCGGGGCAAATAGGTCATCAAGTATTGACTCATGCATACACATTCTTAAATCATTTTAATTATAGCAGGGATAGTATCTATGTAGTTGATGCACACTTTTCAGGTGCTGCTATTAACATTTTTCAATGAATTTATATTAATAACTAATAATATAGTTTTTGTAGTCATAACTACACATTTGATAATTAATGAAAGATTTTATAAATGTTTTTAGGTAAACCCAGCGATGTAAGAATCTTTTATTTATGGACCACAAATTAGATAATCAAAATGATCAAATCTAATGTAATATTTTGTTTAATGATTGTATAGTTTCCATAAAGTAACAAAGGAAACGAAATAAGTTGTTAGTCACATTTATTGTGATTGATTTGAGAATTTCTTGATAGAAGAGTTTGATTCGGTTTCCAAATGAGAGGGTCCTTGCCTTGCCTATAAATAGAGGTGTCTCTGATATCCATCTACACACACAAAAATTGAAGCATAGGTGAAAGGTTAGAAACGCTCTCATCATTCTTCCGTTCTTCGCTTAAACAACAATGACTGGAGGTAATCCTTAATAGGGGTGTTCAAATGGATGGATCGGTTCAAAACTGATCCGTATACATGAATCCAAATGGATTATGATTTCGAAAATATGAATCCGATCCGTTTAAACAAATTCAAAAACCGAACCAATCCATCCAAATTACTATTTGGATGGATCGGTTTGATTTTTTGGATATCCAAATTATCACTTCAACATTTACATTTCATCATTTGCTGGTAGTTGATTATTAGTCTATCACACCCTTGATACATTTCATCTCTTTGCAATATTAATTATGAAAGAAATACCAAATTGAAAGCTTCAAACGCTCGGCCAATCATCGGAATGTGTACGAGATACCATAAGGGCCCAATATCTCAATAGCACCTTTGTCTAAAGCTTCGAATGAAACTTCATATCCGAAACGCAGGAATGATCTGACTATAAAGTCATTAAAAACTTGATCGAAGAACCAACGTTTATTGAAGAAGCTATAGAGTCGATTACAAAAAGTACTAGTTTAAAAGGCTCGTTGGAATTGATCCGCTATTGGTGTGAAGAGTGACAGAGTGTTCTTTTTAACCATCAGAAAGTCCATGTGATAACAAAAAATACTACTATGTATGTAATGTACTGGAGTATAAGCATCAGTCCTTTCTCACGCGAAAAGCAAGATCAAATGGTCGTCTCAATAACAAAGCGAACGTCCTAATAAATGGAAGAGCAAACTGCTCGATAATATGATATGATGGCATGATAATTTGATATATGACATCCTAATATAAATACAGATTCATACAGTTATAATGTTTCATAAAAAATGATTTTCTTGTCTAAATACCGCGCCAGGGAATATTTTTTTATATAGCCATAGAGAAAATAAAAAATAGTCACCCATTATGAGGAAGGTGGATGATGTGAGCTTGTGAAGAGTATTGACAGACCATCAGAAAGTCCATGTTATAACAAAAAATACTACTATGAATGTAATATATATCGGAAAGTCTGCGTGATAACAAGATAAAGTTATCAAACATTTAACTGTATCTTCCGAGTATAATTACTCATTTTGAACATCCCATCTCATCTATATATTTATAGCTCTAAACACTAAACAACCAATTAAAAGCGTACCTCTACGCATTGAGATACTGTGAAATTAACACTGTCTGACGAAGCTCTCTATTGTGTACTGGAGTATAAGCATCAGTCCCTTCTCACGCGAAAAGCGAGATCAATTGGTCGTCTCAATAACAATGTGAACGTCCTAACAAATGGAAGAGCAAACTGCTCGATAATATGATTTGATGGCATGATAATTTGATATATGACATCCTAATAATACATACAGATTCATACAGTTATAATGTTTCATAAAAATGATTTTCTTGTCTAAATACCGCACCAGGGTATATTTTTTTTTATAGCCGTAGAGAAAATACAAAATAGTCATCCATTATGAGAAAGGTGGATAATGTGAGCTTGTGAAGACTATTGACAGAGTGTTTTTTTTATGGCACGAACCCGATATCCTTGAAGTACTCATGCTTGAGCGCGAACCTGGCTGTAATTCTTCTGCTGGGATCCAAGCACAGCATATCCTAAACAAATTGCTTATTAGATTGGTAGAAGATCAAGAATTGAAAATCAATACGAAAGCTTGTTTGAAGGGATGGCAAATTAGACCAAAAAACAGCACTTTAACAGTACTGGTACGATTGACTCACAAACACTGTTGTATTTTTTATATATAAATAAATAAATAAATAAATAATGGGTTAAAATCATATTATCAGAATAATAATATGAAGTGTTTCAATAAAGAGATTTATAAGCTTTGATGCATACGAACACATTTTGGATGACACTCAACCCATTCAACCCACTCACCCAGTCTAAATCATTTCTTTTCAGTTAAACATTTCAGTACCATGGGATCTATTACAGATACAACATAACAAAAAACCCTTTAGAAAGTTGTATACATTACAAATATATTATGGGCCACTTTCTACCAATTTCCTATTTACCTGTATTATTTTATTTTCCCCATTTGATCCAAACACATACCCAAATCGACCCACTCATAAGTATATGGGTCGAAATTGTGACCTCTATTGTCAACAAATAAGATCTAAGATAGGAATTCATTTGAGCTTACACGTAAGAGATCAAGGCCGGTTTTTTCCAGAGTTGGGACCACAGTTGCCAGCACCTGAAAAGCAAAGGATGTACCAATTAGTTATTTAAAGATCATATGTCCTAAGCATTGCAGCTGATAAGTTCAATCATTTATAGTAGAAAGAAAAATATTATCACCTTTGAGGATTACTTTGGAAAGGCAGACTTGAAGTCAGGCAACGAAGTCACACCAGACCATGTATATCTTCTGTCGGAGTTCCCATGATTCTATAAGTATAGAGAATAAGTGAATGAGTGTATGCTAGAGGTTGATCCGGTCTTCATCAACTATTGTAATAAAGATATGCAATCATCAACAAAATTTTGCATGGTATTCAATTTCTTATTTTTGTATTTTGTTAAATTCAATAACTTTTAGCAAGAAACATTCTACAACAAATTCAAATTCAAAGTTAATGTTTTCAATAGGAAGCATTCAAAGGTTTGTAAAGCTATCTAACATACTGATAGAAGGCTTTGTTGTGCAAATAACCAAAATAACTTCATATATGATTGAATAGAATAAAAGATTGAAGAAAGGTACCTGATATGAAGTGCACATGATATGAATAATGGCTGCAAGCACAACCTTGGAAGTGCACCTCAAAACTAATATGAAGAAAACATGAACAATGAAGAATAAGTAACTTTTAAAACACAGTAAAGGAAATCAGGAAGTAGACGTTAACCTAGCCGTGTAGATGGACCTACTAATGCGTCCAAGACCATAATTTAAAACAGAGTAAAGGGCTGTTGTTGAAGGAGGTGAAGGTGCATAGCCAATATTCTCATGATTGTTTCAGGGTTACGGTCAGGTCATGATTCTGCATAGCTAAACTTTTGGCTCCTAATTCTTCTTGTGATCCAATAAAAGCTTTCTGATTGTTCCAAACGCACATAATAATAATGAGTAATTACAGTCAAACGAACAACACACATACATTCAGAATTTTAGTTAATTGTGATTAGACCTGGAAATAACTGGAGTATAAGCATCACTCCCTTGGTACGCGAAAGCAAAACCACATGGTCGTATCAATAGCATGTAATGCTACATCGGCTGATTTCAAATGTCACAAAACTTGAACATGGTCACAACATTTACTCTTAGTAATGACACTAAGAGGCATTTAATAACATATAACATCCAAAAACACAATAGGACTAATGCAATTACCATGTTTAATAATGGTTGATTGATCGTTTGACATTTCTGAATACTTTTGGACTGACAATACAACTCACTAACAACGGGTGCATCCTCATTAATGGAATAGTTAATTCTTGCCAACGTCCCTGGAAAAATATAATACAACTCAAAATTAATATAACTATATATTAATTTTATGTTTCATTCAAGCGTTCAATCAAACACAGTGTGTGCTATCCAAAAGTTGTTATATGATCATCAATTACATCAAGTTACATCAAACCTAAATCTCAAATAACACCTTGATCATACAGTGATAATCTCTCTTTACTAATATAAAAGTACAGAAATTATAGTTCATATACATGAATTGTAGCCAACGTTCAAGTGAGAATATAACTAAATCATTGCTGCTAGCCAAGTAATGATACTACATATAAACCTAAATCTCAAATAACATTTAGATCATACAGAGATTACACTGCATATATAAATGTAAATCAATAGTAGTTCATATACATGAATTGTTGCCAACATTCATGTGACAATATAACTAAAAATCATGGCTGCTATGTAACACCCCCAAATTCGTTGATTTTGATTAGCGGAAGCATTTTAGTTAAGTACGGGGGTGCCACAATAACGATGTACATGCATACATATCAGAGCTTATGATTACAACAGAACATATATATATATATAGATGCCAAAAGTAATAATTACATCGTTTTACGATTACTCGAATCGTACAAGTACAAAAGTAGTTGAGTTTTACAAAAGTAGATTTCGTAAATATGACTAAAAACCGATTAGTTATATAAAAGAAATCCATATGTCAAAAGTTGGCATCCTAAAGCTTCACGGGTCGCCTAAGTTCCATATGTGCAGGCGGTTCTTACGTGCGCAGCTAATTCCCTGAAAAACATAGTAAAAGTCAACAACGAGGTTGAGTGAATTCACAGGTTTTATGTTTACAATAATAGTTGGTAGTTCGAAATGTTTCACCAAATAGTTATCGTCATTACGATCAAGTAAGGTTTTGTGGAATGTTATCCGAGGAATGCAGTTTACAGTTTAAGTGGGATGTTACCCAAAATGCAGTTTAAGTTTCGTAGGAAAGCAGTATCCTATTAGTTTAGCCAAGACGTAGGGATTTAAATTGTTTATCCAAGAAGTAGTGTTTAAAATGTTTGCCCAAGACGTAGGGACTTTCCAAGTGTGCCCAAGAAGTAGGGACTAAATCGTTTGTCCAAGAAGTAGGACCCATCAGTATCTGCCCAAGAAGTAGGGACTTCTATGTATGTGCCCAAGACGTAGGGACTTGTATGTGACACCCCCAAATTTGATGATTTGCGGAAGCTCGATTTGGGTGTCACTAATCAATATACAAAGAACGACCACTATATGCGTCGTTTTAAACTTGTATAGATAAAGTAAATGTTTACATCAAAAATATAGTTACATTAGCTCGATTCCTGAAATTGAGAGATTACATAGCATAATTACTTTTACAAAATATAATAATGCAATCAAATCTCTAGTTGTATGAATGCTGACTCGAGCTAATAATTCCTGCTTGTGCAGCCAACCTACTGCTGGGTACCTGTGATAAATACTAAAATGGGTCAGCGATAACGCTGGTGAGCTCACAGGTTTGTATGTCAATGTATAGTTGTAAGAACCGCAAGATTTATATTGAATTTAAAATGCAATCAAGCAAAATAAAAGTTATACTGTCCATGAGCACATAGTCTGAGCTTAACTTGATTTGTCAGGCCCAATTAAGGAAACCTAACTTGAAATGCCTCCTACAAGTGCCTAATCAACACTCGTCTTCCCAAATGCTAATACATCCGTTTGACCGGTTAGTGCGTGCTAACCCGGATGAGGATTGTCAATCCCATATGATATCATATACTAACATTCACGCTATAAATACTAGAGACTATGCTATGGAGGACTTTAAATTGATTAGCTTGAAACTCATGTAGTATTTGAAGTTTGGCACTTGCGTTCTACTTGTAAAACAAAATGAAGTAGTAATATCACACCCCTAGTAAAAGTAGTGAAAATGGGGCCATGAAACTCACCTGAGTCTTGAAGTGTTTAGTTTAATAAACTTGAAGTAATTAGCTATGGATGGATGTCCAAAGACTTGAAACCTGAATGTGTCCACGACACTTAAAATGTTATTAATTGTACCGGTATCCCGAAAGTCTACCTTTGTAGTTGTTATACAACTATGTATATATGTCCAAATTACTACGATTTGGTTGATTGAATTGTTACAAGTTACTACGACTTGTTTGATTGAATTGATACAAGTTACAACGACTTGTTTGGTTTTGAAGTATGTTTTGAAAACACGTACGGCCCGTTGGTGTTTGTTTGTAATAATAATCTCATCATTAAATTTTTGGTCTCGAAACATTATACTTGAATAGTATGTTTCAATGTGTTTTAGAAGTCGTATCGCACGAGTATTTGAAATTGTGCAAGTTCAACACTTGGTGAGAAATGTGCTTACGGAATCTAAGTACGGAGGTCCGGGGGCAGCGCCCCTGGTAGCGGGGTCCAAGGGGCGGCAGCCCCTGGCGGGGTCCAAGGGGCAGAGCCCCTGGCTGGGGTCGAGCTGCCAGGTCAGCTTGGAAAATTTTTATTTCTACTATATTGCTTTGACGAAAAACGCATCTGGGATCTGAATTCGGGTAAAATCGAGTGATAAATTTCGAGTCTCGACACTTAGTAAAAAGTTGTAAATATTCTGTTTTATGCGACACAATAATTTGTTATGCGACACAAGGGTTGTGTCGCATAAGTATGCGACACAATACCTATACGACACAAGGGTTGTGTCGCATAGGTTCGGAATGCTAAATCAATAGCGACATAGTGGTTGTGTCGTATAGAAATACGACATAGTTTGCGACACAATATTGTGTCGCATGGGTTGCGACACTAAAGGTTTGGTACGACACAAGATGCGACATAACGGCCAAAATGCGACATAGTATGCGACACAAGGCTTGTGTCGCATTGAAGAACATCAGCCCAGAAACTTTCGACTGATAGAATTTTTAACCCCAAAACCCAAATCAAACTCATTTTTAGGTTGTAAAATCGTGTTTTCTTCATATATTTGGACATATACATGTTATATAACTCATAAACATGTAAAAACAAGTTAAAACGAGAGATTTCGAGAATTTGTCGGAAACTTACGCGGTATCGGATTGAAAATCCGAGAAGATGGAAGAGTAGATCGTGTCGAGGTGGTTCCGTTTCTATAAAAATCTTGATGTTTTGATGTCGTTTAGTGTTCCAATCTTGTGATTTTTGATGAAATGGTGGTGGTGGAATTTGAGAGAGAATTTGGTAGAGAGAGAGAGATGAGAAGATAGAAATGAAATGAGGGGGAGGTGATGACCCCCTCTTGGTGGCTGATTTCGGTGGGGGCCCACCGAGTGTGGGTCTCCACTTTTTAACTCCGTGCAATCGCGCTCCGTGCGGTGTTCGTTTTCCCGATTATTTAAACGTTTAGTTAATATTAGTTACTTTTAGATATACGTTTTAAAATGCGAATAAATTCCCGATGATTTGGTTGAAGTATTTTTATTAAAGTACTTTTGGTTGTAGTTATAAATTATAACTTAAACTCGTTTTGTTTTGTTTGCGCGTTTACATTTTTAATCGCGTATACATTAATTGTGTAATAAAACTTGGATACGAAATATTACTATAAATAATATTTTGAACAAAATTGAGTTATCAAATAACATTTGTATTACTTAATAAAAATGATCACCAACGCCCGTATTTATTGTATCGAAATTCATTCGATTTGAAACTCGTACGATTTAAACAAACCGCATAATTGTGTAGATATATATTCTACAATATATATATAATAACTGATACATTAATTAGCCTAACACAGAACTAATTACATGTATTAAAGCTTGATTAGGCACTAAATTCTAGTCCTAAATTGACGGGTGTCACATTCTCCCCCTGTTAGAAGAATTTCGTCCCGAAATTTATGTTGAAGTCGTGTTTGATGTTGAGTCAATGAAGAGTTGAGGATACTTGAGTCGCATTTGGTCTTCACGTTCCCAGGTGAATTCCGGACCGCGCCGCGAATTCCACCTAACTTTGACGATGGGAATACGACTTTGTTTAAGTTGTTTGACCTCACGGTCCATGATTTCAGCGGGTTCCTCAACAAAGTGAAGTTTCTCGTCAACTCGAATTTCATCGAGTGGAATGATAAGTGTCTCATCAGACAGACACTTCTTCAGGTTTGAAACATGAAAAGTGGGATGCACGCTGCTGAGTTCGGATGGCAGCTGCAATCGATATGCCACTGGACCAATCCTCTCGAGGATCTCGAATGGTCCAATGTATCTGGGATTTAACTTCCCTCGTTTGCCAAATCGGATTACGCCTTTCCAAGGCGATACTTTGAGTAGTACTCGATCCCCAACTTGGAACTCGAGTGGTTTGCGTCTCACATCAGCATAACTTTTCTGACGATCACGAGCGGCTTTGAGCTTGTTTTGAATTTCGACGATTTTCTCTGTTGTTTCGTGAATGATTTCTGGACCCGTGAGTTGGCTGTCCCCAACTTCGGTCCAACAGATAGGTGACCGGCACTTACGACCGTACAGTGCCTCGAAAGGTGCAGACTTAATGCTGGCATGATAACTGTTGTTGTACGAGAACTCGCACAATGGTAGGTGTTTTTCCCAGCTTACACCGAAGTCTACTACGCAGGCCCGTAGCATATCTTCTAGTGTTTGAATGGTTCGTTCACTTTGGCCATCGGTTTGAGGATGATATGCGGTACTCATATCAAGTCGAGTACCCAGGGATTTTTGAAGTGATTGCCAAAATTGTGAAGTGAAACGACTATCTCTATCGGAGATAATTGAGATTGGAACACCATGTTTGGTCACGATTTCCTTCAGATAAATACCGGTGAGGCGTTCCATTTTGTCGGATTCTTTAATTGCTAGGAAGTGAGCAGACTTTGTGAGACGATCCACGATCACCCAAATGGTATCGCAACCGCTCGAGGACTTGGGTAGTTTGGTTATGAAGTCCATAGCAATTTGTTCCCATTTCCATTCAGGAATACTGGGTTGTTGAAGTAAACCAGAAGGTTTTTGATATTCGATTTTGACCTTGGAGCAAGTAAGGCACTTGCTGACATAGGTGGCGATTTCAGCTTTCATGTTCGGCCACCAGTAGAAGTCCTTGATACCGTGGTACATTTTATCGGATCCCGGATGGATAGAATATTTGGACTTGTGAGCTTCATCCATCACCAAGTCTCGTAGGTTCCCAAATTTAGGCAACCAGATTCGGTTTGAGAAATACCTAATCCCGTTAGGTTTGACTTCGAACTGTTTATCCATGCCCCGCAAGGCTTCATCTTTGACATTTTCGGGTTTTAAGGCTTCGAGTTGAGCAGTGAGAATTTGAATGTTTAAATTGTTGTGAATGGTCATACTGAGGGCTCGAACCCGAAGTGGTTTCACTCGCTCTTTCCGACTGAGGGCATCAGCGACAACATTTGCTTTGCCTGGATGATATTTGAGTTCGCAGTCGTAATCGGTAAGCAACTCGACCCATCGACGTTGCCTCATGTTGAGATCCTTCTGATCGAATATGTGTTGAAGGCTTTTGTGGTCTGTAAAGATTGTGCATCTGGTACCGTAAAGGTAATGTCTCCAGATTTTTAGAGCAAAAACGACAGCTCCTAGCTCGAGGTCATGGGTGGTGTAATTCTTTTCATGAATCTTGAGCTGTCGGGAAGCATAAGCTATGACCTTGTCTCGTTGCATGAGCACACAACCGAGACCTTGATGAGAAGCATCGCAGTATACCACGAAGTCATCGGTGCCTTCGGGTAATGATAGAATAGGAGCACTGCAAAGCTTTTGTTTTAAGAGTTGGAATGCCGACTCTTGTTTATCAGTCCAGTCAAACTTTTTGTCTTTCTGGGTCAGCATCGTGAGTGGTATGGCTATCTTGGAGAAATTTTCAATGAATCATCGATAGTATCCGGCCAGTCCTAAAAATTGCCGTACTTCGGTCGGAGTGGTTGGCGGTTGCCAGTCTTTGGTAGCCTCGATTTTTGACGGGTCGACGTGAATCCCCTGACTGTCAATCACGTGACCAAGGAATTGAACGGTTTTGATCCAGAACTCACACTTAGAGAACTTGGCATAAAGTTCCTCATGTTTAAGTAGTTCAAGGATGGTTTTGAGGTGTTGTGCGTGTTCTTCTTTGTTTCGTGAATATATGAGAATGTCATCGATAAAGACAATGACGAACTTATCAAGGTAAGGTTTACACACCCGATTCATAAGGTCCATGAATACAGCCAGTGCATTGGTTAGGCCGAATGGCATCACTTGGAATTCGTAATGCCCGTAACGGGTTCTGAAAGCGGTTTTTGGAATATCGGCATCGCGAACACGCAATTGGTGATAACCGGATCGGAGATCAATCTTTGAATAACAGCTCGACCCTTGAAGTTGGTCGAACAGATCATCGATTCGAGGAAGTGGATACCGGTTCTTGACAGTTAACTGGTTCAACTCTCGATAGTCGATACACATTCGAAAAGAACCATCTTTCTTCTTAACAAATAGGACCGGAGCTCCCCAAGGTGAAGAACTCGGCCTGATAAATCCTCGTTCCAGGAGTTCCTGTAATTGGGTGGACAACTCCTGAAGTTCGGACGGAGCTAAACGGTATGGTGCTCGGGCCACAGGCGCAGCACCTGGTACAAGATCGATTGAGAACTCAACCTGTCTTGGTGGTGGTAGACCAGGTAGTTCTTCAGGAAAGACTTCTGGAAAGTCTCGAACAATTGGAACATCCTCAAGTCGCTTCGCCTCCGACTTTTTCTCCATGATGTGCGCGAGGATTGCTGGGTAACCCTTTCTCAGAAATTTCCGGGTTTTAAGACAAGAGATGATGTTAAGCCTCGTCCCACCGGTCTCCCCCTGTATGATCAGGGTTCTACCGACGGTGAGAGGTATGCGAACAATTTATTCATGGCAAATGATTTCGGCGCGATGTTTGGATAACCAGTCCATGCCTACGATGACATCGAAACTTCCTATCTCAACAGGCATAAGATCTATGGAGAAGATTTCGTCGGCTAGGTTTAGAGTGCAATTAGGTATCACACTATCGGTTTCTATCAATTGGCCATTAGCTAGCTCAACTGTGTACTTAACGTCTAAAGCAATTGGTGTGATGTCAAGTAGAGGGCAAAATTCATCGGAAATAAAACTTTTATCGGCACCAGTATCAAACAGAATGGAAGCAGTTAAATTGTTGAGGAGGAACATACCCGTGACCACATTCGGGTCCTGACGGGCGTCCCCTGAGTTGATCACGAAGGCGTTACTTTTGGCGTTGTTGTTGTTGCGGTGGTTGTTGTTGTTGTTGCCCTTATTCTTCAATTTTGGGCAAGAATCCCTAAAGTGTCCTGGGTTTCCACATTCATAGCAGGACTTAGGTTGTCGGGTATTTTTGTCAGAGGGGTTGTTGTTGGATTTGGGGGCTCGGCAATCCTTAGTCAAATGCCCGTACCTCCTGCAGTTGTTGCAAGGGGGATTGCACTGACCAAAATGGTGATAGTTGCACTTGGGACAATAAGGCCTGTCCCCGGTGTAGCTGTGGTTGGATTCAGAGTTGGTGGTGTAGACTTGGATGGCGTTGTTTTTCTTGTTGGAGTTGTGGTGGTGTTCAGTGGATTTGCGTTTGTTGTTGTTGGAGGATGAGGTGTTGGAGGTCTCACGGCTGACAACTAGAGCCATGAGTTCGTGGGCCAATCGAATGGCACTCTCAGTGGTGGTTGGTTTGGATGAAGCGACGTTTCCCTGGATGTTCTCGGGGAGTCCACGAATGTATTTCTTAATGCCCTTACTTTCCGGTTCGACCAAACTCGGGCATAATAAAGCAAACTGCTAAAATTTGGTGGTATATTCAGTAACATCATTTCCCTGCACCTCCAGATGCCAGAATTCTTCTTCCAGCCTGTGCAATTCCTCTTCAGGACAGTATTTTTCTGTCAGTTTCTTCTTCAGTTCGGCCCAAGGAAGCCGATTTGCAACCTCAAGACCTACAGAGTTTGCGTGGGTTTTCCACCACGTGAGTGCACCTTCCTGAAAGGTGTAAGCAGCGAATTTGACCTTGTTGTTCTCAGTGCAATCGCAGAGACTGAAAACAGATTCCATGCGCTCAATCCAACGGATTAAGCCAATGGCACCTTCCGTGCCCTTGAAGTATAGCGGTTTACAGCTAAGAAAGTCCTTATAGGAGCAAGGTTTGGGTGGTGGAGTATTGGTTGCTGTGTCCTCGCTACCGGGTGGTGTTCGGGTAGCCAAGGCTTCGGTCACACTGCGGGCAATGATTCCCGCGATCTCAGCTTCGCTAAGGGTAATTTGACGACGAGGAGGCATGATGCTGAGTAAGAAAGAACAAGGAAATGAAATAAGATACTAGTCCGAGTGTGATGAACTAGTGGTGTGTTTGTCATCCCAAGACAAAACGTTAGAGAGAAAGAGGCCTATATTCATATAATATAATATAGCCTAAAGTTGTAATGAGGTCTATTCATGTAAATATATGTATATCACATAATTACCTATTGAGTGTCTAGCACAGACGTGTTTTGAGTCCCGTTTCTCTCGAGGTCAGAGTCAACTAATGCATTCCTGTTTAACATAACTCTTTCAGATTTCATATCATCTTTCTTTAATTGTACATAGTTTATCAGGCTATGTTAAATTAAAGTCGTATGATGTAATCCCTGAACTAGTCATAACTAATAAGGAATACTGCCTAACGGTCATAGTCTAGGCCCACTAAATGCAACCTAGTTCACTATAACCTTAGGCTCTGATACCAATCTGTGACACCCCCAAATTTGATGATTTGCGGAAGCTCGATTTGGGTGTCACTAATCAATATACAAAGCACATAAGATACAATGAACGACCACTATATGCGTCGTTTTAAACTTGTATAGATAAAGTAAATGTTTACATCAAAATATAGTTACATTAGCTCGATTCCTGAAATTGAGAGATTACATAGCATAATTACTTTTACAAAATATAATAATGCAATCAAATCTCTAGTTGTATGAATGCTGACTCGAGCTAATAATTCCTGCTTGTGCAGCCAACCTACTGCTGGGTACCTGTGATAAATACTAAAATGGGTCAGCGATAACGCTGGTGAGCTCACAGGTTTGTATGTCAATGTATAGTTGTAAGAACCGCAAGATTTATATTGAATTTAAAATGCAATTAAGCAAAATAAAAGTTATACTGTCCATGAGCACATAGTCTGAGCTTAACTTGATTTGTCAGGCCCAATTAAGGAAACCTAACTTGAAATGCCTCCTACGAGTGCCTAATCAACACTCGTCTTCCCAAATGCTAATACATCCGTTTGACCGGTTAGTGCGTGCTAACCCGGATGAGGATTGTCAATCCCATATGATATCATATACTAACATTCACGCTATAAATATTAGAGACTATGCTATGGAGGACTTTAAATTGATTAGCTTGAAACTCATGTAGTATTTGAAGTTTGGCACTTGCGTTCTACTTGTAAAACAAAATGAAGTAGTAATATCACACCCCTAGTAAAAGTAGTGAAAATGGGACCATGAAACTCACCTGAGTCTTGAAGTGTTTAGTTTAATAAACTTGAAGTAATTAGCTATGGATGGATGTCCAAAGACTTGAAACCTGAATGTGTCCACGACACTTAAAATGTTATTAATTGTACCGGTATCCCGAAAGTCTACCTTTGTAGTTGTTATACAACTATGTATATATGTCCAAATTACTACGATTTGGTTGATTGAATTGTTACAAGTTACTACGACTTGTTTGATTGAATTGATACAAGTTACAACGACTTGTTTGGTTTTGAAGTATGTTTTGAAAACACGTACGGCCCGTTGGTGTTTGTTTGTAATAATAATCTCATCATTAAATTTTTGGTCTCGAAACATTATACTTGAATAGTATGTTTCAATGTGTTTTAGAAGTCGTATCGCACGAGTATTTGAAATTGTGCAAGTTCAACACTTGGTGAGAAATGTGCTTACGGAATCTAAGTACGGGGGTCCGGGGGCAGCGCCCCTGGTAGCGGGGTCCAAGGGGCGGCAGCCCCTGGCGGGGTCCAAGGGGCAGAGCCCCTGGCTGGGGTCGAGCTGCCAGGTCAGCTTGGAAAATTTTTATTTCTACTATATTGCTTTGACGAAAAACGCATCTGGGATCTGAATTCGGGTAAAATCGAGTGATAAATTTCGAGTCTCGACACTTAGTAAAAAGTTGTAAATATTCTGTTTTATGCGACACAATAATTTGTTATGCGACACAAGGGTTGTGTCGCATAAGTATGCGACACAATACCTATACGACACAAGGGTTGTGTCGCATAGGTTCGGAATGCTAAATCAATAGCGACATAGTGGTTGTGTCGTATAGAAATACGACATAGTTTGCGACACAATATTGTGTCGCATGGGTTGCGACACTAAAGGTTTGGTACGACACAAGATGCGACATAACGGCCAAAATGCGACATAGTATGCGACACAAGGCTTGTGTCGCATTGAAGAACATCAGCCCAGAAACTTTCGACTGATAGAATTTTTAACCCCAAAACCCAAATCAAACTCATTTTTAGGTTGTAAAATCGTGTTTTCTTCATATATTTGGACATATACATGTTATATAACTCATAAACATGTAAAAACAAGTTAAAACGAGAGATTTCGAGAATTTGTCGGAAACTTACGCGGTATCGGATTGAAAATCCGAGAAGATGGAAGAGTAGATCGTGTCGAGGTGGTTCCGTTTCTATAAAAATCTTGATGTTTTGATGTCGTTTAGTGTTCCAATCTTGTGATTTTTGATGAAATGGTGGTGGTGGAATTTGAGAGAGAATTTGGTAGAGAGAGAGAGATGAGAAGATAGAAATGAAATGAGGGGGAGGTGATGACCCCCTCTTGGTGGCTGATTTCGGTGGGGGCCCACCGAGTGTGGGTCTCCACTTTTTAACTCCGTGCAATCGCGCTCCGTGCGGTGTTCGTTTTCCCGATTATTTAAACGTTTAGTTAATATTAGTTACTTTTAGATATACGTTTTAAAATGCGAATAAATTCCCGATGATTTGGTTGAAGTATTTTTATTAAAGTACTTTTGGTTGTAGTTATAAATTATAACTTAAACTCGTTTTGTTTTGTTTGCGCGTTTACATTTTTAATCGCGTATACATTAATTGTGTAATAAAACTTGGATACGAAATATTACTATAAATAATATTTTGAACAAAATTGAGTTATCAAATAACATTTGTATTACTTAATAAAAATGATCACCAACGCCCGTATTTATTGTATCGAAATTCATTCGATTTGAAACTCGTACGATTTAAACAAACCGCATAATTGTGTAGATATATATTCTACAATATATATATAATAACTGATACATTAATTAGCCTAACACAGAACTAATTACATGTATTAAAGCTTGATTAGGCACTAAATTCTAGTCCTAAATTGACGGGTGTCACATTCTCCCCCTGTTAGAAGAATTTCGTCCCGAAATTTATGTTGAAGTCGTGTTTGATGTTGAGTCAATGAAGAGTTGAGGATACTTGAGTCGCATTTGGTCTTCACGTTCCCAGGTGAATTCCGGACCGCGCCGTGAATTCCACCTAACTTTGACGATGGGAATACGACTTTGTTTAAGTTGTTTGACCTCACGGTCCATGATTTCAGCGGGTTCCTCAACAAAGTGAAGTTTCTCGTCAACTCGAATTTCATCGAGTGGAATGATAAGTGTCTCATCAGACAGACACTTCTTCAGGTTTGAAACATGAAAAGTGGGATGCACGCTGCTGAGTTCGGATGGCAGCTGCAATCGATATGCCACTGGACCAATCCTCTCGAGGATCTCGAATGGTCCAATGTATCTGGGATTTAACTTCCCTCGTTTGCCAAATCGGATTACGCCTTTCCAAGGCGATACTTTGAGTAGTACTCGATCCCCAACTTGGAACTCGAGTGGTTTGCGTCTCACATCAGCATAACTTTTCTGACGATCACGAGCGGCTTTGAGCTTGTTTTGAATTTCGACGATTTTCTCTGTTGTTTCGTGAATGATTTCTGGACCCGTGAGTTGGCTGTCCCCAACTTCGGTCCAACAGATAGGTGACCGGCACTTACGACCGTACATTTTAAGCAAATTATCTTTTGGGTAACCATTTTAAGCAAATTTCAAAGTGCTGAAAAATGTTGACCAGGGTTGACCGCGAACCGAACCGAGATCGCGAACCGAACCGAGATTGCGAACCGAACCGAGATTGTGAACCGAACCGAGATTGTGAACCGAACCGAGTCCGCGAACCGAACCGAGATTGTGAACCGAACCGAGATTGTGAACCGAACCGAGTCCGCGAACCGAACCGAGATTGTGAACCGAACCGAGTCCGCGAACCGAGCTGAGACCGCGAGTCGAACCGAGATTGGATCTCAGCTCGCGAAATTGGCTGTTCGCGATTTTTATGCAAAATTCGACTTTTAAAGCTTTTTTAATGATGTTTTTGGACATAATAAGTTAATGTAACACTAATACATGGTATATTAAGTATTTTAAACATGAAATATCAAGGAAAAACCGAAATCCAAGAGTTTCGAGAAGTGTCGGGATCTTACAAAGTTTACGCGAGAGAAATCCGAGAAGATGAAAGTGTAGATCTCGAGTCCGTGATCGTTTTCCTCTAAATGAGTTAGTCGATTTGAGGTCGTTTGATTGTAGTTTTTGGCGTTTTTGTGTGGTTTTTGGTGGTGGTTTTTGTGATGGAGGTTTTGAGAGAGAGAGAGAGAGGAAGAAAAGAAGATGGTGATGAATAATGAAGTGGGAAAAGGGAGGTGGAGCCGGTTTTGGTGCCTCCAAAATGAGAGGGGACTTTGTCCCGCTTTTGTGGTATTTAACCCGTGTTCGTTTACCCGATCGCTAAACGTTTAATTAATTTTAATTGGTAACTTTTTAAATATGTATTGGAATATATTTTTAGTTGGGATAATTTATAGAATTAATTTAGTTGAATCATAAATTTTTATAACTTTGTTTTATTTTAATCGTTTGCGCGTTTAATATTTTAACTCACTTAAACTTCGTTCGTACGATACAAAATACCTTGTAAATATTATCGGCATAATATTTAATAATTAATAATGTTATTTAATAATTTCATATTATCAAATAATTTTGTCCACCAACAGTCTTATATTTTTGTCGCGTTTGTTCAAATCGTTTTGCGCGTAATTATAAAAAAATTACGAATCGTATAATACTACGCGTATTACCTAGTTGGACTTTGCTAGACTTATCTCTAAAATGTGTTGTGAATTCACTCAAAGTAGGGAATTAGCCTAATAATGCATGTGTTTAACGTTCATAATCACGTTTAAAATTGCGAGGTGTTACATGCTAGCCAATTAATTTTGTTTAGTCATTCAAGCGTTTAATCAAACACTTGGTGTGCTAGACAAAAGTCGTTCAATTAGAATGAATGACAAAAAGGCAAACAAAATCAAGCATCTTTATTCAATAGTTACATGTTATTAGCCGATTAACGTCGTCCATTGTAAGTGGGATTGTCGCGGTCCCAGCGGTTAGTCGGGTTTTAACACGGTCGTTGAGCCGGCCAACCGGGACACACGGCAGTGGAGTGGTTTTAAATTTATAAAAGTAGTGGACCTAAGCTTACTAAAACTGTATAGCAGTAGTATGATCTCGTTCTTCAAGCTAATCGTATTGTGAAACGGAATTGTCAGGACGAAGTGATGGGTTTTAAAATGATTTGAGTGGGGGTTTGATACTTAGGTCCGTAAATTAAACTAACTAAATAAAAAGTAAATAAATAGATAATTGAATAGGGATGTAATCAGTATGGAGGAGATGTGTTTATTATGATTTCGTTAGCTTATGCGAGGGTGATGCTAAGGTTTTAGTATGAAAACGTCTTTTAAAGGTTTGTGTCTTACTTAAGCTTTAGTTGTTCGTAGTGTAAACACTAGCACCCTACTGATCGGGGAGACCAATCAGTATGTCACTGAGTACTAGGCCAGATTGAGTCTGATCGGAGGAGGATGCTTAACTCTTCAACGTTATCCAGTGAAGAAGTAACGACCCTTCTTGGAATATTCAATTCCTAGGCGCATGAGATAGAGTAACATACCCATTATGGTTCCGACCTTTCTTAACACTACGGGGACAACTAAGTCAGGAAAGGCATTTAAGATTAAGTCTTGGTTTGGTTACTGTTAACTTTACATTAATGGTCATGATTTAGTCCAAAGCTTTGTGTTCAACCAGGATGTGATACAGTCTTTGACCACAAGCATTTCCTTAGCTTCCACGTATTTGTACTCCACCAGTAGTGTTTCCAATGCTATACAATGCTATACGAAGTACAGTGCCGTTTTCCGTGGTCTTTCCGATATCACATACTTTACGGTCACTCCGGACTAATTTAAACTAAGTCTGTATTAAAGTTCAACCATACATGATATAAACCAGCCCTCACTATTCCCAATAAATCCCTGATTGATTCACGGTATACTATACGAAAGGTTTAAACAATATTTCCACAGTTACACAATTCAGACCATGTTTGTAATTTAAGAAAACACAGATAGGTAGTGACCGTTTGATCAAGGTTCGCGACTCCTTGTCATAAAGGTTCTAATCACGTTTATTTAGAGGAAAGGCGATAGTATAATTTGGGTTTAAAAATCATAAATGCAAAGTAACAGCACACTAATCGTATATTAAAACAGCATCACCCCATACATATATAAACTAACTACATCATAACAAACACACAAGGTAACTACTCACTACACATAATAACAGATCCTAAATCTAGCATAATAACAATAGCAATCATTATTATAAAAGATAAGGAAGGAAGTAACCGTAATTAAAGAGTAGATTGAATAAGTGTTTGAAAGAATACACGAGCGTAACCTTCGCAATGTCTTCGACAATATTACAAAATAAGCCCCTCAAGTATTCCTCACTTATTACATAGTAGACCCTCTGTTAGTCTTGGTTAAATATTAACCAAGAACTAACTTACACTTAACCCTAATTCTAGAGAAAGAAAGTTTAGAGAGAGAAAGGAGAGAGAGAGTGTGTGAGAGAGAAAGTGAAAGTGAGAAATGATATGGAATGGAAATTGTGTGTAAAATTTGGAGGATGAAGGCCCTATTTATAGGTGAAGTCTCAAATCAGCCGTACAAGCATCGAAACACAATGTACAAGCGCGCAAAGCACGAAGGAGCAGCAGATGGCTTTCAAGAGGCCGTATACGGGGTCAAGGGGTCCATATACGGTCCTTGAAGGGCCATATACTGTAACACCCCAAAATTTAATGATTTGCGGAAGCTTGATTTGGGTGTTACTAATCAATAACAAAGCACAAAGATATATAGTAAACGACTCTATATGCGTCGCTTTAACAAAATATATCGATAATAGAAATGTTTACAACATTTAAAGCTTTACATAGCTCGAGTTTAAATAAAAGGAGATTTCAGTACATAAGTACATGAACAAAATATACTAATGCAAGAAAATCTCAATCGTCTGTATGCTGACTCGAGCTAAAGTCCTGAAGCAGAAACATCCTACTGCTTGGTACCTGCGATATATGCTAAAAGGTCAGCTAAAAAGCTGGTGAGCTCACAAGTTTGAAATCAATTAATATAGTATGAACCGCAAGATTTAAATAATGAATTGCATCCAGCAATTAAATAATGAATTGCATCCAGCAATTAAATAATAGTCATCGTGTATACAGCCATGAGCACATAGTTGAGCTTAACTCGAGGGCCGGGTCCCCTATAGAGAATTCCGGGCGAGGTGCCTCCACGAATGCCTAATCCACATTCGTCTTCCCAAATATTAGTACGTCCGTTTACCCGGTTAGTGCTCGCTAACCCGGACGAGGTGGGTCAATCCTATATGGTACCATATACTAATATTCACGCTACAACGTATTAACAACTATGCTGACGGAGGACTTTAAATGATTAGTTTCGAAAAACTCATGTAGTATATGAAATGTTTGTACTTGCTTTCACATGTTAAAAGTTGAGCAATATATCACACCCCTGAGTAAAACAGTAAAAGAGGGGCTATGAGACTCACCTGAGTCTGAAAGCGTTTAAACAAACGTAAGTTGATTAGCCGAGTATGAAGTCCAAAGACTTGTAACCTGAGGGTGTCCACGACACGCGATGGTTATAATCATGATTGGGTATCTCAAAAGATCACCCTTGTAGTTGTTACACAACTATATACGTCCAAATTTCTACGATTTGGTTGATTTGTTAAGTGTTTGAAAACATGTACGGCCCGTTGGTGACGGATTTGTAATAATAATCTAAACTATTATTATTTTGATTTCGTGGCGTTTTACTTGAAAAATGTGTTTTGATTGTGTTTTAGAAGCCGTTACGGAATCTAAGTACGGGGTCCGGGGGCAGCGCCCCTGGTAGCGGGGTCCAAGGGGTGGCAGCCCCTGGCGGGGTCCAAGGGGCAGAGCCCCTGGCTGGGGTCGAGCTGCCAGGTCAGCTTGGAAAATTTTTATTTCTACTATATTGCTTTGACGAAAAACGCATCTGGGATCTGAATTCGGGTAAAATCGAGTGATAAATTTCGAGTCTCGACACTTAGTAAAAAAATCTGAGTTTTCTGTGTTTTGCGACACAATATGCGACACAAAAGTGGTTATGCGACACAAGGGTTGTGTCGCATAGGAATGCGACACAATGTCTATGCGACACAATGGTTGTGTCGCATAGATGCGAGATGCTGATTCAACAGCGACATAGTGATTGTGTCGTATGAAAATACGACATAGAATACGACATAGTGGTTGTGTCGCAAAACTTACGACACAAATTCTTTGTGTAACACCCCGCAAATTCGAACGCGATTATTAACGTTAATCACTTGCATTATTAGGCTAAGTCCCTACTTGAGTGAATTCACAACACATTTTAGAGGTAAGTCTAGCATAGCCCAACTAGATAATACGCGTAGTATTACGTATTCGTAATTAGTTGTAATTACGTACTGAACAATCTGAAAACAGACGCGACAAAAATATGCGACTCTTGGTGAACAAAAATTATTTAATAAAACGAAATTATTAAATAACGTAGAAAACAATTAAATATTATGTCAATAATATTTACATATCATTTGATAACGCAAAACGTCAACTCGTATAATTTAAAAGAAAACAAAGTTTGAAATTTATAAAATTTATTAATTTAATTAATTTAATTTCATAAAAAGATCCTAATTAAAAATATAATGAAAAATGTAATTAAAAACATATTAGTTAAAATAAAGTAACATTTAACGATCGGGTAAACAAACACGGAGTGCAAACACGGAGGCAGAAAGTGGAACAAAACCACCTCCCACCTCCTCATTTATCTCATTCATCATCACCTCATCTTTCTCTTTTTCTCTCTTTCACCACCACCTACCAAAACCACCACACAAATCACCACAAAACTACGCTAAAACGACGCCGAATCACATAGCTCCTTTGGAATAAAACGACCACGACAACACGATCTACATTTCTACCTTTCCGGATTTCAAATCCGACACTCGTAAGTTTCCGACAAATCCCGTAAATCTTTAGATTTCGAAGTTATAATTGATATTTCATGTTTAGTATACTTAGATTACCATGTTTTAGTGTTTTATACAACCGAAAATGTCCAAATCGACCCAAAACTCGTTGATTTTTAAGCTGTTCGTCGAACAGGCGACTACGTCGCTTTTGGGCCAAAAACAGTAGTGCGACGTAGGCCTTTACGTCGCATTACCCTTCCTTACGTCGCACATAGCGACGCAACCCACTACGTCGCATTGAATTGCGAACGTCGCAAATTGCGACGCAGACCCTAACGTCGCAACACCATTATGCGACGTAACACGTTACGTCGCACAATTATTAAATTCGCAACAACTGCGACGCAGACCTTTACGTCGCACCCTACGTCGCATAACAACCCAGCGTCGCACCTTGCGTCGCTAAAAACAGGAAGTTTAAAAACTAGTTTTCACTAAGTGTCGAACTAACCGGAAACGCATATCTTTATACGATACGATTCACGAGCTTTACAAACAATACAAACACACTTATTTTACCGAAATTAGAATTTCAAACTATCACCAACGAATCATATACATTTTCACAAATACGAAATACAAACATAAACATTTAAACGAACGATTTCGACGTAACTTGGTTGTACGAACACTAGCATGGATGATTAACTTAGACATCCACATACTTATTAAATCTCGTACGTTTAGGACGTTAGGAGATTCGGACTATACTTGGGCTTAGGTTTGCTAGCACTCGCACGATTACTTAACTCAACAGGTGAGTTCATAGCCCCTACTTTTACTGTTTTAACTGCTTGAACAGGGGTGGAAAACATAGTCAAACTCTTTTATATACAAACATGATTGTATACCATTTTTACTCAAACAAGTAGAGTACCTTGAACTAGTAAACTGACAAACAAAATGGACGATTTCAATCTAATATGTAATATTGCCCGTACGTGGTCCAGATACGGGTCTTAGGGGGAGTGTTACATATTACTTTCATACTACCAACGCTGTAAATACATGAACTCGTTTTTGAGAACGCTGGAGGATAACCAACAACACTTTATATAACGGACTGGGTAACTAAAAGTCCCTACTTGACATGGGCAACGCTACTGAAAAGTCCCTACTTGACATGGGCAACGCTACTGAAAAGTCCCTACTTGACATGGGCAACACTATTGAAAAGTCCCTACTTGACATGGGCAACACTACTGAAAAGTCTCTACTTGACATGGGCAACACTATTGAAAAGTCCCTTCTGACATGGGCAATGGGTTTCCTACTAACATGGACCCACCAAACGATTAGGATTGTAACACTGCCGTACGTGGTCCAGATACGGGTCTTAGGGGAGTGTTACACCTACGAACAACTAATAGGATACTTACATCCCTACTACAACTTGAACTATATTTTGGGCAATATCCCAACGAATCATATCTACGATTAGGATACGTATAATCCTACAAAACATACTTGAACACAGGATATTGTTTTTCCTACAACTAATATGATACGAACATTCCTACAAACAACTATTTAGGAACATATTTGATTTCATGAACTATACTTTTGGGTGACATCCTAACGATACGTTATAAACAACAGTGGTTTATCACAACTGAACTTGTAAACATAAAACCTGTGAATTCACTCAACCTCGTTGTTGACTTTTACTATGTTTTTCAGGGAATTAGCTGCGCATGTAAGAATCGCCAACACATGGAGAATTAGGCGACCCGTGAAGCTTAGGATGCCAACTTTTGGAAAAACATATGGATTTCTCTAGTATAACTGAAACTGTTTCGTCATATTCTAGAAATCCACTTTTGTAAATATATTACTTTTTTTAACTTATACGATTCGATGAATCGTAAACTTTGTAATTAACACTTTTGGCATCTTATTATATATTGTTCTGTTGTAATCATAAGCTCTGATACGTATGCATGCTTTGTTATTGTGACACCCCATACTTAAACTAAACGCTTCCGCTAAACAAATTTGGGGGTGTTACAGATTGGTATCAGAGACATTGGTTATAGCGAACTAGGAAACTTTTGGTGACTTAGCAACCTAGAGACCTAGACTATAGCCTTGGCTAGAACGTACATGCATACATACATTTGCATACATCTAAACTATCGCTACGATACCTCGATACGCATGAACTGTTCACCACATTCGACTCGTTCATTGTACTCTGATCTCATATGAACCTGATCGTGATTAAACGGTTGATGAAAAGAAGTATGTATTTGGCATCATATAATGACGCCTGGCCAACGTGATTATATAATACTAAGTACATATGGGTGTTTCATAGTCGTAAGATACGTGATGGGGATTCGACAATTTTTCTTGATATTCGAAAACTTGAAATATGTGAAACTTTACTCCTCACATATTTTTCATTGGCATTGACCTCTGCATCTTTTCATCGCAGAACGTCAGCATGCCGCCTAAACAAAGAAATACTCGAAACAGTCGACGAAATACTCCACCTCCACCACCGCCTCCGGAAACAACTGAACAAATCATCGAACGCCGCGTGGCTGAGGCTATTGCTCAGTACGAGGCCAGCCGAAATCGTGAAAACCTGACCAACAATAGTGGAGCCACTCCCGTCAACAGCGAAACCCTAAACAATACCCAGCAGGGGTGTTCCTACAAAACTTTTCAGTCTTGTAAACCCAGCACCTTCACCGGGACCGAAGGGGCCATCGGCCTGGTCCACTGGATTGAGAAAACTGAATCAGTCATCGACATCAGCGACCGCGCCACCGACAAAATTGTGAAATACGCCACCTGCACTCTAGCCGACAAAGCGCTAACATGGTGGAACGCTCAGGTGCAAATCATGGGACGCCCAGCTGCTTACTCCATCTCATGGGAGACACTGAAACGAATGCTGATGGAGGAATTTTGCCCTCCCAACGAGATGCAGAAACTTGAAACCGAATTCTGGAACATACAAATGATCGGCGCTGACATTTCAGGTTACACGACTAGATTCCAGGAACTCGCACGACTGGTGCCCCACATGGTAACCCCCGAGAGCAAACGCATTGAGCGTTACAACAGGGGTTTGGCACCACAAATCCGAGGCATGGTTATGTCCTCCAAACCCGCCACTTTTAGGAGCGCAGTGGATCTGGCTCACAGCTTAACCGACGACGCGGTCGAGATTGGAACCCTGAAAGCTATCACAGGGAAAACTGAACCTACCCGTACTGATGCGGGCGAATCTGGAACCCACAAACGCAAATGGAACAGCGAGGGTAACGACCGTCAGGGTCAACAAAACAGAAACCCGGGAAACACCCGAGCCTTTGCTGCGATCACCAACACTGAACAGAAACCCTACCTTGGTAACAGGCCCAAGTGTGGGAAGTGCGGAAAACATCATGAAGGAGATTGTTTCTTGTAGTAATAAATGCAACCGATTCGGACACAGAACCGAAGCTTGTAGAACTCACCCCACGAACAACGAACAACGAAACAATGGCTGTTTCCGATGTGGCGACCCGGGACACTACCGAAATCAGTGCCCCCAACTCTATAACGCCAACAACAATCAGAATAACAACAACCAGAACAACCCCGGGAACAACAATCAAAACAACAACCGCATCGCAACCATACCACCGGGGCGTAGCCGCGCATATATCCTCCGTGCACCAGAAACAGTGGCGGATCTCAACTAGCACGGTATGTCCTCACAGCTGTTGCTACGATTTAACATACGTTTTTATTCGAATTTCGATTTAAACACAACACTTGGTAAACCCTGAACACGAAACGAAACACACAACATATTGAACTATGCCGCGAGCATACTTAAACTGATTGAACTTCTATGGCAACAATTGAACGCCACGCAAACTATCACTATTGTTAACAACATGACTCATCGGAGAACATACGCCGCGGGCGATCCGACTTGGTTTTAAATCTCGGGACGAGATTTCTCTAACGAGGGGAGAATGTAACACCCCGCAAATTCGAACGCGATTATTAACGTTAATCACTTGCATTATTAGGCTAATTCCCTACTTGAGTGAATTCACAACACATTTTAGAGGTAAGTCTAGCATAGCCCAACTAGATAATATGCGTAGTATTACGTATTCGTAATTAGTTGTAATTACGTACTGAACAATCTGAAAACAGACGCGACAAAAATATGCGACTCTTGGTGAACAAAAATTATTTAATAAAACGAAATTATTAAATAACGTAGAAAACAATTAAATATTATGTCAATAATATTTACATATCATTTTATAACGCAAAACGTCAACTCGTATAATTTAAAATAAAACAAAGTTTGAAATTTATAAAATTTATTAATTTAATTAATTTAATTTCATAAAAAGATCCTAATTAAAAATATAATGAAAAATGTAATTAAAAACATATTAGTTAAAATAAAGTAACATTTAACGATCGGGTAAACAAACACGGAGTGCAAACACGGAGGCAGAAAGTGGAACAAAACCACCTCCCACCTCCTCATTTATCTCATTCATCATCACCTCATCTTTCTCTTTTTCTCTCTTTCACCCCCACCTACCAAAACCACCACACAAATCACCACAAAACTACGCTAAAACGACGCCGAATCACATAACTCCTTTGGAATAAAACGACCACGACAACATGATCTACATTTCTACCTTTCCGGATTTCAAATCCGACACTCGTAAGTTTCCGACAAATCCCGTAAATCTTTAGATTTCGAAGTTATAATTGATATTTCATGTTTAGTATACTTAGATTACCATGTTTTAGTGTTTTATACAACCGAAAATGTCCAAATCGACCCAAAAGTCGTTGATTTTTAAGCTGTTCGTCGAACAGGCGACTACGTCGCTTTTGGGCCAAAAACAGTAGTGCGACGTAGGCCTTTACGTCGCATTACCCTTCCTTACGTCGCACATAGCGACGCAACCCACTACGTCGCATTGAATTGCGAACGTCGCAAATTGCGACGCAGACCCTAACGTCGCAACACCCGTATGCGACGTAACACGTTACGTCGCACAATTATTAAATTCGCAACAACTGCGACGCAGACCTTTACGTCGCACCCTACGTCGCATAACAACCCAGCGTCGCACCTTGCGTCGCTAAAAACAGGAAGTTTAAAAACTAGTTTTCACTAAGTGTCGAACTAACCGGAAACGCATATCTTTATATGATACGATTCACGAGCTTTACAAACAATACAAACACACTTATTTTACCGAAATTAGAATTTCAAACTATCACCAACGAATCATATACATTTTCACAAATACGAAATACAAACATAAACATTTAAACGAACGATTTGGACGTAACTTGGTTGTACGAACACTAGCATGGATGATTAACTTAGACATCCACATACTTATTAAATCTCGTACGTTTAGGACGTTAGGAGATTCGGACTATACTTGGGCTTAGGTTTATTAGCACTCGCACGATTACTTAACTCAACAGGTGAGTTCATAGCCCCTACTTTTACTGTTTTAACTGCTTGAACAGGGGTGGAAAACATAGTCAAACTCTTTTATATACAAACATGATTGTATACCATTTTTACTCAAACAAGTAGAGTACCTTGAACTAGTAAACTGACAAACAAAATGGACGATTTCAATCTAATATGTAATACTGCCCGTACGTGGTCCAGATACGGGTCTTAGGGGGAGTGTTACATATTACTTTCATACTACCAACGCTGTAAATACATGAACTCGTTTTTGAGAACGCTGGAGGATAACCAACAACACTTTATATAACGGACTGGGTAACTAAAAGTCCCTACTTGACATGGGCAACGCTACTGAAAAGTCCCTACTTGACATGGGCAACACTATTGAAAAGTCCCTACTTGACATGGGCAACACTACTGAAAAGTCCCTACTTGACATGGGCAACACTATTGAAAAGTCCCTTCTGACATGGGCAATGGGTTTCCTACTAACATGGACCCACCAAACGATTAGGATTGTAACACTGCCGTACGTGGTCCAGATACGGGTCTTAGGGGAGTGTTACACCTACGAACAACTAATAGGATACTTACATCCCTACTACAACTTGAACTATATTTTGGGCAATATCCCAACGAATCATATCTACGATTAGGATACGTATAATCCTACAAAACATACTTGAACACAGGATATTGTTTTTCCTACAACTAATATGATACGAACATTCCTACAAACAACTATTTAGGAACATATTTGATTTCATGAACTATACTTTTGGGTGACATCCCAACGATACGTTATAAACAACAGTGGTTTATCACAACTGAACTTGTAAACATAAAACCTGTGAATTCACTCAACCTCGTTGTTGACTTTTACTATGTTTTTCAGGGAATTAGCTGCGCATGTAAGAATCGCCAACACATGGAGAATTAGGCGACCCGTGAAGCTTAGGATGCCAACTTTTGGAAAAACATATGGATTTCTCTAGTATAACTGAAACTGTTTCGTCATATTCTAGAAATCCACTTTTGTAAATATATTACTTTTTTTAACTTATACGATTCGATGAATCGTAAACTTTGTAATTAACACTTTTGGCATCTTATTATATATTGTTCTGTTGTAATCATAAGCTCTGATACGTATGCATGCTTTGTTATTGTGACACCCCATACTTAAACTAAACGCTTCCGCTAAACAAATTTGGGGGTGTTACACTTTGGTACGACACAAGGTGCGACATAGTAGGTTTTATACGACATAACATGGGAAATACGACACAACATGCGACACAAGGCTTGTGTCGCATGGAAGAACATCAGCCCAGAAAGTCCAGCTGTTTAGATTTTTCCGGCCAAAAACCCATTTCAAATCCGTTTTTAAGCTATGAAATCGTGTTCTATACTTAGTAATGGACATAAACAAGTTATAATAACAATTACAAGTGAAAAATACTAAGAATCGAGAGATTTCGGGATTTTGTCGGAAACTTACAAATTGCCGAAATGGAAATCCGGAAAGGTAGAAATGTAGATCGTCGCGAGGTGGTCGTGAATCTCTAAAAATATTGATGATCCGAGTGCGTATAATGGCGTTATTTTGCGATTTTGTGAGTTTGTGGTGTTTTTCTTTTTGGAGAGTAAATAAGAGAGAGAGAGAAGAAAGAGAAATGAAATGAAGAGAAAGGAAATATGGAGGTGGAAATGATGGAAGTCCCACCATTTTCAGTCCACGCAAAGTGCCCCGTGCGGTGTTCGTTTTCTCCGTCATTTAACGTTAAACAATTATTTTATATTTTAAATGGCAAGTTTTAAGATACAAATTCATTACGCGTTATTTTATTTAAATATTTTACTAATCAATTTATAATTGAGTTATAAAATGTAAGTTAGTTTGTTTGCGTGTTTTACATTTTTAAATCGTATAAGTTTTGTCTGTATGATCCGAATGATTACGAAATATTATCATAATAATATTTTTGATATAAAAACGTTATTTAATAAAATTGGTCACCAACGTCCGTATTAAATTGATTCGAAATACATTCGATTTTACTTGCGTACGATTTAATCAAATCGCATTTTCGTATATATTCATCAATATATATAATTCGATACATTAATTAGCCTAACACAGAACTAATTACATGTATTAACATACGATTAGGCACTAATTACTAGCCCTAATTTGGCGGGTGTTACATTCTCCCCCTGTTAGAAGAATTTCGTCCCGAAATTTAGCTCGAAGTCGTGTTTGATGTAGAATCAGTGAATAGTTGAGGATATTTGAGTCACATTTGGTCTTCCCGTTCCCAGGTGAATTCCGGACCATGCCGCGAATTCCATCTGACCTTGACGATGGGAATACGACTTTGTTTCAGTTGTTTGACCTCACGGTCCATAATTTCAGCGGGTTCCTCAACGAAGTGAAGTTTATCGTCAACACGAATTTCATCTAGTGGGATAATAAGTGTCTCATCAGACAGACACTTCTTCAAATTTGAAATATGAAAGGTGGGGTGCACGCTGTAACACCCGCAATTAGGACTAGTAATTAGTGCCTAATCAGATGTTAATACATGTAATTAGTTCTGTGTTAGGCTAATTAATGTATCGAATTATATATATTGTTGAATATATACGAAAATGCGATTTGGTTAAATCGTACGCAATTTAAATCGAAGGTATTTCGATTCAATTTAATACGGACGTTGGTGACAAATTTTATTTAAATAACGCTTTTATGTCAAAAATATTATTATGATAATATTTCGTATTCATACGTATCGAACAAACGGAACTTACACAATTTAAAATATTAAAATGCGACAACTAAATAAACAAACTTACTTATTATAACTCAAATATAAATCGATTAGTAAAATATTTAAATAAAATATCGCAAAATAATTTGTATTTTAAAACGTACCAACTAATATGTAAAATAATTATTTAACGTTTGATCGACGGAGAAAACGAACACCGCACGGAGCGGAAACGCGGGGCGAAAAATGGGAGCTTAACCTCCCATTCCACTCCCTTTTCCTCATTTCTTTCTCAACTCTCTCTCTCTCTTCTTTTTTTCCTCTTTCCTTTTCTCTCAAACAAATCACCACCTCCATCCATCCAAATCGCAAAATAAACATATCAAACGACTTCGGATCTTCAAGATTTTTAGAGATTCACGACCACCACGCAACGATCTATCTTTCTATCTTTCCGAAATTTCATTCCGACACTTTGTAAGTTTCCGACAAATCCCGAAATCTCTCGTTTTTAAGTGTTTTTGCTTGTTAGTAGTTTGTAACAACTTATAATGTCCATATAAGGGTTGGGTAAAAGTTTTGGACCGAACGGAAACCGAAAAACTCGTTTTCGACACATTTTCCGGCCAACAGACCGCTACGTCGCAGTTGGCCCAGAACTTATGCGACGTCAGCTTCAACGTCGCAAAACCCCTCGTGACGTCACATGGTGCGACGTCAGTCACAACGTCGCATTAAATTGCGACGTCGCATATAGCGACATCAGCCTTAACGTCGCCAATACCTCACCACGTCGCACTTAGCGACGCAAGCCCCTACGTCGCAGAAATCAACAACGTCGCATATAGCGACGCCACGTACAACGTCGCATTAAATTGCGAAACGTCGCCTTTAGCGACGTCATGCTCAACGTCGCAATCCTACCTGCGACGTCGCACCCAACGTCGCACAAATCAGAACCTCAAAAACATAGATTTTTACTAAGTGTCGAGACTCGAAATTTATCACTCGATTTTACCCGAATTCAGATCCCAGATGCGTTTTTCGTCAAAGCAATATAGTAGAAATAAAAATTTTCCAAGCTGACCTGGCAGCTCGACCCCAGCCAGGGGCTCTGCCCCTTGGACCCCGCCAGGGGCTGCCGCCCCTTGGACCCCGCTACCAGGGGCGCTGCCCCCGGACCCCCGTACTTAGATTCCGTAACGGCTTCTAAAACACAATCAAAACACATTTTTCAAGTAAAACGACACGAAATCGAAATAATAATAGTTGAGATTATTATTACAAATCCGTCACCAACGGGCCGTACACATTTCAAATACTTAAACTTATCAACCAAATAGTGGAAATTTGGACATTATAGTTGAACGAACAACTACAAGGGTGATCTGTTGAGATACCCAATCATGATTATAACCATCGCGTGTCGTGGACACCCTCAGGTTACAAGTCTTTGGACTTCATACTCGGCTAATCAACTTACGTTTGTTTAAACGCACTCAGACTCAGGTGAGTCTCATAGCCCCTCTTTTACTGTTTTACTCAGGGGTGTGATATATTGCTCAACTTTTAACATGTGAACGCAAGTACCAACTTTTCATATACTACATGAGTTTTTCGAAACTAATCATTTTAAAGTCCTCCGTCAGCATAGTTGTTAATACGTTGTAGCGTGAATATTAGTATATGGTACCATATAGGATTGACCCACCTCGTTCGGGTTAGCAAGCACTAACCGGGTAAACGAACGTACTAATATTTGGGAAGACGAATGTGGATTAGGCATTCGTGGAGGCACCTCGCCCGGAATTCTCTATAGGGGACCCGGCCCTCGAGTTAAGCTCAACTATGTGCTCATGGCTGTATACACGATGACTATCATTTAATTGCTGGATGCAATTCATTATTTAATTGCTGGATGCAATTCATTATTTAAATCTTGCGGTTCACACTATATTAACTGATTTCAAACCTGTGAGCTCACCAGCTTTTAGCTGACCTTTTAGCATATATCGCAGGTACCAAGCAGTAGGATGTTTCTGCTTCAGGATTTTAGCTCGAGTCAGCATACAGAAGATTGAGATTTTCTTGCATTAGTATATTTTGTACAAGTACTTATGTACTGAAATCTCATTTGATTTAAACTCGAGCTATGTAAAGATTTAAATGTTGTAAACATTTCTATTATCAATAAATTTTGTTAAAACGACGCATATAGAGTCGTTTACTATATATCTTTGTGCTTTGTTATTGATTAGTAACACCCAAATCAAGCTTCCGCAAATCATCAAATTTGGGGGTGTTACAGATTGGTATCAGAGCCTAAGGTTATAGTGAACTAGGTTGCATTTAGTGGACCTAGACTATGACCATTAGGCGGTATTCCTTATTAGGTATAACTGGTTCAGTGATTACATCATACGAGTTTAATTTAACATAGCCTGATCAACTATGTACAATTAAGCAAGGATGATGTAAGATCTGAAAGTAGTTATGGCTGAACAGGGTACAATAGAAGACTCTGACCTCGAGAGAACCGAGACTTAAACATGTTTATGCTAGACACTCAATAGGCTATATTATATAGGAGCTATATGAATATAGGCCTCAATCTTACTAACGTTTTGTCTCAGAAATGGCAAACACACCATCATATTCATCTCGCCCTCAATCCGGGTCGCAGAACCCAAGGGTACCTAGGAGGAACGCCAGGTTGCCTCGAGCTGGCCCGTACCCCACTCACTTCACCTTGCCGGCCTTAGCCGCTAGGGTGAACCAACACGAGCAGCGACTTCGCACCATGGATGTCGTGTTGCAAGAAACAAACGAAAACTGGAGACTTACATCCCTTGAACGCATCGAACAAGTCTCCGACGACCTGGAAACCACAAACAACAACATGGATGTCCTTCGCAACCAAGTAATAGCGATAAGTGTGGAAAATGCCCTCCTGCGTCAAAGGATGGAAGAATGTGAACAACGTTCACATGAAGCAGAAGAGTATGCCCGTGGACTAACACAACGACTAGCACTAGCCGAAGATAACGCCCGTCAAGCTAGCAGACTTGTAAACACTGTGGACCGTCTTGTCACGATGATGGAACAAATTAATCTACGTTAAGACTAGTGTAGTCTTTGCCTTGTAATCTATTCTGTAATCTAGTAACTATCTACGCGCTACTCTAAAATTCGGTCGGATGTAACAATTCCCGACGCCTTTTGTAATAACTCTGTAGGATGTAACCTTTGAACTCATATTAGCTATCAAATATTCCTTGTTGTTCAACTCATATTAATTGTCATTTTTCCATGTTGGTGTCATGTATTACTGCTTTTATACATGTACATCTATAACAAATACAACTTTCCTACGAAATCTCATGTATCTTCATTTCTTTTATTGAAGAATCATGCCGCCAAAGTCAAGACCATACACCGATGCTCAGCTTACATCGCTTATAACCCAGGCTGTTACTGAAGCCTTGGCTCGGAATACCCCACAAAACTCCACCAGAAACAGCGATGCCGCTGAAACCACTACTGCTAAACCTTGTTCTTACAAGGACTTTCAAAGCTGCAAACCCTCCAGCTTCAAGGGTTCTGAAGGAGCCATCGGACTTATCAGATGGTTCGAGAAAATGGAAACTGTTTTCCGTGTCAGCAAATGCGCGGAGAACGACAAAGTAAACTTCGCCACCTGCTCTCTTGAAGATGATGCCCACTCTTGGTGGAATTCATATACCCAATCAGTGGGTGCTGACACTGCCTACCAACTCTCTTGGGAGGACTTGAAAGCAAAACTCACTGCCAAATACTGCTCAATCGCCAAACTCCAAAAGCTGGACGAGGAGTTCTGGAACCTAAAGGTTCAGGGTGGTGATATCGATGGTTATACCACCAGATTCCAGCAACTCGCTGCCTTCCGCCCAGCCATGGTAAGCACAGAACCTGATAAAATCAGGAAGTACACCCTTGGCCTTCCTGAGCCTGTTCGGGGGCATGTTGCCTCTTCCAACCAAACCACCATTGACGGTGCAATCCTATTGGCCCAAGATCTGATGTCCATGAGCCAAGATTCTGAACCACCCACTTCATCCTCCCAAAACAACAAGCGAAAGTGGTCTGACTACCACAACAACCACTCCAACCAACAAAACAAGAAAACCGACACCATCAAAGCCTACAACACCACCACTGACATCACACGGGGCTACACTGGGAACAAACCCTATTGTTCCAAGTGCAGCCGTCACCATGAAGGTTCCTGTGGTCCCTTTTGCAACAATTGCAAGAGGTACGGCCATCTCACCAAAGACTGCAATTCTCCTGCCAACAACAATTCCAACAACAACACCAGACCACCCAAAGTCTGTTTTGAGTGTGGGAAACCCGGGCACTTCAGGGACACGTGCCCCAAGCTAAAGAATAACAACAACAACAACAACAACAACCGCAACAGCAACAACAACAACAACACCCGAAGCAGAGCCTTCGTCATCAAATATGGGGACGCCCGCCAAGACCCGAATGTGGTCTCGGGTATGTTCCTCCTCAACAACTTAACTGCTTCTGTTCTATTTGATACTGGTGCTGATAGAAGCTTTATCTCCGATGACTTTTACCCATTACTTGACATCACCTCTGTTGCCTTAGATGTTAAGTACACTGTAGAGCTAGCAAATGGGAAACTTATAGAAACCAATAGTGTGATACCTAATTGCACTTTAAACCTAGCTGACGAAACCTTTCCAATCGATCTTGTACCCATTGAAATCGGGAGTTTCGACGCCATCATTGAAATGGACTGGTTGTCCAAACACCGAGCTGAAATCGTTTGTTACGATAAGATCGTCCACATTCCACTCGCTGCCGGTGGAACCTTGATCATACAGGGGGAGACCGGTGGGACGGGACTCAATATCATCTCTTGCTTAAAAACCCGAAAATTTCTGAGAAAGGGTTACCCTGCAATACTCGCACACATCACAGAGAAGAAGTCGGAGGAGAAGCGACTTGAGGATGTGCCAATTGTTAGAGACTTTCCCGAAGTCTTTCTGGAAGAACTACCTGGTTTACCTCCACCTAGACAGGTTGAGTTCTCAATTGATCTCGTGCCGGGTGCCGCACCGGTGGCCCGTGCACCGTACCGTTTAGCCCCATCCGAACTTCAGGAGTTGTCCTCTCAGTTACAGGAACTTCTGGATAGAGGATTCATTAGACCGAGTTCTTCACCCTGGGGAGCTCCGGTCTTATTTGTCAAAAAGAAGGACGGTTCATTTCGAATGTGCATCGACTATCGAGAATTGAACAAATTGACCGTCAAAAACCGATACCCACTTCCTCGCATTGATGATCTATTCGACCAACTTCAGGGTTCAAGCTTCTACTCAAAAATCGACCTGCGATCAGGCTATCATCAGTTACGAGTTCGCGACACCGATATTCCAAAAACTGCTTTCAGAACTCGTTACGGGCACTACGATTTCCAAGTGATGCCCTTTGGTCTAACCAACGCACCGGCTGTATTCATGGACCTTATGAATCGGGTGTGCAAACCTTACCTCGATAAGTTTGTCATTGTATTTATCGATGACATACTCATTTACTCGCGCAACGAGCAAGAACATGCGCAACACCTCAAAACCATCCTTGAACTTCTTAGACACGAGGAGCTTTATGCCAAATTCTCTAAGTGTGAGTTCTGGATACAAACCGTCCAATTCCTTGGTCACGTGATCGACAGTCAGGGAATTCACGTTGACCCAACAAAAATCGAGGCTATCAAAGACTGGCAAGCACCCACCTCTGCAACTGAAGTACGACAATTTTTGGGTCTTGCTGGGTACTATCGGAGATTTATCGAAAACTTCTCTAAAATAGCTCAACCACTCACGGTACTGACTCAGAAGGACAAAAGGTTCGATTGGACCGATAAACAAGAGTCAGCATTCCAACTTCTGAAACAAAAGCTTTGCAGTGCTCCAATTCTATCCTTAACCGAAGGCACCGATGACTTCGTGGTATACTGTGATGCTTCTCACCAAGGTCTCGGTTGCGTATTGATGCAACGAGATAAAGTTATTGCCTATGCCTCACGACAGCTGAAAATTCACGAAAAGAACTACACCACTCATGATCTCGAACTTGGAGCTGTCGTTTTTGCTCTCAAAATCTGGAGACATTATCTCTACGGCACTAAGTGCACCATCTTTACCGATCATAAAAGTCTCCAACATATATTCGATCAGAAGGATCTCAATATGAGGCAACGTCGATGGGTCGAGTTGCTTACCGATTACGATTGCGAGATCAAGTACCATCCAGGGAAGGCTAATGTTGTAGCCGACGCCCTCAGTCGAAAGGAACGACCAAAACCACTTCGAGTCCGAGCCCTCAGTATGACCATTCACAACGACCTTACCGTTCAAATTCATACCGCTCAGATCGAAGCCCTGAAACCTGAAAACATCAAAAATGAAGCCTTGCGGGGTATTGACAAACAATTTGAAGTCAAATCTAACGGGATTAGGTATTTCTCAAACCGAATCTGGTTGCCTAATTTCGGGAACCTACGAGACTTGGTGATGGATGAAGCTCACAAGTCTAAATATTCTATCCACCCGGGATCCGATAAGATGTACCACGGAATCAAGGAGTTTTATTGGTGGCCAAACATGAAGGCCGAAATCGCCACTTATGTCAGCAGGTGTCTTACTTGCTCGAAAGTCAAAACCGAACATCAGAAACCACCTGGTTTACTCCAACAACCTGAAATCCCTGAATGGAAATGGGAACAAATTGCCATGGATTTCATAACCAAACTGCCCAAGTCGTCGAGCGGTTGCGATACCATTTGGGTGATCGTCGATCGTCTCACCAAATCTGCTCATTTCCTGGCAATCAAAGAAAACGATAAAATGGAACGCCTTGCACAAATCTACATTAAAGAAATCATTTCTCATCACGGCGTTCCAATCTCGATCATCTCTGACAGGGATGCCCGTTTCACCTCTCACTTTTGGCAGTCACTTCAAAAAGCATTGGGTACTCGTCTCGATATGAGCACCGCGTACCATCCTCAAACCGATGGCCAAAGTGAACGAACCATTCAGACACTGGAAGATATGCTACGCGCCTGCGTAGTTGATTTCGGTACAAACTGGGAAAGACATCTACCGTTGTGCGAATTCTCGTACAATAACAGCTATCACGCCAGCATTAAGGCTGCACCTTTTGAGGCACTGTACGGTCGTAAGTGCCGATCACCGATCTGTTGGACTGAAGTGGGAGACAGTCAACTCACTGGTCCTGAACTCATACACGCCACCACTGAGAAAATTGTGGAAATCCAAAACAGACTCAAAGCCGCACGTGATCGTCAGAAAAGTTATGCTGACGTGAGACGCAAACCACTCGAGTTCCAAGTTGGGGATCGAGTACTCTTAAAAGTATCGCCTTGGAAAGGCGTCATCCGTTTTGGCAAACGTGGGAAGTTAAATCCCAGGTACATCGGGCCTTTTGAGATCCTCGAACGGATTGGCCCCGTAGCTTATCGATTGCAGCTGCCATCCGAACTCAGCAGCGTGCACCCTACTTTTCATATTTCCAATTTGAAGAAGTGTCTGTCTGATGAGACACTTATTATCCCACTAGATGAAATTCGTGTTGACGATAAACTTCACTTCGTTGAGGAACCCGCTGAAATTAAGGACCGTGAGGTCAAACAACTGAAACAAAGTCGTATTCCCATCGTCAAGGTCAGATGGAATTCGCGGCGTGGTTCGGAATTCACCTGGGAACGGGAAGACCAAATGCGACTCAAATATCCTCAACTTTTCACTGATTCTACCTCGAACACGACCTCGAGCTAAATTTCGGGACGAAATTCTTCCAACAGGGGGAGAATGTAACACCCGCAATTAGGACTAGTAATTAGTGCCTAATCAGATGTTAATACATGTAATTAGTTCTGTGTTAGGCTAATTAATGTATCGAATTATATATATTGTTGAATATATACGAAAATGCGATTTGGTTAAATCGTACGCAATTTAAATCGAAGGTATTTCGATTCAATTTAATACGGACGTTGGTGACAAATTTTATTTAAATAACGCTTTTATGTCAAAAATATTATTATGATAATATTTCGTATTCATACGTATCGAACAAACGGAACTTACACAATTTAAAATATTAAAATGCGACAACTAAATAAACAAACTTACTTATTATAACTCAAATATAAATCGATTAGTAAAATATTTAAATAAAATATCGCAAAATAATTTGTATTTTAAAACGTACCAACTAATATGTAAAATAATTATTTAACGTTTGATCGACGGAGAAAACGAACACCGCACGGAGCGGAAACGCGGGGCGAAAAATGGGAGCTTAACCTCCCATTCCACTCCCTTTTCCTCATTTCTTTCTCAACTCTCTCTCTCTCTTCTTTTTTTCCTCTTTCCTTTTCTCTCAAACAAATCACCACCTCCATCCATCCAAATCGCAAAATAAACATATCAAACGACTTCGGATCTTCAAGATTTTTAGAGATTCACGACCACCACGCAACGATCTATCTTTCTATCTTTCCGAAATTTCATTCCGACACTTTGTAAGTTTCCGACAAATCCCGAAATCTCTCGTTTTTAAGTGTTTTTGCTTGTTAGTAGTTTGTAACAACTTATAATGTCCATATAAGGGTTGGGTAAAAGTTTTGGACCGAACGGAAACCGAAAAACTCGTTTTCGACACATTTTCCGGCCAACAGACCGCTACGTCGCAGTTGGCCCAGAACTTATGCGACGTCAGCTTCAACGTCGCAAAACCCCTCGTGACGTCACATGGTGCGACGTCAGTCACAACGTCGCATTAAATTGCGACGTCGCATATAGCGACATCAGCCTTAACGTCGCCAATACCTCACCACGTCGCACTTAGCGACGCAAGCCCCTACGTCGCAGAAATCAACAACGTCGCATATAGCGACGCCACGTACAACGTCGCATTAAATTGCGAAACGTCGCCTTTAGCGACGTCATGCTCAACGTCGCAATCCTACCTGCGACGTCGCACCCAACGTCGCACAAATCAGAACCTCAAAAACATAGATTTTTACTAAGTGTCGAGACTCGAAATTTATCACTCGATTTTACCCGAATTCAGATCCCAGATGCGTTTTTCGTCAAAGCAATATAGTAGAAATAAAAATTTTCCAAGCTGACCTGGCAGCTCGACCCCAGCCAGGGGCTCTGCCCCTTGGACCCCGCCAGGGGCTGCCGCCCCTTGGACCCCGCTACCAGGGGCGCTGCCCCCGGACCCCCGTACTTAGATTCCGTAACGGCTTCTAAAACACAATCAAAACACATTTTTCAAGTAAAACGACACGAAATCGAAATAATAATAGTTGAGATTATTATTACAAATCCGTCACCAACGGGCCGTACACTTTTCAAATACTTAAACTTATCAACCAAATAGTGGAAATTTGGACATTATAGTTGAACGAACAACTACAAGGGTGATCTGTTGAGATACCCAATCATGATTATAACCATCGCGTGTCGTGGACACCCTCAGGTTACAAGTCTTTGGACTTCATACTCGGCTAATCAACTTACGTTTGTTTAAACGCACTCAGACTCAGGTGAGTCTCATAGCCCCTCTTTTACTGTTTTACTCAGGGGTGTGATATATTGCTCAACTTTTAACATGTGAACGCAAGTACCAACTTTTCATATACTACATGAGTTTTTCGAAACTAATCATTTTAAAGTCCTCTGTCAGCATAGTTGTTAATACGTTGTAGCGTGAATATTAGTATATGGTACCATATAGGATTGACCCACCTCGTTCGGGTTAGCAAGCACTAACCGGGTAAACGAACGTACTAATATTTGGGAAGACGAATGTGGATTAGGCATTCGTGGAGGCACCTCGTCCGGAATTCTCTATAGGGGACCCGGCCCTCGAGTTAAGCTCAACTATGTGCTCATGGCTGTATACACGATGACTATCATTTAATTGCTGGATGCAATTCATTATTTAATTGCTGGATGCAATTCATTATTTAAATCTTGCGGTTCACACTATATTAACTGATTTCAAACCTGTGAGCTCACCAGCTTTTAGCTGACCTTTTAGCATATATCGCAGGTACCAAGCAGTAGGATGTTTCTGCTTCAGGATTTTAGCTCGAGTCAGCATACAGAAGATTGAGATTTTCTTGCATTAGTATATTTTGTACAAGTACTTATGTACTGAAATCTCATTTGATTTAAACTCGAGCTATGTAAAGATTTAAATGTTGTAAACATTTCTATTATCAATAAATTTTGTTAAAACGACGCATATAGAGTCGTTTACTATATATCTTTGTGCTTTGTTATTGATTAGTAACACCCAAATCAAGCTTCCGCAAATCATCAAATTTGGGGGTGTTACAGATTGGTATCAGAGCCTAAGGTTATAGTGAACTAGGTTGCATTTAGTGGACCTAGACTATGACCATTAGGCGGTATTCCTTATTAGGTATAACTGGTTCAGTGATTACATCATACGAGTTTAATTTAACATAGCCTGATCAACTATGTACAATTAAGCAAGGATGATGTAAGATCTGAAAGTAGTTATGGCTGAACAGGGTACAATAGAAGACTCTGACCTCGAGAGAACCGAGACTTAAACATGTTTATGCTAGACACTCAATAGGCTATATTATATAGGAGCTATATGAATATAGGCCTCAATCTTACTAACGTTTTGTCTCAGAAATGGCAAACACACCATCATATTCATCTCGCCCTCAATCCGGGTCGCAGAACCCAAGGGTACCTAGGAGGAACGCCAGGTTGCCTCGAGCTGGCCCGTACCCCACTCACTTCACCTTGCCGGCCTTAGCCGCTAGGGTGAACCAACACGAGCAGCGACTTCGCACCATGGATGTCGTGTTGCAAGAAACAAACGAAAACTGGAGACTTACATCCCTTGAACGCATCGAACAAGTCTCCGACGACCTGGAAACCACAAACAACAACATGGATGTCCTTCGCAACCAAGTAATAGCGATAAGTGTGGAAAATGCCCTCCTGCGTCAAAGGATGGAAGAATGTGAACAACGTTCACATGAAGCAGAAGAGTATGCCCGTGGACTAACACAACGACTAGCACTAGCCGAAGATAACGCCCGTCAAGCTAGCAGACTTGTAAACACTGTGGACCGTCTTGTCACGATGATGGAACAAATTAATCTACGTTAAGACTAGTGTAGTCTTTGCCTTGTAATCTATTCTGTAATCTAGTAACTATCTACGCGCTACTCTAAAATTCGGTCGGATGTAACAATTCCCGACGCCTTTTGTAATAACTCTGTAGGATGTAACCTTTGAACTCATATTAGCTATCAAATATTCCTTGTTGTTCAACTCATATTAATTGTCATTTTTCCATGTTGATGTCATGTATTACTGCTTTTATACATGTACATCTATAACAAATACAACTTTCCTACGAAATCTCATGTATCTTCATTTCTTTTATTGAAGAATCATGCCGCCAAAGTCAAGACCATACACCGATGCTCAGCTTACATCGCTTATAACCCAGGCTGTTACTGAAGCCTTGGCTCGGAATACCCCACAAAACTCCACCAGAAACAGCGATGCCGCTGAAACCACTACTGCTAAACCTTGTTCTTACAAGGACTTTCAAAGCTGCAAACCCTCCAGCTTCAAGGGTTCTGAAGGAGCCATCGGACTTATCAGATGGTTCGAGAAAATGGAAACTGTTTTCCGTGTCAGCAAATGCGCGGAGAACGACAAAGTAAACTTCGCCACCTGCTCTCTTGAAGATGATGCCCACTCTTGGTGGAATTCATATACCCAATCAGTGGGTGCTGACACTGCCTACCAACTCTCTTGGGAGGACTTGAAAGCAAAACTCACTGCCAAATACTGCTCAATCGCCAAACTCCAAAAGCTGGACGAGGAGTTCTGGAACCTAAAGGTTCAGGGTGGTGATATCGATGGTTATACCACCAGATTCCAGCAACTCGCTGCCTTCCGCCCAGCCATGGTAAGCACAGAACCTGATAAAATCAGGAAGTACACCCTTGGCCTTCCTGAGCCTGTTCGGGGGCATGTTGCCTCTTCCAACCAAACCACCATTGACGGTGCAATCCTATTGGCCCAAGATCTGATGTCCATGAGCCAAGATTCTGAACCACCCACTTCATCCTCCCAAAACAACAAGCGAAAGTGGTCTGACTACCACAACAACCACTCCAACCAACAAAACAAGAAAACCGACACCATCAAAGCCTACAACACCACCACTGACATCACACGGGGCTACACTGGGAACAAACCCTATTGTTCCAAGTGCAGCCGTCACCATGAAGGTTCCTGTGGTCCCTTTTGCAACAATTGCAAGAGGTACGGCCATCTCACCAAAGACTGCAATTCTCCTGCCAACAACAATTCCAACAACAACACCAGACCACCCAAAGTCTGTTTTGAGTGTGGGAAACCCGGGCACTTCAGGGACACGTGCCCCAAGCTAAAGAATAACAACAACAACAACAACAACAACCGCAACAGCAACAACAACAACAACACCCGAAGCAGAGCCTTCGTCATCAAATATGGGGACGCCCGCCAAGACCCGAATGTGGTCTCGGGTATGTTCCTCCTCAACAACTTAACTGCTTCTGTTCTATTTGATACTCGTGCTGATAGAAGCTTTATCTCCGATGACTTTTACCCATTACTTGACATCACCTCTGTTGCCTTAGATGTTAAGTACACTGTAGAGCTAGCAAATGGGAAACTTATAGAAACCAATAGTGTGATACCTAATTGCACTTTAAACCTAGCTGACGAAACCTTTCCAATCGATCTTGTACCCATTGAAATCGGGAGTTTCGACGCCATCATTGAAATGGACTGGTTGTCCAAACACCGAGCTGAAATCGTTTGTTACGATAAGATCGTCCACATTCCACTCGCTGCCGGTGGAACCTTGATCATACAGGGGGAGACCGGTGGGACGGGACTCAATATCATCTCTTGCTTAAAAACCCGAAAATTTCTGAGAAAGGGTTACCCTGCAATACTCGCACACATCACAGAGAAGAAGTCGGAGGAGAAGCGACTTGAGGATGTGCCAATTGTTAGAGACTTTCCCGAAGTCTTTCTGGAAGAACTACCTGGTTTACCTCCACCTAGACAGGTTGAGTTCTCAATTGATCTCGTGCCGGGTGCCGCACCGGTGGCCCGTGCACCGTACCGTTTAGCCCCATCCGAACTTCAGGAGTTGTCCTCTCAGTTACAGGAACTTCTGGATAGAGGATTCATTAGACCGAGTTCTTCACCCTGGGGAGCTCCGGTCTTATTTGTCAAAAAGAAGGACGGTTCATTTCGAATGTGCATCGACTATCGAGAATTGAACAAATTGACCGTCAAAAACCGATACCCACTTCCTCGCATTGATGATCTATTCGACCAACTTCAGGGTTCAAGCTTCTACTCAAAAATCGACCTGCGATCAGGCTATCATCAGTTACGAGTTCGCGACACCGATATTCCAAAAACTGCTTTCAGAACTCGTTACGGGCACTACGATTTCCAAGTGATGCCCTTTGGTCTAACCAACGCACCGGCTGTATTCATGGACCTTATGAATCGGGTGTGCAAACCTTACCTCGATAAGTTTGTCATTGTATTTATCGATGACATACTCATTTACTCGCGCAACGAGCAAGAACATGCGCAACACCTCAAAACCATCCTTGAACTTCTTAGACACGAGGAGCTTTATGCCAAATTCTCTAAGTGTGAGTTCTGGATACAAACCGTCCAATTCCTTGGTCACGTGATCGACAGTCAGGGAATTCACGTTGACCCAACAAAAATCGAGGCTATCAAAGACTGGCAAGCACCCACCTCTGCAACTGAAGTACGACAATTTTTGGGTCTTGCTGGGTACTATCGGAGATTTATCGAAAACTTCTCTAAAATAGCTCAACCACTCACGGTACTGACTCAGAAGGACAAAAGGTTCGATTGGACCGATAAACAAGAGTCAGCATTCCAACTTCTGAAACAAAAGCTTTGCAGTGCTCCAATTCTATCCTTAACCGAAGGCACCGATGACTTCGTGGTATACTGTGATGCTTCTCACCAAGGTCTCGGTTGCGTATTGATGCAACGAGATAAAGTTATTGCCTATGCCTCACGACAGCTGAAAATTCACGAAAAGAACTACACCACTCATGATCTCGAACTTGGAGCTGTCGTTTTTGCTCTCAAAATCTGGAGACATTATCTCTACGGCACTAAGTGCACCATCTTTACCGATCATAAAAGTCTCCAACATATATTCGATCAGAAGGATCTCAATATGAGGCAACGTCGATGGGTCGAGTTGCTTACCGATTACGATTGCGAGATCAAGTACCATCCAGGGAAGGCTAATGTTGTAGCCGACGCCCTCAGTCGAAAGGAACGACCAAAACCACTTCGAGTCCGAGCCCTCAGTATGACCATTCACAACGACCTTACCGTTCAAATTCATACCGCTCAGATCGAAGCCCTGAAACCTGAAAACATCAAAAATGAAGCCTTGCGGGGTATTGACAAACAATTTGAAGTCAAATCTAACGGGATTAGGTATTTCTCAAACCGAATCTGGTTGCCTAATTTCGGGAACCTACGAGACTTGGTGATGGATGAAGCTCACAAGTCTAAATATTCTATCCACCCGGGATCCGATAAGATGTACCACGGAATCAAGGAGTTTTATTGGTGGCCAAACATGAAGGCCGAAATCGCCACTTATGTCAGCAGGTGTCTTACTTGCTCGAAAGTCAAAACCGAACATCAGAAACCACCTGGTTTACTCCAACAACCTGAAATCCCTGAATGGAAATGGGAACAAATTGCCATGGATTTCATAACCAAACTGCCCAAGTCGTCGAGCGGTTGCGATACCATTTGGGTGATCGTCGATCGTCTCACCAAATCTGCTCATTTCCTGGCAATCAAAGAAAACGATAAAATGGAACGCCTTGCACAAATCTACATTAAAGAAATCATTTCTCATCACGGCGTTCCAATCTCGATCATCTCTGACAGGGATGCCCGTTTCACCTCTCACTTTTGGCAGTCACTTCAAAAAGCATTGGGTACTCGTCTCGATATGAGCACCGCGTACCATCCTCAAACCGATGGCCAAAGTGAACGAACCATTCAGACACTGGAAGATATGCTACGCGCCTGCGTAGTTGATTTCGGTACAAACTGGGAAAGACATCTACCGTTGTGCGAATTCTCGTACAATAACAGCTATCACGCCAGCATTAAGGCTGCACCTTTTGAGGCACTGTACGGTCGTAAGTGCCGATCACCGATCTGTTGGACTGAAGTGGGAGACAGTCAACTCACTGGTCCTGAACTCATACACGCCACCACTGAGAAAATTGTGGAAATCCAAAACAGACTCAAAGCCGCACGTGATCGTCAGAAAAGTTATGCTGACGTGAGACGCAAACCACTCGAGTTCCAAGTTGGGGATCGAGTACTCTTAAAAGTATCGCCTTGGAAAGGCGTCATCCGTTTTGGCAAACGTGGGAAGTTAAATCCCAGGTACATCGGGCCTTTTGAGATCCTCGAACGGATTGGCCCCGTAGCTTATCGATTGCAGCTGCCATCCGAACTCAGCAGCGTGCACCCTACTTTTCATATTTCCAATTTGAAGAAGTGTCTGTCTGATGAGACACTTATTATCCCACTAGATGAAATTCGTGTTGACGATAAACTTCACTTCGTTGAGGAACCCGCTGAAATTAAGGACCGTGAGGTCAAACAACTGAAACAAAGTCGTATTCCCATCGTCAAGGTCAGATGGAATTCGCGGCGTGGTTCGGAATTCACCTGGGAACGGGAAGACCAAATGCGACTCAAATATCCTCAACTTTTCACTGATTCTACCTCGAACACGACCTCGAGCTAAATTTCGGGACGAAATTCTTCCAACAGGGGGAGAATGTAACACCCGCCAAATTAGGACTAGTAATTAGTGCCTAATCAGATGTTAATACATGTAATTAGTTCTGTGTTAGGCTAATTAATGTATCGAATTATATATATTGTTGAATATATACGAAAATGCGATTTGGTTAAATCGTACGCAATTTAAATCGAAGGTATTTCGATTCAATTTAATACGGACGTTGGTGACAAATTTTATTTAAATAACGCTTTTATGTCAAAAATATTATTATGATAATATTTCGTATTCATACGTATCGAACAAACGGAACTTACACAATTTAAAATATTAAAATGCGACAACTAAATAAACAAACTTACTTATTATAACTCAAATATAAATCGATTAGTAAAATATTTAAATAAAATATCGCAAAATAATTTGTATTTTAAAACGTACCAACTAATATGTAAAATAATTATTTAACGTTTGATCGACGGAGAAAACGAACACCGCACGGAGCGGAAACGCGGGGCGAAAAATGGGAGCTTAACCTCCCATTCCCCTCCCTTTTCCTCATTTCTTTCTCAACTCTCTCTCTCTCTTCTTTTTTTCCTCTTTCCTTTTCTCTCAAACAAATCACCACCTCCATCCATCCAAATCGCAAAATAAACATATCAAACGACTTCGGATCTTCAAGATTTTTAGAGATTCACGACCACCACGCAACGATCTATCTTTCTATCTTTCCGAAATTTCATTCCGACACTTTGTAAGTTTCCGACAAATCCCGAAATCTCTCGTTTTTAAGTGTTTTTGCTTGTTAGTAGTTTGTAACAACTTATAATGTCCATATAAGGGTTGGGTAAAAGTTTTGGACCGAACGGAAACCGAAAAACTCGTTTTCGACACATTTTCCGGCCAACAGACCGCTACGTCGCAGTTGGCCCAGAACTTATGCGACGTCAGCTTCAACGTCGCAAAACCCCTCGTGACGTCACATGGTGCGACGTCAGTCACAACGTCGCATTAAATTGCGACGTCGCATATAGCGACATCAGCCTTAACGTCGCCAATACCTCACCACGTCGCACTTAGCGACGCAAGCCCCTACGTCGCAGAAATCAACAACGTCGCATATAGCGACGCCACGTACAACGTCGCATTAAATTGCGAAACGTCGCCTTTAGCGACGTCATGCTCAACGTCGCAATCCTACCTGCGACGTCGCACCCAACGTCGCACAAATCAGAACCTCAAAAACATAGATTTTTACTAAGTGTCGAGACTCGAAATTTATCACTCGATTTTACCCGAATTCAGATCCCAGATGCGTTTTTCGTCAAAGCAATATAGTAGAAATAAAAATTTTCCAAGCTGACCTGGCAGCTCGACCCCAGCCAGGGGCTCTGCCCCTTGGACCCCGCCAGGGGCTGCCGCCCCTTGGACCCCGCTACCAGGGGCGCTGCCCCCGGACCCCCGTACTTAGATTCCGTAACGGCTTCTAAAACACAATCAAAACACATTTTTCAAGTAAAACGACACGAAATCGAAATAATAATAGTTGAGATTATTATTACAAATCCGTCACCAACGGGCCGTACACTTTTCAAATACTTAAACTTATCAACCAAATAGTGGAAATTTGGACATTATAGTTGAACGAACAACTACAAGGGTGATCTGTTGAGATACCCAATCATGATTATAACCATCGCGTGTCGTGGACACCCTCAGGTTACAAGTCTTTGGACTTCATACTCGGCTAATCAACTTACGTTTGTTTAAACGCACTCAGACTCAGGGGTGTGATATATTGCTCAACTTTTAACATGTGAACGCAAGTACCAACTTTTCATATACTACATGAGTTTTTCGAAACTAATCATTTTAAAGTCCTCCGTCAGCATAGTTGTTAATACGTTGTAGCGTGAATATTAGTATATGGTACCATATAGGATTGACCCACCTCGTTCGGGTTAGCAAGCACTAACCGGGTAAACGAACGTACTAATATTTGGGAAGACGAATGTGGATTAGGCATTCGTGGAGGCACCTCGCCCGGAATTCTCTATAGGGGACCCGGCCCTCGAGTTAAGCTCAACTATGTGCTCATGGCTGTATACACGATGACTATCATTTAATTGCTGGATGCAATTCATTATTTAATTGCTGGATGCAATTCATTATTTAAATCTTGCGGTTCACACTATATTAACTGATTTCAAACCTGTGAGCTCACCAGCTTTTAGCTGACCTTTTAGCATATATCGCAGGTACCAAGCAGTAGGATGTTTCTGCTTCAGGATTTTAGCTCGAGTCAGCATACAGAAGATTGAGATTTTCTTGCATTAGTATATTTTGTACAAGTACTTATGTACTGAAATCTCATTTGATTTAAACTCGAGCTATGTAAAGATTTAAATGTTGTAAACATTTCTATTATCAATATATTTTGTTAAAACGACGCATATAGAGTCGTTTACTATATATCTTTGTGCTTTGTTATTGATTAGTAACACCCAAATCAAGCTTCCGCAAATCATCAAATTTGGGGGTGTTACACACGCTGCTGAGTTCGGGTGGCAGCTGCAATCGATAAGCTACGGGGCCAATCCGTTCGAGGATCTCAAAAGGCCCGATGTACCTGGGATTTAACTTCCCGCGTTTGCCAAAACGGATAACGCCTTTCCAAGGCGATACTTTTAAGAGTACTCGATCCCCAACTTGGAACTCGAGTGGTTTGCGTCTCACGTCAGCATAACTTTTCTGACGATCACGTGCGGCTTTGAGTCGGTTTTGGATTTCCACTATTTTCTCAGTGGTGACGTGAATGAGTTCAGGACCAGTGAGTTGACTATCTCCCACTTCAGTCCAACAGATCGGTGATCGGCACTTACGACCGTACAGTGCCTCAAAAGGTGCAGCCTTAATGCTGGCGTGATAACTGTTATTGTACGAGAATTCGCACAACGGTAGATGTCTTTCCCAGTTTGTACCGAAATCAACTACGCAGGCGCGTAGCATATCTTCTAGGGTTTGGATGGTTCGTTCACTTTGGCCGTCGGTTTGAGGATGGTATGCGGTACTCATGTCAAGGCGAGTACCCAACGCTTTTTGAAGTGATTGCCAAAAGTGAGAGGTTAAACGGGCATCTCTGTCAGAGATGATCGAGATTGGAACACCGTGATGAGAAACGATTTCTTTGATGTAGATTTGTGTAAGGCGTTCCATTTTATCGTTTTCCTTGATTGCCAAGAAATGAGCAGATTTAGTGAGGCGGTCAACGATCACCCAAATGGTATCGCAACCGTTCGACGATTTGGGTAGTTTGGTTATGAAATCCATGGCAATTTGTTCCCATTTCCATTCAGGGATTTCAGGTTGTTGGAGTAAACCAGGTGGTTTCTGATGTTCGGTTTTGACTTTCGAGCAAGTAAGACACTTGCTGACATAAGTGGCGATTTCGGCTTTCATGTTTGGCCACCAATAAAATTCCTTGATGCCGTGGTACATCTTATCGGATCCTGGATGGATAGAATATTTAGACTTGTGAGCTTCATCCATCACCAAGTCTCGTAGGTTCCCGAAATTAGGCAACCAGATTCGGTTTGAGAAATACCTAATCCCGTTAGATTTGATTTCAAATTGTTTGTCAATACCCCATAAGGCTTCATTTTTGATGTTTTCAGGTTTCAGGGCTTCGATCTGAGCGGTATGAATTTGAATAGTAAGATCGTTATGAATGGTCATACTGAGAGCTCGGACTCGAAGTGGTTTCGGTCGTTCCTTTCGGCTGAGGGCATCGGCTACAACATTAGCCTTCCCTGGATGGTACTTGATCTCGCAGTCGTAATCGGTAAGCAACTCGACCCATCGACGTTGCCTCATATTGAGATCCTTCTGATCGAATATATGTTGGAGACTTTTGTGATCGGAAAAGATTGTGCACTTAGTGCCATAGAGATAATGTCTCCAGATTTTGAGAGCAAAAACGACAGCTCCAAGTTCGAGATCATGAGTGGTGTAGTTCTTTTCGTGAATTTGTAGCTGTCGTGAGGCATAAGCAATGACTTTGTCTCGTTGCATCAGCACGCAACCGAGACCTTGGTGAGAAGCATCGCAGTATACCACGAAGTCATCAGTGCCTTCGGGTAAGGATAGAATTGGAGCACTGCAAAGCTTTTGTTTCAGAAGTTGGAACGCTGACTCTTGTTTATCGGTCCAATCGAACCTTTTGTCCTTCTGAGTCAGTACCGTTAGTGGTTGAGCTATTTTGGAGAAATTTTCGATAAATCGCCGATAGTACCCAGCAAGACCCAAGAATTGTCGTACTTCAGTTGCAGAGGTGGGTGCTTGCCAGTCTTTGATAGCCTCGATTTTTGATGGGTCAACGTGAATTCCCTGACTGTCGATCACGTGACCAAGGAATTGAACAGTTTGTATCCAGAACTCACACTTAGAGAATTTGGCATAAAGCTCCTCGTGTCTGAGTAGTTCTAGAATGGTTCTGAGGTGTTGCGCATGTTCTTGCTCGTTGCGCGAATAGATGAGGATGTCATCGATAAAAACAATGACAAACTTGTCGAGGTAAGGTTTGCACACCCGGTTCATGAGGTCCATGAATACAGCCGGTGCGTTGGTTAGACCGAAGGGCATCACTTGGAATTCGTAGTGCCCGTAACGAGTTCTGAAAGCAGTTTTTGGAATATCGGTGTCGCGAACTCGTAACTGATGATAGCCTGATCACAGGTCGATTTTTGAGTAGAAACTTGAACCCTGAAGTTGGTCGAATAGATCATCAATGCGAGGAAGTGGGTATCGGTTCTTGACGGTCAATTTGTTCAACTCTCGGTAGTCGATGCACATTCGAAATGAACCGTCCTTCTTTTTAACAAATAAGACCGGAGCTCCCCAAGGTGAAGAAACTCGGTATAATGAATCCTCTATCCAGGAGTTCCTGTAACTGGGCAGACAACTCCTGAAGTTCGGATGGGGCTAAACGGTACGGTGCGCGGGCCACCGGTGCGGCACCCGGCACGAGATCAATTGAGAACTCAACCTGTCTAGGTGGAGGTAAACCAGGTAGTTCTTCCGGAAAGACTTCGGGAAAGTCTCTAACAATTGGCACATCCTCAAGTCGCTTCTCCTCCGACTTTTCTCTGTGATGTGTGCGAGTATTGCAGGGTAACCCTTTCTCAGAAATTTTTGGGTTTTTAAGCAAGAGATGATATTGAGCCTCGTCCCACCGGTCTCCCCCTGTATGATCAAGGTTCCACCGGCAGCGAGTGGAATGCGGACGATCTTATCGTAACAAACGATTTCAGCTCGGTATTTGGACAACCAGTCCATTCCAATGATAACGTCGAAACTTCCGATTTCAACGGGTACAAGATCGATTGAAAAGGTTTCATCAGCTAGGTTTAAAGTGCAATTAGGTATCACACTATCGGTTTCTATAAGTTCCCCATTTGCTAGCTCTACAGTGTACTTAACATCTAAGGCAACAGGAGTGATGTCAAGTAGTGGGCAAAAGTCATCAGAGATAAAGCTTCTATCAGCACCAGTATCAAATAGAACAGAAGCATGTAAGTTTTTGAGGAGGAACATACCCGAGACCACATTCGGGTCTTGGCGGGCGTCCCCGGATTTGATGACAAAGGCTCTGCTTCGGGTGTTGTTGTTGTTGCTGTTGCGGTTGTTGTTGTTGTTGTTATTCTTCAGCTTTGGGCACGTGTCCCTGAAGTGCCCGGGTTTCCCACACTCAAAGCAGACTTTGGGTGGTCTGGTGTTGTTGTTGGAATTGTTGTTGGCAGGAGAATTGCAGTCTTTGGTGAGATGGCCGTACCTCTTGCAATTGTTGCAAAAGGGACCACAGGAGCCTTCATGGTGACGGCTGCACTTGGAGCAATAGGGTTTGTTCCCAGTGTAGCCCCGTGTGATGTCTGTGGTGGTGTTGTAGGCTTTGATGGTGTCGGGTTTCTTGTTTTGTTGGTTGGAGTGGTTGTTGTGGTAGTCAGACCACTTTCGTTTGTTGTTTTGGGAGGATGCAGTGGGTGGTTCAGAATCTTGGCTCATGGACATCAGGTCTTGGGCCAATAGGATTGCACCGTCAATGGTGGTTTGGTTGTACTTCCTGATTTTATCAGGTTCAGTGCTCACCATAGCTGGGCGGAGGGCGGCAAGTTGTTGAAATCTGGAGGTATAACCATCGATATCACCACCCTGAACCTTTAGGTTCCAGAATTCCTCGTCTAGCTTTTGGAGCTTGGCGATTGAGCAGTATTTGGAAGTGAGTTTTGCTTTCAATTCCTCCCAAGTGAGTTGGTAGGCAATGTCAGCACCCACCGATTGGGTATATGAATTCCACCAAGAGTGGGCATCATCTTCGAGAGAGCAGGTGGCGAAGTTTACTTTGTCGTTCTCCGCGCATTTGCTGACACGAAAAACAGTTTCCATCTTTTCGAACCATCTGATCAGTCCGATGGCTCCTTCAGAACCTTTGAAGCTGGAGGGTTTGCAGCTTTGAAAGTCCTTGTAAGAACAAGATTTAGCAGTAGTGGTTTCAGCGGCATCGCTGTTTCTGGTGGAATTTTGAGGAGTATTCCGAGCCAAGGCTTCAGTAACAGCCTGGGTTATAAGGGATGTAAGCTGAGCATCGGTGTATGGTCTTGACTTTGGCGGCATGATTCTTCAATAAAAGAAATGAAGATACGTGAGATTTCGTAGGAAAGTTGTATTTGTTATAGATGTACATGTATAAAGGTGGTAATACATAACATCGATATGAAAAGAATTATGGCAATTAATATGAGTCGAAACAGCAAGGGATATTTGATAGATAATACGAGTTCAAGAGTTACATCCTACAGAGTTATTACAAAAGGTGTCGGGAATTGTTACATCCTACTAATTTATAGAGTAGCGCTAGATAGTCATTATATTACGAGATAGATTACAAGACAAGGACTACACTAGCCTTAACGTAGATTAATTTGTTTCATCATCGTGACAAGACGGTCCACAGTGTTTGCAAGTCTGCTAGCTTGACGGGCGTTATCTTCTGCTAGTGCCAGTCGTTGTGTTAGTCCACGGGCATACTCTTCTGCTTCATGTGAACGTTGTTCACATTCTTCCATCCTTCGACGCAGGAGGGCATTTTCCACGCTTATCTCTATTACTTGGTTGCGAAGGACATCCATGTTGTTGTTTGTGGTTTCCAGGTCGTCGGAGACTTGTTCGATGCGTTCAAGGGATGTAAGTCTCCAGTTTTCGTTTGTTTCTTGCAACACGACATCCATGGTGCGAAGTCGCTGCTCGTGTTGGTTCACCCTAGCAGCTAAGGCCGGCAAGGTGAAGTGAGTGGGGTACGGGTCAGCTCGAGGCAACCTGGCGTTCCTCCTAGCTACCCTTGAACCTTGTGATTCGTACGAATGGGAACGAGATGAGTTGGGTGGTGTGTTTGCCATTCTGAGACAGAGTGTTAGAAAGAATGAGGCCTATATTCATATAGTTCCTATATAATATAGCCTATTGAGTGTCTAGCATAAACATGTTTAAGTCTCAGTTCTCTCGAGGTCAGAGTCTTCTATTGTACCCTGTTCAGCCATAACTACTTTCAGATCTTACATCATCTTTGCTTAATTGTACATAGTTGATCAGGCTATGTTAAATTAAACTCGTATGATGTAATCACTGAACCAGTTATACCTAATAAGGAATACTGCCTAATGGTCATAGTCTAGGTCCACTAAATGCAACCTAGTTCACTATAACCTTAGGCTCTGATATCAATCTGTAACACCCCCAAATTTAATGATTTGCGGAAGCTTGATTTGGGTGTTACTAATCAATAACAAAGCACAAAGATATATAGTAAACGACTCTATATGCGTCGCTTTAACAAAATATATTGATAATAGAAATGTTTACAACATTTAAAGCTTTACATAGCTCGAGTTTAAATCAAATGAGATTTCAGTACATAAGTACATGAACAAAATATACTAATGCAAGAAAATCTCAATCGTCTGTATGCTGACTCGAGCTAAAGTCCTGAAGCAGAAACATCCTACTGCTTGGTACCTGCGATATATGCTAAAAGGTCAGCTAAAAAGCTGGTGAGCTCACAGGTTTGAAATCAGTTAATATAGTATGAACCGCAAGATTTAAATAATGAATTGCATCCAGCAATTAAATAATGAATTGCATCCAGCAATTAAATGATAGTCATCGTGTATACAGCCATGAGCACATAGTTGAGCTTAACTCGAGGGCCGGGTCCCCTATAGAGAATTCCGGGCGAGGTGCCTCCACGAATGCCTAATCCACATTCGTCTTCCCAAATATTAGTACGTCCGTTTACCCGGTTAGTGCTCGCTAACCCGGACGAGGTGGGTCAATCCTATATGGTACCATATACTAATATTCACGCTACAACGTATTAACAACTATGCTGACGGAGGACTTTAAATGATTAGTTTCGAAAAACTCATGTAGTATATGAAATGTTTGTACTTGCGTTCACATGTTAAAAGTTGAGCAATATATCACACCCCTGAGTAAAACAGTAAAAGAGGGGCTATGAGACTCACCTGAGTCTGAAAGCGTTTAAACAAACGTAAGTTGATTAGCCGAGTATGAAGTCCAAAGACTTGTAACCTGAGGGTGTCCACGACACGCGATGGTTATAATCATGATTGGGTATCTCAAAAGATCACCCTTGTAGTTGTTACACAACTATATATGTCCAAATTTCTAAGATTTGGTTGATTTGTTAAGTGTTTGAAAACATGTACGGCCCGTTGGTGACGGATTTGTAATAATAATCTAAACTATTATTATTTTGATTTCGTGGCGTTTTACTTGAAAAATGTGTTTTGATTGTGTTTTAGAAGCCGTTACGGAATCTAAGTACGGGGGTCCGGGGGCAGCACCCCTGGTAGCGGGGTCCAAGGGGCGGCAGCCCCTGGCGGGGTCCAAGGGGCAGAGCCCCTGGCTGGGGTCGAGCTGCCAGGTCAGCTTGGAAAATTTTTATTTCTACTATATTGCTTTGACGAAAAACGCATCTGGGATCTGAATTCGGGTAAAATCGAGTGATAAATTTCGAGTCTCGACACTTAGTAAAAAAATCTGAGTTTTCTGTGTTTTGCGACACAATATGCGACACAAAAGTGGTTATGCGACACAAGGGTTGTGTCGCATAGGAATGCGACACAATGTCTATGCGACACAATGGTTGTGTCGCATAGATGTGAGATGCTGATTCAACAGCGACATAGTGATTGTGTCGTATGAAAATACGACATAGAATACGACATAGTGGTTGTGTCGCAAAACTTACGACACAAATTCTTTGGTACGACACAAGGTACGACATAGTAGGTTTTATACGACATAACATGGGAAATACGACACAACATGCGACACAAGGCTTGTGTCGCATGGAAGAACATCAGCCCAGAAAGTCCGGCTGTTTAGATTTTTCCGGCCAAAAACCCATTTCAAATCCGTTTTTAAGCTATGAAATCGTGTTCTATACTTAGTAATGGACATAAACAAGTTATAATAACAATTACAAGTGAAAAATACTAAGAATCGAGAGATTTCGGGATTTTGTCGGAAACTTACAAATTGCCGAAATGGAAATCCGGAAAGGTAGAAATGTAGATCGTCGCGAGGTGGTCGTGAATCTCTAAAAATATTGATGATCCGAGTGCGTATAATGGCGTTATTTTGCGATTTTGTGAGTTTGTGGTGTTTTTCTTTTTGGAGAGTAAATAAGAGAGAGAGAGAAGAAAGAGAAATGAAATGAAGAGAAAGGAAATATGGAGGTGGAAATGGTGGAAGTCCCACCATTTTCAGTCCACGCAAAGTGCCCCGTGCGGTGTTCGTTTTCTCCGTCATTTAACGTTAAATAATTATTTTATATTTTAAATGGCAAGTTTTAAGATACAAATTCATTACGCGTTATTTTATTTAAATATTTTACTAATCAATTTATAATTGAGTTATAAAATGTAAGTTAGTTTGTTTGCGTGTTTTACATTTTTAAATCGTATAAGTTTTGTCTGTATGATCCGAATGATTACAAAATATTATCATAATAATATTTTTGATATAAAAACGTTATTTAATAAAATTGGTCACCAACGTCCGTATTAAATTGATTCGAAATACATTCGATTTTACTTGCGTACGATTTAATCAAATCGCATTTTCGTATATATTCATCAATATATATAATTCGATACATTAATTAGCCTAATACAGAACTAATTACATGTATTAACATACGATTAGGCACTAATTACTAGCCCTAATTTGGCGGGTGTTACATATACGATCTTTGTGGGCCCGTATACGATCTCCAAGGCCGTATACGATGTCTTTCAGTTTTTCGTCGTTGCTTAAAACGGTCGTAACTTCTTCGTTTCTTGTCCGTTTGACTTTATTCTTTTGCCTACGATCTCGTAATTCTATTACGCTTCTAATGGCACCAATTTCATAGAAATTGAATGTGTGTACCTCAGGAATAGCCGAAATGACTTTTGTTGATCGGTAGAAGCCGTATCTCTTCTGTTCTTTCTCCGATTTGCATGATTCTTGATTCCCCCATTTCGTTTTTACCTATGACATCATATAAAATGGTTAGAATGTGTTTCTCATAAGGTAAATGAGGGTGGAAGAATTGGTTGTTGTTTATTCGCTCTGTTTTGTTCGTTATTCGGACATTTTTAGTGATTTTTGTAGCAACGCCTATATTTGGAGCACTTTAGTGAATTTTAGTAAATAATAGTTGTTTTGAAATATTTTTGCTAAAGATTGACCCAAAAAGTGTGGAATAACGTACTTAAAAACATGACTTTTTGCGTCACATCAGGGATAATACGCATAAATTGGATGAGATGATAATCAAAAGATTTGAAACTGATCAATCGATTCCCAAAAGGATGTAACGAAAATCATAAGGTATGAATGTGAATCGTACAAATTATGTTTCGATTTTGAATTCGGTTGGATGAGCGCATGATATGATTTTCTCCTACAACGTCTTTTGTTTGGCTCGAGGGTTTGAATGAAAAAAGAAAACACGGGTTACCTATTTTAAGCTAAGAAGGGCAAAAATGTCAAAAAGATGGTAAAAAGTTTTGAGATTAATAAATCACTCAATTAAATAGGATCAATGGACTAAATTAATTAGGTTAATGCATTGGATGGCCCTGATTAGAACATAAAACCTAAAAGCAAAGAAGCTTAATTAATTAAAACTCTCTTTTATAAGTAAAGAGAGATTTTAATTATATATTAAAAAGAGTTTTCAAATAATTATTAGGGGTGTTAAGTGTACTTATTTCAAACTAATCTAGGCCATTGATCTCTAATTAAAGAATATAATCAAGGGTCCAAATTTCTTAATGGTATCCTCTTTTAATTTTAATTATTATTATTATATATAAAAGATGGCATTTGTAGCTCATTTTGATCTAGAGTTACATCAAATGGATGTGAAAACGACTTTTCTAAATGGAGATCTTGCTGAAGAAGTATACGTGAATCAACCTGAAGGTTTTGTCAATACGGAAAATGAGAAGCTAGTTTGTAAATTGAATAAATTCATATATGGACTATAGCAAGCCTACCGCTAATGGAATATTAAATTTCACAATGTTGTCTATTCATTTGGTTTTGTTGAGAACATTGTTGATCAATGTATTTACCTTAAGGTGAGTGGGAGTAAATATATATTCTTAGACCTATACGTGGATGATATTTTACTCGCAAGCAATGATTTAGGGATGTTGCATGAGACTAAAGACTTTCTTTCAAAAAATTTTATGTGAAGGATATGGGTGAAGCTTCTTATGTCATTGGCATAGAAATTTATCGAGATAGAGCTAGAAGGTCACTTGGTTTATCTCAAAATGCCTAAATTAACAAAGTACTTGAAAGATTTGGAATGAAGAATTACTCATCAATTACAGCACCAATTATTAAGGGTTAGAAATTTAGTTTGGAACAATGTCCAAATAATGCATTGGAAAAGGAAGAAATATTGAGGAATATCTCATATGCTTCACCTGTTGGAAGCCTCTTGTATGCTTTGGTTTGTACTAGACCCGATCTTGCATTTGCAGTTGGGATGCTTAGTAGATATCAAAGTAACCCTGGCATGGACCATTGGAAATCTGCCAAAAGGGTTCTAAGATATCTACAAGGAACCAAAGAATACATGCTTATGTATAGACAGTCTGATTGCCTTGAGGTTAGTGGATATTCGGACTCAAATTTCAATGGATGAAAGGATATTGGAAAATCTACTTCGTGTCACACCTCGTCAAAAGCGGAAACAACGGGATGCAACCATGACAGGACCACAATACATCAATATAAAGAAATTACTAAATGAAATCAAACCAATGTGTTGTGATGTCATTAACACGAATGACGGTTCGTGCCATAACATACTCGATCATCAACAAGGAAACACAGTCTCACAACTTCCACAAATGTATTCAATAAGGTTAAGGCAAAACACGCCTTCCCACAATTAAAGTAATCAAAAGCAAATAGTTCCATGTATCCTGGAATGTCACTTAATGCAACCTAACGGTCTACTAAGTTTTCTTGTTCTCTTCCTTAGCAGCACTAGTGTTACCTGAAAAGATATGCTCAAAAACATCAACACGTATGTTGGTGAGATTCGTAGGTTTAAATGTGATACAAAAATAACCATTTGCTGTGACAATAACGTGTAGGACAATGACATAGAAAAGCACACATACATGAATTATATGTTAAAAAATAATAATTCCATTTCCAATGATGTGTGATGTCAATGCCCCCAAAGGAACAAGACTAATAACATAAAACTGATACAGGCGTGATGTCGATACTCCCAAAGAGTAAGACTGATAGCCTAAATGAGCCAGGCGTGATGTCAATACCCCCAAAGGGTAAGGCTGATATCCTATATGGGCAGCATATTTGTCATGACTGATAGCTTATATGAGTCGACACTAGATGTCATCGCACGCAGCAATACAACTAGCATCTATAACCACAATGTCCTTTACACAATCCATAACCACATAGTTGCACATAATATCACATAGTGTAACACTTTTCATGCATTTGTCCAAGAAAAGAAATAATCGAGTTTAAACAGTTGAAAATAAGGTGAGCATATTTTTCCCCCAAAGGAAAACGAGTAATAAAAATGGGGCCACGAAAACTCACCTTGAATAGCAAAGCAAGCTAAGTTCCCATTAAGTCCGCACGTTAATCCACAACACCTATACACATATTTGTAGGTTACTAATTTTAGATAAGGCGAATAGCCCTTCCATTGTATCCCACTTGATGTACCATTGACTCTTAAGTCTCCCATAAACCTTACTTCGTATATTGAATCTAATATAATTCCTCTCATAGAAATTGAGTATGGTTTACACCAATAATTACAATTATGTTAGCTGCCTAGATTCTTAGTGTCACTTTACCGACCTTATATCATGACCAAACGAATTTATTAGACTTCCAAAATTTAACCACAGACTCTTTGATGTATCTAGAACTTAAAATAATTTTATCAAAATTTATTTCAGTGTCTAACTATTTTTAAAAATTCCCCAAAGTGAACTGTGCACAGCAAATGCGTTTCCTGACACCTCAAATCTTTTATAAAAATTAAAATACTTAAAGACCTTCAAAAATTACAATATTTTTACACAACTCATCTAAGTAACTGAAGTTGTTCTAATAAAATTTTCCAAGCTTAATTCAATGTTTAAAGTACATTTTCATAATCGGCAACATTACTAAAAATTATAAACCGAAAACTCAGAATATATCCCCTTAACTTTATTAATACATCTATTTAAATTAAATAAATATGTTCAATGTAAGATTACAAAAATATGTGTTTTCACCAAAAATTCCAAGCTTCAATATACTTTAGAAATCTCAAAGTAATTAGAAAGAATATTATCCATTAATCTTAACCTAACCAATGTTTTCAGAAAATTCGTAATACACCACAGTAGTTTACAAAACAATTTTTATAAAATCATCTGGTACGTTTCAGAGGCCGAAACCTCTAAATTTACATAAAACATCGAGATCTACAACTTTTTAGTTTTGGCCGAAGCCTGAAAATGACTCTAAGTAGGTCAAAACGGTCTCTGAAGTCGGCGGTAACAATTCAATCAGAAAATCAAAATTCATTCGTATAAACTAGGGTTTACGGATTATGTCTTTTACTAAGGTCAAATCATACCATCGACTCTTAATTACATCTAGATCAGGTCTGGAATTTATAAATCTCAGAAAACTTAAGAAAAGTTATTTGATAGCGTATATGAAATTACCTACGCGATTACACGATTACGTATCACACGAAAGCAAAAAGATAACTCGATCATGGTTTTCCTCTTGGTTTTCGGTCGACGCAGAACCAGAACAGGCCAGGGACGATTTTTTTTGTGATTAAAAAGTTTTAGGGTTAGGTTTAGGGTTATATTTATAGGTCTAAGGTTCAAGGGGTGTTAGGTTGAGTTGGGTTTGGGCTTTTGGGGGTTGGGCCGGCCGAATATCCATCAAAGGGGGGTTTGGGTCACTTTCTTTGGGCCAAGCAAGGAAGACACACATTAAATGAGAGTCACACTCGATTAAGAGTAAATAATTGCATTGCGTAGAATTAATAGTTCGTATAGTTTCTAATAATTAATTAAGGCAGTCCAACCATAAAAAGTTTCTTTTAATAGTAAGTTTGCAGAAATCAGTTAAACACGAAATTTACCAAGCATGGCATAGAGATTAGGACAAGAATTAAATGAGTCACGTAATGGCTAAGTCAAACTAACATAGCTTAGGTGACGGTTGTCACACTTCGGGTTACATTTTTTGAGAGTGCCCCCTGGATGTGGATCTAAGTGTTGATCGAAAGTAATAGATTGGCGGAATCAATCAATTACACAAACAAGTAATAAACTCAAACCGAAACAATGATTAATCAAAGTAAACGAGTATATTAGCTTGTAATTCGTATTGAAACTGTTTACAGAAGTGCTTAGTCGACAAATGATGCTAGGGTTTCGTCAACCCTAGCCGAAAACCCGTAGGTTTCAATTTATACTAAAACAAAATCGGCAGACATGCGTCACTTGGGAAGTGTCGCATGTCGCCGCCCTCATGCGTCACTTACCTAAGTGTCGCTATGCGTCACTAAGGCAAGTGTCGCCTAATGCTAAACTTAAGTGTCGCAAATACAGAAAATGACTTTTCTAATAAAACTAACTAACGACACTTACAACTCAATAGACCAACTGACAGACACACAATCATGTATCAACAAACTCCCCCGTGTCTTCAGCTTGGTCTTCAAAAACATCTTCAGTTTAAACCCAACCTGGTGGAAATACTCCACCAGCATGAATACCCACTCGAACACAAATCTCGACCACCTTCTCGAACTTTGAAGCTTCTTCTTGATCATAACGATGATACTCCATCTTACTTTTGTGAAGAGCTTTCAAATCTTTCTTCGTCAAATTGATAAGGCTGATCGGATCAAAAACACGAAGAGTTCTTCCATATTTTGCAGATAAACTCCAATTACCCTTCTCAATCACTGGATCTTCAACCGAAAGATATTCAATGACTGCTTCTTGAGTAACAGAATCAAACCACCAATATCGTAATCTTTTCAGAAAATCAAGTGGTAATGACTGCAAAGGCACAGTTTTCTGACTAGCAGCTGGAGGATAATGATACTTCACAATCGGTTGCTGAGTTCTTGAATCCAACTTTTTCTTGTATGAATAACGAACTCCCAGCTCTGGTCTAACCCACAAATACTTCTTGCTGTAGATATCTTTTCTAAGAATCTTCTGAAACATGTTACCACGAAAATCATCAGTGTGGTTAACAATGTTCAGTTGAGCAAGACGATTCAATTCTTCCTTCGGCAGCGTACTAATACAGTTAAATCTCGGCCGAAAATACTGTACTCCATCTCTTCGCTTAATAAGAATCAGAAAGTTGACTTCATCAAACTTCCAACTTCTGATTAATCCAGTCAAATCACCTCGAACCTGATATGTTTTGCAAATCTTCAATTCAGGCTTGAGCTTTCGAAACATCGGGCGCTCTGAAGATGTAGACGGTTGCGCTTGTTCAGGAACAGATTCAGCAGTTGGTTGTTCCTGAGTAGTATCTGTTTGAGGCTCTTGGTCATCATCAGAATCATCGGACTCAATGATCGGTGCATCAAAATCATACGGTTGAGCCGGTTGTTTCTGAACTGGTTCCGATTCTCGCTCAGGTGCTGGTTCCTGATGAGGATTAACCAAATATTCTTCGTCTGACCCTGGAACCTCAGCATCCATCTCTATATCATCCGGATCAACTGATTTATCTTCTTCATCATCCGGATTTATCAAACTCTGAATGTATGTGAGATTAACATTCGAATAATCAACCGAAATGGGTCTCGGTTGTCCTGGAACATCAACGAAATAATCCAAAGCAATGTTTTCATTAATAGAATCTGGATTTACATTTTCGGATTCTGGGGGAGGGGTTACATTTGTTTCTAAGGTTCTCTGACCTTCCTCCCCCGAAACAACAGTAACCGCTTCCAATTCTAACAACCTAGACTGCACATCATTCAATTCTAGCTGCAATTCCTGCACATGAGCTGCTTTTATCTCCAAATCTTTTATTTGAGCAGCTTGAGCTTCAATCACGGCAGCCTGATCATCAAAACGCTTGTTCATCTGAGTTATCTGATCAAGTAACTGCTGAAGCATCGCAGTAGGCGGTTGTTGTTGTTGTTGTTGATCTTGGTGACCAGGCCCAAATAACTCACGATCAGGTAAGATCTGAGAATCTTTTGGTGGCAACTTACAGTCATTGAAAACACGTAACATCATGGGCGTTGGAAATAGTAACGATCTTAGATCCGGAGCTATTCCCAGATTCAAATCATTTAACAACAGCTGAACAAAACGAGGATATAACAGCCATTTTTCTTTTCCAGCTCGAACATTATCAACCATATTCCCGAAAATATAACCGCTGAAGTTATACGGCTTGTTATAAACTAACGCCAGCATCAGAGATAAAGTCATGTGACTTGCAGCATCGTATCCTCCTTTTCGCGGAGATAAACACACAATTACAATGTGAGCTAAGTATCTCCAAACCCGACAGAGATACTGTTTACGAAAATCAGTAAGCTGATCAGCCGGATAACCCAATCTCTGAAGACCCCCGTAGATAAAAGTGGTCTCAAAAACGGTCGGCATATCGTTTGCATCATCAAACTGCAAAACGCGGCGAACTGAATCCTGTGTAATCTGAATCTCACGACCAAACATAGTGGTCACAATCCTCGGAGTGTCGTTCTCTGTTCTGATAAATGCGTGGTCATAAAACTCCTCGATTTGATTCATATACACTGGTACTGAAGCTGTAATAGCGTAATGAATCCTCGAACGTCTAAGAAACTCGATCATCGGCCGAAAAGGCAATGAGTTCTTATGCGTAGATTCCAAAAATGCAACAATGTTGTGCCTGGTGTTTGTGCGACGATAATAATCATGAAGATGCTCCATCTGTAACTATAAACCAGACAAGAACACGAAAAATCGTTACAGAATAAGCTCAAAAACATAATCGAAAAATCTGATTTTATAGCGTCACTGAAGAAGTGACGCACGTAAGTCAGCCGACACTTAAGGAGTGCCGTATGAAAATCAGAAATCAGAAGGATGCGTCACTTAAGGTAAGTGACGCATTGAAAGCGTCACTGGTGTAAGTGACGTTGCCGTAACATGTATCATTCAAGCGGTACTTAACAAGTGACGGGTATGCGTCATTTAGAAAGTGACGGTCAGTTAAAGCGGCACTGACAGCGTCAGTTAAGAAAGTGACGGATCAAAGCGTCACTCGGTAAGTATGACGTGGGATTGACGCATAAAGGCGTCACTCAGCAAAGTGACGTTTAAAGGCGTCACTTGTGGAAGTGACACTTAACCTGTGAAATTACCATTAAGCGTCACTTAAGGAAGTGACGCTTGAAGTGACGCAACGATGATGATCATCGTGTCACTGTTCAAGCCCAGAAATCACGACGAACCAATTTTGGGGTTTTTTGAAAACGAGTTAACCAAACGGTGCGGCAAGTAAAGACGAGTAAAACACACCGTTTATTAACACAAAACAATAACAAAACGATCCCCAATAATCATGATTTCATAAACCCTAAAAACCCGAAACTTCAATCCACGATTAAATCATGAATACGCAATTATAATAGATAAAAATGGTACCTAATGATGCGTATGAGTGATATGAACAAGGTAACGGAGGCCGATTGCACGCAAAATACACGAAAAGCCGTAGATCGATCGAAAAGCACGAACAGTCGAAGTGACGCAGCGACGAGAGAAGTGACGCAAGGGTAGTGGAAGTGACGCGTAGTGAATAGTGTTGGTGGTAGAAATAAGTGCCGGATACGGACTATTTATACCAAAACTCTAATCAGCGTCACTTAGAACGACTCTTAAAGCGTCACTCTTATGCGTCACTATGAGCGTCACTTAGGAAGTGACGCATATCGACAGTTTTTGAAAAAATTTAAAATTTTATCGATCTTTTGCGCAGTACTCAATTTGACAGTAAATGTGACTTGTTTAACAAATAAATAACATTTAAAGACACAAAATTACAAATATAAAACCAAACTAAATACATTCTTTTTGGTGACGGAGTTGATTAAGTCTAGTTAGGGATCATATCGGAATAACATGCAATTATTAGGAATGGTAAGTGTTATTTCGATCATCAGTATATTTGTCCACTTTAAATTTACTTGGCACATTTAAAACACCTTGTATAAAAATTATTTCAAGACAATTATTGGTATTGTTTGTCCACCTAAACATGTTACATCCGTGTCTGTGAGGTAACCTTTTATTGTTAGGATGAATATTGTACCATGGTCCCCACCATAGATATACCCCTATAACTTAGACATGAACATAGTTTCCAAAATTAGAAGGAATATAAGAGGATCAATTTTAAGAATCAAGCCAGCGGTGACAGGTCTGTACTTGCGTACAACAGAGCAACATAACTTGATTCAGGTATAAGCAAAACTAAACGCAGTCAAACCAAATTTGTGGCGACCTTGTGTAGTATCTTAAATTTAAGACTTTGCAAGTGCATTGACTTACGTTTGCTTAGTTTTGAGAGTAAGCTGAATTGAGACCAGGTCTGCACTTTCGTACAACAGAGGAAACAATCAGCATACTCCCCCAAAAGATCTCAGATATACGATCCAAAAATAGAAGTATGTCAAGCTATGCTAAGGAATTAAGACTTAAAGTCGTACATCACAAGGTGTTTACCACATGATCATAGACATGTATGTAAATTACTTCTTAATACCTCAGAGACCGGTGTGTACCATGCCTACCAATACATCGTGTGATGAAGATAATTTAGATAAAAACTGTTTTAAGTGTGTCAGATAAATCTACTGACACATCCAAGATAAACCTTAAAATTCAATTTTGTGCATGTCACCCGATGTACTATCATATCCCAAGTTGTTTACAGACACAACTTCAACGTCTATTTTAAAATGTAGCAACCTTGCGTTTTCTTTGATACTAAAGAGTATAAAGAGTGGCTGTTGCAAAGGTTTTTTTTTTTTTTTTTTTTTTTTTTTTTTTTTTTTTTTAATAATAAACACACATAAAAGCAAATAACGTTAATTATCCAAGTCACACATTACTTTTTAGACCCAAAGAATCTTAAACCGATCATGTTGACCAGTTCATCAAATCGAGCACGTGAAAAGGCTTTGGTGAATAGGTCAGCATTTTGTTTAAGGGTGTCTATGTGGACCAGGTCTATCAAGTGTTTTTCATAGCAATCCCGTATGAAGTGGAACCTAAGTTCAATATGTTTTGTCTTAGAGTGTTGTACGGGATTGCGTGTGATAGAAATAGCAGCAGTGTTATCTATGTGAATGGGAGTCATAGTAAGAAGTAACCCGTAATCGCGTAATTGGTGCTGAATCCAGAGAACTTGAGCACAGCAACTAGCGGCAGCAACATACTCAGCCTCTGCTGTAGAAAGAGAGACTGTAGTTTGCTTCTTGCACTGCCACGAGACCAAACGCGATCCCAGAAACTGACATCCACCCGTTGTAGACTTCTTATCGATACTGCAACCTCCATGATCCGAATCTGAATAGGCTGTGAGAGCGAAAGTCTTCTCATTTGAATACCAAAGACCAAGGGTAGGTCTAGCTCTGAGATAACCAAAAATTCGCTTTACTGCCTTCATATGTGACACCTTTGGTTTAGCCTGATAACGTGAGCAAATCGACACGGCAAATACAATATCCGGTCTTGAGGCAGTCAAATACATAAGAGAACCTATCATTGAACGATAGTCCCTCTCCTTGCAATCTTCATCTTCCTCAGCAAGCTTGAGATTGTGATTAAGCTCGATGGGAGTCCCATAGGTTTTACAAGTGAGCAGGTCATACCTAGTCAACATGTCATTGACATATTTTGACTGATGTATATAAATACCTTTTGCAAGCTGCTCAACTTGTACACCTAAAAAGAAAGTGAGTTCTCCCATTGCGCTCATCTCAAACTCAGACTTCATGATTTTCTCAAAGTTCTTACACATTGCCTCATTGGTAGACCCGAAGATAATATCGTCCACGTAAACCTGCACAAGTAGCAAATCTTCCCTATCCTCTGACTGTTCACGAAGAATAAATAGCGTGCTATCGATGTTCCCTCTCACAAAACCATGCTTAATCAGATGTGTAGTTAGCCTCTCGTACCAAAGTCTTGGTGCTTGGTGAAGACCATACAACGCCTTGTTCAATTTACAGACGTATTCAGGATGCACAGGGTCTTCAAAACCAGGAGGCTGCTTAACATACACATCGTTGTCAACCTTTCCATACAGAAACGCACTTTTCACATCAAGTTGATTGACGCGAAATCCCTTGAAGGACGCGTATGCCAAAAAGATGCGTATGGATTCCAATCGAGCAACCGGGGCAAATACATCATCATAGTCCAACCCCTCAATTTGACTGAAGCCTTGAACTACTAGACGTGCTTTATTGCGAATTACAACGCCCCTATCATCCATCTTATTACGAAAAACCCAACGAGTGCCAGTCAAGTGGGCACCCTTGGGTAATGGAACTACGTCCCAGACTTGCAACTTTTCAAACTGTTGTAGTTCCTCTTGCATGGCCTCGATCCAGGATGGATCTTTTAAGGCCTCTTCAACTTTCTTAGGTTCATTTTGCGAAAGATAACATGAATTAACATTAGCCATCAGACCCGAAAGTTGTTCAGTATCAGTCTGTTTCGCTTGATGTCTTGTTTGAACCTTTGCATGAGGATCACCAATGATATTATCAATGGGGTGATCCTTATGTATCCGAGTCACTGGAATTTGATCTGGCACAAGATTCTGTTCCAGATTACTCAGATCTCCCTCATTTGCAGAAATATTCGGAGAAGCATCATCATCTTCATCTCCTTGAGAAAATAAATGAGAATAATTCATATTTTCTGCTTCCTCTCCCTCATCACTTACCTCATCCTCTCCTCCTTCCTCTAATGATGGCATGTTTGGATCATAAGGAAGCTCCTTGGTATAGTTATACACTGTTTTAGAGGTAGAAGGAGCATCTTTCGAAGGTGCGACTTGAGAAGTAGATGTTGGAATAGGTGTTGTTGATGGTGGTGTGGGTGTTGGTATTGGTGTAGTAGCAGTTGGTGGTGGTTCGGGTGTTGCATTAGGAGATGGGTCGGAGGGTTTACTAACTGGTGTATCTTGAGAAAAATCAAGTCCATGTAGCATGGAAACTAACTCTTCCGTTTCATCATCATCAGGAATTTTGAAAGAGTCAAAGAGATTTCCATAGTTGAAGAACCAATCCGGACCTGTTCCTTGAGGAGGTTCCGTATACCTTAAACATTTTACTTCAAACTGTTCCTCAATCTGATTCGTTGATTTGTTAAAGACTCTTTTGTTCGGAGAATTGACTGAATATCCAAGAAAAATCCCTTCAACAGCTTTGTCACCAAACTTAGAGACCTTATCTTTTGTAATCATGATCATGCATGGACACCCAAATGGTTCTAAGAACTGAAGGTTTGGCTTACGGTTATTGAAAAGTTCATAACACGTCTTGTTCTTTTTCTTAACCGTGAGCACTCTGTTGAGAACATAACAGGCAGTATTAACTGCCTCAGCCCAGAAGATGATTGGTAATTTGGAGTCAGCTAACATAGTCCGAGCTGTCTCTATAATTGTCCTGTTCTTTCTTTCTGCAACTCCATTCTGTTGTGGAGTCCTTGGAGCACTAAATTGATGCTCAATTCCTCTTGTAGCACAAAACAATTCGAGAGTTGAGTTCTTGAATTCAGTTCCATTGTCGCTTCGAATCCTTTTCACCTTTAAGTTGCATAGATTTGCCAACTTATCCAACAAATACACCAGAATATCAGGAGTCTCCCCCTTTGTAGTCAAGAAATATACCCACGAAAACCTTGAGTAGTCATCAGTAACTACCAAGCAGTAAGACCGACCACCAATGCTCTTTGTGGAAACTGGACCGAACAGATCCATATGCAGTAGTTCCAACGGAGCTGCAATAGAATTCACAACCTTAGACTTGTGGGACTTCTTATGGAGTTTTCCTTTGTGACACGAAACGCAGTCATCTTGTAAAGCAAATGACTGTTTTGGAACTCCCCTCACTAAATCATTATTAATCAGAAAATTCATTTTACGGAAATGAATATGTCCCATCCGTCTGTGCCAAAGGAGTGATTCCTTTTCTGAAGCCTTTGAAAGAAGACAAGTATAGTCACTTGTAGTCTCCACAGTTCGCATATTCATCACATAGGTGTCATTCTTTCTAGGTGCACGCATCAATACCCAATCCTCAGGAATGACATACCCCGGCTTCAATATTACACATTCCGTCTTTGTGAATAAAGTGGTGTAATCCTTGTCACAAACTTGTGAAACGCTCAGCAAGTTGTGAGTCAGCTCAGCCACATAATTCACATTTTCAAAGCTAACTTTTCCATTTGTTAGCGTTCCCTTTCCCGAAATCGTTCCCCCTGAATCTCCCGCGAAAGCAACGTATCCTCCCGAGTATGGTTTAATATCCGTCAGAAGAGACACATCGCCAGTCATGTGTCGCGAGCAGCCACTATCCATATACCATAAACTATCCTTCACACGTTCCGACTGCTGCAACACATCAAAGAAAGAGATTAGTGAGAAACGGAGACCCAAGCCTTTACAGACTTAGGTCTTCCATGGTCATCAACAATAAGCACATCAGATAGGATTTTATCTTTAAACAAATTAGAATTTTTATCTGAAGTGTTATTGTTGACGACTGAAGAGTCAACATCAGACTCTTTTCGTTTCCAAACTTTTGAAGGTTCGGAATTGATATCAGAAATAATGTTGGGCTTTTGAATTGGCAAAGGTTTTTGCTCAACATTACTTAGCTTCAGAACAGGCTTGGGAGACTTTGAGTAACGCCTAGGTGGAGATTTTGAAAAAGAATTTCTATAAACTGATGTCCTAGGCATTTCTCTCCCATAGCGCTGATTTGACAGCTTGGGACAGTCACGGATCAAATGTCCTTGTTTCTTGCAGTAGAAACAAGAACGAGTCTCAACTAACGGTTGAGGCTGAGGCATTACCACAGGATGTGGAGAAACATTTCTAGAACATGAACATTGAGTACATGTCTTAGAAAATGTTTGCTTTGGTTGAGAGGTCGAAGTTGAAGGTTTATCAGACAAAACTTTTTCATTTACTAATTTTCGTTGCAAAATCTTTACAGGTAACTGTAAAGTTTGTTGTTTTGAGTTTAAAACCTTGGCTTTACCCTTATTTGTTTGAACCTTAATTTCAGGTTCAACTTTTGAAATTACCTTTTCAGGTTTAACTTCAACTCTCTTAACTTCAGGATACTCCTGATCCGTAATATCCTCAATCTCAACGATCTCCTCAAAACAAACTGGAGATACATCCTTTTGCTTAACAATCTCCTCAGCACTAACAGGAGATTTATTCAGTGGCTTAACAAACTTAGGAGTGGGATACTCTGGCCTCGTGGTTTTCTCCTTCTCCTGTTTGTTAGATTTAGCCACTTTACCCTTGATACCCAACAACTTAGCATAATCAACTGGAATTTCATCAAGGCCTTCCTTAACAGGTAAAGGAGTATAAGTAGTAGGAGGTGCTATTTCAACAAAACCTATTCCTTTTCCTCCCTTACTTTTCCTATCCTGCTTACGATTGCTAATAATTTCATTAAAGATCATTGTCGCAGAAGTTGACCCTAAGACTTTATCTTGATAATTACCATACTCACTTTTTAAGTCTGAAAGCTCTTTGTTTAACAGTTCAATTTCAGTAAGGTAACTTTTAATTGCATCCTGTTGACTAAAAACTTTAGCTTTATAAGTTTGAGTATCTAACTTATGAGCTTCAATATGTTTTTCATAGAGTTTTTCATTTTCTTTCAAAAACTTATTTGACTCATTAAGTTTTGCAACTTTATCTCGCAACTCTTGGTTATCCTTTTGAAAAGCCTCTAGAGATTCAGTTAGATTAATGCATGAGATACAGTTTAAAGGTTCAGGTGATTCATTTTGTACCTCAGGTGTAATATGAGCCATGAGACACTGTTGAAACTTTGTAGCCTCCGCATTCCAGTCATGAGTAGTTGGCTCAAAAACCACCAAAGCATTGTCCACAACTAACGTCTTGCCCTCTTCTTTCGTTTTTGGAGGATCAGGTTTAGTAAGGCCCGACGGTGGCATCTTGGGTTTCTCGCATTCCCTAGCGAAATGACCCAAATTCTGGCAGTTATAACAACGGACCTTGCTTTTATCAAAACCAAATCCTGACTTCCCATTGCCTTCTAAACTCTTGCGTCCAGTTCGTTGCAAGAATTTTTGAACCCTTCTTGTTATCATAGCAATGTTCCAGTTCAAGTCCATCTGTTCTAGATCATCTTCATCCAATTGTCCGTAATCCTCCTTGATCAGTTCCAAAGTTGTATTTGGTTGAGTAACCAAATCTTTGTAAGAGCTCAGAAAAGCTGTATAAATTGCAGCTTGCTCTTGTATTGCTGGTGAAATTGGAGTCTGTTGTTGTTGATTTCCTTGAGATGTACCAGAAAGATAAGCTGTATGATGAACTCCAGAAGAAGCAGAAGATGAATTGGTATCCGTTATAAATGCTACTCCACCGTAACTCTTGCCAGAATTTACTAGTCCAACCCCACCAGTTGTGGCATTCTGTACAGATCCACCTGACTTACATTCTTTCTTCTTCAATTCCATCGCATGAGCTTGTAGAATACCTATCAATTGATCCAAAGTCATCCTCTGTAATTCTGGATTTTCTTTTAAAAATTGGACTTTCACATCCCAAGCACTTGGCAACACGTCCAGCAACTTCTTGTTTACCTCAAGTGCAGGGAGATTGTATCCTCCTTCATTTAACTCACTAACCAGATGTGAGTATCGAGTGAATAGACTGGAAGTCAGCTCATTTGGAATCATGTCAAATAAATCATACTGCTTTTTGATTAATTCTAGCTTAGCCTCCTTGTACTTTTCATTTCCTCCGCATCTTGTCTCAATTGCCTTCCACAGATCATAAGTTGTGTCATGAGATTTAAAGAGTCTCATAACATCCTTTGGCAAACACATACAGATAGAAGAATGAGCCTTTCTTTCTGTTTCATACTCCTTTTTCTCTTGAGGTGACATAGCATTATATGTTTTAGCTGGAGGAACACCACGATAATTCCCTTCAGCCACTGGAGCAACATATCGTTCTTTTAAAGGTCCCCACAGTTCAGGACAGTGGAAATCTATATACTGTTCATATCTATCTCTCCAATACACATAATCTAAATCTGGTCCAAAGAACGGAGGTTTATTACTGGAGCCAATATCATTGCTCTGTCTGAGCATCTCTCTGATTCCTCTAATATCTTCCTTATCAGACATTGAAGCGTACCTGTAAAATCAACTTAAAAAAAACTTGGAAGCTGATTAGTAACAAAGGCGTCACTTGGTAAGTGACGCACCTTAGTGTCGCAAAGACTAGCGGCACTTGATAAGTGACGCTATCGAGTGACGGGTAAACAAACAGAACGACACTAGAGATTAGTGTCTTATAAACGCGTAAGTGACGTACTCAAGTGACGGACTTGAGTGTCGCTTAGCAATAACAGGCGTCACTAAGGTAAGTGACGCTTTCAGTGACTCACAGTAATAACGCGTCACTAGCAGTAAGTGACGGATGACACACAAGTGTCGTATCAAATGACGCAAAAGAGTGTCGGAATGAACAGTAGGTGTCACTAACGTAAGTGACGTATAATACTCAAGTGACGTTACCAAGTGACGCACTTGAGTGTCGTAAAAACCCTAATTGTTCCTTACAGAAGTGTCGCTCGAAGTGCCGCACAAAGTGTCGAAGTGACGCTCTGAGTGACGCAGAAACGGCTGTGAACACCCAAAAACCCTAAAAATCGAATTTTCGTAAACCTAACGAAAATTCTTGAGTCCCAATCGTACGAAACCTGTAAATCTTTACTCAAAACACAGTAATAGCACCAAATCGATCCTAATCTTGCTAGAATGACTTTGATCTTCACAAAATCGAACCGAAAACACTTCAATACACGTACACACGTCGATCAAATCAACTCCGAGGCTCTGATACCAGTTGAGAGTGCCCCCTGGATGTGGATCTAAGTGTTGATCGAAAGTAATAGATTGGCGGAATCAATCAATTACACAAACAAGTAATAAACTCAAACCGAAACAATGATTAATCAAAGTAAACGAGTATATTAGCTTGTAATTCGTATTGAAACTGTTTACAGAAGTGCTTAGTCGACAAATGATGCTAGGGTTTCGTCAACCCTAGCCGAAAACCCGTAGGTTTCAATTTATACTAAAACAAAATCGGCAGACATGCGTCACTTGGGAAGTGTCGCATGTCGCCGCCCTCATGCGTCACTTACCTAAGTGTCGCTATGCGTCACTAAGGCAAGTGTCGCCTAATGCTAAACTTAAGTGTCGCAAATACAGAAAATGACTTTTCTAATAAAACTAACTAACGACACTTACAACTCAATAGACCAACTGACAGACACACAATCATGTATCAACATTTTTCTTCTTGCTGAAGGAGCTATATCTTGGAGAAGTGTAAAACAATCTTTGGTTGCTTCATCTACGATGGAAGCTGAATTTGTTGCATGCTATGAAGCTACATCATAGGCATTATGGTTGAGAAATTTCATTTCTGGTCTAAATATCGCCGATACTATTAGTAGACCACTAAAGATCTTTTGTGATAAATCAGCTGCGGTGTTCTTTTCAAAGAACAACAAAAGTGGGAGTCGCAGCAAGCATATCGACATAAAGTATTTGAAGGTTAGAGATCATGTTGGAAAGGAAGATATTACTATTGCATATAGATACTGAGTCAATGATTGCTGATCAAATGACTAAAGGTTTGTCGGCTATAGTCTTTAAGGATTGCGGTTTGAGTTAAACTCGCGAAACAAACTACTTCTGCGATCTGACATTTCGGTTTGATATATATGATTTTCGTTAAGACTTGCGAGTTGATTGATTGTTTTAAATTTACAAGTATATAACGAGACATACATTTCTGACTTATAACCTTTCGGTTATAAGTTAATTATGATATAATATGTTTTAGATTTGAGACTTTTCATGTGACAAGTAAATTACAACTGATATGTATTTGACTTGTGATTTTCACATTAATAAGTTATATACATCTATATTCGACTTGAGATTTTTTGTAACAAGTTAAATATATATCTATATTAGACTTGAGATTTTAAACCATGACAAGTTAAATAATGTTAGACTTACGCATATTATATAATGTAAAGAATATAATTGATAGTTAAGTTCTGTATACTTAATCGTTCAATTAAGTTCAGTAAATTAAGTTAGTAATTAATTGTAAACTTAGATGGTTGGTGATCGTTTACGTTCACAATACATTATAGTTTAAAATTAATTAGTGTTTGCTAAGTTAAACTAATGGTATGTCATTTGTGTAATTCTGATGATAACAGATATGGCTAGAACTTTTGTATCAACACACAACGTCCTTGTTGATTTAGACGTTGAGGCTCGAGGAGCTGCACGGTTGACTCAGATTCTTACATTTTTGGCACGATCTCGCATTCGATATGCCATTACAGAGTCTCCGGCTCTTTCACGAGATATATTGTCCCAATTCTGGGATAATATCGAGCATGATTCGACGGTCAACCCTCCGGTTATTTAGACTACGGTTAACAACATACCGGTGGTTTTCTCTGTTGCTGATTTGAGACAGATCTTGCATCTGGGTACAGATGAGCAGGAAGCTGGTCCAACAGTGTTTCCCTTGGATTTCAATGAGGGTGCACTGACTAGGATGGGTTACGTAGGACCCAAGAGAGGACGCCAGTTCATCAAGGCGTTCGTCCATGGCCAGTGCCAATTTCTATGGCACGTCATGGTTACTAATTTTGGAGCGAAGAAAGGGGGCTACGATGAGCTAAGCCCGTCCTTGTTACCTGGTTTACTGTCCCTGGTTTACAACAAACCATACAGTTTTTCTTCTTATTTGTTTGAGGCGTTCGCTGGGCAGATCTCAGGGGTTGCTAAGAACAAGTTCATGATTTATCCGAGATTTTGCATGCTGATTATCCGTCATTGCATTCCTGATCTTCCAGGGTTTCAGCCAGATTTACATGTTGACACGATCAGTTTGAGTGGCTATAATGCTCGTTTCTTACATTCTTCAAAGAGTGATGAGCAACTAAGGCCACAAGATAGACCATTATTTGGTTATCTCATCAATGAGAATTATGTGGCTCCTACAAACAATGGTTGGTTGGATGCTGGAGTTGTGCCTGAGGCTATGGTTCCTAATCCTAGGCCATAAGAGCTGCTAGAGGACGTACTGATATAGGTTGCACAACCTAGACAGCAGGTTGTTCCTAATAAAGCGACCCAGCTAGTACATGAGGTGTTAGTATAGCATGACGATGCAAATGATCCGATCTTACAGGCTATAGATCAATATCATGAGGTTGCACCTGAATAGGTACGTGTGTAGTTTATCATAAAGATATAGATACTTTGATGATTAAGATAGTATTCTTATCATAAAGATGAATATAATGTATAGGATCCTGAAGCTGTCGGCCCAGAGGTCGCTAGACCTGAGGGCGAGCAGAATCAGGGGAAACGACCAGATGTTGGTCCGTTTGGAGATGCTGGACAAGATGGTGATACAGCATCAGATTCGGATGATGACGATGCGGGTCCTCAATATCCTCCTGCTGGTATGATTTTACAAGGTTCCAAGCTTGTCATGGATCCAGCTTTGAAAGAGAAGCGTAAGGCTGTAGATAAGGATCCAGATTATCGTTTGATTGACGAGGCTACTGATGAAGAGCTGCTAGCTCTCAGTTGATGATTGGTCATGTCTCTAGCTCCAGTCAGTTTTATAAACTTACGACTGTTGGTGTTGTTGTTAATCTTGAGTTACAAACTGAGACATATGTTTCTGTAACAGTTGCTCATGATAGTGAGCTTCCTACAGTTGCGACTACGTTGCCATTTCCGACTGAACCGGAGTCTGTACCTATTTCGGTAAGAGATACAAGTTTAATAGAAATAGCAATACATAATAAGTCAGAGATAGAGACAGATATTTCTGTTTTTATTACTGATTTTTAGTCTTCTCAGGAGATGGTTGCAGCTATTGTCCGTCCATCTACTCATAGGACAACAAAGTCCAGCAGAGATGCAGCTAGGCTACTCAAGGGTGTAGCTATTGAAATAGCCAGCATGTGACTCCGCCTATTACTTCTTCTTCTCTACCGTCTACCACAGCTACTACTCAATCCCCACCTGTGACTGATTCTGCATGTACTACTACTTTAGAGTCCAGGGTTAGGGATTTGGAGGTTACTATGTCAATGTTATCTTCGCAGATTCTATCTCTCTTACAACAGTTGTCCACTCAGGGTGAAGCCTATACTCTGCTACTTAAGACGAACACATCGTTGGTTGATGATGTTGCTGATAAGTGATGTCGCCTTATGAAAGCGCGTCTTGTTTTATAATTTATAAATAGAAATACCTAATAAATACTTTCAAGCAACCAGGCAAGAATACCCGATCAATTGTAAATATAGATTTGGTAAGTCAGATTCGAACACAGGGAAAAGGTGGAATATTTAAAATAGAAATTAACAATTAACTAGAAAACAGTAAATAAGGGGGGCGTTTTAGTTCCGTACGAACAATTTAGAAAACATTTAATTAAAATGAACAAACATAAATAAAACTTTAAATTAAAATTATAAATAAATAATAACGTTAAATCCTAATTGGAAGGAATAAGTAATTGTATAGTTAATGTCATTTAGATTCATATTTCCCGATTTATTACGTATTGATTATCTAATTGTGATTCTTTTAGATCAACTTAATACCAAATTCTTCAATGAATACTAAGTCGAATATGAACTAGCCAACGTTTCGGGTCCAACTAATTCCTATAATCTAGGGTCCAACATGAAACACTGGTTCCATTGTCACAAGATGATCAGTCAATTGTGTGCCTTTCCCTAAATTATGCATTAAACATTCACAACTCGTTATAATTAACTCTATGGTATGACTCAACAATACCAAATAATTAACTTATTGTCTTGCTCATTTTAAAGTAGATAATTATTGTATACTCGACCTATCAGACTCAACGTATTTAGTGATAGTCCAAAACCCTAAGGTAGTACTAGTAATAATCAATAATCTTAAAGGAACTCAATCTCATTAATATTATTAATCACGTGAAGCAACAATAATAACTAGTTACCAATAAACAAGTGTCCACGAGCAATATAACCGTTTTCAATTAAATAACTTAGTCAATACGCAATTATAATCGTTCAATAATCATAATCTAAGTTAAATTAACTACACAATCACTTTGGATATTCAACTCATCATCAAAACAATATATATCAGATTCAATAAATCAAATTCTTCAATGAAATAAAGAAACGAAAATATATCGAATCGATTAACGACAAACTACGAAAGATTAGAGTGAATTATCCTCGTTCTTCACCTTTCGTACCTCCAAACTAACCCTAAATTACAAAATATAAACCCCTAAAGTCGTCTGGAACTAAAAGAAAACGAAAACCCTCAAAAAACTGTCGAAATAGGGTTTTTTTCGCTAATTTATACTTCTGTGGTTTTTGATCCATACGGCGTATGGATTTCCATACGGCATATGGATTGATTTCAAGCCCAGCCCAAGTCCGCGTAACCTGGGCTTCCACTACAGCAATCCATACGGCGTATGGATGCTTTTTCCAGCCGATTTTTGACTTTTCTTCATTTCTTCTTTTCTTCGACTTCGGTTTTACTTTATTCTTCAAATATGTATCATTTAGCTTGATTATTGACTGTTTTCCTTCCTTTCTTCATAAACGCTCCATTTCCACATCTAATTGCAAATATGAACGAAATCAATATCTATTCTAAACAAAATGCAATAAAAACATTCAAGATTAGGGGTAAAATACTACTAAAATATAGTACTTTTGAGCGTTTATCAAACATCCCCCACTTGAATCCTACTTGTCCTCAAGTAGACTATCGATTCAAAAATCAACTTCTTAAGAAAACAGTCATCTCAATTAATCTAAATAACTAAAGTAGGAATTACACAACATCACCCATCTTCAACTCAAATGTTTAAATTTAAAAATCTGTTAATTCTAAAAACAATTATTAAGAAACTATGAGATTTACAAAAACTGATCTACACATAGAGTTATTATTCTAAAACATTAAATAGTTCACAATGATTACTGATATTGTTATCCACTTAAACAATTTATATTTGAATACTCGAGCTCAACTTATTATTATTCGCGTAAATATTCCCTTAGACTCCCAAAAACTATATACTTTCATACTCATAATATGCCAATATTACATATCTTGAAATTTAATCAAAACAATCATTTTTCAAATCAAGACAGAGGTGACAGGTCTGTGCCTCAACACAACAAAGCAACATAACTTGATTTTGGTTTAGCAATAATGTTTTTAGTCAAACCATTGGTGACAGGTCTGTACCTTAGTACAACAAAGCGACATAATTTGACTACATTTTTAAATCATGAGCTATTAAACTATTTTGCTCTTTTTCATTAGATATACTGACGGAGACCAGGTCTGTACTTTCGTACAACAGAGGAAACAACACCCAGTATATCCCCAAATGATTATTAATTAAATTCCCAAAACTATGGCATATCACACATTACTAATATGAAAATTAAGACATATGTCATACATAGCTAAAGTTCATCTACAAGTAACATTTACTCCTTAATTATCATTTCTTAACAGCTCAGACATTCTCATATAAATCGCCTATCAATACATCATATAATGAAGCTAAATAACATCTTTAATAGCTTTAATATTTAATTAAAAGTGTAGAAAATTTTTAATTCAACCTACAAAGTTACAAAATAATTATCTCTAGAAAACAAGAATTTAAATGCAAAAATTTGGTTGAAAAATGGGCAACTCATAACCTCCTAGTTACTCATCTTAATAAGATAACTATTAACCAAATTACAAAATCATCTACTTATTAACAGAACAATTATGTGGAAATTAAACTTCTTTTCTCTCCCATCCCCCACTTAAAGATGTACAATGCCCTCATTGTACAAATAATGACATACTTAAAACAGGAAAAAGAGAAAAGAACTTAGAACAGAAAAACTCCCCTGGAATAGTGTGCAGTTTAATGACAAGGATGATACGAATTTCCCACATCCTTTCGATTCAATTTTTCGTTGCGCTGAACTTACTACCAGCATGACACGTACTCACAACACACTTCTGAGGGAACAATCAACAAACATAATTAAATAATACCAAATTAAAACATCCTAATTAAAAACAACTACTACCAAATCCTAAAACTACAAATCCAAAACAATTAATAAAACCCAAAAATAAAAACAGTCATAGTAATAATAATAAAACAATAATAATAATAGTGTCTGGAATCATAAACCAAATAGGATGAACATCATCCTAGTCACTGTCATCGTCCTGGCGGTACTGGTACTGGTGAGAAGGCGCTCCATACTCTGATTGCGATGGTGGTGGTGGTCGTGGCATGAACTCTGGTGGCATCTGATACTGAAATGGCTGATACGTGGGTCCAGAAGGAAACTGACCAAACAGCTGCTCAAACAAGCCATCCTGGTAGTCCAAGTGTGCACTGGTCTGATGGAAATGCTGTCTCTGCATAAGGTCTATCTGATCAAACCTCTGAGTCTGCTGTAACTGCATCTGGTGCATCTGCTGAGACAACTGATCAAACTCTGTAGCATAACCTCTGTTACGGCCTCGTGCCGTACCTCGACCTCTATCACTGCCACTCGTATCTCCTCTAGCTCTACCCTGCCTCGACTGCAAAGTCTGTCCTACTGGAGTAATCGAAACCCAGTAATACATCTCTGCAGGACCACCATAAGTAATGCATGGCTCAATAAGGGCAAACGCCTCCAACCGGCGTGCAGTCAGCCATCCCATACTAGGCTGAACAATCGTGCATGAACCCATCTCATCCTGAGTAGCCAAACCAAAGTATCTAGCCAATCGAGTAACAAAGTGACCTCCACACAAACTACTACCATCTCTAGTACCAGTAGCTCTCTTCGACATCCACTTAGCCAACCTCCAAGGTACATTCCTGATAATCGAACTCAAATAAAACAAGTCAGGCCTCGAAACTTTCTCAGGCCCCTCCTTGCGACCCACAATGGTATAAGTCAACAATCTGTGAATGAGTCGATGACGAGGATCTCGAATACGCGTGTAAGAAGGTGTCGAACTACCATAACTACCCTGGGCAATAAACTGCCACTCCTGCTCAATCTCCAAATCAGTGAGCTTCTTCACAGCACCTGCAGAAATGTGGTTTAAAAAGTGAGGATTATCCAGCTCATTGGGCTCATAAAGCCCCAATCCCAAAGCAAACTGAACCAAGGTCATCTGTATGGGCTTTCCCCCTAGCTGGAAGAAAATGGAGTTCTCAGTCCATTGGGTCGACCTGGTATCAAACCTAAAAGTGCTATAAAACTCCACAACCATCTCTCTGTAGATATCCTCCCTGATACTGAATAACCGGGACCAAGCATAGGAAACAAATCCAATGTTTCCATCCTCTAGTGCATATGGAACAGCAAGTAAATTCCTAATGGCTTCAGCACCATTAGTAAACCCCTCTCTAGCAATCACATGCTCCAAAACATTCCAGTTAACAGCATCAAACACCTCAATTGACTGGCCAATATTGGAGGCCAGACGATCAACTGCATCCTAGCAGTCTCAGAATATGACCCATGAAAAGTGAGGTATCTATGAGCTCTAATCAACGGGTTTCCCAAAGTTTCACCTCCTCGTGCTCTCCTGTTAGACATGATAACTGCTAAACAAAACAATTGTTAATAATACTAAATAAGCAGTTAATTACAAAAAGGTTACTAAAAATTTCGACAGCATTTCGGCTTAAAATTGAATAATCCACCATAAAGGTTTAGCCTAAAACTACCGCAACAACCAATTTCATGAACCTAAATTGCAATTTTTAAACAAAAACTACTCAATATGCATACATGTATATACTTAATTAAATATCTCTGACAATTGCCTAATTAAATGTATTATAATAACTTGGTACCATTATGAATATACGAATTTGCACAATCACTAAACTCGAGTATTAGCAACTAGCAAACATCCATACAATCTCAAAATGAATTATTGTAACACAATTAATCAAAATAACAACTTATCACATAACCGTAATCACAAACACTTGTGTACCAAACAAATATTTGCATTAATCATCATGTGGTCTGAAAATTAATAAGCACTAAATTTAAACATAGCATAATTGAGTTTCTTATATTCACATTTAATCATCACTAACGAATAATTCGAATAACACCAAATGTGCAATACAATAGAAAAACGAACATAACATTGCAATGCATATAGCAACTAGAACATAAATCAATCAAAACATGCTAATAATCATACGCATATCCGAAATACCCAAAAATTTATAATAAACCCTAACTTCCAAACGAGCGATTTAACCAACGAAAATGAAAACGGGAAGTTATACCTTGTAGAGGAAAGTGCGTGTAACACGAATATGCAAAAATGGCGATGAATGCGTGGCCGGAATTTCCGTTTGGGGGTTGTGGGTGTGAGAGCCGTGGGTGGTTTTGAGAAAAAGGGTTTTGGAATGAAAAATGGGGAAGAAAGAAAGCTGCTGGCGGTTTTCTGCATTTTTGATCCATACGGCGTATGGATTAAACAGGCCCAGGTCAACTCATTAAACCCAGTAAACGGCCCGGTCCAGCGGCCCAATCAATCCATACGGCGTATGGATTCCATACGGCGTATGGATTGAAAAATCAGAATTTTTTCAAAAACGATTTTCAACCCATTTTTAACCCAAATTCATCACTAACTTTATATAATTAAATCTCAAACCTGGATGATAATCACGACTTCAAAATCTTCACAATTCCACACTATAAAATAAATAACAATAATTAACAAACATTAAAAAGAATAATATTCAAAATAATACTTAATATTCAAATCACACATTCAAAAACAAAAATCAAAACAAAAGTCTAACATAATCCAAAACAAACCAAAATGTTAGAAACAATCTAATAGCATAAGAAATATAAAAGGGATTAGAATCACTGATTCGGATAGATAGCAAGGAAATGCTCAGTGATTATGGGAATGATGTTAATGATCCCATGACCAAAGCTTGGAAAATTTGCCAAATGCTCGTTAACCACAGGAAGCAGATAAATTAAATCCCAGCTAATCTTCAATACTGACTTAGTTACTTCTTCTTCTTCATCCCACACTTCATCATTACCAACTAACTTAACCTCTCGCTCCGGACTGTCATCCTCAAGCTCACCAATAAATTCTAAACATGACTCTCCAATCTGATGATGCTTGCTCATCAATGGAGCTTCCTTCAAACTTCTGATTAAGCTTTCAATATCACCCAAAACTTGCTCTTGAAGTCTGTTAAAACACAAACCTGAACTCCTGAATATTTCAACAAATCTCATGTAGATTTTCACCATTCCATAGTGGAAATGTTCATTTGGGTACAGAATCTTATTCTCATCCACTAACTCTCTCATATTCGCCACTAGATATGTTGCTAAATCAATTTCACCAGTTGGGTGAATAAAATCCGGGCGTGGTCTTCCTTCCTCTTCCTTAGCAAGACGATCTAACTGTTCAACCATTCTATTCATGTGATAGTGAATAGTGTTACTCACTACAAAACAATGAGGTGTCTCATCCTTGAGATGATCATCTACTTTTAACAATTGAACCAGATCCTTTAAACCAGCTAAAAATTCCTTATCAGCTTCGGAAGTTGGATGACCTGTTAACTCATACAAAGCTTTAATCATACGACTAAGACATGCGGCCTGTTTAGCCGAATAAGGAAACGAATGTTGTCTTAAAATTTCATAAATCTCAACATATCGCCTCTTTTGATTGGCAAAGAATACTTTCTCCTCTTCGATCCTTAAGGTTATAGATTCCTCAAAATCTAAAAGATCATCCAGAAACTGCTGAGAATCCCCAAATTGTCTTTCCACTTCTGCACTATCTAGTAAGTTCTGTACTAGTGCCAGTTGATAGTCAGAGAAATAAACATGGGATATCCTGATTAGTTCAGCTGTAAAAGGAATGTCCCATCTCACATTCGCAATTGCACCCACTAATTCTTCACATGACGATGTGATAGGCACAACCTTGCGGCCCAAATGAGTGAATGATGGAATTTCACTTTCTACTCTTGACTCCAAACTCTCAGAATCATAAATTCCAACCAAATCATAATTGTTTGCATCACTTTCAAAACTCCTCGCCATTGGACAAACCTAAATAAATATAAATCTGGAAATACAAAACACCACTAACGAAAAACAAGTTAGTTCACACAAAATAAACAAAAATTAAATAACATGTACAACTTTAAATAAAGGGAACTCCAACCGACGGACGGATTTCCATCTGCCGGTTGAAACTAAAACCCCAAAAATTTAACCAATTAAAGGATAATTAGTTTCAACCAGTGAATTAATCAAAACTTGTTACAAAATTAATTAAACTTATTAAAACAACTTTACTGAAACTTAATTAACAAAAGTTACTTTTAAAAAGAAAGAATTAAAAATTACTAATTTCTATTTAAATAAACACAACCGCTTTTCCCCGGCAGCGGCGCCAAAAACTTGATGTCGCCTTATGAAAGCGCGTCTTGTTTTATAATTTATAAATAGAAATACCTAATAAATACTTTCAAGCAACCAGGCAAGAATACCCGATCAATTGTAAATATAGATTTGGTAAGTCAGATTCGAACATAGGGAAAAGGTGGAATATTTAAAATAGATATTAACAATTAACTAGAAAACAGTAAATAAGGGGGGCGTTTTAGTTCCGTACGAACAATTTAGAAAACATTTAATTAAAATGAACAAACATAAATAAAACTTTAAATTAAAATTATAAATAAATAATAACGTTAAATCCTAATTGGAAGGAATAAGTAATTGTATAGTTAATGTCATTTAGATTCATATTTCCCGATTTATTACGTATTGATTATCTAATTGTGATTCTTTTAGATCAACTTAATACCAAATTCTTCAATGAATACTAAGTCGAATATGAACTAGCCAACGTTTCGGGTCCAACTAATTCCTATAATCTAGGGTCCAACATGAAACACTGGTTCCAATGTCACAAGATGATCAGTCAATTGTGTGCCTTTCCCTAAATTATGCATTAAACATTCACAACTCATTATAATTAACTCTATTGGTATGACTCAACAATACCCAATAATTAACTTATTGTCTTGCTCATCTTAAAGTAGATTATTATTGTATACTCGACCTATCAGATTCAACGTATTTAGTGATAGTCCAAAACCCTAAGGTAGTACTAGCAATAATCAATAATCTTAAAGGAACTCAATCTCATTAAAATTATTAATCACGTGAAGCAACAATAATAACTAGTTACCAATAAACAAGTGTCCACGAGCAATATAACCGTTTTCAATCAAATAACTTATTCAATAAGCAATTATAATCGTTCAATAATCATAATCTAAATTAAATCAACTACACAATCACATTAAATATTCAATTCATCATCAAAACAATATATATCAGATTCAATAAATCAAATTCTTCAATGAAATAAAGAAACGAAAATATATCGAATCGATTAACGACAAACTACGAAAGATTAGAGCGAATTATCCTCGTTCTTCACCTTTCGTACCTCCAAACTAACCCTAAATTACGAAATATAAACCCCTAAAGTCGTCTGGAACTAAAAGGAAACGAAAACCCTCAAAAAACTGTCGAAATAGGGTTTTTTTCGCTAATTTATACTTCTGTGGTTTTTGATCCATACGGCGTATGGATTTCCATACGGCGTATGGATTGATTTCAAGCCCAGCCCAAGTCCGCATAACCTGGGCTTCCACTACAGCAATCCATACGGCGTATGGATGCTTTTTCCAGCCGATTTTTTACTTTTCTTCATTTCTTCTTTTCCTCGACTTCGGCTTTACTTTATTCTTCAAATATGTATCATTTAGCTTGATTATTGACTGTTTTCCTTCATTTCTTCATAAACGCTCCATTTCCACATCTAATTGCAAATATGAACGAAATCAATATCTATTCTAAACAAAATGCAATAAAAACATTCAAGATTAGGGGTAAAATACTACTAAAATATAGTACTTTTGAGCGTTTATCAATAAGCAAAGGCAGATAGATAGTTTAGATTGTTTGGTCGCAAAGCTGCTGAAGGACAAGCCACCTCAGGGGGAGGTATTGATATATGAGGAGTCATGTAGAGAAGAGACGTGATGACACAGACGATGATCCCAGTGCACCGAAATGACTGGTAAGCAGACTATGATTCAGGGGGAGTCTACACAAGTTGTTAAGAAACCTTCTGGTGCTAGTGGTAGTGGTGTTGGTATTAGTGATGCTGGTGAGAAACTATAAGTAAGTGATATTTTTAGATTTATATGAAATTATACTTTTGTAATCTTAGATTGATTGTAATAGTATTTATAATCAATAAAAGATTTACATTTAAAAGTATTTGTTTTATGTTAGAATTATATTTAATAAACATGATAGAAATAATAAAGAAATTCTTAGATTGATTATTTATAATCAATGATAAGATTTATATTATTAACATTTAATTCGTGTCATTTGTATCGTTTGTAGATAAAAATATTGAAAGTGATTCTGACATGGAGATTGATGAGGTCGAAGTGGAGATCGATTATGATTTAGAAGAAGGTGAATTTGTGCCACCTGAAGATTTTACTTGGATTCCTGATGTTGGGACAAATGAAGGTGTTGATCCGTTTTCAAATATAGATGAACACGTCGTTAGTCCTTCGAGAATGGAATTTGTATTTCAAAATGAACATGGAGAACCAGTGATTGACTTAGAAGACTTTGAGGACGTTGATTCATCAGATTCGGAAAAAGATTTACCAGATGAGATTGATGATAAACTTAAGCATCTAGTTGGCAATCCAATGTTTATTCAAGATATGTTAAAGAAGAAGAAAGAGAAAAGGCCGCGTGTCATTACAGAAGTAGATATTACTGGAAAGCGTGTGCCAAGAAGAGGTATTATCGGATGGTACTATGACTCGGACTTGAAGATGTTTGCAATCAAGAGATTTGATGGAGTCCAGTACTTTGAAAAGAAGCTTGTTGTATTTAGTTCTATTCCTAGGTTTGAGATCTGAGACTCGGCTAGATTGACATTAAATAACCCAAGTAATGACGACTTTGTAAAATATGTTGAAAAGATTATCAAGACTGAGGGTTGGTCAATGAAGTTTGAGAGAATAAAGCCAAGAGTCGGAAAGACTATCAAGCTTAATGAAAGAAGTCAGAGAACTGGAAGACGATTGAGAAAGAAAGTTTATCCAGCAGTTAAATGCGTACAGCAGATTCCGATGAAGCTCATGCCTCAAGACATTTTGGCAAACCTGAAGAGATGGCATGTAGATTCTGAAACTGGAGAAGCTATAATGATTGAAGCTGATGATGAAGTTAAAGATGGTGAGAAGGAAATCTTATGTATCTATGATCACCGACACCTGATGAATATCTCCAAGACTGATCTATTGATGTTATACAAGAATAGAATCATGGTAACTGAAGGATGGGGAGATGCTGCAAGAGATTATCACTTGATGGTGAAGACTTGCTTGAAGTTGAAGATATATGCTGGAAGCAAGATTTACAAGTGATTATCAAAGACAAATTTGAAGATAAAGACGCTAGAGCTATTGTCAATGAGGAGTCTGTTGGGACATGTTTTGTGACAACAGATCTAGCGAGTAATATCACTTTTGATATTGTAATCAAGTTTGTACATTGGTTTTGAATTGTAATGAAAAGTATTAGCTTGTGATAAACATTTGTGATAAATATATTAATACGTTAAAGTATTCGACAAATGTAGATCGCGAACTGACCTGCGATGCGAACTGAAGTGAGTTCGCAAGGGTCATGGAGGCAAGCAAACCGAGTCGGTTCGCTGGGCCAAGGTGGGCTGCGAACCGAGTCAGTTTGCAGAGCCCGAAGACTTGCGACCCGAGACGGAATAAATAAGGTTTTTGGTTTAGAAAACCTAACACTTTTGCCATAATACCCGTACGAATTTCTTAGTCGTTCCAGAGCTTTTCAAGTATTCTAAAGGCTAGGTATTGATAGATTAACACTCGTTATAATTGATACAAAGCATATTAGTTAATATATTCGTGATTTAAACACGATTAATCCCTTATATATCATATAACACGTATTGAGGAATTCCGCACCTTAATACTAAAGATAACCTCATTATCGATCCAGACCAAGGGGACCTTACATGTGGTTAGCCGAAAGTGTCATTTTTATAACTCGTGTCAAAACAGCCCCTATGGTGTGTTTGGTCAGTTTTTAGGTTGATTTCAAGCCTCGTTTTCACTAGTAAAGAGTTTGAATTAAATTCCGAGAAAAATCATGGATGTTCTCCTATGTCTTAGATATTTCGTGTAATTTTTCCATAATTTTTAGGCAACTAAAACTTGTTAAGTTAATTCGCGAAAATAGGTCCAACAGGCCAGTTTCAGTACATACGTGCAAAGATCGGTTTATAACTCAACTTGTGTGTATTTTCACGGAATGGGATCTGAATACAGCTAACGAGATTTTCTATCATTTCCAACTGGTCTCACTCGTTTTTATTACACACAAATCAAGATATGCTCTTTTAAAGTTGATGGATTTTCTGTTCAAAATCATCAGACAGTACATGTACTTTTAAATCTTTATTTAAAAATAGAAAATGACTCCCATAATTCGTGAAACCTACAAGTTATGAAAGTAGACATTCTAAACTTCATTTTTGAGTCAAGAAACGTGAGATTTAGTGAAGAAATGGGTTAGATATCTCGGATTTAAGTCGATCTAAATTTTTGTCCGGTGGATAATTGTTTAGTCCAACGGTTTTTAGCTTTATCTTTTGGTTTTTCGAGTGGATCTTGGACATATACTAGTAAAAACGAACCATTAACATGTTAAGGAGTGTAATCCAAGTAAATATAGTAAAAGAAAGTAGGTTTCTTACAAACAAATCAAAGATCCAACGCCAAAATACGAAGGATGTGTTGCTGTCTTCGGTTGTTGTTTCTTCTTGCACCAAATCGAAACCAGAGGTGATAGATGATGGAGATGGTGTTTATAAGTCCTTGGAAGAGTTAAATGGTGGTGTGAGTGGCTGGATCCAGTCGTTTTTGAGAGAGAGAGATGAGGTAGATTAGAGAGAAAGGAGAGGTGTAAGACTGTAAGTGTGTGTTTATATTAGGAAAATGAAATGAGATAAGGGTTTAAAAGGGATTAAATGGGAAAGGGGCCTTGGGCCATTTTTGGAATGGCCGAACTGGGTTGGACTCGTGGTTGGCTGGGCCAACGATGGGCCTTGGGCTCGTGGGTTCGATTCTCGAATTTGCGTGGTCGGTTAAACGTAAATCACGCGTGATACGTTAAATCATATTACGTTTAGTTTTTCGCGTATATACTTGATACGTAAATGTTAATTCACATTGACTAAGTATTTTAGAATACTTCATTTTAAGTTAATAAAATATTTTTCGGATTTCGTTCGGATGTCTGGTTCGATTTGCGTGTTTTCTCGCATACGTTACATTTTATACAAAACATAATAGTTTTTTGTGTATATTATTTTATAATAATAATACAAAGTGAATAACGACTATTTTAGCATAAAATAGATTTACGTTACTTATGACAAGCTTCTCCAACGGTCGGGTGTGTCAGAATCCATCCGAACAAATCGTGTAATATTAATTTATTGCGTTCGCGTGTATATTCAATATACGAAATATTACAAGTAATTAATCCTATTCCATACTAAATACAAGTAATAGCAATCAAGCTTAAGGTAAATTAATACGCTTAAGTACGGGTTGTCACATCATGTGTCTTGAGCAGCCACTATCAATGTGCCATAAATTTGCTGGCTTGCCCTGCACATTCAATCACAAAGAGAATTAATTTCTCTTGGGAACCCAAACCAATCTGCCTTTGGGTTTCCCATGTGCATCAACATAATCAACTTTCTTGAAGATCATTGATTGTGATGCATTGTTGATATTTGAACCTTTTGTTGTATCTGATTTAAATGGTGTCCAAATCCAACTAATTTTAGACTTTACAGCAGAAATTGGTCTAACAGTTTTAACTAAAGAACCATTATTAATATGCCTGACAGCCTTAAAATTATTAAAGCTGTTAAAGTACCTTGTAGTGTTAATTGCTCTAACAGTTTTAACTGAAGGAGCAGTGTTAACATACTTAGCATTTTTAACATTATTAACAATTTTAAAAGGTCTAGCAGTATTAAAATTTATTGCTGTTTGAGTCTTTTTACTGTTGGCTACTTTTCTAGTTATTCAGTAGTTTGAGATGTAGCAACTTTAACTTGATTAGCCTTTGACTGCATCTTCTTGGCATTAGCAATATGATTAATTTTTTATTTAAAATTTTGTTTGTTAATCATATTTGCTGATGTCCATAATGATCTCACATTCCTTTGAATATTCTTAGGATTGTGATAACATTCATGTTGAAGATGGTTATTTTTGCCACATATGAAGCAATGTTTTTCTTTTACCACAGAAAAATTACTTCCTAGTTTTTGAGAAACCATTTGGTTCCAATTTCTTTGATTACCTCTAGGAGTTTTATTTTGTAACTTGTGTGGTTTAGAAGAACTTGCTTTACATCTATAATTTGCATAGTTATTTAGAACATATTCATCATTTACAGATTCATTAACTTATTAAACTGTCTTACTAACACAACCTAGACCATTCTTAGATTTGTTAGTAGTGTTCTTCACATTCTCTAAGACCTGTTTAGCTTTCTCCCGAAACAGTTTCTTACCCACTTCTAATTTATCACATTTCAGCTCAGAAACTAGACTAGTAATTACTCTCTTCACATCCTCACATGATGTCTCAGACCTAGATAATTCAGATTTAACACTCTTTTCACTCTTAGACGTGGTTTCACTTTCATCATCTTCTTCAGTCCAATCACTGACCTCTACTTTGTCCATATTCATATTGTCTTCCAAGCTTTTAATTGGATCAACCTTTTTAACATCATCTGACATTCCCTCTTTCAACTTATTAAAATCTAAATCAGTTTTAGGAGGAAAGTAGTTGTTGTTATAAGGCGGAGGTACATTACTGTATCCTAATCCATTTTTAAGCTTGTCATGAATCTGTGAATTGATACATTTTTGTACACTCTTAGATGCATACTTAGGTCATCTACTTTTAACTTAATACTATCTCTCTCACATGTTACTTCATATAGTTTCTTAGTTAAAAGTTCTACCTTATCTTTTAATACATCTCTCTCCCACTTAGCATATTCTATATCATACCTAAATTGAGTCTCATTGGTTTGATATGCTTTAATTTGTTTCTCTAGATTTTCAACGGCTACAGTGGTTAATTTACTTTTAACTTCACATTGTTTCAGTTCCTCACATACTCTTATATTATGATCCCTGTAATGCTTAATAGTTTTCTTACACACAAATGAACATAATTTAAGTTGTACCTCATAAGGAACATCATCCTTCTTTTCAGATTCTGCTATAGCCATCGGTGCTTGATTCTGAACTTCATTCTCTGCTTGATCACTCCAATCAAAACCAAGTCCATCTTGAGAAACTAATGCATTTGATGTACCACCCTGAATTGGTACTGATCTTCTCTGGATTCCATTCCCATTGCCAGTTCTTTGTCCATTATGTTCCTGTCTTGGACTTCTGCATTCCCCACCAAAGTGTTCCATTTAATGACAATTGAAACACTCTACTTTGCTCTTACTAAACCCATGTCCATCATCTCTTTTATACCCAAAATTCCTTCTGCCTGTCCTCTGCATAAACTTCCTTGCCCTTAAAGTAATCATGGCCATCTGCCATTTGATATCCATCTCTTCAAAGTCATCAGCATTGACTTGTTCTATATCCTCATTGGTCAAGGTAGAATTCTGGCTAGCAAAGAAAGACTCAATGTTTTGATCATTGTGTCTATCTTGAGATGAATTGCAACCACCAAATACATAAGAATTACCTAATTGACTTCCATCAATCTGTGATCCACTGATAGAAGTGAAAGCAACATTATGTAACACCCTGCATTTTCGACTAAATTATAAACATAATTAACACGCATTTCTAGGCTAATTCCCTACTTTGAGTGAATTCACAACTACTTTTAGAGGTAAGTCTAGCAAAGCCCAACTAGTTAATACACGTAGTATTACATTTCGTAATATGTTGTAATTAGGTACTTAAACAATTGGAACAAACGCGACAAAAACATACGACTGTTGGTGAACAAAATTATTTAATAAAACGAAATTATTAAATAACATTAACGTTTATTAAATATTATATCGATAATATTTACAAGTATTTCGTAACAAATAACGTCTGTTTCGTACAATAAAAATAAAACAAAGTTTGAAATTTTATAACTTAACTAAATTAGTTTCATAAAATTCCTCAATTAAAAATATAAACGAATACGCATTTAAAAATTGATAATTTAAAAACAAATTAATAATTAACGATCGTGTAAACGAACACCACACGGAACACAACCACGGGGGACGAAAAGGGAGACAAAACCCCCTCCTCATCCCCTCCTTTCTTTCATTTTCACCATCTCATTTCTCTCTCTTTTCTCTCTTTTCTCTCTTTTCTCTCAACTCTCTCTCTTTCTAAAAATCACTAAAAATAACCACAAAATCAACAAAAACAACAACAAATCGGATACACAACATCATCAAACTCGTCATCATCATCATCTACACAAGGATTCAAGCTCAAAATCACCATTTTCATCATCATCTTCATCATCCACCTAATTTTCGGATCTAACACTTTTTGGGTAAGAAAACACTAAACTTTTCACTTTTACTTCATTATAATAGTTTACAAACATGTTACAAGTCATTATATGAAAGATCTAAGCGTTTTTGGGTTACAAATCTCGATTTTCAGATGAACAGACCGTAACGTCGCATTAGTCCCAGGCGATTTGCGACGTTACACCCAATGTCCCATGCGACGTCCCACAAATGCGACGTTGCACGCGACGTCCCACAAATGCGACGTTGCACGCGACGTCCCACAAATGCGACGTTGCACACAACGTCCCACAAATGCGACGTTGCACACAACGTCCCACAACTGCAACGTTACCCACAACGTCCCACACAACGTCGCAAGTTTCAGAACCTTATAACAATACTTTGAAATACTTTTACAAAACCATCACCAACGAGTCGTACGAATTTACAAATAAACGATCTTTCATGGACGAACGAGTAACATGGTCTGGTTGTTATGCAACCACTTATACGACTATTTCTAATATTTAGGACCTTAGGGACTTTACCCGGACTACGCTTTGCTAGCACTCGCACTTTCACTTAACTCAACAGGTGAGTTCACAGCCCCTACTTTTACTGTTTTAACTGCTTTGAACAGGGGTGGAAAACATTGTCAAACACTTTTACTACATGATAGTATACTTGCTTTACTCGAACGTATAGAGTACTTTGAACAGTTGAACATTTACAACGAAACAATTAACTATGAAATAGTGTTTTCATACGACAAACTATTACAAACGGGATAAACTATACTGGATAAACCGGAGAACGACCGGTACTGTTTTGAAAACGCTGGAGAACGACCAGCAACACTTTTTACTTAACTGATTGAGCAACTGAAAAGTCCCTACTGACATGGGCACTGACCATTGAAAAGTCCCTTCTGACATGGGCACTAGATCCTGCGAACATGGGTCTACTATTGTTGATAAACCGTTGAAAAGTCCCTTCTGACATGGGCACTAGATCCTGCGAACATGGGTCTACTATTGTTATTAAACCGATGAAAAGTCCCTACTGACATGGGCACTGGGTTCCTACTGACATGGATCCACCAAACGATTTGGATACTGACATTCCTACGAGACACAACTATTAGGATACTGACATTCCTACGATCATCTAATAGGATACCTACATTCCTACTATAACTTGAAATATACTTTTGGGCAACATCCCAACGAAACATACCTACTACTAGGATACGTATATCCCTACAGAACATACTTGGAAATAGGATACTGCTTTCCTACAACTACTAGGATACGAACTTTCCTACAAACCACTATTTGGAAACGTATTTGGTTTTACGAATTACACTTTTGGGTGACATCCCAACGATACTGTATAAACAACAAGTGGGTTACCAACTGTACTTGCAAACATAAAACCTGTGAATTCACTCAACCTCGTTGTTGACTTTTACTATGTTTTTCAGGGAATTAGCTGCGCACGTAAGAACCGCCTGCACATATGGAATTTAGGCGACCCGCGATGCAAATAGGATGCCAACTTTTTGACAACTGAATTTCTTTTGTATAACTAAAGCTGTTTTAGTCATATTTACGAAATCTACTTTTGTAAACTTGATAACTTTTTATAACTTACGATTTGATAAATCGTAAACTTGTAACCATTACATTTGGCATCTTAATATATTATGTTTGATTGTAATCATAAGCTCTGATACGTATGCATGTACTATGTAAATGTGGCACTCCCCATACTTAAACAAATGTTTCCGCTAAACAAAATCAACGAATTTGGGATTGTGACACATTATGTGTGTATCCACCAGATTGCTTTTTACTTTCAACTTCTAGTTCAAAAGACCTCAAATCATTATACAAATCTTCAAGTACTTTTTCCTCTAGATCATCACTTTGCCTCAGACTGACAGTGTATATTGTCCACTCATCACCTAAAGATCTTAAGAATTTTCTGTTCAGATCATCCTTATCAATCTTTACTTTGTGATTTTCTAAATCACCAACCAACTTAGCAAATCTATCAAAATTTTGAGTCAAGGTCTCAGCCTTTACAGAACTAAAGTTCTCAAACTGTTGTTTGGGAAGAGATCTTTTATTCTTTTTAGTATTAGCATTCCCACCAAATCTCTTCTCAATTGCCTCCATAAGTACCTTAGCATCTTCACAGCTTTCAAACCTTCTCTGATATTCATTAGGAATGAAAAGCAAAATTGTACTAAGAACTTTCCATTTTGTTGCTCTTTCTTTCCTCTTTGCATCAGTTGTTGGTGGTGTTCTAGGTAGTCTAGCACCATCTCCATCCACAGCATATCTTGGACCATTTACCACTAATCCCACATCTGATAATCGGTAAGCAACATGTATTGCTTAATCCGATTCTTCCATAGATCAAACTCATCAGGTTTGAGCATGGGAATCTTAGTAACCTGAATACCATCATTATTATCAGAAGACATCTTAATCAAATCTTAAAGTAAACTAAAAACCTCAATAAAACAATGTTCCCAAATCTTCCTGACTTTAAAGATTTCCAAGGCTCTGATACCACTTATTAATCCCTTATTGATCGACTTAAATAAGCTTTAACCAATTGATAAGAAATTGCGGAATCACACTTAACAATATCAAGAAAATTAAGAACACAACAATAACTTAAAGAACACGTATTAATCAAAAGCTCCAATCTTATTAATATGAATAAGACGAATACACAGTTTATATTAGGGTTTACACCTTGAAGCTGATAAAAACGTTAACCTAATCTAGGTTCTAAGGATCTCTATTTATATTGTACAGAGTTCTGTACAATCGTCTATAATTATGGAAAACAAATCTATTCCATATACAACTCAAATATGTCTAACCGCCATAATAACGTAAGCAGTTATAACCACTGAATAAGACTAACAGTCTTAACTACAATCGACTAGACAGTTATAACTGCTATACAAAAACACTAACAGTTATAATTACATAACCAGCTTTAACTACTTACATAACTAACAGTTATAATCTCTTGCAGCTTTAACTTCAATTCTTCAAGCAGTCATAATTCCACTAGCAGTCATAATACATTGTACGCACAGTAATAACAATTACTACTAGCAGTCTTAACCAATAATACTCACAGTCATTACTACTTAGAAGAATTTTAACCCTTACAATGAGATGTGCCCAATGATGAAATCTCTTATTAAATACTTATCGTGGTGACGGCATATATATATATATATATATATATATATATATATATAGATTTGTTGAGTTGGCAGTCTTTAAATCGACTACCACTTACAAGCTAACTTTATACAACACCATTTGATAAAATTAAGAGTACTACTGAGGGGTGAGGGCATCTCGACTATTGTTTTTATATGATGATTTTATTTTATAGAAATACTGCTTGAAACTGGGTTTTGAAAGTAGTTTCGTAAAAAAAAATCTATTTGATAAACTCACGGTCCCAAAAGAGAACCGTGGTTGAGTCAAATTTTTTTAATAAATAAATTAAGGCGGACCACGGTTTCCACATGAAGAGCCGTGGTCCGACAGTTTGTCCGCGCCATTGTTGTTCGCGGTTATGTATTACTGACCGTGGTCCATAAGGTTATTAGACCACGTATTTGGGACCATGGTCCTTTTGCTTTGCAAATAAACTTCTCCCCCGATAGCCCACCCCCCGTTTTCCGTGGTCCATATATGTTTTTAACCGTGTGCCATTTGTGTTTGTGTAGTAGTGACGTTAACATTCATTTACGATGGAATTTTATACACTCCTGAATTTGATAACATAACATTCATCGGTGTATAATAATGTATATTCGTTAACATACATCGTAAATGAATGTTAACGTGCTGAAAATTTGATTTTGATTAACATGCTTTTGAAATGCATTTTAACGATCTGGGAGGTGATTTCAAGTTATCTACAAGTTTGCCACCGCATTGACCAGAATGTGAGGCTAAAAATAGCTTCCCACCTTCCCTCATTTTTGTACTTCCCTCTTGATCTTCCCCCTATATATATGTATATATATATATATATATATATATATATATATATATATATATATGTATAGGAGTTGGATTTAGGGAGAAGGTTTTTTAGTTAGAAAAGATGGAAAAGGATTTTTTGTTACTATGATTCATTATATTTATTCTAAGATTCAGTATTTTTATTCTAAGATTCAAATTTGTATTACTATAACTCTTGAATCATAGTAACAAAAGACTAAATCTTTTTAACAAACTATTGAACCAAAGCAATAAAATGTAGAATTATATTAATAAAAAATTGAATCTTAGCAATAAAATATTGAATTATAGTAATAAAAAATCCTTCTCCATATTCTCTCCCTAAATTTCCTTCTTTTTCAATCATGTAACTATATATATATATATATATATATATATATATATATAAGGGTTTAGAATAAAAATATGTATGTGAAGTGGAAAAAATAAAAGTTCACAAAAGTGTGAATACCAATTGAGATCGTTTTCACCCATTTTATTTTAGCTCATTGTTTTCGCCAGAACCTCATCCTTACACACTATATATATATATATATGAATCTAGTCATGTGACATAATCATGAAATCCTTATAATATACTGTGGATATTATATTGATAGATCAACCCCGGATAACATCCGTTGAACTTCTTAGGGTTTATATACAACAATGGTAATTAACTTTTACAGAATATTCAATTTGGGAAGTGATCGATCAAAATTTGTTACTTAAATCAACCTTAATTATATGTAATGTGTTTAAGGGTAACTAAAGATTATAAAAATGTATACAACGATAACTAAAGTTTATAGAAGCGTGAAAGTTTTTAAAATTGTGAAAAATGATGAATCTTTATCAGCTCATTTTTCACTAGGCAAAGGTTTTAAAAGTTAGGTAATTCTTTTGTTAAAGAAATTAGATTGTTCGATGAATTGAACATATTGTGGAAGTTTGATTTTCTTAGTAAGTAACTAATAAATATTGAATATGGCTTGAATGTAAACATGAAATTAAAACCATTATATTTCACAAAATGTCGTATTGCACGTTTATAATTCACAACTCTAGTAAGTTTGTTCTCTTTGTAAATTTGATTACTATACGTTATATTGGAATGTACACAATAGGTGTGGCATTTAATCGGTTTCTAATCTTCATCTTCATTACATATAATGCATCTCCACCATATCTTAATTTGGTACTCAACACATGAAAAAGACAATATTTCCCTTGACTTATTTATAACATTTTCATTAATACCCCTATCCCATTATCTATTATTTTTAATTACTACTTATTCTCCACTAACTACACTTTTCATTCATCAAATATTAAATCTACTCACTAAAGTCTTTTTTGATTGGTTAAATATCAAAGTAGCTAGACAATTATAATGGGACATCCTAAAATAGTATTGTGGACATTTTAAAATATGTTTTTATTTTAAAACATTCACTCACACCTCCATCCGCTGTCACCACTTTCACCGCTGCATTGCGCGGGTATTGTGCTATAATTACTAATAAGGTTTTTGATTGATTGATGTCAATAAAATATTTTAGTTGATAATGTGTTAATTAACGTTAAAGTTATTCCCATGCAATTTAAAATAAACTACTAGGAGTATATATTATCATTATATATTTATGACTAGATTTTTAACCCGTGTGTACACGCGGGCTTTCAAATTTTTAATTGATTTCTATAAGTATGTACGCTATGTAAATGATGTAATTTTCTAATTTTATCTGAGTTGAAAAATTATTTAGTATACGGGTAGGGATGAGCATGCACACCGAAATACCGAAACCAAACCGTTCCCAAACCGAACCGGTACCGACCGATACAAGTGGTACGGTATCCGGTATTTGATTTGGGACAAAAAACAAACTGGTACCAACCGGTTCGGTCCCGGTATGGTACCAAGCTCACCCCTATATACGGGTAATGACCCATTTAAATGTATGGATCAAAAGAATTAGTATTGTGATCGTGTACGGATTTCTAAAGGATATGTCTAATTTAGATAAATTAAATATTCATAATAATCTTCTATGTTTAAATTATTATTTATTTATGATGTCATAATTTGTTAAATTTTAGCTAATCTAACAAAATTAAACAATTTGATTGGTCAATTGAATTTTTGATGACATCACGGTCTCATTCTTATATTATATCTATATTTAAGATGATATGATATTATAATACCCAATCTTTCATAACATTATTTAAATATGTTTTACATCGGAAACGCAAGTCCAAAACGAACATTTCATATTACATATATAAAGTTAAACCTTTCAAAAGTCATAATGTATCAAATTGGGTGCTATATAATTCCAAAACATACAACACTGAATATACAAATCAGATATCAGAGTAAACTCCTGCTCGTCAAACATTCCATTCCAATTAACAGCTTCTTGCCCAACCCGTTATCAAATCATAACCTGCAAGAAGTAATGTGGGGGATTAGCACCAAGCTAAGTGAATAGACATATAACCGACAGTCTAACTTAGCAATAACAAATCAGTTTACAACAAATAATCGTAAACACATAGATATCAAAGAGGATCGGTGGTCCTTGAGGAACCCTTAATGCCGCGGTGGCCCTCAAGCAACACTTGTAAACCCCACTGAGCTGCAGTCCAATACAGCGGTTTACCGATAGCCTATTGCTATTCTCTCACGCGACTAAGGTTCCCATTAACGATGTGTACAAGGAACCCTCCGTCGGCCAAACAATAGCAACCAAGCCCAACACATGTTGACCTCTTTCTCATCACATATATGCCTCAAAGGCCATGGAACACATAATCCATAATCATCATGGCATCATATCAGATTAACAGTCTATCAACAGTGACATCTACGGTTACCCGTTTTAACCAAACATGTTACAACCAAATCATACTGAGGGTACAAATCCACTCACCAATACCTCAGTCGTCCACTCAGTAGTCTAATATTACCGAGTCTGCTCACAATCGGAGAATAAAACAGAATAACGAGTCAGTAATTCAGTTTAAACATGATATACATAATCAATACCACAAGTGTTTGAGTAAAACACAAAATATTACACAATCATAGGTTATTTAAACTAGAACAAGTCTCATCACCAATTAAAGATCAAAACTCAAAAGCACACTAAACACGGAGTACCCGCCGGGTTCTCTCACTACCCGCTAGGTAGAAAGAGAAGCAGCCGGGTAATCCACTAACCAACCGGGTAAATTACAAAATGTGGTAATAGAACCCATTCTCATTTTAAAGCCTATAGAATCAGCCGGGTTGAACAAATAACAACCGGGTTCTAGTCAAATACAAAGGATCCGTTAGATCCTTATTCAATCCGCTGGGTACTAGCCCAAACCAGTACTACCTGCAGGGTAAGGTCAGTACCCGCCGGGTACTCGACCTGTACCAGCGACCTGCACAAACTGTGAAAACCCAAACCCGCAAATACACACATCAAATCAATAAACTCAGGTTCTTAATTCAAGTTACTAAATTCATATGTATTCCCAAACATTAAGCAATAACCATATTTTGATTTAAACATCAAATTCTCATATCTACCAATTACCCTAATGACTTCAATCAAACCCAAGGTTAAGAACAAGTAGTAACTTGATTTACCATTACCAAAATCATCATATACATTCACTAATCAGTTTATTACAGCAATCGACATCTATCAATATCCTGTAATCCATCCAAACTCCAATTCTCTAAATAATTCATAAATTAACTAATTTCACCAAAATAAGTTCATAGTTATAAGAACACTTACAAGCTTATTATGGAGAGAGCAAGATGATGAGGAGGCTAATATCTTAAATCCAAATCACATGAACTAGCTAGCTTTAATTTTAATTATGTGCTCTTGCTTTCTATTTTGAGTTCTCAAAATAAAGAAGAGAATGAATTTGGGGAAAAACTTAGGAGTTTAGGTCGGCTCCTCCAACCGACTTAAATTATTGATATAATTTTAATACCCCTTCTAAACTTATTGTCTGGAACTCGAAAAACCATTTGCGAGAACAACTATTTTATTATTCTTACAACTTCATTAATTTGAAACAATTAATATTTCACTAGTCACAATAAGTCCTTAGACTCTTTTACCTATTATTTTCAGGTAAACCAAACAATACTATTTCCTAACACATTAAATAATTATTTCAAGTCGGGAAATATATCATAAACTACTAGGCCCAGAGAGCGGATGTTACAGATATGATGATGATTATTATGATTATTAATTTATACTAGATAAAAGACCCGCGACAACGCGGGTTTCAAAATTTGAATTATGGTAAGTGGGTGACGTAATTTTAGTTGTTTTATATAATAAGTTTATTTTTTTTAATAGGAAATTCCCCCTTATAATCAACCATTGAACAACTTATGAATAGTAAAAAAAAGAACATTCCTAGCTTTGTCTTATTAGGCATGATTTTAATATATATAAAGTTTACAGATTTTATTATTAAGTTACACTATGGTTGGATGGTTCAAGTCTCATTACCATCAACAAAATACCTAGGTTCAATTCTTAGGGTCATCGTATCTTCTTCTTTCTATCTTTTTTCTTCTTTTCATTTTTACATTAAGCCTTTTTCTCATTTCCTACTTATAACTTATTGGTTTATTCTTATAACATTTTATATTAGTAAAGCTTTATTACGTACTTCATCCTTTTATTTTATATTACTTATTGTTGTTATAATTCATTTTGTTGTTATTATTGTTTGTATTCATTATATATATTTAAATTGTCTACTAATAATTTGTTAGTTATTTAATAAATTTTATTTATTCTATATTATAACTAATTGGAAAGGATGCTAAAACCTACTTTGTGCTTAAGATTACACAACAACGAAATCGAATGCGACTTAAGTTAAAATAGATATGTAAAAATATGTTTCGATCCCGCCGCAACGCGCGGGCAACCTTACTCGTCCTTTAAAAAGACTTATGATCATACACTGACCAGCTCAACCTAATGATATTATATATGTCTGATCCTACCTGAAAAACAATCCTACTGTAATCCAATTATATATAAAGTATCAAGGGTGGGGTTCAAATGAGAATAGTAATTTGTGTGAGAATGAGGGAACCAATGATATTGTGCCATGTGTACAAAGAGAATGTTCCAAAGGTACAAAACCCATTTACCCCCTGTAACACCCTCAAATTTTGGTTTGCGGAAGCTGTCGGGTCGGGTGTTACTAAATCAAATATCACAGCATAAGATACATAATGAACGACTCTAAATGAGACGTTTGAAAATAATTATACATTTCTCAAAATAGAACGTTTACAACGTTATGAGTTTGACAGTGAATTCCAAATACATAATTTGATAATACAAAAGTAAATGCAGAGTTGTCCCAAACGTTTGAAATCATGCGACTCGAGCTAGCATAATCTTGAAGTAATCCTAATCCTGCTGGGCACCTGAGAACACATGCTAAAACAGGTCAGCTATAAAGCTGGTGAGTTCATAGGATAGTAAGTTAAAATCATGATGTAATAAAACCTCGTATGTTTTGAAAAGTAGTTTCAAATTCTGTCATTTTGATGCGTTTTATATTTAAGTTTTGCAACACCAAATGTGTACACGTCAAATCGAGGTATCTCATACCTAAGGGTTCGGGTCATGTACCTAAGTACATATATACATGTATGGCAATTCATGCCTTGATACCTAACAGGTAGTAGTTGTGTCTAAAAACATGAGGCAATACATGCCCATAACCATTGAGTAGTAGTATGACCGCGTCATATGATAACAATTAACTGTAGTTCCGTAGAACTATATAGATTATGTGAAATATGGTGCATACAGCAACCATCTGATTTTAGACCCGCAGATCTATGATTAAAATTGTTTTGAGTGTCCGTTTACCCAGTTAGTATACGCTAACCCGGACGTGTTGTATCGAGCTAACGGCCTCGCGTGGAAACTCCACCGACCCGTTCTTCTTGTGAACCCCGAGTATAACTCGCTGATCCATTGATTGTATGTAAGTGCGGATCACGGCGCATAAGCCCGTGCCACATCGAGTGTATCGCTTTACCGCGATATCGTACTTGTGCCCACTTTACCGTGGCATCGTTTTGTGCCCACTTTACCGTGGCATCGTCATGATAGCTAGTCATGAGTGAAAATGTGAGAGTGCCATTCTGGCGTTGTTCTTGCAAATAATATTTAAGTCAGCAGTACTACGACTGCCCGACTGAGTAGATCGTATAATTGTATGTAGATATTCATCAGGTGACACCCCCACATGGTTGGATTACATCCTGAGCCGGGGGACCATCCCTGGTTGGATTACATCCTGAGCCAGAGTCGTCACCGGTTGAGTTATATTGATATGAGGAATCTGTACCAATGTGTGATAATATTGTATACTCCTAGCCTAAAGCCTAGCAAGTATATATATCGGAGTCTCAGAGGAAATGTTCACTTAAGTCCAGTTCTAGTGATAACGAAGAGTATCGACAGTTTTAGTTCCTAAAGAATAACTAAAACTAATAACAGTATAGATGTTGTCTAGTGTAAGTAGAACTAACTAGTTCTAAGGTATTCAATAATATTGTCCCGTGACAATATAGCGAAAAGATTATGATAACTACATCAGTTATGTGTTGGTATTCATTTTCCAATAATCTAACAGGGTACGATTGCAACCTATCTAGGTTGAGTACTGACATTGTTCTAAAACAATGTTAAGGGTGTAATTCCTAAGTATTACACATTTCGTATTACATGCAGTAATATAAATAGTTGTGAATTATAAAAGATTCTTAATGAAATTCGAAAACAATGATTGAGCATGTGTTTCACCCCGAAAACAGTAAAACAGTTGAAAGAGTGGGGCTATGAAACTCACCTGAGGAGCTAGCGTCCTAATGTAACGAGTCGTGTTCAAGTATGATCCCCTAGTGTCCTAAACACGAGAGATTTCATATGTTTGTAAGTATAGTTCGTGATTGGTGAATCGTAATAATAATTCATATTATTATTGGGTTCGAGTTTTCGTATACTTCATAAAGTATATTTGTTTTGAATGTAAGTCGTATCATATTTAAATTGTCATTTGAAAACGTCTTCCGATACTTAGAAAAATTTGGCTATTTTCTGTTTTCTGCGACATAACATGCGACACAAAAATGGTTCATGCGACACAAGGGTTGTGTCGCATAGTGCGACACAGAAGCTCTGCGACACAGTGGTTGTGTCGCATAATGCGTGTGATGCTAAATCAATAGCGACATAAGGGTTGTGTCGCATGGAGTCTGCGACCCAAGGTACGACACAAGAATACGACATAAGGGTTATGTCGCATGAGTAATTCATGCGACACAGTATGCGACACAAGGCTTGTGTCGCACTGAAGAACAGCAGCCCAGAAACCTTCGGGTTTCGCGTTTTTCCGGCCAAAATCGCAAATCAAACGCATTTTCAAGCTGTAAAATCGTGGTTTCTTGGTTGTTTAGGTTATAAGTAAGTTATGTAATCATTATTACACTAAAACATTACTCCAAAATGACTAAATCTAAGAATTTGAGAATTTCTTACAAATGCGAATCGAGGCCAAACGAGGAAGAAAACGAGGGTGTCGCCTTTGTTAATGTTGTTCCTCTCTTGATGGTGATTCCGAAAATGTAAAATTTCGTGGGTCGATTTGAAGATCCAAAATCGGGTAAGAATTTTTAGAGAGAGTTTTGGGTGAGGTGTGTGTGAAATGAAATGAAAGAAATGAAAGAATGAGGGGGGTTTGGGGGGTTGGGTGGCTGATCCAAAGAGGTGGGGAGGAGTTTTCCCCCACTTCGTTCCTATTTTGCAGTGTAAAATACCCGTATTTTGTACCCGAATAATATATATAAATTTAATATTTTTAGATTTATATTTCCGTTCTTTCGATTAGTAATTAATTAAATTACAAATAGTTTTACTCAATTTAAAATCTAATGTGACTTCAAATGGTTTTGTTTGTGATTATTACGTAATCACTATTCATTATATAAAATGTAAAGTTTTCGCTCGCTGAGTTATAATTGTATATAATAATACGATTATAAAAAGTTTAAATTGGATGAGGATTTTGACTTTTTGACCGGGTGTTACATTCTCCCCCTGTTAAGAAAATTTCGTCCCGAAATTTAAAGTGATGTCATGTCGTGTGGGGTCTGGGGAGCAATGTACTTATGAGGAATTTATCTAGTAGGTATTAGACATATCATGTCTTATAACGGGGTTGAAAGGCAGTCAATCCATGACTGTGTCGCGGTTTATCGTTGTAGTCACATTCTGACCGTATTGTTTGTTGGGTGTATGATTATCTTGTGATTTCTAGGTAACCGTTTATGTCGTAGCCCATTCGGGACTAGATAGTTGTCACATAGTGACCGTCTCGTAAATCGTTATATCAGGGCTAAGCGATTTATCGTTGGGTCGATTAGTCTACTGAAAGTAAACATTGAGTTTGTTTAGTGAGCGTTCTATCGATTAGTCTGCTGAAAGCAAACTTTGAGTTTTACGTGGGCCTAAGTCAACTAGTCCTATGGTGCACCTAGCATTAAATCGAATAAATTGATATCGGAATTGAAAAGTACACATTCAGTGTAAACCAGAATTGAAGGGTTATGATTTGCGAGGGAGGATGTACTTACATTATCGTTGGAAAGTTGTATGGTTCACTCGGAACCGATTTGTTGAAGCTTACGCTTCCGTTTTGGGCAATCCTGCTTATAGTGTCCAGGTTCCTTACATTTAAAGCAAACCCTTTGCGAGTCGGGATTGGTGGGAACTCTGCAATCCCAGATTTTGTGTCCAAACCGTTGGCATCGTCTGCAGGGCGGACCGCATGAACCAATATGGTGACGGTTGCAACCGTGGCAAAATGGCTTATTTCCCGCATAGCCTCGTTTCTCGTTGTGTTCGGGGGCGTAGGTCCTTAAAGGTTCGGGTTGATTTGTTGGGTTATGACTGGTACTGGAATCTCCGTTCCATTTTCCTTGGTTATTTTCAGCTGCACGTGCTTCACGTCGAACCACCTGTGCCATGAGTCTGTGGGCCATACACTCGGCCTCTTGTATAGTAGTGGGTTTAGAGGCGGTGACCATTCCCTCGATCGGTGACGGAAGTCCACCGATGTACTTTTCTATTCGTCGGTTCTCAGGGTTTACTATATTTGGGCAAAGGTGTGCTAGTTGATGAAAACGGTTGGTGTATGTTTCGATGTCGTTGTCTTTTACGGTGAGGTACCAAAGTTCATTCTCGAGTTTGTGAAGTTCATGAATGGGGCAATACTTGTCCCTCATGATTCGTTTTAGTTCCTCCCACGGGAGTGCATGTGCGGTGTCAACCCCTACCGCTCGGTTATAGAAATTCCACCAGATAGAAGCATCATCCTGGAGGGTGTATGTGGCATACATGACTTTGCAGTCGTTGGGACAGTCGCTAACGCGGAATATAGATTCCATTCTCTCGAACCATTGGATTAATCCAACAGCTCCTTCAGTTCCGACGAAGTTTGGTGGTGCGCACTTCAGGAAATCCCTAAAGGTGCAAGGCCTTGTTTGGTTCCGAGTAGCTAGAGCCTCAGCCACTGCTTGATTAATGATTTGGTCACGCTCAGCTTGAGTGAAAGTTTGTTGTCGAGGAGGCATGATTCTTAAACAAGAAGAAACGACAAAGCGTGAGATCTTTATTCAAAGATTTAGGTTATTACAGTGATATAGATAGTTCACTTGAGTTCTTAAATGAGTAGTACGGGATTCTAAGATCCTTGATGTTGAAGTTTTTGATATTGTAGGTGGCAGGCCTATTTCTGGCCTTTTGTGACCTTGATGCAACAGTTTCAGTAACTGTGCTGAGTTATCCTTAGTTAAGTTGTCTCGAATCTCACGTTTTCCGAGTGTTGTCATTAAGTAGCTTGTATTTCCAATGTGTAGTTGTAATGACGACTAAATTGTGTTTTCGTTGTAGCCGGCTAAGACTATGTTGTTGTGAGTAGTCCTACAGACTACAGTGTAGCATTAACATACCATACGGCCAATTATGCCGGTGAGTGTGACACCTACAGCGTCAAGTGTGATGTTGAAATGGGGTCCACCAACACAACCCATGTGTGTGGTGACATCATTGTGTATTTATTGATTAAAGCATTACATGCTTAATTGGTCGTATATACATATATGGTGTACACGTACTATACCAGTATACGTTCATAATAAAAGTCAGGTGTGACACCTCGTGCCCAGTTAAGTGAGTGTATATGTATATATGTAAGTCGTACATGCAACTATAACAAGTCTACATGCATAATTGAAGTAGCACCTAGTGCTATAATGCAGTGCTATCAGCACAGTAATTGAAATACTAATGTTTTGTGATTGTAGTACCGAAGTACTATAAAATGCAGCACCACGTGCCGTAATGAAGTGCCCGCGGCACAGTAATTGCATTACTCATGTACTGTGAATGTAGCATCAACATGCTATGATTTGTAGTATCGACTACTATGAGGTTTGCACTAACGTGCCCATATTGTGGTATCAACATACCATGTGTTGTGCTTGAAAGCATGATGTGACACCACGTGTCATGTGTTATTTGATAGTAGCCCGAAGGCCAAAATGCGTTGTAGTTATGTGATTTCCCAATTGTAGCACAAAGGCTAGAATGTGAGTGCCCAAAGCACTGAGGTGTTCAATCAATTGATCTAAATGATCAAGTTGTGATTGAGATAATTAATTTGTTGTGGACTTAGTCAACACTAATCCAATTGCGACCAGCACGGTCAAAGGTGAAAGATTCGTTTGTTTGTTTTAAAATTCGTGGACGTTTAGCATGTGTGGGTTTCCATTCCCATTGATAACGTTTGCACCTCCTTCCCGAGGTTCAGTGATAAAGGTGTCGAGTCGCGATGGTGAGGAAGACAGCGATATGCCTCTTCACGGATATATGTTGGTACAGCGGAATTGATTGTATATATATACTCGATATATATATAGGTATGTAATAGTAGTACACGTGTAAGGCCTATTCATATATACCTACAGTACATATAATAGCCTAGGGTGTCTAGCACATAACAAATCAGAGTCAACTACGTATTCCCAATTCAGTATAACCCCTTTCAGATATCGCATCATCTTTATTTAATTGTACATAGTTAGCTACGCTATGTTAAATTAAACTCGTATGATGAAATCCCTGAACCGGTCATACCTAACGAGGAATACCGCCTAACGGTCATAGTCTAGGCCCACTAAATGCAACCTAGTTCACTACAACCTTAGGCTCTGATACCAATCTGTAACACCCTCAAATTTTGGTTTGCGGAAGCTGTCGGGTCGGGTGTTACTAAATCAAATATCACAGCATAAGATACATAATGAACGACTCTAAATGAGACGTTTGAAAATAATTATACATTTCTCAAAATAGAACGTTTACAACGTTATGAGTTTGACAGTGAATTCCAAATACATAATTTGATAATACAAAAGTAAATGCAGAGTTGTCCCAAACGTTTGAAATCATGCGACTCGAGCTAGCATAATCTTGAAGTAATCCTAATCCTGCTGGGCACCTGAGAACACATGCTAAAACAGGTCAGCTATAAAGCTGGTGAGTTCATAGGATAGTAAGTTAAAATCATGATGTAATAAAACCTCGTATGTTTTGAAAAGTAGTTTCAAATTCTGTCATTTTGATGCGTTTTATATTTAAGTTTTGCAACACCAAATGTGTACACGTCAAATCGAGGTATCTCATACCTAAGGGTTCGGGTCATGTACCTAAGTACATATATACATGTATGGCAATTCATGCCTTGATACCTAACAGGTAGTAGTTGTGTCTAAAAACATGAGGCAATACATGCCCATAACCATTGAGTAGTAGTATGACCGCGTCATATGATAACAATTAACTGTAGTTCCGTAGAACTATATAGATTATGTGAAATATGGTGCATACAGCAACCATCTGATTTTAGACCCGCAGATCTATGATTAAAATTGTTTTGAGTGTCCGTTTACCCAGTTAGTATACGCTAACCCGGACGTGTTGTATCGAGCTAACGGCCTCGCGTGGAAACTCCACCGACCCGTTCTTCTTGTGAACCCCGAGTATAACTCGCTGATCCATTGATTGTATGTAAGTGCGGATCACGGCGCATAAGCCCGTGCCACATCGAGTGTATCGCTTTACCGCGATATCGTACTTGTGCCCACTTTACCGTGGCATCGTCATGATAGCTAGTCATGAGTGAAAATGTGAGAGTGCCATTCTGGCGTTGTTCTTGCAAATAATATTTAAGTCAGCAGTACTACGACTGCCCGACTGAGTAGATCGTATAATTGTATGTAGATATTCATCAGGTGACACCCCCACACGGTTGGATTACATCCTGAGCCGGGGGACCATCCCTGGTTGGATTACATCCTGAGCCAGAGTCGTCACCGGTTGAGTTATATTGATATGAGGAATCTGTACCAATGTGTGATAATATTGTATACTCCTAGCCTAAAGCCTAGCAAGTATATATATCGGAGTCTCAGAGGAAATGTTCACTTAAGTCCAGTTCTAGTGATAACGAAGAGTATCGACAGTTTTAGTTCCTAAAGAATAACTAAAACTAATAACAGTATAGATGTTGTCTAGTGTAAGTAGAACTAACTAGTTCTAAGGTATTCAATAATATTGTCCCGTGACAATATAGCGATAAGATTATGATAACTACATCAGTTATGTGTTGGTATTCATTTTCCAATAATCTAACAGGGTACGATTGCAACCTATCTAGGTTGAGTACTGACATTGTTCTAAAACAATGTTAAGGGTGTAATTCCTAAGTATTACACATTTCGTATTACATGCAGTAATATAAATAGTTGTGAATTATAAAAGATTCTTAATGAAATTCGAAAACAATGATTGAGCATGTGTTTCACCCCGAAAACAGTAAAACAATTGAAAGAGTGGGGCTATGAAACTCACCTGAGGAGCTAGCGTCCTAATGTAACGAGTCGTGTTCAAGTATGATCCCCTAGTGTCCTAAACACGAGAGATTTCGTATGTTTGTAAGTATGGTTCGTGATTGGTGAATCGTAATAATAATTCATATTATTATTGGGTTCGAGTTTTCGTATACTTCATAAAGTATATTTGTTTTGAATGTAAGTCGTATCATATTTAAATTGTCATTTGAAAACGTCTTCCGATACTTTGAAAAATTTGGCTATTTTCTGTTTTCTGCGACATAACATGCGACACAAAAATGGTTCATGCGACACAAGGGTTGTGTCGCATAGTGCGACACAGAAGCTCTGCGACACAGTGGTTGTGTCGCATAATGCGTGTGATGCTAAATCAATAGCGACATAAGGGTTGTGTCGCATGGAGTCTGCGACCCAAGGTACGACACAAGAATACGACATAAGGGTTGTGTCGCATGAGTAATTCATGCGACACAGTATGCGACACAAGGCTTGTGTCGCACTGAAGAACAGCAGCCCAGAAACCTTCGGGTTTCGCGTTTTTCCGGCCAAAATCGCAAATCAAACGCATTTTCAAGCTGTAAAATCGTGGTTTCTTGGTTGTTTAGGTTATAAGTAAGTTATGTAATCATTATTACACTAAAACATTACTCCAAAATGACTAAATCTAAGAATTTGAGAATTTCTTACAAATGCGAATCGAGGCCAAACGAGGAAGAAAACGAGGGTGTCGCCTTTGTTAATGTTGTTCCTCTCTTGATGGTGATTCCGAAAATGTAAAATTTCGTGGGTCGATTTGAAGATCCAAAATCGGGTAAGAATTTTTAGAGAGAGTTTTGGGTGAGGTGTGTGTGAAATGAAATGAAAGAAATGAAAGAATGAGGGGGGTTTGGGGGGTTGGGTGGCTGATCCAAAGAGGTGGGGAGGAGTTTTCCCCCACTTCGTTCCTATTTTGCAGTGTAAAATACCCGTATTTTGTACCCGAATAATATATATAAATTTAATATTTTTAGATTTATATTTCCGTTCTTTCGATTAGTAATTAATTAAATTACAAATAGTTTTACTCAATTTAAAATCTAATGTGACTTCAAATGGTTTTGTTTGTGATTATTACGTAATCACTATTCATTATATAAAATGTAAAGTTTTCGCTCGCTGAGTTATAATTGTATATAATAATACGATTATAAAAAGTTTAAATTGGATGAGGATTTTGACTTTTTGACCGGGTGTTACATTCTCCCCCTGTTAAGAAAATTTCGTCCCGAAATTTAAAGTGATGTCATGTCGTGTGGGGTCTGGGGAGCAATGTACTTATGAGGAATTTATCTAGTAGGTATTAGACATATCATGTCTTATAACGGGGTTGAAAGGCAGTCAATCCATGACTGTGTCGCGGTTTATCGTTGTAGTCACATTCTGACCGTATTGTTTGTTGGGTGTATGATTATCTTGTGATTTCTAGGTAACCGTTTATGTCGTAGCCCATTCGGGACTAGATAGTTGTCACATAGTGACCGTCTCGTAAATCGTTATATCAGGGCTAAGCGATTTATCGTTGGGTCGATTAGTCTACTGAAAGTAAACATTGAGTTTGTTTAGTGAGCGTTCTATCGATTAGTCTGCTGAAAGCAAACTTTGAGTTTTACGTGGGCCTAAGTCAACTAGTCCTATGGTGCACCTAGCATTAAATCGAATAAATTGATATCGGAATTGAAAAGTACACATTCAGTGTAAACCAGAATTGAAGGGTTATGATTTGCGAGGGAGGATGTACTTACATTATCGTTGGAAAGTTGTATGGTTCACTCGGAACCGATTTGTTGAAGCTTACGCTTCCGTTTTGGGCAATCCTGCTTATAGTGTCCAGGTTCCTTACATTTAAAGCAAACCCTTTGCGAGTCGGGATTGGTGGGAACTCTGCAATCCCAGATTTTGTGTCCAAACCGTTGGCATCGTCTGCAGGGCGGACCGCATGAACCAATATGGTGACGGTTGCAACCGTGGCAAAATGGCTTATTTCCCGCATAGCCTCGTTTCTCGTTGTGTTCGGGGGCGTAGGTCCTTAAAGGTTCGGGTTGATTTGTTGGGTTATGACTGGTACTGGAATCTCCGTTCCATTTTCCTTGGTTATTTTCAGCTGCACGTGCTTCACGTCGAACCACCTGTGCCATGAGTCTGTGGGCCATACACTCGGCCTCTTGTATAGTAGTGGGTTTAGAGGCGGTGACCATTCCCTCGATCGGTGACGGAAGTCCACCGATGTACTTTTCTATTCGTCGGTTCTCAGGGTTTACTATATTTGGGCAAAGGTGTGCTAGTTGATGAAAACGGTTGGTGTATGTTTCGATGTCGTTGTCTTTTACGGTGAGGTACCAAAGTTCATTCTCGAGTTTGTGAAGTTCATGAATGGGGCAATACTTGTCCCTCATGATTCGTTTTAGTTCCTCCCACGGGAGTGCATGTGCGGTGTCAACCCCTACCGCTCGGTTATAGAAATTCCACCAGATAGAAGCATCATCCTGGAGGGTGTATGTGGCATACATGACTTTGCAGTCGTTGGGACAGTCGCTAACGCGGAATATAGATTCCATTCTCTCGAACCATTGGATTAATCCAACAGCTCCTTCAGTTCCGACGAAGTTTGGTGGTGCGCACTTCAGGAAATCCCTAAAGGTGCAAGGCCTTGTTTGGTTCCGAGTAGCTAGAGCCTCAGCCACTGCTTGATTAATGATTTGGTCACGCTCAGCTTGAGTGAAAGTTTGTTGTCGAGGAGGCATGATTCTTAAACAAGAAGAAACGACAAAGCGTGAGATCTTTATTCAAAGATTTAGGTTATTACAGTGATATAGATAGTTCACTTGAGTTCTTAAATGAGTAGTACGGGATTCTAAGATCCTTGATGTTGAAGTTTTTGATATTGTAGGTGGCAGGCCTATTTCTGGCCTTTTGTGACCTTGATGCAACAGTTTCAGTAACTGTGCTGAGTTATCCTTAGTTAAGTTGTCTCGAATCTCACGTTTTCCGAGTGTTGTCATTAAGTAGCTTGTATTTCCAATGTGTAGTTGTAATGACGACTAAATTGTGTTTTCGTTGTAGCCGGCTAAGACTATGTTGTTGTGAGTAGTCCTACAGACTACAGTGTAGCATTAACATACCATACGGCCAATTATGCCGGTGAGTGTGACACCTACAGCGTCAAGTGTGATGTTGAAATGGGGTCCACCAACACAACCCATGTGTGTGGTGACATCATTGTGTATTTATTGATTAAAGCATTACATGCTTAATTGGTCGTATATACATATATGGTGTACACGTACTATACCAGTATACGTTCATAATAAAAGTCAGGTGTGACACCTCGTGCCCAGTTAAGTGAGTGTATATGTATATATGTAAGTCGTACATGCAACTATAACAAGTCTACATGCATAATTGAAGTAGCACCTAGTGCTATAATGCAGTGCTATCAGCACAGTAATTGAAATACTAATGTTTTGTGATTGTAGTACCGAAGTACTATAAAATGCAGCACCACGTGCCGTAATGAAGTGCCCGCGGCACAGTAATTGCATTACTCATGTACTGTGAATGTAGCATCAACATGCTATGATTTGTAGTATCGACTACTATGAGGTTTGCACTAACGTGCCCATATTGTGGTATCAACATACCATGTGTTGTGCTTGAAAGCATGATGTGACACCACGTGTCATGTGTTATTTGATAGTAGCCCGAAGGCCAAAATGCGTTGTAGTTATGTGATTTCCCAATTGTAGCACAAAGGCTAGAATGTGAGTGCCCAAAGCACTGAGGTGTTCAATCAATTGATCTAAATGATCAAGTTGTGATTGAGATAATTAATTTGTTGTGGACTTAGTCAACACTAATCCAATTGCGACCAGCACGGTCAAAGGTGAAAGATTCGTTTGTTTGTTTTAAAATTCGTGGACGTTTAGCATGTGTGGGTTTCCATTCCCATTGATAACGTTTGCACCTCCTTCCCGAGGTTCAGTGATAAAGGTGTCGAGTCGCGATGGTGAGGAAGACAGCGATATGCCTCTTCACGGATATATGTTGGTACAGCGGAATTGATTGTATATATATACTCGATATATATATAGGTATGTAATAGTAGTACACGTGTAAGGCCTATTCATATATACCTACAGTACATATAATAGCCTAGGGTGTCTAGCACATAACAAATCAGAGTCAACTACGTATTCCCAATTCAGTATAACCCCTTTCAGATATCGCATCATCTTTATTTAATTGTACATAGTTAGCTACGCTATGTTAAATTAAACTCGTATGATGAAATCCCTGAACCGGTCATACCTAACGAGGAATACCGCCTAACGGTCATAGTCTAGGCCCACTAAATGCAACCTAGTTCACTACAACCTTAGGCTCTGATACCAATCTGTAACACCCTCAAATTTTGGTTTGCGGAAGCTGTCGGGTCGGGTGTTACTAAATCAAATATCACAGCATAAGATACATAATGAACGACTCTAAATGAGACGTTTGAAAATAATTATACATTTCTCAAAATAGAACGTTTACAACGTTATGAGTTTGACAGTGAATTCCAAATACATAATTTGATAATACAAAAGTAAATGCAGAGTTGTCCCAAACGTTTGAAATCATGCGACTCGAGCTAGCATAATCTTGAAGTAATCCTAATCCTGCTGGGCACCTGAGAACACATGCTAAAACAGGTCAGCTATAAAGCTGGTGAGTTCATAGGATAGTAAGTTAAAATCATGATGTAATAAAACCTCGTATGTTTTGAAAAGTAGTTTCAAATTCTGTCATTTTGATGCGTTTTATATTTAAGTTTTGCAACACCAAATGTGTACACGTCAAATCGAGGTATCTCATACCTAAGGGTTCGGGTCATGTACCTAAGTACATATATACATGTATGGCAATTCATGCCTTGATACCTAACAGGTAGTAGTTGTGTCTAAAAACATGAGGCAATACATGCCCATAACCATTGAGTAGTAGTATGACCGCGTCATATGATAACAATTAACTGTAGTTCCGTAGAACTATATAGATTATGTGAAATATGGTGCATACAGCAACCATCTGATTTTAGACCCGCAGATCTATGATTAAAATTGTTTTGAGTGTCCGTTTACCCAGTTAGTATACGCTAACCCGGACGTGTTGTATCGAGCTAACGGCCTCGCGTGGAAACTCCACCGACCCGTTCTTCTTGTGAACCCCGAGTATAACTCGCTGATCCATTGATTGTATGTAAGTGCGGATCACGGCGCATAAGCCCGTGCCACATCGAGTGTATCGCTTTACCGCGATATCGTACTTGTGCCCACTTTACCGTGGCATCGTCATGATAGCTAGTCATGAGTGAAAATGTGAGAGTGCCATTCTGGCGTTGTTCTTGCAAATAATATTTAAGTCAGCAGTACTACGACTGCCCGACTGAGTAGATCGTATAATTGTATGTAGATATTCATCAGGTGACACCCCCACACGGTTGGATTACATCCTGAGCCGGGGGACCATCCCTGGTTGGATTACATCCTGAGCCAGAGTCGTCACCGGTTGAGTTATATTGATATGAGGAATCTGTACCAATGTGTGATAATATTGTATACTCCTAGCCTAAAGCCTAGCAAGTATATATATCGGAGTCTCAGAGGAAATGTTCACTTAAGTCCAGTTCTAGTGATAACGAAGAGTATCGACAGTTTTAGTTCCTAAAGAATAACTAAAACTAATAACAGTATAGATGTTGTCTAGTGTAAGTAGAACTAACTAGTTCTAAGGTATTCAATAATATTGTCCCGTGACAATATAGCGATAAGATTATGATAACTACATCAGTTATGTGTTGGTATTCATTTTCCAATAATCTAACAGGGTACGATTGCAACCTATCTAGGTTGAGTACTGACATTGTTCTAAAACAATGTTAAGGGTGTAATTCCTAAGTATTACACATTTCGTATTACATGCAGTAATATAAATAGTTGTGAATTATAAAAGATTCTTAATGAAATTCGAAAACAATGATTGAGCATGTGTTTCACCCCGAAAACAGTAAAACAATTGAAAGAGTGGGGCTATGAAACTCACCTGAGGAGCTAGCGTCCTAATGTAACGAGTCGTGTTCAAGTATGATCCCCTAGTGTCCTAAACACGAGAGATTTCGTATGTTTGTAAGTATGGTTCGTGATTGGTGAATCGTAATAATAATTCATATTATTATTGGGTTCGAGTTTTCGTATACTTCATAAAGTATATTTGTTTTGAATGTAAGTCGTATCATATTTAAATTGTCATTTGAAAACGTCTTCCGATACTTTGAAAAATTTGGCTATTTTCTGTTTTCTGCGACATAACATGCGACACAAAAATGGTTCATGCGACACAAGGGTTGTGTCGCATAGTGCGACACAGAAGCTCTGCGACACAGTGGTTGTGTCGCATAATGCGTGTGATGCTAAATCAATAGCGACATAAGGGTTGTGTCGCATGGAGTCTGCGACCCAAGGTACGACACAAGAATACGACATAAGGGTTGTGTCGCATGAGTAATTCATGCGACACAGTATGCGACACAAGGCTTGTGTCGCACTGAAGAACAGCAGCCCAGAAACCTTCGGGTTTCGCGTTTTTCCGGCCAAAATCGCAAATCAAACGCATTTTCAAGCTGTAAAATCGTGGTTTCTTGGTTGTTTAGGTTATAAGTAAGTTATGTAATCATTATTACACTAAAACATTACTCCAAAATGACTAAATCTAAGAATTTGAGAATTTCTTACAAATGCGAATCGAGGCCAAACGAGGAAGAAAACGAGGGTGTCGCCTTTGTTAATGTTGTTCCTCTCTTGATGGTGATTCCGAAAATGTAAAATTTCGTGGGTCGATTTGAAGATCCAAAATCGGGTAAGAATTTTTAGAGAGAGTTTTGGGTGAGGTGTGTGTGAAATGAAATGAAAGAAATGAAAGAATGAGGGGGGTTTGGGGGGTTGGGTGGCTGATCCAAAGAGGTGGGGAGGAGTTTTCCCCCACTTCGTTCCTATTTTGCAGTGTAAAATACCCGTATTTTGTACCCGAATAATATATATAAATTTAATATTTTTAGATTTATATTTCCGTTCTTTCGATTAGTAATTAATTAAATTACAAATAGTTTTACTCAATTTAAAATCTAATGTGACTTCAAATGGTTTTATTTGTGATTATTACATAATCACTATTCATTATATAAAATGTAAATGTTGAGAACTGAGACACTGTCATATCTGCTCAGAATACAAGTATCATGCCACTGTTGGTATAAGACTTCAACCACTGTTAGTAGAAGTCAACCACTGTTAGAAGAAGACAACCGCTGTTAGTACATTTGTCTAACAGGGCCACTGTTGGTATATGTAAAGTATTTTGTATCAAGTACTCAACCACTGTTAATGTTATATGAGTACTACCCCTGTTAGTTATATACTCAACCACTGTTGGTTAATCGGTTAGAGATAATTATGGAATAGATAGGATTTCCATAATAGTTTGATTCTGTAAAGGACTCTATGTGTTATAAATAGAGATTCTGTAAATCCTAGAAGTAGGAACATAGGAGGAATTCATTCTAGTTATTAGCTTCAAGGTTGTAAACCCTAACACAGATTGTGTGTTCGTATTATTGTTAATAATATTGAAGCTTTTGGTTAGATATTCTGTTATATACAAGTTTGTTCTTCAAGTTATTAATAAACTATTCCGCAAGCTTATTAATAATCATTCAAAGTAATACATACTAAGATCTCTAGCTGGGATCATCAAGTGGTATCAGAGCTTGATATTACTTTGATCTTGAAGAAGGTAATTGAATTTCGCAGCTTTTTCAATAAATAACAAGATGTCTACTGAATCAATGGAAGGTATACAAGCTACAAAGATTCCCATGCTCAAACCTGATGAGTTTGAGCTATGACAGACTAGGATTAGGCAATACATGTTGCTTACGGATTATATGATGTGGGAGGTGGTTACTAATGGACCAAACTATACTAAGGATGCAGATGGTAAAAAGGAAGAAAGACCACCACCAAAGTCTGATGCAGAGAGAAAAGAAAGAGCAACAGAGTGGAAGGCATTAAGTACTCTACTTTTGTCTATTCCTAATGAGTATCAAAGGAAGTTTGAAAACTGTGAAGATGCTCAGGTTCTTATGCAAGCAATTGTTAAGAGATTTGGTGGTAATGATAACACCAAGAAGAATAAGAGATCTCTTCTCAAACAACAGTTTGAAAACTTTGCAGGTGTAAAGTCTGAAACTCTGACTCAGACTTTTGATAGGTTTCAAAAACTTGTGGGTGATTTAGAAAATCACAATGTCAAGATTGATAAAGATGACTTGAACAGGAAGTTTCTAAGATCACTTGGTACAGATTGGAATATGTACACTGTGGGACTTAGACAAAGTCCAGATCTAGAAGAAGAAAGATAATGAAGAGGAAGAGTTATCTTCTGGATTTTTGTTGATGAAAAGATCAAATGAGGAAAGGGCTAGAAACAAAAAGCAAGAGGAATTAGCCAAGAAGAGGAGTAAACCTTTACCATATGCTGAAAGGAGAAGACATATGATCAATGCTTTGTCTGAAAATTATGCCCCAGCTAAAATTGTTAAAGGATGGAATATGCAGAAGCTGCAACAGGCATATGATAGGTATATGGGGAGAGATGATGAGTGGACAAAGAAAATGGAAGAGAATAGGCATTTGAATGCATTGATGAAGGAGAAGAAAGAAAAGGCAGATAAGGAAATGGTAAAATTTTTGAAAGAAGAAGAAGAAAGAAGAGAAAAGGCAGCTGCTGAGGCAGCAGAGAAAGCCTTAGAGGATAAGCAGAATGAAGTTAGAAGAAATTCATGGAAAAATCAGATTTCTAAAGATAATGTTATTCCTGATATTCCAAGATTTGATCCAGAACTGAAAAAGAGAATCAAGATTCTGACTGATAGCAAGGAGATTTCTGAAGGACCAAGAAAGGCTAGAATTATAAATTGGGAAGGAGTAGCAATTGATTATGGTTTCAGAAAAATGATCCTTGAGATCAAGATTGAAAGGGAAAGAGGATTTGATGATCATGTTGGGAGTATGGTTGATTTGCTCAGAATTTGTACAAGAGATGATCTTATGGAGTTGTATCAAGTGAGCAGAATCAGGAATAGAAAGAACTCTGAAGCAGTGATTGAAAGACAAATGATGGAGTTATTGCAGAGCCTATTTGAACCAGCCAGCTTGTATCACTTATTCTTTCATTGTTATCAAAGGGTTATAACCTGGAGATATTTTACCAGAGCTGGAGTACACATGGTAGTATTTAACAATGGGCAGGTGATCTACATGTTTGATGATCGACACTATGTGCTGGGAACAGGGCTGTTGAATAGATTGGTTGATTTGAAGTTATCTACAACCATCATTACTGAAGGAGCTTACAGAGCTTTATACATGGTGTTCAATCAACTGCATAAGAGGCAAACGATGAAGGAGAAAGAAGAAGAAAAGAAGGATTGAAACTTGAATCATTATTCTGAATGATCAAGTTTAGGGGGAGATTGTTGAGAACTGAGACACTGTCATATCTGCTCAGAATACAAGTATCATGCCACTGTTGGTATAAGACTTCAACCACTGTTAGTAGAAGTCAACCACTGTTAGAAGAAGACAACCGCTGTTAGTACATTTGTCTAACAGGGCCACTGTTGGTATATGTAAAGTATTTTGTATCAAGTACTCAACCACTGTTAATGTTATATGAGTACTACCCCTGTTAGTTATATACTCAACCACTGTTGGTTAATCGGTTAGAGATAATTATGGAATAGATAGGATTTCCATAATAGTTTGATTCTGTAAAGGACTCTATGTGTTATAAATAGAGATTCTGTAAATCCTAGAAGTAGGAACATAGGAGGAATTCATTCTAGTTATTAGCTTCAAGGTTGTAAACCCTAACACAGATTGTGTGTTCGTATTATTGTTAATAATATTGAAGCTTTTGGTTAGATATTCTGTTATATACAAGTTTGTTCTTCAAGTTATTAATAAACTATTCCGCAAGCTTATTAATAATCATTCAAAGTAATACATACTAAGATCTCTAGCTGGGATCATCAGTAAAGTTTTCGCTCGCTGAGTTATAATTGTATATAATAATACGATTATAAAAAGTTTAAATTGGATGAGGATTTTGACTTTTTGACCGGGTGTTACACCCCCAACATCAATTATCTCACAAACGACAAATCGAAAAATTATGAAAATTGCACCATTAAATTCAGCGTTTTCTTCTCTTCGATTTGCCGTCCCTCAAGGCATACGTTCGGCAATTTTTTTTCTTCATTTTTTGGTGGGTTTTACAAATTAGTAACACATGTGTTAGTGTTGCGTTTAGGGTTTGGCGTTTAGGGTTTGGGGTTTAGGGGTTAGGGTTTAGCGTTTAGGGTTTGAAGTTTGGAGTTTTTCCCCCGAAACCCCAAACCTCAAACCCTAAACCCTAGACCCTAACCCCTAAACCCCAAACCCTAAACCCTAAACGCTTTACAAAACTCTAAACCCTAAATCATACTAAACCCTAAACCTTAAACCTTACTAAACCCTAAACCCTAATAAACCCTAAACCCTACTAAATCCTAACCCTAAACCCTAACCTTAACCACAAATTAAATGTATAACCAATCACTAACACATGTGTTACTAATTTGTAAAACCCAACAAAAATGGAAGAAAAAAAAGTAGTCGAAAGTATGCCTTGAGGAACGGCAAATCGAAGAGGAGAAAACGCTGAATTTTATAGTGCAATTTTCAAGATTTTTTGACTTACCGTTTGTGAGATATTTAATTTTTAAAAATGTGGAGGAGAGATAATAAAGTGACACATGGCAGAAATCTATTGGTTCCCTCATTCTCACTCAAAGTTGGTTTACTCATTTGAACCTTACTCTAAGTATCAATTATAAATATAGTAAGATAAGGTGAGATTCAAATGAGACTAAAAATTTGTGTGAGACTAAGGGAACCAATGATATCATGCCACATGTACAAAGAGAATGTTCCATACTACAAAATCCATTTACCCCAAACATCAATTATCTCACAAACGACAAATCGAAAAATCATGAAACTTGCACCATAATTTTCAACGTTTTATCCTCTTCAATTTACCGTCCCTCAAGGCATACTTCCGACCATTTTTTTTTTCATTTTTTGGTGGGTTTCATATGTTACTAACACATGTGTTAGAGTGTTGCATTTAGGGTTTAGGGTTTGGGGTTTAGGGGTTAGGGTTTAGGGTTTGGGTTTTGGAGTTTCGCCCCGAAACCCCAAAACCCAAACCCTAAACCCTAACCCCTAAACCCCAAACCCTAAACCATAAACGCTTTATAAAACTCTAAACCCTAAATCATACTAAACCCTAAACCCTAATAAACCCTAAACCCTACTAAAATATAAAATCTAAACCCTAAACCATGAACCCCGCTAAATCCTAACCCTAAACTCTAACCCTAAACCCTAACTATGACCGTAAATAAAATGTACAATTAATCACTAACACATGTGTTACTAATTTATAAAACCCACCAAAAAACTGAATTTTTTTTATCGAAAGTTTGCCTTGAGGGATGGCAAATCGAAGAGGATAAAACGCTGAAAAATATGGTGCAAGTTTCATGATTTTTCGATTTTTCGTTTGTGAGATAATTGATGTTTTGGGTAAATGAGTTTTGTAGTATGGAACATTCTCTTTGTACATGTGGCATGATATCATTGGTTCCCTTATTCTCACTAAAAAATCATGGACTCATTTGAACTTTACTCTAGTAAGATATTACATAAATGCCAACATTATTGTAAGTAAGGTCAAATTAAAACAATATATAGATGTTTGCATTCCAAAAAGTAGCATGCTAAATAAAAAAATAATTGCAGCTACTATCCATTAAAATAATTTAAAATCATCACATCCAAAAAATACACACACAACCAAACATAATCCTATTATAAGGTAAGGTTTAAATGAGAATAGGAATTTGTGTGAAAATGAGGGAACCAATGATATTGTGACAAAGAGAATTCTCCACATGTACAAAACTCATTTACCCCCAACATCAATTATCTCACAAACGACAAATCAAAAAATTATGAAAATTGCACCATTAAATTTAGCGTTTTCTCCTCTTCGATTTGCCGTCCCTCAAAGCATACTTTCGACGAGTTTTTTTTTCTTCATCTTTTTTGGTGGGTTTCACATTTACTAACACATGTGTTAAAGTGTTACGTTTAGGGTTTAGGGTTTGGGGTTTAGGGGTTATGGTTTAGAGTTGGGGGTTTGGGGTTTCACCCCCGAAACCCCAAACCCCCAACCATAAACCCTAAACCCTAACCCCTAAACCCCAAACACTTTACAAAACTATAAACCCTAAATCATACTAAACCCTAATCCCTGCTAAACTCTAACCCTAAACCCTGCTAAACCCTAACCCTAAATCCTAAACCATAAACCCTAACCCTAACCCTAACCCTAACCCTAACCCTAACCACAAATCAGATGTACAACCAATCACTAACACATGTGTTACTAATTTGTAAAACCCACCAAAAAATTGAAAAAAAAAGTTATCAAAAGTATGCCTTGAGCGACGGCAAATCGAAGAGGAAAAAACACTGAATTTTATGGTGCAATTTTCATGATTTTTTGACTTACCGTTTGTGAGATATTTGAGTTTCAAAAATGTGGGGAAATGAGTATTTGATGAAAATGAATGGTTGAGATTGATTCCCCTATTCTCACTCAAAATTAATGTACTCATTTGAACCCTACTCTCCTATTATAATCCAACTAGTTTTAAGACCCGTGAAAACACGGGATTTTATTAGAAAAATATAAAATTTCACGGGATTTTATTAAAAAAATATAAAATTAAAATTTGAATTAGTATTTTGTTATACACAATACTTTGAGATTGGTATATGAAAAGGATAATATCAAGTCCTACATTAGTACCAAACACTAAAATAGTATTCATATATGTTCTTAAATAGAATATTTGTTGAACCAAAAGATACGTAAAAGGTATGTAAATATAACACAATATAACACAATATTGGTTGAAACTAATGTAGCACCGACCACCCAACTCTCCAAACGCAGTAGAAAGGCATCGGATGTAGAGAATTTGAGTGCAGAGCTTCGCTCTCACAACCCCAAACAACGTCTCACAAAATCTGTCTTCATCATCAGTTCTAGTCGACACCTTTGTGATATGGGGATTAAGCAGGGATCTCATTTATTATTCCGAACCATCAATAAATGCAGCACCGACCACCCAACTCTCCAAACACAGCAGAAAGGCATCGGATGTAGAGAATCTGAGTGCAGAGCTTCGCTCTCACAAACCCAAACAACGTCTTGCAAAATCTGTCTTCATCATCAGTTCTAGTCGACACCTTTGTGATATGGGGACTAAGCAGGCATCTCATTTTTTATTCCGAACCACACCCAAGAAATGCAACACTTCCACAAAATCAATTAAACAAACACGAACCCAAACCAACAAAAATTATAGATTAATCCTTTCCATTGATAGATTAGTCCTTTCCATTGACCCCAGACCATGAACAAAAATGCGGCAAGTGAATCATTATAATGGGCACTATCTATTCTTTTTGACTCAACCCACTACTCCATTCTATTTAAGAAATCTATCAATCTGTTATTTAGGATATATGAATGTGTGGTCTGTTAGCATATCTTACAAATTTTATTGAATATTAATGTTAATGCAATGAAAAGAATACTTAGAACCTTCACCAAAAAGTTATCAGTCTTGATACTAAAATTCCACCTTCAATTACTCATTTCAGAACGACTCTCACTTTGACCATGATCAAATCCTTAGGTTGTTGACTATACAGCGAGTTAATATTAGCAAATTTCTTAAAGTGCCAACATACTGCAAAATCAACAATAAGTATGACCAGGATCAAGCAACAAAAAATTCACTAAATGAATGAAGAGTTAAAACTACATGGCAGTGACAACTGATGATAGAGTTAATTACTATATTAGAACGATTGAGCTCAAAAGTCAATTATAGAGTTGATTATGTGTTAGCCTCAAAATTATAAGTCAACTGATAAAGAACCCATAATTGAAATCTGCAACTCCTAAAGTAGTAGGGGTGACAGTATGAGCGGGTCAATAAATAAAAAATAGAAAATCAATAGAATACAGTATTCATGCAACAATATAATCATAATCATCATCTTGTTACTTAAGTTCCTTGTCGAAGTCACAAAAGAATTTTCTCCTCCTACCATAAGCTCGATTACTTTATGCAGGTTCCATGTGCACCTAAACATGTCCAATAGTATGAAAATATCATTAAGCATAAAATATATAGCATATTTTGTGACACCAGGTAAAATTAGGACAATTATTTGTACCTAATTATTATGTGATTATATGTATTTAGTATATATTAGGCTAAATACGTACGGTAAATTTGTGTGTTTATAATCATGTTCGGGATACGATTCATTTAAATCATATAAGAATTCGGATCAAATTAAAAATACGGACGTTGGTGAATCAATTATTAAATAATATGAAATTATTTAATAACATTAATTATTAATTTATATTATGCTGATAATATAAAACAAAAGTATACGTTTATTTAAAACGTTACAATTATCAAACAATTTTGCAACTTTCAATCGACAACTAAATGGAACCAAACAATATTTTGACTACTGATGTGCGGAAAGTATATGCAATTATAATAACAAGTTTAATTAAGGAAATACTAAATAATACTATCACACAATTCAGGCAAGATTAACCCGTTCATGTAATATAGCTTAATTAGTAAGTCCAAATTCGAACACAAGGAACACAGGAAAACGTTATTCTTATTTATAACTAATTATCTATTTATTCCACTTTACAAATATTTACAATTATAATACAATTAAATACAATGATCCAATTTACAATAATCTACAAGATAAGGGGGACGTTTTAGTTCCGAACGAACATATGTATATTATTGATACATATTCTAATAGATAAGTTCTAGGAAACAACTTAAGTATACTCAATTGGATAGAAGATTATAACTATTTAAACAATTATTTATTAAACGTATTATATCAACTTATGTCTATTTGCTTTGTTGGCTATTATTATTGGTGAATTACTAATGTAGAAAATCACAAAGATTAAGATAATTTTCATATAGCAACACTCCCAAAGATTAAGTAAAGTATCACTATTTATTAAGATCTATCAGCAGTTTATTAATACAATTCCAAGATTATGTTGAATTACAGTGTTACTTAACATTAATAATTGACAATCATTAATTAATTTATAAAACTCACAAGATTAGTAAAGCTATCTATATAAATCAATTAACTGTTATCAATATTAACATAACACAGACAATTCTTGTATAATAAGCATTCAATAATATAGTTCCAACATAAACATATAATTCATATAATAAATCTAATAAACATACATTTAAATATTCATAATGAAAACCTAATAAGCAATTAATTCAAATAAACAATATCCAAAATAACCCAAAAGATTAATAAAGTTACAAGGATAAAGAAACCGAACCAATTAGCAAACCAGCTTTTCCTAGGGTTAAAAACCTTCAAACCCTAGCTCCTTTGCCTCCAAAATCACACCTTAAAGTCGTCCTAAAACCCTAACTTTCGGTTTTAGTATTCTTGAATCGTATATGGTTTAAGCTAAATTGAGCCTCTATTTATAGTTTTAAAAACCGACCTTCCAACCGTCGGTTGGATACTCCAACCGCCGGTTGAAGCTATTTGTTTCCGAGTCCAACTCCACGTGTCTGCACCGCCTTAAACCCTAAAGCTCAACCGCCGGTTGGTTAATCCAACCGCCGGTTGAATCTAATTTCCAGAATATTCTAATTTCGGGCTTGGGCTTAATATTTGGACTCTCAATCTTCATAACCGGACTTCTTTGTCTTCTTGGCCCAATTCTTTATTTTAACTTTTTTTAGTCTTCATTTCTTCAAGGTCTTTAATCTTTATTTCTTTAAGTGCTTTAATTCTTCAGTTCTGATCTCGTTCTTTTCCTTTTTCTTCATTCTTCAATTAAAATACATTTCTGCAATTATTAACAAAATAAGTATCTAAAATCATATAAATGCAATAAAATGTATAAAAATATAGGGATAAATTAATATAAAATATACTATCTATTTGATGCTTATCAAATATCCCCACACTTAAGTTCTGCTTGTCCTCAAGTAGAATACTGAATAAAATTTAAAAATAAGCATCAAACTAATATTCAAGAATCTGAATACCAATATTAAAAATCTGTTTCATAAATTAAAAATTTAAACAATTTAATTAACATGGATAACTATAATGTATAAATAAAAATTATTATTATTCGTGTAATATATAGTTCATGAACGATTACTAATATATTTGTCCACTTTAAACAATCTATATTCATATTTCTGAATACCCTTTTATTGTTAGTATTTATATTACTCATGATTTCCATATATGATATACCTTTAAATTTAATTATACAATTTACTTTTATATTCCAATTAAATATACGAAATATATTTTTAAGAATCAAGACATTGGTGACAGGTCTGCATTTTCATGCAACAGAGCGACATAACTTGATTCAGGTTTAAGCAAAACCAGACTTGGTCAAACCATTGTTGGCGACCTCATTAGGTATCTTATATTTTTAATACTTTTCAAGTACTTTTGACTTGCGTTTGCTTAATTTTTAAGTATATATTAATAGAGACCAGGTCTATACTTTCGTATAGCAGAGGAAACCATCAATATATACCCCCAAATGTACTCACATAAGTAAAAAGATATAAAATTATTGCATAATAAATTTAAAAATTAAGAATTTTTATGTCATACATCATATTATGTATCATAAAATAATAAACAAGTTATTTTATTAATTTATTAAAATTCATAAATCTTCATATAGATTGCCTATTAGTACATCATATCATATAACTATATATCACTTCCTTATTAAGTAGCTTACGTTATATATACAAAATAGTTAATCCATATTAAAGTCTAAACTTTTAAATACAAAACAAAACTTTTAAAAAAAATATTCTAACTAATAAATACTTAGTTATTCACTTAAAATTTTAAATTTTCAAAATTTTAAGAACAATAGAAACTTAAATGTTTAATTAAAGAAATTCTTTTTCTTACGAACCCAATCCCCACACTTAAATTATACAATGTCCTAATTGTATAAAAATGATAAACAAAAAGTAAGTAAGGGAAAGAAAAATAGAACAGAAAAACTCCCATGACTGAAATTATAAATTTCATCATCGGCTAAGAAAAATCTTCTTGGTTGATTCCGTCATCTCTTGAAAAATAATATACAACATCCACACTTTCGTAGTTAATCACGATTGCATTTAGCATATGCAATAAGCCTTTAAACCCCTCGGTATCCCAAGTGGACGAGTTATAGTCTCGTGAGGGTTTCCAGTGAACACAACCACAAAGTTCAACCTAAAAATAAAAAGAAAAACATAGCATATAAACATAAACACGGGTTGTCTCCCGAGAAGCACTTTCGTTTAAGTGTCGGTAAGTTCGAATTAATCATATCTCCTATTCTTCTAGAGATATATCTGAAATATGTTCAATAACATTATTTTCATAGTATTTCTTCAAACGATGCCCATTGACTTTAAAAATATCCCCATTAAGCGATATCAAATCTACACTCCCATTTGTATTGACTTGGTGAATAACATATGGTCCGCTCCATCTCGATTTCAATTTACCCGGAAATAACCTAATACGTGAATTATATAAAAGCACCCGTTCTCCAGCAACGAATTCTTTATCTCCCCGAAGTCTTGCATCATGCCATTTCTTCGTTCTTTCTTTATAAAATCTTGAATTCTCATAAGCATTCCAACGAAGCTCATCTAACTCATGTAACTGTAAAAAGTGATGTTTACCAACTTTATCGGTATCCATGTTGCATTCTCGAAGTGCCCAATATGCTTTGTGTTCTATTTCCACTGGTAAATGACAAGCTTTTCCATAAACTAGTCTATACGGAGTACAACCTGTAGGTGTTTTAAATGCTGTCCTATATGCCCAAAGTGCATCATTTAATTTTTCCGACCATTCTTTTCTATTAGAACCAACAGAACGTTCCAAAATACGTTTTAACGCACGATTGGTATTTTCAACTTGTCCACTTGTTTGTGGATGATAAGGCGTAGCAATTCTATGAGTAACTCCATATCTTTTCAATATTTTCTCCAATTGAGCGTTACAAAAATGAGTACCCCGATCACTAATCAATGCCTTAGGAGTTCCAAATCTCGAAAATAACTGTTTAAGAAATTTTACCACAACTCTTGCATCATTTGTAGGTAATGCCTTTGCCTCTGCCCACTTGGAAACATAATCTACAGCTACTAATATATACTTATTACCGTGACTCATAGGAAATGGTCCCATAAAATCAATACCCCAAACATCAAATATTTCACAAACCTGTATACCAGTTTGTGGCATCTCATCTTTTTTAGAAATATTCCCAGCTCTTTGGCATGAATCACAATTCTTAACGTAAGCATATGTATCTTTAAAAATTGTCGGCCAATAGAATCCTACATCAAATATTTTCTTCTCAGTGTAACTTGGTCCATTATGACCCCCTACTGGTCCTTCATGACAATGCTTTATAATCTGTTGAGCTTCTTCACCATGTACACAACGTCTGATTATTCCATCTGCACAGTATCTGAAAAGAAATGGATCTTCCCAAAAATAATACTTTAAATCAGAAAATAATTTCTTCTTCTTCTGGTAATCCATCTTTGGTAAAATTTTAGTAACCAAATAATTTGCATAATTCGCAAACCAAGGTATATCCATTACTTCTTGTACAGTCATTAATTTCTCATCCGGAAATGTATCTTTAATATCTTCTTCATCTAACACTTATAATCCCGGATTTTCTAACCTTGACAAATGATCAGCTGCGACATTTTCAGCTCCTTTCTTATCCTTAATTTCAATATCGAATTCCTGCAATAAAAGAATCCATCGTAATAAACGAGGGCGCGCATCCTACTTATTAAACAAATACTTCAAAGTAGAATGATCAGTATAAACCACAGTTTTAGTTAAGACAAGATAAGAACGAAATTTATCGAAATCAAAAAATACTGCCAAAAGTTCCTTTTCCGTAGTTGTGTAATTTTCCTGAGCATCTGTTAATGTTTTACTGGCATAATAGATTGGCTTAAACTTCTTATCAACTTTTTGTCCTAGAACAGCTCCAACTGCATAGTCACTAGCATCACACATCAATTCAAAAGGTAAACTCCAATCTGGACTCGTCATTACTGGAGCAGATACCAACTTTTCTTTCAATGCATCAAATGACTATTTGCATTCATCTGTAAACTCAAATTTTGCATCCTTCTCTAGTAAATGATTAAGCGGTTTTACAATTTTTGAAAAATCTTTTATAAATCTCCTATAAAATCCAGCATGTCCTAGAAAACTTCTTATTCCTTTTACATTTGTAGGATAAGGTAGTTTTGAAATAGCTTCAATCTTCGCTTGATCTACCTCAATTCCTGTTTTGGATAATTTATGACCTAAAACAATTCCTTCTCTAACCATAAAATGACATTTTTCCCAGTTAAGAACTGGATTTGCTCTTTCACATCTTTGCAACATCTTATGTAAATTTTCTAAACAAGCATCAAACGAATCTCCAAATACCGAGAAATCATCCATAAATACTTCCATGAAGTCTTCTACCATATCATGAAATATGGCGATCATGCAACGCTGAAATGTAGCTGGTGCATTACACAAACCAAACGGCATTCTTCTATAAGCGAAAGTACCAAACGGACAGGTAAATGTTGTTTTATCTTGATTTTCAGCTACTATCGGTATTTGAAAATATCCTGAAAATCCATCTAGAAAACAATAGAATTCCTTTCCTGATAACCTTTCTATCATCTGATCAATAAATGGTAATGGAAAATGATCTTTCCTGGTAGCATCATTTAATTTTCTATAATCAATACAAACTCTCCATCCCGTTACCGTCCTTGTTAGTATCAATTCATTCTTTTCATTAGGTACCACCGTTATTCCACCTTTCTTTGGTACAACATGTATTGGACTTACCCATGGACTATTTGAAATAGGATAAATTAACCCTGAATCCAACAATTTAATGATTTCTTTCCTCACTACATCTTTAACATTCGGATTTAATCTTCTTAAAGGTTGTACGACTGGCTTAAAATCTTTTTCCATCAAGATTTTATGAGTACAGTACGTAGGACTGATTCCTTTAATATCCGTTATTTTCCATGCTATTGCTTGTTTATGCTGTTTAAGAACCTGAACTAATCGTTCTTTCTCTGATTTTGACAATTTTGAAGATATTATAACCGGCAAGTCTGATGTTCCTTGTAAATAAGCATATTCCAAATGTGCTGGTAGCTCTTTAAGTTCCAACTGTGGTGGTTCTTCAATAGATGTCTTGATCTCAAATATCTCTTCCTTCAAACAAGGAATATTATTCACAGAATATGGTATCAATTCCTGGTTAATAATTTTAGCAATTGGCTGTGTTTCTTCCTCTTCAGGATGTTGTTGAATAACCACTGTTGCTTCTTCCAAATCTTCATCTTCCTCTAATAACTTATCAAATTCTGCTAAATTCTTTGCAGTGTCAAACTCTTCAGTCCATCCATTAAGAATTCCTATATCTGATTGATCTTTTCCTATAAAATCTTGAAAAGAAGAGTTATCCATATATTCATATGAATTTAAATAATAACAAGTATCATCCACATAATCAGGAAATTTCATGGAATTATTAACATCAAAAACAATCTTTTCATTCCCTAACCTCATGGTAATTTTTCTATTAAAAACATCTATTACGGCATGTGTAGTTGCTAAAAATGGTCTTCCTAATATAATAGGGACTTTAGGGTCTTCTATCATATCTAAAATTATAAAATCACATGGAAAAACAAATTTATCAACTTTAATCAAAACATTTTCAACTATTCCTTTAGGATATTGCACAGATCGGTCAGCTAATTCAATACACATACGAATAAGTTGTGGTTCTCCTAATCCTAAACGCATATAAAGAGTATATGGCATTAATGAAATACTAGCACCTAAATCTGCTAATGCATTTTCAATATCAATTTCACCAATTTTGCAAGGTATAGTAATACTCCCTGGATCTTTGACTTTTGGAGGTAGCTTATTCTGCATTATTGCTGAGCATCTCGCATTCATAGTCACCTTTGTCACATTATTCAGTTTACTTTTGTTGGTCAGCAGCTCCTTAAGATATTTTGCATACTTCGGCATTTGAGCTATAGCTTCAACAAAAGGAATATTAATATGAAGTTGTTTCAGATTTTCCAGAAATTTGTGGTATTGTTCATCTTCTTTGTCCTTCCTCAGAGCAGCTGGATATGGAAGTGGGGGTGTATAGTCTTTAATGACTTCTTTAACCTTATTTTCTCCAATGCTTTTTTTATTTGGATGTATGTCTTCATCAATTGTTTCTTTTTCAACCTGTTCAGACTCAACAACCTTATTAGTTATAACAAGAGAGTCAACATTCTTACCACTTCTGGTAATTACTGCTTTAGCTTGCTCCTTTGGATTTGTTTCAGTAAATCCTGGTAATGTTCCTTGAAATCTCTCCTGTAGTGCTTTAGCAATCTGATGAACCGATCCTTCAATTTGTTTGATCGATGCTTCATTATTACGCATTCTTGTATTAATTTCCTCTTGGCTTTTATTACTTGCCTCAGCCATTTTTCCCAATGCATTTTCTATCACCATCATTCTGTCATTATAGGAAGTATTTTGTCATGTTTTGACATAATAACCTGGTGCTACTTGTTGATATTGTTGTCCTAGTTGACTAGTTCTTCTAAAGTTAGAAACTTGACGATAATTTGGATTTCCTTGAAAATCCCCATACATAACTTCTTCAGTGATTATTTCACTATCATTATTAGGACATTCTGTCTTTAGATGATTGATATCGCTTAAATTATACATACTTTTAGACGCGATATCATTGAGAATTGTGTGCCATTGTTAGTTAAATTCATGAACTTTCGATACTTATTACTTTGAAAATGAATTTAGGTACGAATGCAGCTGGAAGGATGAATTAAGTAAAGAAACGTGCTTAAAATGAAAGAAATCAAGAAATGTAGCTGGAGTTTTCATGGGAATCCGGACGGATTCCCCTTGCCTGAATGCCCAGCTTTAGTTTCTCTTTTGATCAGACCAAGCTTATTTAAATCCGTTCTTAAATCCGCCCTTGAATCCGGTATGGAATCCGGACGGATTCACCTGAATCCGACCGTATTCCTTGTTTTTGAGCGAATTTTCTGTGGTTGTACATTTGGCTTCATTCTATGTACATTACCTGGAATCCGTACGGATTCCACTGAATCCGACCGGATTCATCTCTTGTAAAAGTCAAACTCAGATTTAAAAGATGCAGCTCTCACCTACTCCTTCACAAAACACAAGAACGGCAGCAGCACACCAGGGAAAGACTTTTGATACCCAAAATTTGTTTTCTCAGCCTACAATCTCATCCATACGCACACCATGTCAGGGAATCAAAGATTGCAAAGATTTGTATGTGGTTGGGACATTTAATTCTTCAACCAATTTTTCCTTCTATAAAACCCAATTGGGTTTTTCATCCAAAACATCATCACGGGTTACACAAGAAAATAGCTGTGAGGTGCAAAAATTGTTATTGGGTTTCACTTGATTTCCATTCAATCATCCATTTTGTTAATCACTACAAGTGTTAGCAATAGCAAATTCATCCACAAATTCACCACCCAAAATTAATTTCATCATTGTTGCTATTCACTGGAAGAACACACGGAGCGAGGAATCAAGCTAGTATTTTGGAAGTTTTAATCTCTGTATTGGAATTCTTTCAAGTTCATCATCATCATTTGTTGTAAGCAATCTTTAATTTATTCAAAGTTAATTTGATTAGATTTTAATATTAAGTGTCAATTTTATCATGAAATTAATATTGCATTATTATTACTTAACAATGAATATGAGTGGCTAAATTCCTTAATACTTGCTTGGATGAAATAAACTAGTGATTAGGGGGTGTAATTCTTAAAGTTTGTATAAATTCTAGTTAAAGCTCATTCATAGGATTTGCATGTTCTAGGTAAGATTGTTAAAGCTTGTTGGAAATGAAACTAATAGCTTAAACCAATGTTTGTTGTTGGATTACATTTCTAAATTTATATGTCTATGTATAAATTGCCTTTGAAGTGAAAACTAATTCGGTACAAGATTAAGCAAAAAGATTAGAATATGCAAGTTTGTGAATATGCTGATGTCGCTATTGAAAGCGCGTCTTGTTTTACAATTTATAAATAGAAATACCTAATAAATACTTTCAAGCAACCAGGCAAGAATACCCGATCAATTGTAAATATAGATTTGGTAAGTCAGATTCGAACACAGGGAAAAGGTGGAATATTTAAAATAGAAATTAACAAATTAACTAGAAAGCAGTAAATATGGGGGGCGTTTTAGTTCCGTACGAACATTTGTTTAGAAAACATTTAATTCAAAATAAACAAACTTAAATAAAACTTTTAAATTAAAATAATAAATAAATAATAACAATAAATCCTAATTGGAAGGAATAAGTAATTGTATAGTTAATGTCACTTAGATTCATATTTCCCGATTTATTACGTATTGATTATCTAATTGTGATTCTTTTAGATCAACTTAATACCAAATTCTTCAATGAATACTAAATCGAATATGAACTAACCAACGTTTCGGGTCCAACTAATTCCTATAATCTAGGGTCCAACATGAAACACTGGTTCCAATGTCACAAGATGATCAGTCAATTGTGTGCCTTTCCCTAAATTATGCATTAAACATTCACAACTCGTTATAATTAACTCTATTGGTATGACTCAACAATACCCAATAATTAACTTATTAACTTGTTCATTCTAAAGTAGATAATTTTTGTATACTCGACCTATCAGACTCAACGTATTTAGTGATAGTCCAAAACCCTAAGGTAGTACTAGCAATAATCAATAATCTTAAAGGAACTCAATCTCATTAAAATTATTAATCACGTGAAGCAACAATAATAACTAGTTACCAATAAACAAGTGTCCACGAGCAATATAACAGTTTTCAATTAAACAACTTATTCAATACGCAATTATAATCGTTCAATAATCATAATCTAAATTAAATCAACTACACAATCACTTAAGATACTCAATTCATCATAAATCAGTAATAATCAGATCATTCAACATCAAATACTTCAATGAAATCGAAATAAAGAAATTATACCGAGTTATAAAGACGAACTACGAATGATTTAGATGAATTATCCTCGTTCTTCACCCTTCGTACCTCCAAACTAACCCTAATTTACGAATTAAAAACCCCTAAAGTCGTCTGGAACCAAAAGAAAACGAAAAACTAAAAAGAACTCTCGATTTAGGGTTTTTTCGCGATTTTATACTTCCTGTAATTTTGATCCATACGGCGTATGGATTTCCATACGGCGTATGGATTGATTTCAAGCCCAGCCCATGTCCGCGTAACCTGGGCCTCCACTGCAGCAATCCATACGGCGTATGGATTTCCATACGGCGTATGGATGAGTTTTTCAGCCGGATTTTTGATTTTTCTTCTTTTATTCTTTTCTTCGACTTCGGCTTTACTTATTTCTTCAAATACGCATCATTTAACTCTTTTATTGACTGTTTTCCTTCCTTTCTTCATAAACGCTCAATTTCCACATCTAATTGCAAATATGAACGAAATCAATATCTATTCTAAACAAAATGCAATAAAAACATTCAAGAATATGGGTAAAATACTACTGAAATATAGTACTTTTGAGCGTTTATCAAACATCCCCCACTTGAATCCCACTTGTCCGCAAGTAGACTATCGATTCAAAAATCAAATTCTTAGGAAAATGGTCATCTCTATTAATCTAAATAACTAAAGTAGGAATTACACAACATCACCCATCTTCAACTCAAATGTTTAAATTTAAAAATCTGTTAATTCTAAAAACAATTATTAAGAAACTATGAAATTTACAAAAACTGATCTACACATAGAGTTATTATTCTTAAACATCAAATAGTTCACAATGATTACTGATATTGTTATCCACTTAAACAATCTATATTTGAATACTCGAGCTCAACTTATTATTATTCGTGTAAATATTCCCTTAGACTCCCAAAAACTATATACTTTCATACTCATAATATGCCAATATTACATATCTTGAAATTTAATCAAAACAATCATTTTTCAAATCAAGACAGAGGTGACAGGTCTGTGCCTCAACACAACAAAGCAACATAACTTGATTTTGGTTTAGCAATAATGTTTTTAGTCAAACCATTGGTGACAGGTCTGTACCTCAGTACAACAAAGCGACTTAATTTGACCACATTTTAAAATTATGAGTTATTAAACTCTTTTGCTCTTTTTCATTAGATATACTGACGGAGACCAGGTCTGTACTTTCGTACAACAGAGGAAACAACACCCAGTATATCCCCAAATGATATTAATTAAATTCCCAAAAATATGGCATATCACACATTACTAATATGAAAATTAAGACATATGTCATACATAGCTAAAGTTCATCTAAAAGAAACATTTACTCCTTAATTATCATTTCTTAGCAGCTCAAACATTCTCATATAAACCGCCTATCAATACATCATATAATGAAGCTAAATAACATCTTTAATAGCTTTAGTATTTAATTAAAAGTGTAGAAAATTTTAAATTTAACCTACATAGTTACAAAATAATTATCTCTAGAAAACAAAAATTTTAATGCAAAAATTTGGTTGAAAAATGGGCAACTCATAACCTCCTAGTTACTTAACTTAATAAGATAACTATTAACCAAATTACAAAATCATCTACTACTTAACAGAACAATTATGTGGAAATTAAACTTCTTTTCTCTCCCATCCCCCACTTAAAGATGTACAATGCCCTCATTGTACAAACAATGAAATACTTAAAACGGGAAAAAGAGAAAAGAACTTAGAACAGAAAAACTCCCCTGGAATCGTGTGTAGTTTAATGACAAAGATGATGCGAATTTCCCACATCCTCTCGATTCAATTTTTCATTGCGCTGAACTTACTGCCAGCATGACACGTACTCACAACATAATTATGAGGGATCAATCAACAAACATAATTAAATAATACCAGATTAAAACATTCTAATTAAAAATAACTACTACCAAATTCTAAAACTACCAATCCAACACAATTAATAAAACCTACAAATAAAAACAGTCATAATAATAATAATAAAACAATAATAATAATAGTGTCTGGAATCATAAACCAAATAGGATGAACATCATCCTAGTCACTGTCATCATCCTGTCGGTACTGGTACTGATGAGAAGGTGCTCCATACTCTGACTGTGGTGGTGGTGGTCGCGGCATGAACTCTGGTGGCATCTGGTACTGGAATGGCTGATACGCGGGTCCAGAAGGAAACTGACCAAACAGCTGCTCAAACAAGCCATCCTGGTAGTCCAAGTGTGCACTGGTCTGATGGAAATGCTGTCTCTGCATAAGATCTATCTGATCAAACCTCTGAGTCTGATGTAACTGCATTTGGTGCATCTGCTGAGACAACTGATCAAACTCCGTAGCATACCCTCTGTTACGGCCTCGTGCCGTACCTCGACCTCTATCACTGCCACTCGTATCTCCTCTGGCTCTAGCCTGCCTCGACTGCAAAGTCTATCCTACCGGAGTAATCGGAACCCAGTAATACATCTTTGCAGGACCACCATAGGTAATGCATGGCTCAATGAGAGCAAACGCCTCCAACCGGCGTGCAGTCAACCATCCCATACTAGGCTGAAAAATAGTGCATGACCCCATCTCATCCTGAGTAGCCAAACCAAAGTATCTCGCCAATCGAGTAACAAAGTGACCTCCACACAAACTACTACCATCTCTAGTACCAGTAGCTCTCTTCGACATCCACTTAACCAACCTCCAAGGTACATTCACTAACCTCTTCCTGATAATCGAGCTCAAATAAAACAAGTCAGGCCTCAAAACTTTTTCAGGCCCCTCCTTGCGACCAACAATGGTGTAAGTCAACAATCTGTGAATGAGTTGATGACGAGGATCTCGAATACGCGTGTAAGAAGGTGTCGAACTACCATAACTACCCTGGGCAATAAACTGCCACTCCTGCTCAACTTCCAAATCAGTAAGCTTCTTCACAGCACCTGCAGAAATGTGGTTTAAAAAGTGAGGATTATCCAGCTCATTGGGCTCATAAAGCCCCAATCCCAAAGCAAACTGAACCAAGGTCATTTGTCTGGGCTGTCCCCCTAGCTGGAAGAAAATGGAGTTCTCAGTCCATTGAGTCGACCTGGCATCAAACCTAAAAGTGCTGTAAAACTCAATAACCAGCTCTCTGTAGATAACCTCCCTGATACTGAATAACCGGGACCAAGCATAGGAAACAAATCCAATGTTTCCATCCTCTAGTACATATGGAACTGCAAGTAAATTCCTAATGGCCTCAGCACCATTAGTAAACCCTTCTCTAGCAATCACATCCTCCAAAACATTCTAGTTAACAGCATCAAACACCTCAATGGACTGGCCAATATTAGAAGCCAGACGATCTCTAAACTGCATCCTAGCAGTCTCAGAATACGACCCATGAAAAGTGAGGTATCTATGGGCTCTAATCAACGGGTTTCCCAAAGTTTCACCTCCTCGTGCTCTCCTGTTAGACATGATAACTGCTGAACAAAACAATTGTTAATAATACTAAACAAGCAGTTAATTGCAAAAAGGTTACTAAAAATTTCGGAAGCATTTCGGCTTAAAATTGAATAATCCACCATAAAGGTTTAGCCTAAAACTACCGCAACAACCAATTTCATGAACCTAAATTGCAATTTTTAAACAAAAATCACTCAAATTGCATATATTTATATACTTAATTAAATATCCATGACAATTGCCTAATCAAATGCATTATAATAACTTGGTACCATTATAAATATACGAAATTGCACAATCACTAAACTCGAGTATTAGCAACTAGCAAACATCCATACAATCTCAAAATGAATTATTGTAACACAATTAATCAAAATAACAACTTATCACATAACCGTAATCACAAACACTTGTGTACCAAACAAATATTTGCATTAATCATCATGTGGTCAGAAAATTAATAAGCACTAAATTAAAACATAGCATAATTGAGTTTCTCATATTCACATTTTATCATCACGAACGAATAATTCGAATAACATAAAATATGCAATACAATTGAAAAACGAGCATGACTTTGCAATGTATATAGCAACTAGAACATAATTCGATCAAAACATGCTAATAATCATACCCATATCCGAAATACCCAAAATATCTATCATAAACCCTAACTTCCAAACGAGTGATTTAACCAACGAAAATGAAAACGGGAAGTTATACCTTGTAGAGGAAAGTGCGTGTAACACGAATACGCAAAAATGGCGATGAAGGCGTGGCCGGAATTTCCGTTTGGGGGTTGTGGGTGTGAAAGCCGTAGGTGGTTTTGAAGAAAAAGGTTTTGGAGTGAAAAATGAGGAAGAAAGAGGCTGCTGGCGGTTTTCTGCATTTTTGATCCATACGGCGTATGGATTCCATACGGCGTATGGATTAAACAGGCCCAGGTCAACTCATTTAACCCAGTCAACGGCCCGGTCCAGAGGCCCAACTAATCAATACGACGTATGGATTCCATACGGCGTATGGATTGAAAATTCAGAATTTTTTCAAAAACAACCCAAATTCATCACTAACTTTATATAATTAAATCTCAAACCTGGAGGATAATCACGACTTCAAAATCTTCACAATTCCACACTATAAAATAAATAACAATAATTAACAAACATTAAAAAGAATAATATTCAAAATAATACTCAATATTCAAATCACACATTAAAAAAAACAAAAATCCAAAACAACCAAAAGTCTAACATAATCCAAAACAAACCAGATTGTTAGAAACAATCCAATAGCATAAGAAATATAAAAGGGATGAAACGATGAAATTAGTTCAATGGATAGAGGACAAGGAAGCTCTTCATCATTTCAGTGACTACATTTTCAACCCCATTACCAAAAGTCGCAAAACTTTCCAAGTGTCCATTGGCAACATGCTGAAGATAGACCAAGTCCCAGCTGATTCCCTTTATCACCTTATTATTTATACCCTCAGGTTCCAATACTAATTTATCACCTACCAGCTTGTACTCACGGTCGGGATGATTCTTCTCAAACTCACTCATAAACTCCAAACAATCTGCCACTATCCCAGCATGCTTACTCAGAAACGGTTCTTTCCTTAAACTTCTTATTCTAGTTTCAATCCCTGCAATTACCTCATTCTGAACACAAGTTAGTTCTAATCCTGAATCTTTGAAGATTTCAACTAATTTAGTGTATATTTCCACCATCCCATAGTGGAAATGCTCCCTCATAGTTAGAACCTTATTGTTATCAACTAAAACATCCAAGTTCAGTACCACATAAGTAGCCAAATCAATATCAAAATGAGGATGAATGAAATCCGGGTGAGGCCTTTCTTCCTCTTCCTTAGCAAAGCGATCCATTTTTGTCACCATTTCATGAAGATAGTAATGAATAGTACTCGTAACAATGAACCGATGAGGTGTAATATCCGTCAAATGGTCATCTGAATGTAGCAATCGAACCAATTCTCTTAAACCAAACCTAAATTCCTTGTCTGCTTCTGCCTTTGGATGACCAGTAACCTCGTACAGAGCTCTAAGCATACGACCAAGACACACGGTCTGATTTGCCGAATAAGGAAATGCAGAATGCCTCAGAACCTCATAAATCTCCGTGTATCTTTTCTTCTGAGTAGTGTAGAATTTCTCTTCCTCTTTAATCCTAGTTTCTAGAGATTCCCCAAAAGTAGTGAGGGCAATATAGAATTGCCTATCAATCCCATACTGACTCTCAATCAAAGCTGCCTCTAACACATCATTTACCAAAACCCTCTGACTATCATTAAAATCCACAGTGGACCTGCTAACAATCTCAGAACTGAAAGGGATATCCCCTCTAAACTCCTCAAGTGCCGATAGCAACCCCTGACAAGATGAAGTAATAGGAACGGGAATATGGCCTAATTGGGTATAAGGAGGCACCCTCTCGGCGGAACTAGCATCCGAATTAGCAGACTGATCCCTCTTAACCATGTTATTATCATTTGCATCACTTTCAAAACTCCTCGCCATTGGGTAAACCTAAATAAAAATAAATCTGAAAATACAAAACACCACTAACGAAAAACAAGTTAGTTCACACAAAACAAACAAAAATTAAATAACATGTACAACTTTAAAATAAATGGAACTCCAACCGGCGGACGGATTTCCATCCGCCGGTTGAAACTAAAACCCCTAAAAGTTTAACCAATTAAAGGATAATTAGTTTCAACCAATAAATTAATGAAAACTTGTTACACAATTACTTAATTTACTTTAAACAACTTCACAAAATTATTCGTTTAATAAAATTATTTTAGAAATCAAAGTTTACAAATTAATAACTCCTATTTAAATAATCACAACCGCTTTTCCCCGGCAGCGGCGCCAAAAACTTGATGTCGCTATTGAAAGCGCGTCTTGTTTTACAATTTATAAATAGAAATACCTAATAAATACTTTCAAGCAACCAGGCAAGAATACCCGATCAATTGTAAATATAGATTTGGTAAGTCAGATTCGAACACAGGGAAAAGGTGGAATATTTAAAATAGAAATTAACAAATTAACTAGAAAGCAGTAAATATGGGGGGCGTTTTAGTTCCGTACGAACATTTGTTTAGAAAACATTTAATTCAAAATAAACAAACTTAAATAAAACTTTTAAATTAAAATAATAAATAAATAATAACAATAAATCCTAATTGGAAGGAATAAGTAATTGTATAGTTAATGTCACTTAGATTCATATTTCCCGATTTATTACGTATTGATTATCTAATTGTGATTCTTTTAGATCAACTTAATACCAAATTCTTCAATGAATACTAAGTCGAATATGAACTAGCCAACGTTTCGGGTCCAACTAATTCCTATAATCTAGGGTCCAACATGAAACACTGGTTCCAATGTCACAAGATGATCAGTCAATTGTGTGCCTTTCCCTAAATTATGCATTAAACATTCACAACTCGTTATAATTAACTCTATTGGTATGACTCAACAATACCCAATAATTAACTTATTATCTTGTTCATTCTAAAGTAGATAATTATTGTATACTCGACCTATCAGACTCAACGTATTTAGTGATAGTCCAAAACCCTAAGGTAGTACTAGCAATAATCAATAATCTTAAAGGAACTCAATCTCATTAAAATTATTAATCACGTGAAGCAACAATAATAACTAGTTACCAATAAACAAGTGTCCACGAGCAATATAACAGTTTTCAATTAAATAACTTATTCAATACGCAATTATAATCGTTCAATAATCATAATCTAAATTAAATCAACTACACAATCACTTAAGATACTCAATTCATCATAAATCAGTAATAATCAGATCATTCAACATCAAATACTTCAATGAAATCGAAATAAAGAAATTATACCGAGTTATAAAGACGAACTACGAATGATTTAGATGAATTATCCTCGTTCTTCACCCTTCGTATCTCCAAACTAACCCTAATTTACGAATTAAAAACCCCTAAAGTCGTCTGGAACCAAAAGAAAATGAAAAACTAAAAAGAAATCTCGATTTAGGGTTTTTTCGCGATTTTATACTTCCTGTAATTTTGATCCATACGGCGTATGGATTTCCATACGGCGTATGGATTGATTTCAAGCCCAGCCCATGTCCGCGTAACCTGGGCCTCCACTGCAGCAATCCATACGGCGTATGGATTTCCATACGGCGTATGGATGAGTTTTTCAGCCGGATTTTTGACGGAAGGGTGAGGGCCGATCCTCACAAACATGTAGCTGAGTTTCTTGAAATCAATGATATGTTCAAGTATGGTCCCAACATGGATGAAGCAATCAAGCTAAAGACATTCGCAATGTCTTTATGTGATGAAGCTAAGGAGTGGTACGAAGAATTAGAGCCAAACACCATTCAAACATGGGAGTAAATGCGCCAAGCATTTGTTAGTAGATTCTATCCACCCGCTCTAGCCGAAAGATTGCTCAATGAAATTCGAGCATTCAAACAACAAGAAGGAGAAACATTGGTAGAGGCATGGGTGAGATTCAAGAAAATGCTGAAAAATTGCCATGGTCATGGTCTAACCAAGGCGGAAAAGATTACATTGTTCTATAATGGTGTTGATACACCAACCGCCAACGTTCTAGATGCCGCGGGAGGTGGAGTGTTTCTTTACAAGAGTCCCAATGAATGCTGGCAGGTTTTAGAAGATAAGGTTATTCAAAGACTAAATTGGGGCAAGGATAACAAAGGGAAGCCTATAAGGAAACATGTTGCCTTTGTGGAAGATAGTTCAAGTTCGAGACCTAAATCAGAAAATTCAGACTTGATTGCTGAATTAAAAGCCTTGTCTTCAAAGGTTGATAGCAAATTCAAGAGTTTGAAAGGAGAGATTAAAGAACTTAGAGATGGCTGCGGATATTGTGGTGGTAATCATGCCACCGTTCATTGCATGCAACACAATGATCAACCTATAATGAGAGAAGATGACGATGAAGACGTTAGTTACCTTCAACAAAGTAACTATCAAGGAAGAGGGAACTACCAACGTGGTGGTTTCCAAAATCGAAATTCTGGAAGTTACATGGGTAGTTATAACCAAAACAACCGATTCTCTAGTTCAAACCAAGGCTACAACCAATATCCGCAAAGGGAAAGCACATCATCAGGTTCTTCTTCTCAAAACCAAAAACAGGAGCAACCCTCATCATCACTTGAGCAAATGATGAAAGAATTCATCACGGAGCAAAAGGCAACAACGGAGAGGATGAAAATTCAAATAACAAGTTTGAGAGTTGGAATGGAACAAGGCCAGAGAAGCCAACAAGCGGCCATCCAAGATTTGGAAAGAAAAATGGATAGGTTATCGGAGGGGCAAAGTAGTAGGCCTAAGGGAGGTCTACCAAGCAATACTCAACAAAATCCGAGACAAATTCCAATTTCTGGAGGTTCTAGCGATTCAAAGCCATATCAACCACCTCAACCCAGAAATGAGCATGTGAATGCTATTACTACAAGGAGTGGAAAGGAGTTAGAACCACCTCAACCAAGGAAGCCAATTGCTACTAACTCTGTATTGCAGGAATCGGATGATGAAAATAAAGAGGAAGAGGAGAATCTAAGTCAACCTATTGATGTTCCAACCACACCAACATCTTCCACCACTACACCGGTAGTGAAACCGTACAAACCAAAGATCCCATATCCACAAAGACTGAGAAAAGAGAAGATTGAAGCTCAATATGGGAAGTTTGTAGACATGATAAAGGCAATTCGAATCAATGTGCCTTTAGTGGATGTGCTAGCCGGAATGCCGAACTATGCCAAGTTCATCAAAGACTTGGTGAGCAACAAGGATAAACTCACGGAAGTATCGACTATGTTTTTGAATGAAGAATGCTCGGCAATAGTTCAAAATCAGATTCCACCCAAGCTTGGCGATCCCGGAAGTTTCATAATCTCATGTAAATTGGGTAACTTTATTACTTGTGATGCATTAGCCGATCTAGGAGCTAGCATTAATTTGATGTCATATTCATTATATGCTAAGCTATCTTTAGGATCATTGACACCCACACGAATGAGTATTAGACTTGCCGATAGGTCTTTTCAATATCCCGTGGGTATTGCAGAAAACATGATGGTAGATGTAGGACAATTTACCTTTCCCGTTGATTTCGTGATATTGGAAATGGAAGAAGATAGTAAAGTGCCACTAATCTTAGGAAGACCATTCTTACATACCGCAGATGCCATCATAGGAGTCAAAGGTAAGAAATTGACCTTGGGGGTGGGGGATGAAAGGATTGCTTTCACGGTTGATAAGGCCATGAAGCATCCTTATTCTACTGACGATACTTGTTTTAGCATTGATGTTGTAGATGAAGCTGTTGATGAGGAATTCCAGAAGTTGCTGAATTTTGAAGCAAGGCTAGATGACATGTTGGAGTCATTTGGAGATGAAGACACCTTGGAAATGCTAAAGGGAATGGAGACAGATTTTGATGATGAAGAGCAACAAGGTGATGAGAGCTATGAGGAGCTAGTAAAGGAGGATCAAATCATGATAAAGACATCCGTTGAAGATCCACCAAAAGACTTGGAGCTGAAACCACTACCGGAACATTTGGAATATGCATATCTTCACGAGGAGAACTTACTCCCTGTAGTAATCTCTTCCACTCTTTCAAATTCTGAAAAATGCATGTTATTAGATGTCCTGAAAGCTCACAAGAGTGCCTTTGCTTGGCGTACATCGGACATACCCGGGATAAGCCCATCTTTTTGCAAACACAGAATAAATCTTTTAGATGATGTAAAACCCGTTGTCCAAAGACAACGGAGGCTTAACCCGAACATGAAAGATGTCGTCAAGAAAGAGGTAGTTAAGTTACTTGATGCGGGTATTATTTACCCAATCTCGGACAGCCCATGGGTGAGCCCTGTCCATTGTGTGCCTAAAAAGGGGGGAATGACCGTGGTAACAAATGATCAAAATGAATTAGTGCCAACAAGGACTGTTACCGGGTAGAGGGTATGTATTGACTATAGGAAATTGAATGATGCCACCCGAAAAGATCACTTCCCTTTGCCATTCATTGACCAAATGCTAGAGAGGTTGGCGGGTAATGAATTTTTATGTTTTCTTGATGGATTTTCTGGATATTTTCAAATACCAATTGACCCTCTGGATCAAGAAAAAACTACTTTCACCTGCCCATTTGGTACTTATGCCTATAGGAGGATGCCCTTTGGATTGTGTAATGCACCGACCACTTTCCAACGTTGTATGATTGCCATTTTCCAAGATATGATTGAAACCTCCATGGAAGTTTTCATGGATGATTTTTCAGTATTTGGCAATTCATTTGAATCTTGTTTGTCTAATTTATATAAAATGCTTAAAAGATGTGAAGAAGCAAACTTGGTTTTAAATTGGGAAAAGTGCCATTTTATGGTAAGAGAGGGGATTGTGTTGGGACACAAGGTGTCAAGTGTGGGGATAGAGGTAGATAGAGCTAAGATAGATGTCATTGCTAAGCTACCACCACCCACAAATGTTAAAGGAATTAGAAGTTTTCTAGGTCACGCGGGATTTTATCGCAGGTTCATAAAAGATTTTTCAAAGATAACGAGACCTTTAACTAAACTTCTTGAAAAGGATTCACCGTTTGTGTTTGATGAACCATGTTTAAATGCGTTTGAGATATTGAAAGAAAAACTAACTGATGCACCCATACTTGTTTCGCCTGATTGGACCAAACCGTTTGAATTGATGTGTGATGCAAGCGACTTTGCTTTAGGGGCTGTTTTAGGACAAAGAGAAGACAAACACTTTAAGCCCATTTATTTCGCAAGCAAAACACTTAATGGGGCACAACAGAATTACACTACAACTAAAAAAGAATTACTTGATGTTGTGTTTGCATTTGATAAGTTTAGACAATATCTTGTATTGTCCAAGACCGTTGTTTTCACAGACCACTCGGCTCTTAAATATCTCTTCACCAAACAGGACGCTAAACCGCGTCTCATTCGTTGGATTCTTCTTTTACAAGAGTTCGACATTGAGATTAAGGATAAGAAGGGAGCCGAGAACCTAGCTGCCGATCACTTGTCTAGATTAAAAAATCCAAATCTGGACAAGGTAGGCGATACACTAGAACAAAATTGAGATTTCGTTACACCAAAAAAGTGTGACGATATGCATATAGTCACACTTGGTTTTTAACGTAGGTGTGACGAAAGGTCGAGCGACCATAGGGTACATACGGTGACATTAGCAAGTTATTTGCCGTATCCATTTGAAATCAGTAACCAAAACCATAAAATGTGTGACTAATTATGTACAAGTTTATTTTGGTTGAATCAGTTTTAGTGACCGTAGAAACTTTATAGTCACACGAGCGGTTTTTTAGAGTAGCTATTGTTCGTCCTTTGGCTACATGAATATATAATACATGTGGCATTTGCGATTATTTAGTCACACAACGAATGTATTTATAGGGAATTAGTCACATACAATTAAGCAAAAAGTGGCCAAAACTGTTAATGAGTGTGACCATATGATGGGTAAAATCAAGTAAGTATGTATTTTGTATGACTATTGTCCGTCCTTTGGCCACATGAATATATAATATATGTGGCCTTTGCGATGATTTAGTCACACAACAATTGTTTTTTTTGGTGAATTAGTCACATACAATTAATCATAAAGTGGCAAAAAGTTTTAATAAGTATGACCATATACTTTTTAAAGACAAGTAATTGTGTTTATTGTGTGACTATTGTTCATCCAATGGCCACATGAATTTATGTTTCTGTGGCGTTTTGTAATATTTAGTTACACGACACTTTTTTTTTTTTTTTTGGGGTGGGGGGGAATTTGTCACATACAATTAAGCAAAAAGTGGCCAAAAGTGTTAATCAGTGTGACGATATGCTTTTTGAAGTAAAGTAAATGTGTATTTTGTGTGACAATTGTTCATTCAATGGCCACATGAATTTTATATTTGTGTAGCGTTTTGTAATTTTTAGTCACACAAGGAATGTTTTTAATGGGAATCTAGTCACATACAATTAAGCAATAAGTGGCCAAAAGTTTTATTAACTGTGACCATATCTCATTTAAAGACAAGTAAATGTGTTTTTTGTGTGACTATTGTGTATCCAATGGCCACATGAATTTTATGTTTGTGTAGCGTTTTGTAATATTTAGTCATACAAGGCATGTTTTTTATGGGGATCTAGTCACATATAATTAAGCAATAAGTGGCCAAAAGTTTTAATAAGTGTGGCCATATGCTTTTTAAAGTAAAGTTAGTGTGTATTTTGTGTGACAATTGTTCATTCAATGGCCACATGAATTTTATGTTTGTGTGGCGTTTTGTAATATTTAGTCACACAAGACATGTTTTTTATGGGGATCTAGTCACATACAATTAAGCAATAAGTGGCCAAAAGTTTTAATAAGTGTGACCATATGTTTGTTAAAGACAAGTAAATGTGTTTTGTGTGACTATTGTGTATCCAATGGCCACATTAATTTTATGTTTGCATGGCGTCTTGTAATATTTAGTCACACAACAAATTAAGTAAACAGTAGCCAAAAGTGTTAATAGCGTGACCATATTATGTAAGTAAATCTTTTAGCCACATTTAAGAAATAAATAATTTGTGTCACAATATGAATTATATATATATATATATATATATATATATATATATATATATATATATATATATATTTGCAATATATAACAAAACATAAGAAAATACACAAAACAAATTCAAACAAAACAAAATTGGAATGTCATAACTAAACCAAATATATAGTTGAATGTCGTACATAAAAAAAAATGCTAAAATAACCATGATCTATAAATTAAAAAATCACAAATTTAAAGACTTTTGACTCTTCAAGTTGGGCTTCGCTTGCTTTTGCACGCTATCACGAGAGATAAATTTGCGCTTTTTTTTTTTTGCATTTAGGTGCAGCTTTATTCTCACCAACCTTTGGTATGGAAGTTGGTGGTGTTACCTGTATGAAACAAAAGTCAAATGTATCAAACATTAAATTAAATATGAAGAATAGGTTTATAAAACAAATATATTTACCTTTTCATCAAAAACCACTTGATTCTTTGGCCAAGCAACAAAACTACCTACTACATCCTTAACTGTTTTGAAACCATTATTTCCTACGTCCGGTGTGCATGCTGCATCCACTAACGATTCTTCAATTGACACTTTGTAGCAATCATTTGGGAGTTTTTTGCTATGAAGCATTTGTTTTCCATCTGACTGGTATACAGTACCCAAAGCAATAATACTTGATTTCTTTAAGTGCCACAGTTTACACTTAAATTCCTAATACACATTGATTTTTGGCTTATATGCATCTGAAAGTAATTAAAGTAAAGAAATTATGAACATGTTGAAGTACATACTTGTGGTAGTAGTAGTGGTTGTGGAGACACATTTTCATTTGATTTGGACTCTGGACGTGGATATGCGTTTTGCTGTGATTCTGGCATTTTGTAAGATACAACGGAGTTATGCAGTTCCTATATATATAATATACTGTAAATAAGTCATGTATGTAAAATTCAAAAATCACAAGGGGTACTTGATTAAGCTACATGTACTTTCTCATGTGGAACGTCCGGCAGTTCTTAAGAGATACAAGTATACAACCATACTACCATGACTATAAGTCTTGTTTACCTACTATTACCTACATGTAGTTGATTAAGCTAACTAATATGTAATGTAATAGAAAGTTAAACGGGAACAGGAAACATTATCAGTAATAAGGGCAGAAAAAATCGATAATTATATCTCGAACAGGAACAATTTACATGTGTTAGGAACAGGTTCTGGTAACGGAACTAGATCATGCAGGAACAGGTCTGGTCAAATCAGAAATAGGTCTGGGATCAGGTCAGAAATGGGTCTGGGTCAAATCACATAAATGGGTCTGGGTCAAATCACATAAATAATATAAATAATAATCCCTAATCACTTACCATTGTTTCCATTTCATTTTCCGAAGTCACAAGTCGTGTAGAATTCTGAATGCTAGCATCCTTCTCACATCCAACAACACTTAACGGTGATCCGCCCTCTTGATCAGTACTACATTGTTTAAGATTAATGTCCACCGGAGACACCTGTAATATAAGTTAATAAATGCATTTGTAATTAGCAATAGCAAATGAAAATGCTGGCAGAATTACAATTACTACTGGCAAAATCTGCCAATAAAATCAATAAAATGAAACCCGTTTTAACTCGAGCCCGTTCAAACCCGCGCCCATTCAGATCCGTGCCCGTTCATACCCGAACCCATTTAGACCCAAGTCCGTTTAGACCCAACCCATTTAGACCCAGCTGCCTGAACCCGCCCACCCATTTTTCACCGCCTGATATAATGGTACAAAAAACGTTAGAACCTTTTTTTGCAGAAACATCAACTTCTTTAGAGGTCTCCTCAAGGTGTTCAGAAATGGGTGCTCGGTCAACAGACTTCTTTGCTTTTTTATTAGTTCTATCTTTTTCGATGAGAGGTCCCTGCCTCTTTCTAATATGTTGTGCATTACCATCCTGTTATCCATGGAATCATCAGTGTGTCAATTACGGCCCATATAATTTCTTGTATTTTTAATAGAACATCTAAGGATATTATAAACATGTCATTATGTCATGGGCTATGTGATAGGGGTGTCGACACGAACCAAAATCCGACCCGAAACAGACAGAATTTAATGGGTTATGGTTAGGATTCTCAATCCACTAACCTGTTTAATTTCAACCCGGGTTTGGGTCAACAGTTTGACCTGCCAACCCGCAAGATCACCCCTTCAACCCGAAACTAACCCATCAAGTTTGACACAACCAGAGCCAACCCGAGTCACCACCCATACTTTCTCTAACCTGTTTTCCCCTTTGGTTAAGTTTTTATACTTCAAGTGTTGGCAGTATAATTAAAGTCCACACACTAGGCAGAGTCACAGAGAGTTACAGTTAGTTTAAACCAGTGTGAAAAAACCGGAGACAGTAAAACAGACTGATAGATTGATGACCAGTGTGAAAACAGACTGCAATTTAAACAAAAGTGTTAAACTATGAAAATGACTATAATAACTTGAAAAATCAAGATTAACATCATATAACGAGTTAGTTTGAAGCCAATGATAGAAAGATAATGTTAAAGTATTAATTTCCCCAAACACTTCCAATATTAGAAAGAAGATAAATACAATAAATGTCTTACATTTGATGCTGGCAATTGAGTTGACAATGTCTGTAACTGCAATGATTTTCAAATATCACATAATTGCTATTAAAATGCACATCCAAACACCCTACAAAACTTGATTGATGCTGCTATATTAAAATGCACTTCAATCAAGTTTTGTACGGTGTTTGGATGTGCATTTTAATAGCAATTATGTGATATTTGAAAATCATAGCAGAGGAGCTGTAATACTAATAATGGACTGCATATTGCAGAAGATAGTGTTTGGATAGACACTCCTGCTGTTTAAAGTTGTACGTAATAATCAGATTATAAGATGTTTAGGTGTCTAACAATTGATTATTACGATTCATAACTGAAATGTGGGAGGAATGTAGCTGAAGGTAGGTGTGCAAGTGCAGGAAATAAAAAAGCAAACTCCAAAGTTGAACATGCTGGAGATGAAAGTAGTAAGCAAGAGAAATCAGCAACCACTAAACTTGAACATGATGTTCCAGAAAATAGTAAGCAAGGCACAAGGTATTTTAACCAACTTTATATATAAGACTGAAATTTTGACGATGGAATGGTTTAACCATGAAATATATCCTGCATAACAGGGGCTGATTGATGCTGTAAAGACATGGCTACCAGAAGCTGAACACAGGCAATGAACCAGACATATTTATGCTAATTTTAAGAAGAAATGGTCAGGTGTGCATTTCAGAAACCTGTTTTGGTCTGCTACTGCATCACTGATTGAATCTAGGTATGAAGCAAAAATGGAAGAAATAAAAGCACTTGATATTGAAGCTTATAAGTATCTAATTGATAGGGATCCTAGATCATGGTGTAGGGCATTCTTTAGAATGGATAGTTGTTGCATAGCTTATGAAAATGGTATTTCTGAAAGTTATTAGAGTTATTCTAGATGCTAGGAGTAAGCCAATAATAACTATGCTTGAGGATATTAGGGTGTACTTAATGTAAAGGATTTACACTATGAGTGAACAAGCAAGAGAATTGGAGGATTGTATTACTCTAGGATTGTATTACTCCGTCAGTTAGGAAGTATTTGGAAAACCTGAAGAATTATGACAGACAATGGACAGTTTATGCGAGTAAATTCCAAGAGTTTGCAGTGAGAGGTCTTCATGATTCATTTGGTGTTAACTTAACAAATAGGACATGCCAATGTAAACTGTGGGATCTTAGTGGCATACCTTGTGTGCATGCATTCGTTTCAATTCAGTTTGACCCTTTTTTGCCTTATGAATGTGGGTCAATTCAGTTTATCTTTTTCCTTGTAAAAGGTCAAACATATAAAAAAATGCCCTCCTATTGCATAAATTCATGAAACCTCCTACCCAAAAAAGGCCCAAAAAGGTCAAACAGATAAAAAAAATACAGTTTATCTTTTTCCCTGTAAAAGGTCAAACAGCAACACGCGCTTGTACGATCGTATAGATCAAAAATATCTCCCAAATTATAAAGAGTTGGAATTGATATATAGAAGTGCTATCATTGATCCAAGTAATGAGTTGGGCCATCAGCACATAGATGAGGATATAACAGGACTAAAAAGTTGTGTGTGAATATTTTACATGTAATTTCGATGTTTTAATTCTTGCATAACTATTTCTCACTTTCTAAATGCAAAAACCACCAACAAAATCAATCAAATTACGAAAATCGACACCTTTAATTAAATATCAAACAATATAAGGGAGGTGATGATAACATAGTAGACAAAAATTAAACCATAATAAACATTAAACAAAGAACATGTCAAGAAAACTCACCAAAATTTCTGCATCTAATCTCATCGCAATAATGTTTGTGGAAGACATATATGTAGAAATTTTCACTGTATATCACATCCCTAAATGAGCAAATCAATATAAAAAAATTAGAGATAAATAGAGGAGACATTTGCTATTTTCTAAAAAAAATCGATTGAGATATTTATCGAAATAAGAGAGATAGAGGAGACATTTGCTATTTCAATAGAATAAATAAATCAAAAAATTGACAGGAGGACCTAATCATCTCTACGAAAGTAGTTTAGATACTTACTGGTTTATTGAGATATTTAAATGGCTAGATCTTTTGAGATGACATGTACTTGGCATGTGGCGTGTCGAAAATACTATATCAAACTTCCAATGCTCGGTTCATGATATTTCACTCCCCTTTATAACACAAAATAGTCAATACCAGAACTCATGATAGACTAATATTAAAGAAGAGAGCTATGGATTACTTGTACACTTCCATGAGAATTAGCAGTGTTGAAAGTCAAAACTGGTCTGGCTGGCCTTAGTGCCTGACCCGAAAACATTTTTGTCTGTATAGTTTATATTTTCTACATGACAATAGTAGTCAGCTGTCATCTATAATTGCAAAAAAATATAATAATTCAGTCATAAGATTGACGATAGAGCATACTAACTGAAAACATGAAGTTAAAAGTGGCAAAAACCTTTACGTAGTACCATGTGATCTCTATGTTTTAAATCCTATAGAGTTAGGTAACATTGTGAAGAAATCCTATTAGTACCACCATAGTATTGACCTGCACAATTGAAGTCTAGTTAATTACCAATTCAACTAGCCATGGTCATAACCAACTCAAGTAATTGAAGCAACATTTGGAGAGACTAATGTTTTGTACCTTGATCAAGTCTATTGAGACAACTTCCTGTAAGAACATATACAATACTTACATTAATGAATGGAGGTTCAAAAGGTGAATAATTCATACATGTGAAAGAACAAAAAACAAATGGATAACAAAATAGATTAATGGATTAGTAATCCCCTAAATATGTGTCAATATAAGTAACACAAGCATTTGAATCTATAGTTGAATTACATCAATTACAAAATAATGTCTCTGAATCCGACTACTATACAATCTGTCCAATTTTATAAATCATCTTGTTTGGCTTACTTAGAGTCTGAATTGGCCAAAAGTTTAAACTTGAAAGTTGGAGAGGACATCGAGTTCTAGAAGGATACCAAATTTCAAGTCATTGCAATTTTTCTGCGATTTTATACTATTTATTGAACATAACTGAATCAAGGAATATATAATATCATATAAGCAAACTGCACTTCGTTAAATTTCTTAATCGAATAGCAAGAACCTTAATATCAAATTTACAGAGATCCTTACCATTAAATTGATGATATTTGAAAAACTTTATTCGCTCCATGTTCTACCATGTGAATTATCTTGATGATTCAAACGACTCTGGTGTTAAAATCAAACAACGATTGTCTTTCAATTAGAGCCGCCCACTTTTCCCTCACCTCCTTAGTCGGTCGTCTGCTCCATCAGATTTGGAAGTGATATTAGGGATTGAAATTCCTAATTACTGGAGTATATTATTGAAGTTTTGTGTTTAATCACCTTTAATCCCTAAACTTCTTAAGTTTGCATAATAACCTTAAATACGCTATTTATTTACGAATTTTCCGTGCATACTGAATTATATTACTATTTTAAAAGGTTCAGTTAACCTGTTACCCTTAATTCTTCACGTTTAGGATGGTAAACTAGACTAGATACGTTTAGGATGGTAAAATAAACGTCCTATAAAACTCATTGTATCAAGTGTCCTATTAGCCTCATCTATAATAAGATCAAAGGAAAAAATGTCCTATAAAACTCGATGTAATAAGACTCACATATGGAGTGTCCTATTAGCCTTTACTATAATACGACTTTAATTAGGACTTACATATAAGGTGTCCTATTTATATATATGTAAAATGTGAATAAAAAGTTGTAGCGTCCTATTAAATACTTTATAGGATGCCAATTTAACATTATCCTATGAAAAAGGTCCTAAAAAGTTATTTTTGTTGTAGTGTGACCAATAAGTTAAATTTTATCCTAAGTTTGATATTGGTAATGTCATATATCATATATTACATTATTAAACTTAGAATAATGTCATATATTTCAAAATGATGAATTAATTTTATCCTAACTTTAATAGTGACATATGTGATATTGGTAATGTCATATATCATATATTCCATTATTAAACCTAGGATAATGTCATATATTCCAAAATGATGAATTAATTTTATCATAAGTTTAATAGTGACATATGTGATATTGGTAATGTCATATATCATATATTCCATTATTAAACTTAGATAATGTCATATATTTCAAAATAATGAATTAATTTTATCCTAAGTTTAATAGTGGCATATGTGATATTGGTAATGTCATATATCATATATTTCATTATTAAACTTAGGATAATGTCATATATTCCAAAATGATGAATTAATTTTATCCTAAGTTTAATAATGGCATATGTGATATTAATGTCATATATCATATATTCCATTATTAAACTTAGGATAATGTCATATATTTAAGAAAGAAGATGATGAATTTATTTTATCATAAGTTTAATGGTGGCATATGTGATATTGGTATTGTCATATATCATATATTTCATTATTAAACTTTGGATAATGTCATATATGCTCAAATGATGAATTAATTTCATCGTAAGTTTAATAGTGGCATATGTGATATTGGTAATGTCATATATCATATATTCCATTATTAAACTTAGGATAATGTCATATATTCTAAAATGATGAATTAATTTTATTCTAACTTTAATAGTGACATATGTGATATTGGTAATGTCATATATCATATATTTCATTATTAAACTTATGATAATGTCATATATTTCAAAATGATGAATTAATTTTATCCTAAGTTTAATAGTGACATATGTAATATTGGTAATATCATGTATCATATACATTATAAGTGTTTGATAAAAGTAGCTGGTATTTAAATATGTTAATTGACATAAAGGTCAAACAAAACATAATAAATTAAATCAACTTTAATAAGGGTATTTATATAATTTCTCTTATTATAAGCTTCAAATCAAATTTATATGTATATGTATATGTATAAGTTACTTAGAGTAAGGTTCAAATGAGTACACCAATTTTGAGTGAGAATGAGGGAACCAACAGATTTCTGCCATGTGTCACTTTATTCTCTCTCCTCCACACTTTATTCTCATGCCTCCACATTTTTAAAAATTAAATATCTCACAAACGGTAAGTCGAAAAATCATGAAAATTGCACCATAAAATCAACGTTTTCTCCTCTTTGATTTGCCGTCCCTCAAGGCATACTTTTGACAACTTTTTTTTTCTCATTTTTTGGTGGGTTTCACAAATTAGTAACACATGTGTTAGTGATTAGTTGTACATTTAATTTGTGGTTAAGGTTAGGGTTTAGGGTTAGGTTTAGGGTTTAGTAGGGTTTATGGTTTAGGGTTTATAAGGGTTTAGGGTTTAGAAGGGGTTCAAGGTTTAGGGTTTAGAAAGATTTAGGGTGTAGCGTTTTGTAAAGCGTTTAGGGTTTAGGGTTTGGGGTTTAGGGGTTAGGGTTTAGGGTTTGAGGTTTGGGGTTTCGGGGAGAAACCCCAAACCTCAAACCCTAAACCCTAAACCCTAACCCCTAAACCCCAAACCCTAAACCCCAAACCCTAAACCCTAAACGCAACACTTTAACACATGTGTTAGTAAATGTGAAACCCACCAAAAAAATGAAAAAAAAAAAAAACTTTTCGAAAGTATGTCTTGAGGGACGGCAAATCGAAGAGGAGAAAACGACGAATTTAATGGTGCAATTTTCATAATTTTTCGATTTGTCGTTTGTGAGATAATTGATGTTGGGGGTAAATGGGTTCTGTACATGTGGAACATTCTCTTTGTACACATGGCTTGATATCATTGGTTCCCTCATTCTCACACAAATTCCTATTCTCATTTGAACCCTACCCAAGTTACTTAATGTAACTTATTTTTAAAGAGTTTATTGTTTCATTAAGCTATTAAATTTACGTTGATAAAAAGAAGTTTAATAAAACTTGGTACTTAGGTAGTATGCCCAATTATTAATAGCGTGAATGGGCGGGTAATCAAAAAATTTTAGAAGTTCCCTCTAAAAAGAGATATAGCCTCAAGACTCGCTCTTGATTTCTATCTATAATCCAATCATCGGATCTGTTGGTGAAGCTCAGAAAAAAAATCAAATTGATACTCTATCGCCTCTACCACGGTTATAAGATTGCCACTCGTTTACCAATCGAAGTCAAGGTTAGTCTTTTGATTATCTTTATTATTTTAGATTATAGGGTTTTCAATTTCTACTTTTAGTATATCTCTTGTTTTATTATTCTCATCTTAATCAGCTTGTTTTACATAAACTATCAATGTTAACTCTCCCAAAAATTAAATATTATTGATCAAATTAATTAATAATTAATGTTAAACAATTGACAATAAAACTCCCACCCGTCAACTACATACAATGAATTTAATTCGCTTGGATTTCTCTTTATTCAAATGCAGTACCGACTTCATGGAGAAATTCAAAGATTGGGATACATACAAGCTTCTTCGATCTCTCATAGGTGAGTTCAACTAAAATCATATTTAATTGAAATCTTTAAACTACACATAATTTCAATTTGGAACAATGGGTTATAATTTTATGATTTCTAATTTTTAGTTCAGATCGTTCATTTTAGTATTCTTTTTAGTGTTGCAATTTCAAATGTTAATTCAAATCAATCGTTCATATGAAACGAAGTAGTCAGATTTTCTCGGTGTGTTTTATTAAATTGTTAGAATGGCGATTTTCTTTCTCCTTTATAGTGTTTAAGTTTATATTAAGTCTCAAAGTCTAAATTGATTCAAGTTGATTCAGATTTATCAATTCAGAAGAACGAAAAAGTGATACATCAGATCAAAGAATCGAAACTGGTATTAAAGAAAACCTCATAAATGTCGGTTGACTGTTGATAATCACGTTTAATGAACATCAACATGATGCACACCACATGTTTGATAAAAAGTCAATGTGAATTCTCTAAATTTATTTTGCGATTGATTGTGTTTTTCTTTTTCTTTTACTGTTAGGGTTGTTATTATTTTTAATTTAGTTTTTTTATGAATGAAACTAATTGCTAAGTAACAAAAAATCTATTCATTTATAGTTGTTCTTCAGGTGAGGAGCAGAGGCAAAGTTAATGAAAAGATGAAGTTGTTGCAAACGATTATTCCATGTTGTTAGTGTTCTATATTTTGGTTCAAATTTTGTCATATAAGTATAACTAGAACTTTGAGATCGCTCTTTAAATGACATGTCACATTGTCACTAACTTTTTCGACCATTGTCAAATGCAGAATGTCTTTTTCGATTATTGCAGGAAATTCTGACTAATACGGGTATTGCCATTTTTCTGTTTTCAACGCTAGATTCTGATTAAGAAGTCGTATAAGTTCAGAGGTAGAAATTGTTCATTAATAGGTTTGAAAGCTCAACCTCATTACAATTTATGACTTCCGCTTATAACATAGTGTAAGCTGATTTTAACTTTCTAGAAGTGCAATTTGTCGCACGTGATTCATGATACCCAGGATTTTATACCAATGTCGAGTCTTTTGAATTATTGCATTACCATAATTTTGGGGGGTTTTCATATATTGGGAGGTAAAAAGAAGACTGGAAATTTAGATTTTGAATATGGGTTTTTCAATTGACATGTGTTAAGAGGGAATTCAATAAGGAAGGTATTTGTTAGACATGAAGTCAGTTTTTTTCTGAAGCTGTTGTTGTTGGGGTTAGCAGGATGAAGGTTTTCGGGTACGTGGATCTTTGAAAAACAAACACTATATAAAAAAAAAATCCCAAATAAGAAGGCATTATTACTTGCACGGTATCCACTTGGTACTACGAAGGTTGTGCCTTTTCAAAAATTGGATTATAAATTTATAATGTGTTTCTTGACAAAGCATATGAAGGTGGTACTTGGAAGTTTTTATAAATACACTATGTTTGACTTAAGTCATTAACCATTAGTTCAAACATTCTTTTGAATCTACTTTTTATGCCCTACCGTCTTTATTTGTTGATGCTAGAATGTTTCTAGTTGCCACTCATTAGTTGTGTAAGGTGAAAATATTTAATTATCATTTCAAGAGTGTATCAATATACTACAGCGGACAAAGAAACACTTGGTAAAACATCTGGTACTATATGTTAGAGTGTATCTAGTTTCCACTCATCAGTGTACAAAGCCTCCACCTAGCTCTCATATAGTGTTCCTGTCTTTATAAGAAGCTAATGGATTCTGACATTGACAACATTATCTGAAGTGTATGTTTAGAAGGTTCACCATTTTCTCATTTTGTACTGGAACTAGCTATAATGCCGCTTTAGCTGCCAGACCTATTTTTGAAGAACTTTCTGATAAGTGCTTTATAATATCTAAAGGTGGCAAACAGGGTGGGCTGGATAATGGGTCAAAAAGGGGAGGGTAGACCCAAAATACATACCTGCAGTTTTTAGTTTGTAAATAGTTACTGTGATAATTTTGATTGCTAATTTTAAGATACTTTTTTCTTAAAGTGTTTTAGATGGTTGTTTGCATTTTCGGAACTTTCATCCTGTTTCTTTTCTTTAGAGGGTGGAAAATAAGTGGGTTGGGTAATGGATCGAAACGGGCAGTTTTTGTATGTTTCAGGTTGGCTTAACACGTAACACTTCTTTTTGTTGTTGAAAACTCAAAACTTTTAGTTATTATTATTTTTTCCAATAAATCAGTGTACCAACTGCAACTACATAAATGTTTTTTTCCTTTCAATAATGATATAGTTATTGGAATTAAATGACTTTGGAGGTTTTAGAAATATCAAGCGACAAAGCTTTGGATGACTTCGACCCATTTTGCCCATTTTTTTGAATTTATTTCACCTGTTTGTGATACAACATAAATCCAGTCAACCCATTTTAAGCTTCTTCAAATATATTTATTTAATATTATCTGCTTAACTGGTGTTTTTTAGGGTCTCATTTGACCCACTAAAGGTGAAAACGTAACCCAAATTGAGTTCAAAGTTAACGAGTCGAAAGTGCCACCTCTAATAACTTTCTGCCAAGTACTACTTAGTATATAGTTTGTGCTCACTATCATTGTGGATTAACAGGTATACCTGTTATGATGGAGATTGCAAGTGATCTGCTTGATAGGAAGGCACCTGTGTACAGAGACGATACAATTATTTTTGTTAGTCAATCGGGTGAAACAGCTGATACTTTGAATGCCCTTGAATATGCATTGGAGAATGGTGCTTTATGTGTCGGCATTACTAACACTGTTTGTAGTGCTATTGCGCGGAATACACACTGCGGTGTTCATATTAATGCTGGTAGTGACATTAGTAAATTGCTTTTTTATCGATATGGCAATGTTGACTCTGTCATATACAAATGGGTCAAATTCGGTTATGTTTAGTTAGGTCCTAAACCCGCCTGATGTGTTTTAAACACATTAGTTATATGTCAAAGTGAAACAAAGTATAATTGTTGTTGTGTTGACCCAACTGTACTAAAAAAGTTGCGTGCTTTGCTATTCAGGCATATACAAGTCGCTGACACAATTTCTACTAAACAACGAAGAGAGGAAATTATAGAAAGTCTTCTAAACTTACCAGGTATCGATCAATGCAGGTTATTGTTAATATCAAAAATGTTAAACAAGTGAATTGTATTGTTAATGTGTACGACTTTCTAATTCTTTTTGCTAACTAGGCTGCTGTTAGTGTAACCATCCTATTTTTGGTAACTTCCTGTTGTTGATGCTGAAGTTGCAAACCATCTGGGTTCACATCTACTTCCTCTTCATTGTTCCAGGTAATATCGGTTCCTCTATGAAATTTGTAAGGCTCCTCTATATTGATATTCTAATTTCTGTGTTCACAATCACCAGCTTTGGCCTGCTACCTAATCTGCGTGTCCTACCCATGCCACCTCTAGTATAAATGTATCTAAATTTAAGTATCTAAAATATCACTTCATGTTGGATTAATGGTTCCTGTTTTATATGTAGTGCCTTGTTGATTGCTCCCTAAACTTTGTGGTTATTGTACAATATAGTAACAAGGTATATTGTTTGCTTGTAAAGGGAAGCAATGGTCTCGGACTCGTTCCTGCCAAAGTTAACCTTTTTGACCAGCAACACTAACCGCCCAATCTGCCACCTCTGGATACAATATAATTAGTCAAACGAAATCCATTGATGTCGGTTATTCAATTAATTACTACATAAACTGTAGATAAATATTCATGTGTACGCATCGGTGGGTGAAGTTGATTGTATTAGACGGGCCAAATGTTGCATAAGCCTGTTCAAATCCTCAGTGTTGTATAGTATTGTTTGAAGAAATTTTTTTTTTCCTTAATAATATACTGTAGTTTTTCTACTTCTCACCAAAAAGTACATTACTACTCGTAGTAGGTTCCAAATTTGACCTGAACCAGTTTATAGTGGCTACCCAACCCGTCCGGTTTACCACCACCACTAGTTTCTCATGCTTTACTTAGATTATGTTAGAAGCTTGCTTAGCATAACTGATGCTAATATTTTCTTGTTATTTTGAGAATGTCTGGTGCCCTAACAGGGATTAACGATTTGTCCCTTGAGTGTATCCCATGGTCACTCATCAAAATATTAGTGGAGCAAGTCTTTTTTGTCTTGGTTTGGGGTGATGAGAATGTTGTGCAAATAGTGTTATATGTTGCCAGTTTTTTTTACAGTATAGATATCTGCAGTTTAACATCAGGGACAATTCAATATGTTCTATAATGGAGTATTTAATAGAGGTAGCAAAATGGGTGGGTCGGGTAAGGGTTATTACTCACTAGATCAAAACAGGTTTGGGTCAAAAAGTACTTTTTAAGTATGAATTGGCCAATCGAATTGGAGTTTGCAAACAGTATTGTCCACTCGTTAGAAATAATGAATGCTTAGATTGACCTACTGGACCTGTTTGAGATAAAATACACTAACATTTACTGTCGATGATATGTTGCAGGAGGAAACTTTGTCTTTTAAGAACACCTTGGCATCCTTCCAAACCAACGAGAAGAGACCTGCTGCTGCTTCTATTGATGACATCTCCCCACACCTTTGTTTCATCCATTTACTGCATTTGGCTAACGAACATGGATTAAGTATACATGGCTCTCCTGACTTGGATAAGCTTAGTATACATCTTCCATAGGATTCTGACTGTTTATAAGGTGAGGTGTTGTCAACTAGAAATCAAAAAAAAAAAATTGTATGTTGTGCTTAGCTTTTGATCTTCTAGTACATAAACTTTTCACTCTAATACTAGTGCCGGGTCTTCCTAGTCATATATACCATTGTAACAATGATCGTCAAGTCCAAACCAGCCTCCATACCAAAAACTCTAAGACCCAAAAAAAAAAACAGTGTGGGTATTGGTATTAAAATGTCAAGCTTTATGATCCGTATGTTACATCATTATAATTAGGCTAGCCGTTGGAGTGTTTGGTGCAAAGGAATTGCTGCTTGTCATTTTTTTGTTGGAATGACAAAATGGTTAACTTTGACGGTTAACGTGGATTTTAATAGCTTCTATGGACTGCTTATGATTGGATATGATGGCCTGGTAGTGGACGGTCAACGTTAGAGATGCGCAAAACCCGGTTTTTGGAAAACCCGACCCGACCCGAAACCGGTTTTGGTCAAACTTGGTCAAAACCGGTTTGGCCCAAAACCGGTTCGGGTTCAACCCGATTTGGGCACCCCAAAACCCCAACCCGACCCAAACCGGTTTGGGTAGGGTCCAAACCGGTTCGGGTTCAAAACCGGTTTCAAACCGGTTTTTTTTATAAAAATCGTATTTTCGCTCGCACGTCTTCGTTTTAAGGAAAAACAACGTTTGGGCCAAATTTTTTTCATTAACTTTGTAGAACATTAGTAATGGAAACATAATTGATCAATAACATAACCAAAAGGCTTCTAAATCTCCTTAAAAATATTATTGAATCCGAAAATTCTATATAATTCATAAACGTTAGGGCGTTAAGCGTTTTAAGGAAAAGCAACGTTTGGGCCAAATTTTTTTCATTAACTTTGTAGAACATTAGTAATGGAAACATAATTGATCAATAACATAACCAAAAGGCTTCTAAATCTCCTTAAAAATATTATTGAATCCGAAAATTCTATATAATTCATAAACGTTAGGGCGTTAAGCGTTTTAAGGAAAAGCAACGTTTGTGTCAAATTTTTTTCATTAACTTTGTAGAACATTAGTAATGGAAACATAATTGATCAATAACATAACCAAAAGGCTTCTAAATCTCCTTAAAAATATTATTGAATCCGAAAATTCTGTATAATTCATAAACGTTAGGGCGTTAAGCGTTTTAATGAAAAGCAACGTTTGGGTCAAATTTTTTTCCTTAACTTTGTAGAACATTAGTAATGGAAACATAATTGATCAATAACATAACCAAAAGGCTTCTAAATCTCCTTAAAAATATTATTGAATCCGAAAATTCTATATAATTCATAAACGTTAGGGCGTTAAGCGTTTTAATGAAAAGCAACGTTTGGGCCAAATTTTTTTCATTAACTTTGTAGAACATTAGTAATGGAAACATAATTGATCAATAACATAACCAAAAGGCTTCTAAATCTCCTTAAAAATATTATTGAATCCGAAAATTCTATATAATTCATAAACGTTAGGGCGTTAAGCGTTTTAATGAAAAGCAACGTTTGAGCCAAAAATTTTTCATTAACTTTGTAGAACATTAGTAATGGAAACATAATTGATCAATAACATAACCAAAAGGCTTCTAAATCTCCTTAAAAATATTATTGAATCCGAAAATTCTATATAATTCATAAACGTTAGGGCGTTAAGCGTTTTAATGAAAAGCAACGTTTGGGCCAAATTTTTTTCATTAACTTTGTAGAACATTAGTAATGGAAACATAATTGATCAATAACATAACCAAAAGGCTTCTAAATCTCCTTAAAAATATTATTGAATCCGAAAATTCTATATAATTCAAAGTGAGTTGATACTTTCAAGGAATGTTTTACTAAATGCAAGGAAACATGTGCATAAAAAGTGATACTGTATGCATAAAGAGTTGTACATTTCCGTGTGTTTAGTAAAAACTTCCTTGCATTTATCAAACACGTTTTAGCGTTAGGCTTTTTAAGGATAAACAATGTTTGGAGCAACTTTTTTTTATTGAATTGGTAGAACATTAGTAATACAAACGTAATTGAACAATAACTTAAACAAAAGTCTTCTAAGTCTTCATAATACAATTACAACTAAAAATATAAAATATACCTACGAATACATTTCGAGCTTCGGCATGGCCATCACCCGAAAATGTAATCGTGTAGTAATCTTCAACTTGTATTAATCTTCAAAAGTCGAAATTTTCTTCGGAGGTAGCCTCGCGCGAAGCTTGATCAAGAGCAATTTCTTCGTCGGAAAGTGATATTGTTACACCTTCTTCCACCTCGATATTGTGTATGTCTTCTTCGTATTCCATTTCACCTTCAAGACTTGATACATTTTGTATGCGTTCCGCGGCGTCCAAGTGATCCTTCAAGCAAATGCACATCTCTAAGGAGGCCGGTGTGAGTCTTGTTCTTCGTATAGATAATACCCTGCCACTAAGAGAAAAAGCGGATTCCGAAGCTACCGTAGAAGCTTGGACGGTTAGTAAATCTCGGGCCATGATGGCTAGAATGGGAAATTGAGATTCCCTCTCTTTCCACCAAGCCAAAATATCAAATTGTTCGAACTCATTGGGTAGAATAGTGGCCAAAAAATCCGTGGTCGTATATCTCCCATATTCGTTAGTGGTATTTTGGTTACCATCACCCCTTGCCCGTTTATTGTTTTCTTGTCTTAAACTATTATAAAAGTTTAGCATTGGATTGCTAGAAGAAGATGAAGAAAACATTGGGTTAGCCGTACTACCGGACACATGTGTGGTTGAACTATATTTTTGAAAATATACGCCAAATAAATCTCCCAAACATTTGTTAAAATCCGTTTTTGCATTATGTGAAAACAATGGGTCGGCCTCATTCAAATCCAAATTGTGACAAATGTTATCGATAAGCATTTCTAACCCGGTAACGTTTAAACAAGGGTTCATTGCGGCGGAACAAGTAATTACCGGTGGCATTTCTTGAAAATATTTTTTTAGTTTTTCTTTCATGGGAGCCACCATTTCTTCAAATATAGGACCTTCATACACGTAGTCGTTTAATTTTGTAGTCATTAACCAAATTTGATTAAGCACCAAATGGCTAGTTGGATAATAAACACCCGATAATAAAGTAGTCGCGGTTTTGAAAAGTTTGAGCAATTCGACCATCTTTTTAATATACTCCCAATATATGATTGGAAATGGTGTTGCAAGACCTTTTGTAACAAGATGATCATGGAAAACTTGTAAAGTATCGCGTTGGCGTAAACCACATACAAACATATGGTAGGTCGAATTCCATCTAACGGGCATGTCCCAATTAGGGGTTAAAAAAATAGAATTCGTATCCTTGCACAATTTCATATAAGATTTGTATCTAGCTTTGCCCTTTTGAAAAACGTCTTGCAACATAGATTTAAACCTCGTTTTTACTTCGTCTACATCTTCAACCGCTAGTCCGGCTTGCACAACCAAGTTAATGATGTGTGCAACACATCAACTATGATAAAAAATGCCCTTCAATGGTGGTGCGTATTTTAGTATTAATTTTGAAACGGCAAGTGTATTATTACTAGCGTTGTCAAAAGATATTGAAAAAACCTTTTCTTCCAATTTAAACATTTTAATCACACTTCGTAACATGTAAAATAAGTTTTGACCCGTGTGAGGATACTCAAAGTCTTCAAAAGCAATGGTACGTTTCATCATTTGCCAAGTTGCGGGATCAACCCAATGTGCGGTTACACAAAGGTACGAACCGGGCAAACCATGAGGAGCCGACCAAACATCGGTTGTTAATGATACACATGTATTTAAATTTTCAAAACCGATTTTTAGTTGTTTTTTAGCATCTTTCCACAATTTAAGGGCATCGCGTTTAAGAGTAGTACGACTTACATTGTTATATCGCGGTTGAAGAGTGGTTTGAATCACCCTAGTAAGCCGAGGGTTGTCGAAGTGGTTGAAAGGCAAAGCTTCTTGAATCACATAACCCGCAAAAGCTTGTCGACACCGTTCCACATCGTATGTAAATATAGAACCATCTCGTGCCATTGAAGATTGACCACTTGCTTCCGGATTACCTTTGAGTGCCTCACAATGCTTTTCGGTATGATTTTTCAACGTTGTGTTAGAGTCGGGTTTGAAGAATTTCCGACAACGTTTACAATGAGCTTTTGTCGTACCATCCGACAACAACACTTTGTCGAAACCACCCCAAATCTCCGGATTTCTTTTGTTGGGCAATTGTTTCACAATCGTTGGTGCATTTGAAGAACCAATACCATGTGAAGCCGAAGAAGATTGAGTTGCCATGAGAATATAGTATGCGTTTTTGAGTTTTTTGAGTTTTTGTAGATATGTATGAGTGTTTGGAAGTTGTGAATGAACCTAAACTCAAGGCTTGTATTTATAGTGATTTGGGATGGCAAAAATGTAAAAAAACCCCACAAAAAACGGCTAAAAACGGCTAGTTTTTTAAAAAAAGAAAAAAACCGGTTTCAAACCGGTTTTAAAACCGGTTTCTCAAACCGGTTCCGGATAAACCGGTTTCAACCCGGTTCCAACGGCTAAAAACGGAAACCGGTTTCAAACCGGCGGTTTGGGGAAAAACCGAACCGGTTTTAGTCAAAACCGGTTTTGACCGGTTCGGGTTCGGGTTCATTTCGGGTCGGGTTCCCAAAACCGGTTTCGATGTGCATCTTTAGTCAACGTAGTAATGGTGTGAAATCTGATTATAAGTTTGGGTGGGCTGTGAATGTTGGGTCAGAATGTATCGAGTCAGAAGAGATTGTGTAGTAAGGAGAAAAAGGAAAATGGATGATGCTAATTGATGAAAGATATTGGAGTTTGTTTTGATGGGAAATATAGTTTATGTACAAATAATTCTGTGACTAAATTTGAGTTATATTGTCATAATCTTATTTTTGCAGGTGGTAATTGGAGGGTGTGTAATTGGTGGATGTCTAGTCAGGTACACATGCAAGACTTGAAGATTTTTTGTTGTTTACGTTTTAGGATGAATTGTAAAAATTGTCATATTTGAAGCCATTTTAGATTGTATTTTCTTTTTTTAGTGTTGGCCATTTTAGATTTTATAGGTATTATTGTAAAAATGGCCGATATAGGAGTTGGATTAGATTAAAGCTAGTAATAGGAGATTTTGTATGTGTTTGGGACGTTCACTAAAAACGTCCCTTCGGGAATACCTGTCGTATACATGTAATTACTATTTTTTGATCTAATAAAATTTTGCTGGGGTACGGTCCCCTTTACCAAAAAAAAAAAAAACATTTTATTAACCTCTATCTCTTGTAGTATACCTATCAAATTTTACATTTGTGACATAATCCACAAAAACAAAAATTGCATAAAATGTGTCGAAGTACTATTTAAAAGCTCAAATATGAACTTATATTATCACTATGCAAGTAAAACATACCTAATCTCAGGCAGTTGAATAAACTCGAATGTAAAATTTGGTTACATATAATCACCTAAAGTGTCACCATAAACATCATTTAGATACACATTTGTGATATTGTGTGGCTATTATAAATCCATATAGTCACATGACCGTGCTAGAAACAAATGTGACTATATACATTAGCTTTTGGCAAGCTAACACACGCTAAAGTTTAGACACACATAATAGTTATGTTGCCATATGTACCAGATTTTGGCTACACTAACATGTGTGACAAACTCGACTCTATGATTTAGACACACAAACAATTACCTCATGTGATTATATAAAGTCTCATGAATTAGACACACAAACACTCAATGTGACTAATATCAAATTTAGTCATTAACGTTTTTGCCCATTTTTGCACTAAATAATAGCCGCATGAATATTTAACGACGTAACTGTTATAAATATATTGGTCACATATAATCACCTAGAGAGTGGCCATAAACATCATTTAGATACACATTTGTGATATGGTGTGGCTATTATAAATCCATATAGTCACATGATCGTGCTAGAAATAAATGTGACTATACACATTAGCTTTTGGCAATCTAACACATGCTAAAGTTTAGACACACATAATAGTTATGTGACCATATGTACCGGATTTTGGCTACACTAAAATCATGTGTGACAAACTCGACTCTATGATTTAGACACATAAACAATTACCTCATGTGACCATATATGACATTTGGTCACAGTGATTCAAGTGTGTGATATAGATTTGTCACGTTTTATATGTATATCGTGACCAATGCTTCAAACTTACTCTTCATTCGTCACGTGTTCCAATTCATATGTGGCTAAATAATCAGTCAAAAAATTGTTGTGACCGTTAGCCACATAAATGTTTTAAGGTGTGGCAATACTTTCCTGAATGGTCACATGATCGGAGTTCATATGTGGCTAACTAATAACTTGAATTTTATTTTGGTACCTTTAGCCACATAAATATTCAAATGTGTGGCCGTTTAATTTTGGCTATGTGTGACCAAATCTCATTTTTGTACTAGTGATACTAACATTGATGATTACTTTCCGGAGGAGTTTCTTTTGCATGTTAATGAAAACAAGGAGAAGGAAGCACCATGGTATGCCGATATTGCTAACTATTTGTGTGCAGGAGTTTTAAGAAAAGGGACGACTCATCAAGAAAAGAAAAGGTTCTTCTCCAGCTTGAAGAATTACATTTGGGAAGAACCATATTTTTTCAAGGTTTGTGCTGATGGAATGATCCGGAGATGCGTGTCGGGAGGAGAAACTAGAGAAATTCTAGATGCTTGCCATCATGGACCTACAGGTGGCCATTATGGGCCATCCGTGACTGCCAAGAAAGTATTTGATGCGGGTTTTTATTGGCCCACAATCTTCAAGGAAGCGAATACACTTTGTCAAACTTGTGATGCATGCCAACGATCAGGGAGCATATCCAAAAGAGATGAAATGCCCCAACAAAGCATCCAGGTTTGCGAGGTGTTTGATATATGGGGCATCGACTTTATGGGGCCATTTCCACCTTCATTCAAGAATGAGTACATATTGGTTGCAGTCGACTATGTGTCAAAGTGGGCTGAAGCAAAAGCTTTACCTACAAATGATGCACGTGTAGTTGTTGATTTCTTGAAAGGGTTGTTTAGCAGGTTTGGGATGCCAAAAGCATTAATCAGTGATAGAGGAAGCCATTTTGCAAATGCCCAAATGGAGAAGGTTTTGAAAAGGTATGGTGTTCAGTACAGGTTTTCAACTGCGTATCACCCACAAACGAGTGGGCAAGTTGAAAACACCAACCGAGCTCTTAAAAGAATCCTGGAGAAAACCGTGAAAGATAACCGAACAATTTGGTCAAAGAAGTTGGACGATGCATTGTGGGCATTCAGAACCGCTTACAAAACACCTATTGGCACGACCCCATATCGGTTACTTTATGGCAAGACTTGCCACTTACCCCTCGAAATCGAGCACAAAGCCTATTGGGCGTTGAAAAACTGTAATTTGGATTTAATAGAGGCTGGAGAGAAAAGGATGTTGCAACTTCACGAATTGGATGAACTTAGGTTGCAAGCGTATGAGAACTCGAGACTATACAAGGAAAGGACCAAAATTTGGCATGATAGGAAGTTGCGGATGAGAAAGGAGTTCAAGAATGGGGATAAGGTACTCTTGTTTCAGTCTCGTTACAAGTTAAAACAACCAAAGTTCAAACCAAGATGGTCCGGGCCTTATGTGGTGAAACATGCCTATCCATCCGGGTACGTTGAATTGTTTGATGAGAATGGCGGAAGTTTCATTGTAAATGGGCATAGGTTGAAGCATTACCATGAAGAAGATGTTGGAAACGAGTGGGAGGAACTCACCATGTTCCCTAAGAACAAGTAAATTCGGGGACGAGTCAAGCTTTATACTCGTTAATAAAATAAGCATTTCACGGAGGAATCCGTGACCGTATCCTTTAATTATATTTAATAAGTACGTTATTTGTTTGTTTGTGTGATTGCATGTTTAGGATAAAGTGTGCCTTGATTTTCTGCATTTGGTTGATGATTGTTAGAATAATAAAGGTTCTGGGGATTAATTTGAACTTCAAAAATCGGATTTTTAAATTTTTGGGTTGAATACGGCCGGATTTAAGGGAATACGGTCCGGGAATACGGACGGATTAACCGGAATCCGACCGGATTCAACGTGTCACAAAGCGTCCGTTTTTAAGTTTCTTGCTCAGACCTTGCCCGCGGGAATCCGGACCATGAATACGGCGTATTAACTTGAAGCCGCTTGGGAATGCGACCGGATTCCTAGTGTAATTAATACCGGATTAGGTTAAACCTTAGCGCGACACGTGGCAACTTTTGTTTAAATCCGTCCGTATTCACTTAATCCGACCGGATTCCATTTTTTAAAAAGGCGACCTGCTGCTTCTTCCTGCACATTCACGCACGAACCTCCACTCTATTTTTCTCTCTACCAGCGCCGGATTCCACCAAAACACACCCTAAAAATCACATTTTTATCTAAATCAAACCACAAATCTTCATCTAAATGGGTCCTAAGGTACGATTAACACCAAAACATCTTGATTTATTAACTTTTTCATGGTTTAATCTTTTCTTTGGGGTATTTCGGGTTTACTAGAAACCAAGTGTGGGGATGCATTTTATTCCATTATTTCATGTTAATGTTGTTCATTAATGCTTACTTACAGGTTATTAACATGATTTAATGGTTAGATTGCATGATTTGATGATTTGTGAAATTAGGGTTCATGAGGCCAAATTGGGGATAATGCTTTAGATGCAATGTTAATGTCGAATTTAGTAATTCACATGTTAGTAATGATAAGATGATTATAGAATGTTCAAATATGCTTATAATTCTCAGTTTTGATTTTTGAACAATAATGTGATTACTTAAATCTTTAAATCTAGCATGAATTGAGTTTGTTCGTGAATTATGATTGTGTCTAGCATGTTTTGTTATTGGCTATGTCACACCCCGTCTAAAGCGGAAACAACGGGGTACGACTGCGATAGGATCATAACACATCATTATATAGGATACTATATGAAATAAAATATCCAATGTGTCATGATGCCAATAACATGAATAACGGTTCATGTCATGCATACATTTCAACAATGAATTCAACATCTTACAAACAAACGTACACTATAATGTTATGGCGAAACATGCCTTCACAAATAACTATGATGTACCACAAGTCTTGAATATTTCTCAATGCAACCCTAAAGGTCCACTAAGTTTTCTTGTCCTCGATCTTAATGCCACTAGCGTTCCCTGAAAAGAAATGCTCAAAAATGTCAACACAATGGTTGGTGAGTTTCGCAGGTTTAATAAGACACATGAGAAAATACAGTTTACTGTGATAATCAGTAAGTAGGACATATGATACGAAATAAGCACATAAGATAAACAATCCATCCACCATAAGCAACCCGTCCGTTCCTGGATAATATTCACTCAAGGATAACGTATCTATCACAAGAGCGGGACCGTCGTCTGATAGTACTATCAATAATCATATCCGTATTAGTAAGAAATATGGAGTGTTGTCATGGTCCCGAAGACACAAGACTCATCCGAAAAGTAAGTAATCAGTCCACAACAATCCGCAATCAGTTCACAACAATCAGCAATCAGTCCACAATAATCAGGATGTCACTTATTCAATCATAATGTCCAAAACAGAAAATCAGATAGTTTACACAGCATAAGAAAAACAGTTCGAAATCAGTTTGAGCATTCTTTTCCCCCAACGGAAAATAAGTTAAGAAAATGGGGCCGCAAAACTCACCTCAAGAAGTGATGTAAGTATCTCCCTCAAAAGAATCCACCAAACAACTCGCAATCTACAAACGAATATATACGTATACGGGTTACAACCTAGACATATCTATATCCTTCCACTGTATCCCAAGTCCAAATCACCTTTACTAGATTTCCTCACAACCAATCCTCAAGTATCTTTACAAAATTTAATCCTCATTTATTCAAAATATTAGTAACTTTACTCTATCTTGCATTTCAGAATCAGTCCAGAAATTTCATACCAGTTCACGAATTTTAAACCATGAGTTAATAAAATAATTTGACTCTAAAATTTTTACCAATGACATTTCAATGTCTTAAGAACAACCTGTAATTTTTCCAGAACTTATTTCATTAGTTTACTATTTTTAAAAATTCATCAAAATGAACTGCTTTAAACCGACAATACTTTCTGACTTCACAAAAGTTATAATTTATTTAAAATACATAGATACTTACAAAGACTATAATATTTTTACAGACAATATCTGACACTTTAAAGTTATTCCAGTAAAAATTTCAAGACTCAATTCTTAGTTTAACATACGTTTCAAAAATCGACAAGTGAACCAAAACAATGAACCGAAAAACTCAAATTTGACATTCGATCTTGTAAAATCGTTTTGACCAACTTATACTCAACATTTAGATATGAGACCAACGCCATTTGAAAGTAGACTCGAAATACTTAAGTTTAGACTCCTGTTTCATCAAAAATCATCGTGATATGACCAAGTTACGAGCTTCCCAAACCGAAATAAAAATCTGATCAGATTAGGGTTTATGAGTAACCAACCCTAATCGCTTGTCTAAACAACCCAAACCGCAAACATAATCATATATCTCATTTCCAATAACTTATTAACTGATTCTAATTATACCCTAATGATTTAATCACTAGGAATACAATGGAATCGAACCGAAAGAGAACGAAAACAACGAAACAATCGAAATAACGTATTATCGAATGAAATCGGTTAGGAATAATACCAACTATCGAATGATCGCACGAGAACCTCCCTTAGAATCTGTAGAAAATAAGTTTATAAGAACCCTAATCATGTTTTATTGAATGAATCCAAGAGTTAGTAGAGATTGAACGTTGAAAACTTACCAATGAATGCGTTAATGAGTGTTTTCGGTTGATAGATTGAACGAATAGATCAAACCCTTGAGTTTTTGGGGTTTGGAATTCGAATGTAGGCAACATTTTTCGTTTTTAATCATCTAGAATCGATTGTAGGGTTTGTAAAAACGTTTTAAGCCTTAAAATAGCTGAAAATATGGATCTGGGCCCGTATCTACCTTTCGGCCCATGTTTCGTTTACGTTTTGCTTCATAACTTCTTCGTTACACGTCAGATTGAGATGATTCTTTTTGCGTTGGATTCGTTTTTCAAAAACGAAGACTTTGGTGTAAATAAATCCTTGAAACTGGTATTTTAACAAAGATGACATTTTACGGCTCGAATCACGATAACGGTTTGGTGACAGTTGTCACAGGCTAAGAAGATACATTGTTGATAGCACATACTGTTTTGATGTTGTTGTGTGAACTTGGAAGATAAAGTGTGATGTTGAGCTAGTTAAATGGTAATTGTGGCATGCTTAAAAATTTGATTGCTTTGGAGAAGTTTACTTAGCTAGATTCCTATTGACTAGTCAATGTTGTTGATGGTAGATCACATGCATTCTTCCTGATTTTCTGAGTTTGTCACTAGTTGGTATGATTAAGCATAAATGAAAACAGTTGTCACTCCCCTGAGTTGTTCTGTTATAGTATAGAATTGTCATATTAGATGAACAACTGGATGATAACTGGATTTTGATGCCAAATAGTTTTTGATTAATGATTTAATGTTGGTTGAACCGTGATGAATGCCAAGTTTTTTTCAGCTAACACTAACATTTCTATAAACTTGGATTTTCTTTTGTTATTTCACTCTTTTGCAGACAAGACACGGGGCATCTACTTCTACTTCGCGAAGAAGGCAACCTCCTCCGGTTCAGATGGAACCATTGGGTCTATTCTCTCAACAAATGCCACCTGATCTTCACCAATGGTTGAGGCTGGATCGACCGGGGACTATATTTAATGCTTACTGTGAGAAGTTCTTAAAAATATGCAGGAAGCAATTTATGTGTCCAAGAACTCCCGATTGGGCTCCTTTGGATCAAGCTGGGATTGGTGAGACTATTAGAGAAATTTTGACATCTCGCTATGATACTGATGAGGGACATATAGATCATGATGATTGGGTCCGAATGTTTGACCTATGGCAACCAATCTATAAGGAATTGTGCTTGGAATTTCTATCTACCGTCTGAATGAAAGAGACTGGGATACAGAACGCGACGGATAGAAGTTTCCTGTCATACAGGCTAGGAGGAGAGGACCGCCATATGTCCTATCGGGATATAGCCATCAGTTTGGGGATATACACTGAGGAGGAGATCAGCTCAGACTATTTTAATGAATTCCTGATGTCGGGTGCAAGAATCAGGAGTTTAACTGCTGAGCCATGGAGTCAATTGTCTGAAAAACCATACAAGACTAGTGAGAACCACATTTCGGAAGTTACAAATGTCAATTATCGGGTTATTCAAAGGTTCTTGTCTCACTCGATCACTCAAAAGGGTGAGAACACAGAAAGGGTGAACCTTCAATATATGTGGTACTTAGAGCAGTTTGATGATAATAATACGGTCAATATTCCCTATGGTATAGCTTGGTACTTGACGAAGAAAGCTGGGGGTAGAAAGGAGCAGTCGCCCATTTGTGGAGGGCATTTCATCACACCTATTGCCCGGTTCTTTGATATCGATTTTGCAGGATTAACTCTGGTACGAGATCCTCGCATCCCAATTAGTGCACCTATGTATGTGCAGGCTGAGGCAATCAAAAGAGTTGGAAATTCTTACATTCCATGGCCAACAGAGGAAGGATCGCCACCTCAGCAGAGACAAAGAACCGATGAAGGCACATCGAATGCCCGAGACCAGGAGGAAGATATTCACCATCAGGGCGGCTTTCAGGGGGGATTTTCAGAGGGTTATGTGGCTCCATCATTCGAACCTGAGTATATTTATCCTGCACCTCCTTCATTGTTTGATATTATGCAGGGAATTAGCCGCTTGGGTGAGCGACATGATGAATTTCAGCAGGAGTTTCGTGATTTTCGCCAGGAAACAAGGGAAGCTCATCAGGAATATGGATATAGACTTGGGGCTCTTGAGTATGCATCAGACTGGAGGACCCATGACCAGGAGCGTTACCATGCTGATCCTTCAGGCTACCAGCCATACCCTTATCATCACCATCCTCAATGGGGGACTCCTGGCGCATCTTACCCACCACCAGCTTATCAGCGAGCGAGCACACTCGAGGAAGCCCAACGATTACATCAGGAGGAGTATGATAGGCAGTTTCAGCAGGAGCGCATGTACCGCGAGTCGAGCTCAAATCGAATGAGTAATGCTGGCAGTAAGTTCAGCGATGGGTTTCAAGCAAGCATTCTACCACTTCTAGCAAGAACCCCGGGGAAGTACTCGTTCCCTTTTCCTTTCCACTTATGGTTCTTACTTGCTTATCTCTTTTTGCATTGAGGGCAATGCAAAACTTAAGTGTGGGGAGGTTATTCACTTAAACTTATATTCAAGTGAATTATTGTTTCTAACTTTTTATTGGGTATACTTCATTATTTCATAAAATTTTTCAAATCCCAATAACTAAGTTTAGAAATGGTAATTCATTTTGAAATTGCTTTATCCTTAAAAGATTAGTTGCTTTGTGAAATATTTGGCCATAATTGTTATAAGTAACTTTAATCTTTAAACTCTTGCATTCTAAAAAATGTTTGTCAAAGAAGCAACCGCACTAGGAGAATTGCATAACTAGCACACTTATAGCCCCACTGAAAATTGTGAAAAATTTTGAGCCTTGATTGAAAACACTTATCTTTAGTGTTTATATATATTCCAATTGCTATGAGTGTGCCGGTGTTTGTAGTCTATTCTAGAACTTGCCTTAATGATGCATTTTGAGACCGTTGTGGGATCACATTTATGTGATATAGGTGAAGTAGACGATGAATTGGTATTCTTTAGGATTTAGATATATAGGAATATAGATTTTTTGACCCAATTTTTGAGAATTTCTAATCAATTATGGAATTTGTGTTTGATCTTTAAACGGATTGCACGAACTCACTAATCGGTCAAGGAACCTTGATTGTTTGGGGTTTTATTTTAACACCATTTATATCCAGTCCACCCAGGTCGTTAGCACTCATTTTTAGTGCTAAGAAACCCATAGAAAACTTCCACATACATTTTCATCACAGTCTTTACTTAGCCTTACTTTTGGTGCAGTCAAAAGTTTTAAAAAGTTGCCTTGTAACATCGCAAACCAGTTTACAAAATGTGATTTCAAAACAACCTTTTTGGGAAGTGATATATGAAGAATACTTATTCAAGGAAGCAAGACCAAGGTGAAAGTTCAAAAACTTTTTAAGCAAAATCAGAAATACTATGAAGTCATGAATGAAAAGTTGCTGAAATTTATCTAAGGAAGCAAGAATCAAAGAGATATGGTTAGAAGAACAAAGTTAAAGCCTAAAGGTTAATTGTGATCACATTTTATTTTAGTTTCAGGGTAACACTTCACAAAAGCTTTTCGACTACCATTTTTCAACAATTGATATACGAGTCTATACCAACACAACTTCACCCTCACTTTTATAATTTCAACACATTGTTAGAATACCTCTTTTGATACTTTACTTGGTGCTCACGCCTAAGCGGTGGAGATTTGATCTTTTGGCAAGCTTATGGTAATAATGCATCACGACTTGGCTTGATTGAGTGATTATGTCGTTTATTCCCTTACCTTGTAGTTTATAGGTTGAGAGTGAGTGATTTAAAACACTTATCCTATTTGAGAGGTGCTAAGTTGTGCAAATTCATGCTTGACAAATTTATTCCAGGTGTTATATGATTACACACATGCTGCTAACATGATTGCTTAGGTGATTGTTGTTGGTTGTATTTTGAAAACCTTATTCTTAATTTCTGGAATGTAAGAGATGTTTGTATTGAATCGAAAAATCATGATTTGCTTGAGGACAAGCAAAGTTCAAGTGTGGGGATATTTGATATCGCTTAAATTATACATACTTTTAGACGCGATATCATTGAGAATTGTGTGCCATTGTTAGTTAAATTCATGAACTTTCGATACTTATTACTTTGAAAATGAATTTAGGTACGAATGCAGCTGGAAGGATGAATTAAGTAAAGAAACGTGCTTAAAATGAAAGAAATCAAGAAATGTAGCTGGAGTTTTCATGGGAATCCGGACGGATTCCCCTTGCCTGAATGCCCAGCTTTAGTTTCTCTTTTGATCAGACCAAGCTTATTTAAATCCATTCTTAAATCCGCCCTTGAATCCGGTATGGAATCCGGACGGATTCACCTGAATCCGACCGTATTCCTTGTTTTTGAGCGAATTTTCTGTGGTTGTACATTTGGCTTCATTCTATGTACATTACCCGGAATCCGTACGGATTCCACTGAATCCGACCGGATTCATCTCTCGTAAAAGTCAAACTCAGATTTAAAAGATGCAGCTCTCACCTACTCCTTCACAAAACACAAGAACGGCAGCAGCACACCAGGGAAAGACTTTTGATACCCAAAATTTGTTTTCTCATCCTACAATCTCATATCTCATCCATACGCACACCATGTCAGGGAATCAAAGATTGCAAAGATTTGTATGTGGTTGGGAGCATTTAATTCTTCAACCAATTTTTCCTTCTATAAAACCCAATTGGGTTTTTCATCCAAAACATCATAACGGGTTACACAAGAAAATAGCTGTGAGGTGCAAAAATTGTTATTGGGTTTCACTTGATTTCCATTCAATCATCCATTTTGTTAATCACTACAAGTGTTAGCAATAGCAAATTCACCACCCAAAACTAATTTCATCATTGTTGCTATTCACTGGAAGAACACACGGAGCGAGGAATCAAGCTAGTATTTTGGAAGTTTTAATCTCTGTATTGGAATTCTTTCAAGTTCATCATCATCATTTGTTGTAAGCAATCTTTAATTTATTCAAAGTTAATTTGATTAGATTTTAATATTAAGTGTCAATTTTATAATGAAATTAATATTGCATTATTATTGCTTAACAATGAATATGAGTGGCTAAATTCCTTAATACTTGCTTGGATGAAATAAACTAGTGATTAGGGGGTGTAATTCTTAAAGTTTGTATAAATTCTAGTTAAAACTCATTCATAGGATTTGCATGTTCTAGGTAAGATTGTTAAAGCTTGTTGGAAATGAAACTAATAGCTTAAACCAATGTTTGTTGTTGGATTACATTTCTAAATTTATATGTCTATGTATAAATTGCCTTTGAAGTGAAAACTAATTCGGTACAAGATTAAGCAAAAAGATTAGAATATGCAAGTTTGTGAATATGCCAATGCTTTCATTTGGATGAGTTATAAACTAGAAACCAATGATTTATGTTTAATCAAAACCCCTTGTGTATTTGAGCTTGAAAAAGTTTACAACTTATTTAGTAGATAACTAGTGAATAAGCCAACGTATTTCATTAAGTTATTTGCTATCAACTTACCTTGAACAAATATTGCCAACGTAAATTTGGAACAAGTTATACTCTTTAGGCTCAAATGTGCAAGATGGTAACCATGCCAACGTTTGTTACCAAGATTAAGTCATAAGTTTGTAAATTGAAGTTAATAATATAGGTGATAGCCAATGTTATTCTTATGTTTTAATGTATATTTACCTTGCATGTTACAAACTGGTTTTAACTAATACGCACCCCAAAATCACTAGTGTCCAAGCAAGTATTCTTTGTATTCCTTGATAATCCATCAATTCAAATCTGGCTCTTAAAAGCCCAATTGCCTTAGTTTTCGATAAATCAATAGATGTTAAGCAAAGCAACAATTCGGTTGCATAAAACCCAAATTTTCTTTTCTTATTTTAAATTAGTTACACTATATTAAAGTGTCTTATAATAACATTCCCTGTGATCGAACCTTTGATTTACCAAGCTATATTACTTCACGATAGGGTCCACTGCCCGGTTGTGTTTTAGTCTATTTGAGGTACTTCTTTTGTTTCACATTCAACGATAAATTTTAAGACTAGATTTTACACATCAATGATTTCCTCCACATATTTCACAACCAATCCTGATTGCATGAACTTGTTCATTTACTTTCTTAATATCTCTTCCCATACTTTCCAATTTTGCAGTGATAGCTGCGAGACCATCACTATCTTCAGATATTCTTTTTCTTCCATATGAACCATCATCCCATAATTGAGAATGTTTTGCTAGTTCTTCAATTCCGGCTTTTGCTACTGCTGGAGTTTTCTTAGGTACTGGGCCTTGTGCATCTAACTGTTGACGTGTTGCTCGATCAACTCCCTTATAAAATACCGTTATTTCTTATTGAACATTCAAATCATGTTGTGGACATTTATGTAACATCTCCTTATATCTTTCCCAAGCTTGATATAGAGATTCATCGGGCTTAAAATTCCTATTCTCGTCGATCATCTTTGACGTTTTGGAAGGTGTACAATACATTTTTAGAAATTTTCTACGAAGATCCTCCCAAGTAGTAATAGATCCGGCTGGTTCATTATTAATCCATCTCTTAGCTCCATCCTTTAATGTTAAAGGAAATACTCGTAACATCACCTGATCTCTTGTAACATTAGGAATATTAAACATATCTGCAATTTCTAGAATTTTCTCAACATGCTCGTTTGCATCTTCTTTATCTTCTCCTCTGAAAGGATTCTCTCTCAATTCCTTCAGAAATTGTCCTTTTAATTCAAATTCTACTTCTCTAGCTATAGCAGGCCTAACCACTCCCGGTCTTGGATCTCCACGAGTTTGAATCGTGTAATCCTCAAGCGTCATGTTAGCTATGTCTGCCATGTCTCTTTGTTTTGGTTCAGAATCTCTTGGAAATACTGTATGTTGTCTCGAATGTACTCTATCTAAATCTGAATCGGAGTAATATCCTCTTTTAGCCGTTTTGACTAAACTGTTATGAAATATTAAATTGTCTTCGTCAGATGAAATTCCTTGTTCTGGTGAATTAGGTGGCGCATATGACAATCGTCTTCTAGAATGAAATTCTCGTTCTGGTTCGTCAAATGGACTAAGTGGATCCGGATGAAGTGTGCGGGTCATACATCCATCTGCAAAGAAGAACAGAATTGTAGTAGTACTTTAAATTCAAAAGTAGATGTTAGTAGTTTGTTAGTAATATTCAAGTTGGTAAATATGAATCCTGATAATCTCTCTTATATATTAAAATAAAACCATAATTATGTTACCCTTCTTAAAATAGATCATTTTAGATTAATCTTGATCATTAAATGAGTAGGGGTAATTTATTATATTCATTGATCTCCTAATTTATATATGACTACCTAAATAGCAAATTTGGTTAAAGTTAAAAGACATCACTACCCTTGATGATTAATTTGAGAAAACTTATAAAGTATTTAGTATAAGTATTTGAATAATTATAAAGTATTTAATATTAGTACTTAAACTTAAAAATATAAGAAGTTATACGATTTCACGACTAAGGTTACAGTAGGTAGGAGTTAATTGTGCTCAAATACATCTAATTTAAATTAAAATTTTAAATTAATATTTGGAAATCCAATAATAAAAATTTTGAATTAATATTTTTCAAAACCAATATTTTCTAAATTAATATTACTAAATTCTAATATTTTATAAATTAAAGTAAGTCATTGTGTATTACTATATATGTAGTACCTAACTCTAACATTGTTTATTTTATTTTTTAAATTTCATAGTATCTTTAAAGTTATCAATTTATTTTTAACAAGAGATGAGAAAGAAGCTTCTTACTCTTATTTGTCACCACAATCGAATAAAAATTCACTTTTCTCTTATTATATAGACAAAACAATTTGATCATGCAATTGTTAATATACTATGGCGTGACGTTGTATATGTGTGGACGACATTAAATTATTTTGATATACAAAACTTCCGATTCAAATCATTAAAATTAAGTTAGCAGCTAAATGGAGTATCTAATATGCGTATCTTAAATATCTATATTTTAATTTAATGAAATAAAATGAAATAGTTGAAAAAAGACAAAGAAAACTCACTTGATTAAATCATTAAGGACATATTAGGTAAAGATAAATTTAGTGAAATGAAATGAATTAAGGAAAAAAAAGAAAAGAAATGAAATTGGGTTAGAAATTTTATTAACTTTTTTTCTTTTTGCAGTTTTCACATGAACCAACATTAGAACTTTGCATTGTATAAGTTCAACAAAAAAATATGGTTTTCACAGTACTCCTAAATTTTGAGGTTTTTGGATACAAAGAGGTTCAAATAATCGTATAAGTTAAAAATAATTAGGTAAAGAGAAAGGAAGAAAGGGGATGAACACTTGAACAACTGGCTTGAAGGTTGGAGAAGACACAGTGGTATCAGTAGAATCGGCCGGAAAAATCACCCCAATTAAAGGTAAGCTGTTTTCGAGGGATTTGATTGGACGATTTCAAGAGAGTTATGTGCAAATGTGACTGACACGTGATTTGGGCTTCTTATATCTCTTTTGTTTTAAGCCCAAACATTTTCTCCGGGTAAAACACAAAGAAAATTTTACTTTGATATTCTATTCCTCTACAAATGAGATGGAAATAGAAATACAAAGGAACAAATATCTCGTGAAATTAATTTCTCCACCCCCTTTAATTCTATGACTAACTATAATACCCTTTACATATCACGAGAAACTTTTTTTTATCATAGCTTAATGATGAGATTACATTGTTACCCATTATTTGATTATAAGGTAGAATGCATGCTCATGCATTGAATGATTGACGTATGCGTTCATTATTTATATTTTCTTACTTTTCTAATTTTCAACAGTAACATATACACTAATTTATACAATGAATCTTCTAAGAAGAATAAAGATAGATATGTTATAAACACTAATCAAATCAATAAAAACTTTCTAAAAAACAGATTTATATATATTAATTTCGTCAAATGATTTGGTCATTTCCAAATTATTAAATAATTTATAGACTAGCCCGCGAATTCGCGGGATATAATTCGCGGGCTAGTACATAATTTTTATACAAAGTTTATATTATATTTTTATTTTACTACGCAAGTTTTAATTAACATATTTGTGTGGCTAACATTGTATAAATGTTTTCAATTTAGAAGAGATGCGTATATGATTTAAGTTTATTAAATATTATTAAATATAATTAAATTATAGTAATTAAAACATTGTTTATTTGTTAATAATAATACTCTACATATTGTAGATCTCAATGATAGTAAAATAATTTTTAGGTCTCAAATTTTTATCTTTTATTTCAATAATGTAAGGTACCTTAATTTTTTTACCACAAAAATGGTGTTTTTATTATAAAATTCATTTTTTACATTAATGTACGACACCGAATCAAATTTTCTTTATAACGTGAAAAACAAAAACTTGAAAACCTAATATTTACAAACATAGAAAAAATATTCTTTCACATACTTTTTAATCAAAAATTTATATATAGAAAAATAATTTATAAGAGTTGATCAATACCAGTTTGTACCATGATTATGTGATAAAGAGAAACATGTAATAGTAAAAAGTTGATAAGTAAAATAAGATGATGTTGCACAATAAATAAGTGGCATGTTGTATTTGGTTAAAAAAATATCATAAAAATGATCTGTTACAACAATATTATGATTTTCTTCATGGACCATACACGCATATTTAAAATAAACTAATGTTCCATTTTTTTGTTAACAAAAGTTAAAATGCAACTCTTTTATTGTGCAAGGGCATTTTACGTTTTTATTATCGAGTTATTTGGTATATTAGAATTATTTTTTCATTTTAGAAAGTTACCATTATAATTTGGATTGTTGTGATAATAAGGCAAGCAGTATATAATAACAAAGTTCATAATTCACAAAAAAGATAGAAAAAAAAAACTCTTTTCATGGGGTTAAATCCAAAGACTACACTGCAAGTCTGCAATATCACATTATTGTATTAAATTCAAGCAAGCAACAAAACTAAAGTTAATATAACCAACAAAAAAAAAAGACAAAAAAATTCGATCCGAAATTTATTGACTCTAAGTGTAGAATATTATTATTTTTAGGAAAAAACTTCAACTAAATAATAAATAGGAGAAAAAGGTAATTTGGAGGGTATCACTGACTCATGTACCATATTTTAGTGGTACGTGTCTGCCCACCCCGCAATGCGAGCATCAACGCCGGATAAATCACATGTCCACAAATCACCCACATATGTTAAGGTACGGATTCGAACCCGCATATGTGGGTCCTAAGATTTATAAAAAAATGAACAACTAACCAAATTAAAATTACGAATCTTATATTTGGGATAGAATTGTTGAAATCCTTAGAGACATTTAATCGACCATCTTGTGTGCATTCACGAAACTTGAAAATTTAGAATTAATCGATGAAAATACATTTGATGATCGAAAATAAATAAATTGAAAATGAAAAATTAAAACTACTATTAGCAATTTAACAATACATAATGCATATATATAATGAAAAATTAAAGAAAATATTCAATTCTAATTTATAAATAAAAGTTATTTGACAATCATTATGTGAATAAAGATTAAACCTTGATTTGTATTTACATTAAATAATTAAAAATTTAATTTAATTGATTGTTGAAATAAGAATAAAGGGGTAGTTTAGACATTTGATCATTCCCTCTCCACTATTTAGGTAATCATTTTATTAAGGTAAGATCAATGGTAAAAAAATATAAATTATAACACATAATTATATAAATACCCTTTATAATAATTATATTAATTATTATTAATTATAATAATAATATTTAAATCCACTTAATCGATATTATTTTTTAAAATCTTACTCAAAGACTTATTTGAATATGTATCTAGGAAAAAACGTGGGTTATAACGTGAATAACCAATATCCATAATGCCATTATCATTTAGGATATAAGCATAATTATAAGAGCTTGTTGAATAATACAATTTAATAATATTGAAGGAAGAATTATATCCACAAAGGATGAAAATAATGAAAACATAACTACAAACACAATGTTTGCAGGTTCAGAACCATATGGTTAAGCCTTATTAGAGCTAGGTCATGCCACATACAACTTAGTATGTGTTTGAAGGCCTCAAGCCAATTCACTTCAAGCTCTAAACATTCGGTATGTTTTCAGTATAAGTAAGGTGCAACTCCTTGTGCTCCAAACTTCCAGATTAGAAAAGATTTATATATTGAACCAATTGTTCAAGAAAAAGAACATTTTCTTGATGATAGATCTCATTTTGATATTAGACGTGACTATAAATTAGTCGGTCGATGCCGATTGCATCTTTTTAGCAAGATCAATCTCGCTTAAATCAACCTATGAGATTATCCATATGACCATATCACTCAGCAACATAATGTGAGCAATAATGTTCTTATGCTGATTTTCCTTCCCCAAATTCCTCCATTAATACCATAAGAGTATTTTGAGCCTTTTGCTCTTCTAAACATATTGGATTTTATACTCCCATAAATGCAACAAAGTCTTAATATCGTGAAAAACATTAATAAACACTAAGTTCTATTGAACACATAATTCAATTATAATGAAGTTTGATGGGATACGAATTCCAATGAATATAGAGTTCGATTGAACACAAACTTCAAGTTGGACACAAAGTTCTAATGAACGCAAAGTTCCACAAAGCTCAAGAACACAGAGTAACACAAAGTTCGATTGAACACGAAGTTCTAAAAAAATTATTGAATACAAAGTTCATACAGAGACAACTATGCAAGACCTTTTAATATCCATCCGTATATACAAATCACTCTGCAAATAATCAATTATGTTAATCATAGTTCACAATAGGTTATAGAGAAAAAGGTCACTACATTTCCAATTATCGCCTATAAAGCCTACCATGAAACCACAATTTACAAAATCAATTAATATGCAAAGTCATCAAATAAGAGCACTTAAAGCATATTAAAAATATTTCCTATTTCACTATGAAACGTAACTTTCATACGCAAAGAAAGTTTAATACAATCATTACACTAAGAATGATAAATAAATATGCTTTAAATTTCACATAGAAATTTTACTTTCAAACAAAAATGAAAGACCATATCATTATATAAATGATTGACTAATATGTTCAGAATCTCTCAAAGAAATATAACTTTCAAACATGAGAGAAAGTTTATAATAATCATTTACCAAAAAAAATGATTAACTATGCCCGGTCTTTTATTTTACAGGGAAACACAACTTTCAAACAAAGAGAAAGTGCAATATAATCATTTCACTAAGATGATTAAATTTATATTGATCAAAATTTTACAAAGTTTTCAAAAATAAAGAAAGTTCAATATGATCATTTTTACCAAAAAAATGATCAACTAATTTTGATGTAATTTAAAGTTATGAAACTTTCAAACAAAATTGTTTTTGTGCAATCATTGCACTAAGAATGATTAACGAGCATTTTGATCAAATTTCACAAATAAATACCAAGTACAATGTTGAACATATCACTATAATCAGTATACTAAATAATGATTAATCAAAGTGCTCACATTTTCACAAAGAAATTGATTTTTCAAACATATTGAAAATTCATTATAATCATTTGACACAAAATGATAAACTAAACTTGATACTGAAATCATTACACTAAATAATGATTAACTCAGGTGCATACCATTTCACTAAAAACATCAAGTTTATAGTCAAGGAAAAGATACTATCATTATACTTAATAATGATTAATTAAAGGGCTTACTATCAACTTATGATAATTCCTTATAATCATTATACTAATTACTAAATAAAGACTAATCAAAGGATTTGCATTTTCACGAAGAAAATAGCTTTTCAAAGACGAAAAAACTCATTATAATCATTACCACTAAGGAATGATTAACCAAAATTTGGCCCTTATATTGTTTTTCCTTTTACGATAGTTTTTTATTCTTCTCTTGTAACATATACAAAGACAAAAAAAAAAACTCCATTAAAAATAATTATCGCAAGACAATTTATGTGCCATAGAGATCAAATTCGTTTTGGATCAAAAAGACTTAAATGGTTTAATGTCTCACAACAAATGTGAATTATATATTAATTATTACGAAAATAATAACTCACTAAAAGTTTCTAATTATCACTAAGATAATATGTAACATTAAAACCAGAAAAATCCAACCATTATGTGGTTCATCATTTAGTACTATGAATGCTCAAAGATTATCCAAGTTAACCTCAACCCTTAAATGAGTTATTAAATTAAATGTGAACCATTGATTTAGTCTTTAAAAACATGACTACCTAAATAGTGAAGAGAATATGACAAAAAGACTATAATAACCTTATATTATATGTTTGGTAAGCTATTTATTGATTGGTGATATATTAATGGCAATATTGAATATGTAATATTTTTTTTGTAAATTAATTATCTCACAAACGGCAAATCAAAAAACTATGACAATTGCACCATAAAATTCAGTGTTTTTTCCCCGTCGATTTAAGATCTCACAAGGTATATTTTCGACGAGTTTTTTTTTCTTCACTTTTTGGTAAGTTTTACAAATTATTAACACATGTGTTATTGTTTGGTTGTATATTTAATTTAGGGTTACAGTTAGGATTCAGGGTTTAGTGTTTATTAGGGTTTAGGTTTTCACATAGTTTTGGGTTCAGTATGATAAATGGTTGAGGGGTTTGGGGTTTTTACATGTGTTAATAATTTGTAAAACCCACCTAAATATGTAATTTACATTTATGTGCATAAATCTACACATGATTTAGCATAACAAAAAAAAATTATACATAATGATAAAATACGATTTAAGATGTTGTGAGTTTATAAAGAATTTGAGGACGCATTGCATTTTCAGCTGAATTTTTTGCATAAATATAATCCAACTTGATTAGTTCGTAATTAAATGGGTTGATAGTGTCATCTCAATCTATTGTATATTTTCATTTTCAACGGTGTAAATTAGGTAGTTCAAGTTAATCTCAACCCTTAAATGAGTTATTAAATTGAATGTGAACCATTGATTTAGTCTTTAAAAACATGACTACCTAAATAGTGAAGAGAATATGACAAAAAGACTATAATAACCTTATATTATATGTTTGGTAAGCTATTTATTGATTGGAGATATATTAATGCCAATATTGAATATGTAATTTTTTTTTTGTAAATTAATTATCTCACAAACGGCAAATCGAAAAATTATGAAAATTGCATCATAAAATTCAGTGTTTTTCCCCGTCGATTTAAGATCTCACAAGGTATATTTTCGACGAGTTTTTTTTTTTTTTCACTTTTTGGTAGGTTTTACAAATTATTAACACATGTGTTGTTGTTTGGTTGTATATTTAATTTAGGGTTACAGTTAGGATTCAGGGTTTAGTGTTTATTAGGGTTTAGGTTTTCACAGAGTTTAGGGTTCAGTATGATAAATGATTTAGGGGTTTGGGGTTTTTACATGTGTTAGTAATTTGTAAAACCCATCAAAATATGTAATTTACATTTATGTGCATAAATCTACACATAATTTAGCATAACAAAAATAAAATTATACATAATGATAAAAAAACGATTTAAGATGTTGTGGGTTTATAAAGAATTTAAGGACGCATTGCCTTTTCAGCTGAATTTTTTGCATAAATATAATCCAACTTGATTAGTTCGTAATTAAATGGGTTGATAGTGTCATCTCAATCTATTGTATATTTTCATTTTCAACGGTGTAAATTAGGTAGCTCAAGTTAATCTCAACCCTTAAATGAGTTATTAAATTGAATGTGAACCATTGATTTAGTCTTTAAAAACATGACTACCTAAATAGTGAAGAGAATATGACAAAAAGACTATAATAACCTTATATTATATGTTTGGTAAGCTATTTATTGATTGGTGATATATTAATGCCAATATTGAATATGTAATTTTTTTTTTGTAAATTAATTATCTCACAAACGGCAAATCGAAAAATTACGAAAATTGCATCATAAAATTCAGTGTTTTTCCCCGTCGATTTAAGATCTCACAAGGTATATTTTCGACGAGTTTTTGTTTTTCACTTTTTGGTAGGTTTTATAAATTATTAACACATGTGTTGTTGTTTGGTTGTATATTTAATTTAGGGTTACAGTTAGGATTCAGGGTTTAGTGTTTATTAGGGTTTAGGTTTTCACAGAGTTTAGGGTTCAGTATGATAAATGATTTAGGGGTTTGGGGTTTTTACATGTGTTAGTAATTTGTAAAACCCATCAAAATATGTAATTTACATTTATGTGCATAAATCTACACATAATTTAGCATAACAAAAATAAAATTATACATAATGATAAAAAAACGATTTAAGATGTTGTGGGTTTATAAAGAATTTAAGGACGCATTGCCTTTTCAGCTGAATTTTTTGCATAAATATAATCCAACTTGATTAGTTCGTAATTAAATGGGTTGATAGTGTCATCTCAATCTATTGTATATTTTCATTTTCAACGGTGTAAATTAGGTAGCTCAAGTTAATCTCAACCCTTAAATGAGTTATTAAATTGAATGTGAACCATTGATTTAGTCTTTAAAAACATGACTACCTAAATAGTGAAGAGAATATGACAAAAAGACTATAATAACCTTATATTATATGTTTGGTAAGCTATTTATTGATTGGTGATATATTAATGCCAATATTGAATATGTAATTTTTTTTTTGTAAATTAATTATCTCACAAACGGCAAATCGAAAAATTACGAAAATTGCATCATAAAATTCAGTGTTTTTCCCCGTCGATTTAAGATCTCACAAGGTATATTTTCGACGAGTTTTTGTTTTTCACTTTTTGGTAGGTTTTATAAATTATTAACACATGTGTTGTTGTTTGGTTGTATATTTAATTTAGGGTTACAGTTAGGATTCAGGGTTTAGTGTTTATTAGGGTTTAGGTTTTCACAGAGTTTAGGGTTCAGTATGATAAATGATTTAGGGGTTTGGGGTTTTTACATGTGTTAGTAATTTGTAAAACCCATCAAAATATGTAATTTACATTTATGTGCATAAATCTACACATAATTTAGCATAACAAAAATAAAATTATACATAATGATAAAAAAACGATTTAAGATGTTGTGGGTTTATAAAGAATTTAAGGACGCATTGCCTTTTCAGCTGAATTTTTTGCATAAATATAATCCAACTTGATTAGTTCGTAATTAAATGGGTTGATAGTGTCATCTCAATCTATTGTATATTTTCATTTTCAACGGTGTAAATTAGGTAGCTCAAGTTAATCTCAACCCTTAAATGAGTTATTAAATTGAATGTGAACCATTGATTTAGTCTTTAAAAACATGACTACCTAAATAGTGAAGAGAATATGACAAAAAGACTATAATAACCTTATATTATATGTTTGGTAAGCTATTTATTGATTGGTGATATATTAATGCCAATATTGAATATGTAATTTTTTTTTTGTAAATTAATTATCTCACAAACGGCAAATCGAAAAATTACGAAAATTGCATCATAAAATTCAGTGTTTTTCCCCGTCGATTTAAGATCTCACAAGGTATATTTTCGACGAGTTTTTGTTTTTCACTTTTTGGTAGGTTTTATAAATTATTAACACATGTGTTGTTGTTTGGTTGTATATTTAATTTAGGGTTACAGTTAGGATTCAGGGTTTAGTGTTTATTAGGGTTTAGGTTTTCACAGAGTTTAGGGTTCAGTATGATAAATGATTTAGGGGTTTGGGGTTTTTACATGTGTTAGTAATTTGTAAAACCCATCAAAATATGTAATTTACATTTATGTGCATAAATCTACACATAATTTAGCATAACAAAAATAAAATTATACATAATGATAAAAAAACGATTTAAGATGTTGTGGGTTTATAAAGAATTTAAGGACGCATTGCCTTTTCAGCTGAATTTTTTGCATAAATATAATCCAACTTGATTAGTTCGTAATTAAATGGGTTGAAAGTGTCATCTCAATCTATTGTATGTTTTCATTTTCAACGGTATTATGCACACTTGAACTACATAACAAATCAAAATTCTTTATAATTTGCATCGCCTTTTCAACTAAATTTTTTTAATTCGTATAAATATAATCCAACTTGATTAGCTCGTAATTGTATGTTTTCATTATTGTGCACACTTGAACTTCAAATGACTTATTTGGTCTTCGACAAATCAAATTGATACTCATATTTTGATCCTACTAATAAAATTGGTGAAGGATGCTTTAGAACATTTTACCGTAATTATTATAACTGCGGACATATTATTATTTTTTTATTTCTATTCGTGAGGTAATTATATATATTTTTATTTTTTAAAACTATTCACAGGGTGTAATTGTAGATGATTGTCCATGATAGCTGTCAAGCAAATATAGGGGAACCGTTAATATATCACTAAAATGGCATGATATATGCATTACAATATCCAAAACGTTTAATGCTTAATGGTATTTAATGAAAAGAGTTGTTGATGATCATTCACATGATTATTATGTAGGATGGACACTTTTTTAGTATATTGCATCATTTAAAAACATGGATGTATTTTTTCTTCTTAATCATTAACTAATAATATTTTTTACAAGGAATTTGGTTCCACCTACTATGATGATCTATGTATGTTTCCACTATTTTGGTTGGACCGAAAGAATAACAAAAAATGATTTGAGTACTTTGATGGCACCAAATTTCTTGATCGTCGTATAATTGACGGTCAATTAATTTAATATGTTTTACTTGCTAAGTTTTTTGAATTGTCATATTATATGTACGTGTAATTGTATGCATTGGTTGTAACATCCTCGAAATGGACCTAGTTGTTTTATATTATTTCTTGATTTAAATAAACATTTAAATGTGTTTGGAAATAATATTATTTGAAATAGTTGAAATAGTTGAAATAATTGGAATAGGAGTCGAATATTCCAATGTGATAAGTAAATTATTAATTGTTGTAAATTAATATAGTTGACGGTACAATAAAATGTTTGGACTCGCAAATGGTTTTCGGGTTCCAGACAATAGATTGAGAAGGGGTATTAAATTATACCTGTAATTAAAGTCGGTTTGAGGTAGGGCCGACTTATTTATTTCTTTCCATTTAAGGAAAGTTTATTTTTCCTTCCTTCATTTCCTTTGAAAACCCTAAACCCCAAATTGAGAAATCAAACCTAGAATTTCAAATCAAAGATTGAAACTAACTTGAGCAGTGATCTGGATTAAGTTTCAACATCTGATTCATCATCATCATAATCAATTGTAAGTGTTCTTGAAATTTGATTTTTATTCAAATTTGGGTAAATTGATGATTTGGAAGAATTGGGTGTTTTAAACTAGTTATAAGTATTACATAATGATTATGTGAAGAGAATTGTGGTTTAAAACTGTTAGAAAATGCGTTTTGAGCGATATGGGTATTAAACCCGTGGGTTAGGGTTTGTTACAGGTCGCAGGTTGTGACACCCTCAAATTTCGGTTTGCGGAAGCTATCGGGTCGGGTGTCACTAAATCAAATATCACAGCATAAGATACATAATGAACGACTCTAAATGAGACGTTTGAAAATAATTATACATTTCCCAAAATAGAACGTTTACAACGTTATGAGTTTGACAGTAAATTCCAAATACATAATTTGAAAATACAAAAGTAAATGCAGAGTAGTCCCAATTGTTGAAAATATGCGACTCGAGCTAATTAAGCCTTGAAGCAATCCTAATCCTGCTGGGCAACCTGAGAACACATGCTAAAACAGGTCAGCTATAAAGCTGGTGAGTTCATAGGATGGTTAGTTGAAAACATAAAGTAATAAAACAATTTATGTTTTGTAAAGTTGTTTCCAAAATCAGTGATTTTTTTTATATGTAATACGTTGAAGTTTGTAACACCAATGTGTAAAAGTCTAATCGATGTCTTCCATACCTAACTAGTTGGAATTGTAAGTCTACCATTGAAATTGTTTGTCTAACTTAATGTTCAAAATACCCCGATTTGGTTGATTGTATTGTTACAAGTTACTTAGACTTGTTTGTCTTAAATTGATACAAGTTACAACGACTTGTTTGATTGAATACTGATACAAGTTACAACGACTTGTTTGATTGAATACTGATACAAGTTACAACGACTTGTTTGATTGAATACTGATACAAGTTACAACGACTTGTTTGATTGAAGTTGTGCCCACTGCAATACCGTGGCATCGTTTTGTACCCACTTTACCGTGGTATCGTTTTGTGCCCGCTGCAATACCGCGGCATCGTTTATGAAGTGCTCGAGAGCATAGTTGAAATGTAGAGCCAGCAGTACAACGACATACTAGCTATTGCAAATAAGAGCCGACCGTACAACGACGCGTCAGGCTTGAATGTGTGTATGATTGTATGTATACTAATATACATAAATATTATTGAAGTTAGCACCAAGTGCTAATGATAATATATAAACATGTAGATATATATATATATATATATATATATAAATATATATATATATTAGTCGAATGAGCAAACGTAAGTAACTATCATGACACGCATGAAAATAATTTATTTTATCTAAATACGTATAAGCAAAATATTTAGATATTAAGTAGTACGTTGGTCCTAGGTATGAATGCTCATTACCTAGTTGAATTGTATTAGTATGAAGAATCTATACTAACATATTATGTTATCGTATACTTCTAGCCTAAAGCCTAGCAAGTGTATTGAGGTTCTGAATTGTATTGGAAATATTAGTTCCTAAAAGAGAAACTAATCCTGTAAATGTATATATGTCGTCTAGTGTAGGTAGAACTAACCAGTTCTAATGTATATGATAATATTGCCCCGCGACAATATGGCCAATGAATAGTACCAACTATATCAAGTTATGTCTAGGTAATTGTTTTCCAACAATCTGATAGTGTACGATTGTGACCTATCTAGGTTAGGTCTTGATATTGTTCCAAAACGACGTGTTGGGTGTAATTCCTAAGTATTACACATTTGTATTACATACAGTAATATAATTGATTGTGAATTATAAAAGATTATTAATATAATTCGAAAACAGTTATTGTGCATGTGTTTCACCCCAAAAACAGTAAAACAGTTGAAAGAGTGGGGCTATGAAACTCACCTGAGGAGCTAGCGTCCTAATGCAGCGAATCGTATTGATAATAATCTCCTAGTGTCCTAAACACGTGAGATTTCGTATGAGTAAGTGGACGTTTAAGTAAAACAATCCAATTTGTTGTTCGTTCGGTTATATTGTACTCAATGTGTTTGATAAGTATTTACGTTTGAATTTCGTAAAGTAATTGCGTGTCGTTTGTCTCGTATTGAAATTATATTTAGAAAATATAATTAAGTTGTTTTCGTATAAAAAGTGTATATGAACGTGTCTCGGTTCATATATAAGTTGCGTATACGTTTCCGGATAAGTTTGGTACTTTAAAAATGAGTTTTTGGCTTAAAAACTGATAATAGCGACACTTCATGCGTCACTGGTTGATTTAGGGCGTCACTAGGCTAGTGACTCAAAAGATAGGATTTTTCAGCATTTTAGCGTCACTTAAATAGTGTCGCTATAGGTTAGTGACGCATATAGCGTCACTTCATTAGTGTCGCTGTTGGTTTAGTGACGGGTTTTAGCGACACTTCGTTAGTGCCGCTGTCGCTGGTTTGGTGATCTACCCGCCGGGTACCGGCCTTACCCGCCGGGTACCCGGGTCTGACTCGGATCTGATCGAACGAAAACCACAGATCGCGCCCGATTTCTACATTTTTGACACAAATCCGCTTATACACTGATACTATATGATATACTAAGTAGTTATAACATGAAAAACGAAGGGAATAGGTGGTGAATCTTACGGATCGAAGATGGAACCAAAAATGAAGAAAATGGAGCTTGATGATGGTGAATCGTGATGATGATGATGATAAGGATGTTGTTGCAGCTGATGATGATGATGGTGGTGGTGGTGACGTGCGGCGGTGGTGGTCCGGCGGTGGTGATGATGATCCGGTGGTGGTGGTAGTGATGAAGAGAGGAAAGGGAGAAAAGGGGTATTTGGTGTGTGTTTTTATGAAATGGAAATGAAGAAAATGGGAGGTGGAAATGGTTTTATCCATTTCCAGAACCCGCTTCGCGGACTGTGATCTCCAACCACAGTGTAAAATACCCGCGTTATATTTGTCGATTGCGATATAAATTAATACTTTTAATTTATATAAAATTTGTTTATTTGTTTTTGAAATATTTACTAGTTGAAATATTTTATAAAAATGAAATGTTTTGGAATAAAGTTTTTATAACTTTATTTTGTATGTTTTTATTTTATTCTCAAATGCGATTTATAAATAATCGTTCGCGACATATATATAAATAATACATATTTATATATGTTTAATACTCAAATACTTCGTTGATACGCATATGAAATATGCGATTTAAAAAGTTAAATTGGACCCGAATTTTTGGTCCTTTTTGACCGGGTGTTACATTCTCCCCCTGTTAAGAAAATTTCGTCCCGAAATTTAAAGTGATGTCGTGGTCGCGTGGAGTCTGGGGAGCAATGCACGTACGAGAGATTTATCGAGTATATATTAGACATATCATGTCTTATAATGGAGTTGAAGTGCAGTCAATCCATGACTGTGTCGATGTTTATTGTCGTAGTCATATTCTGACTATATTGTTTGGTTCGAGGTATGATTAATTTGTGATTATTAGTTAACCGTTTACGTCGCGGTCCATTCAGGACTAGATGGTTGTCTTATGGTGATTGCTTTGTAAGTCGTCCTATCAGGACTAAATGTTTGGTGCACGTGCAGTAGCTCAGTCTGCTGAAAGCAAACATTGAGTTTTTATGTGGGCCTAGGTCAACTAGCCCTATGATGTAATCAATATTAGGTTGATAAAATAATATCGGGGATAATAAGTACATGTTGAACGAATCTATAATTGAAGAGTTATGCTCTCGAGGAGAGGTTGTACTTACATTATTGTTGGAGATTTATTTGATTTAATCGGAGTCGATAAGGTGAATTTTGCGTCTTTTTGGGCAGTCCTTCTTGTAATGACCAGGTTCCTTACATTTGAAGCATATTCTTCGAGAGTCGGGATTGGCGGGAACTCTACAGTCCCGGATTACGTGTCCATACCGTTGGCATCTTTCGCAGGGTAATCCGCAAATTCCGTCATGATGACGTTTGCAGCCGTGACAAAATGGTTTGTTACCCGCATAGCCTTGTCTGTCGTTGGGTTCAGCAGCGTAGGACCTCAAGGGTTCAGGTTGATTCGTTGGATTTTGGCTAGAGCTGGAACTTCCATTCCCTTTTTCTTGATTGTTTTCTGTCGCAGGTGGCCCGCGTCGAACCACCTGTGCCATGAGTCTGTGGGCCATGCGAATAGCCTCTTCAATAGTAGTGGGTTTAGAGGCGGTGACCATTCCCTCAATTAGCAACGGGAGTCCACCAATGTACCTCCTGATTCGTTTGTTTTCAGGGTTTACTATGTTTGGACAAAGGGATGCTAGTTGTTGGAAGCGATTGGTATATGTTTCGATGTCGTTATCCTTTACGGTGAGATACCAAAGTTCGTCCTCAAGTTTGTGAAGTACTTCGATGGGGCAATACTTGTCCTTCATGATTTGTTTCAGGTCTTCCCACGGAAGTTCGTGAGCAGTGTCGATTCCTACAGTTCGGGCGTGAAAATTCCACCAGGTAGAGGCATCATCCTGGAGGGTGTATGTGGCGTACAAGACTTTGCAGTCGTCGGGGCAGTTGCACATGTGGAAAATAGATTCCATTCTCTCGAACCATCGAATTAATCCGACAGCTCCTTCAGTCCCGACGAAGTTTGGGGGTTCGCACCTCAGGAAATCCCTAAAAGTGCAGGGCTTTACTTGGTTCTGAGCAGCTAGGGTCGCAGTCACTGCTTGATTAATGATTTGATCTTGCTCAGCTCGAGTGAAAGTTGGTCATTTAGGAGGCATGATTCTTGAACAAGAATGAAATGACAAAGTGTGAGATCTTTAATCAAAGATGCTGATTATTACAATGACATAAGTAGCTAACTTGAGTTGGAATTTATGATACACGGGATCCTACGATCCTTGACGTTGAAGTTTTTGATATTGTAGGTGGCAAGCGTATCACTGCCCTTTTGCATTGTTTGTACAACAGTTTAAGTAACCGTTGTTTAATTTTCTTTAGTTAAGTTATCATGAATCTCATGTTTTCGAGTGTTGTGACCAGTTGAGTTGTAGTTTCTAGGTGCGGTCGTACCATGACCGAGTTGTGTTTTCTATGTAGTCAATCCAAGACTATGTTGTTGTGAGTAGTCCAAGGGACTGTATCGTAGTACTAGAATATCGTACGGCCATTTATGCCTGTGTATGTGACAACTACAGTGTCCTCGGTGGTGTTGAAGCAGGGTCCACCAACACAACCCATGTGTGTGGTGACATCATTGTGTATTTATTGATTAAAGCATTACATTCTTAATTGGTAGTATATACATATATGGTGTACATGTAACTATACAAGTATACATGTATAATTGAAGTAGCACCTAGTGCTATAATGCAGTGCTATCAGCACAGTAATTGAAATACTAATGTTTTGTAATTGTAGTACCAAAGTACCATGAAACGCAGCACCACGTGCTGTAATGAAGTGCCCGCGGCATTGAAATTGTAGTACCCATGTATTATGAGTGTGGCATCAACATGCCCTGATTGTAGTATCGACGTACTGTGAAGGTTGCACTAACGTGCTCCAGTTGTGGTATTAACATACCTTGAAATCGTAGCACTACGTGCCATGTGTTGTTTGATTTGTAGCCCCAAGGCCAAAATGTGTTTGTTGGTTTGTTTTAAATTTCGTGAACGTTTAGCATGTGCGGGTTTCCATTCCCATTGAATACGTTTGTACCTCCTTCCCGAGGTTTAGTGATATAGGTGTCGAGTCGTGATGGTGAGGAAGACGACGATATGCCTCTTCACGAAAGTATGATGATACAGCGGAAATAAATTTGTATATATATACTCAATATATATATATATATAGGTATGTAATAGTAGTACACATATAAGGCCTATTCATATATACCTACAGTACATATAATAGCCTAGGGTGTCTAGCACATAAAAATCAGAGTCAACTACGCATTCCCAATCCAGTATAACCCCTTTCAGATCTTACATCATCTTTATTTAATTGTACATAGTTAGCTACGCTATGTTAAATTAAACTCGTATGATGTAATTCCTGAACCAGTCATACCTAATTGGGAATACAGCCTAACGGTCATAGTCTAGGCCCTCTAAATGCAACCTAGTTCACTACAACCTTAGGCTCTGATACCAATCTGTGACACCCTCAAATTTCGGTTTGCGGAAGCTGTCGGGTCGGGTGTCACTAAATCAAATATCACAGCATAAGATACATAATGAACGACTCTAAATGAGACGTTTGAAAATAATTATACATTTCCCAAAATAGAACGTTTACAACGTTATGAGTTTGACAGTAAATTCCAAATACATAATTTGAAAATACAAAAGTAAATGCAGAGTAGTCCCAATTGTTGAAAATATGCGACTCGAGCTAATTAAGCCTTGAAGCAATCCTAATCCTGCTGGGCAACCTGAGAACACATGCTAAAACAGGTCAGCTATAAAGCTGGTGAGTTCATAGGATGGTTAGTTGAAAACATAAAGTAATAAAACAATTTATGTTTTGTAAAGTTGTTTCCAAAATCAGTGATTTTTTTGATATGTAATACGTTGAAGTTTGTAACACCAATGTGTAAAAGTCTAATCGATGTCTTCCATACCTAACTAGTTGGAATTGTAAGTCTACCATTGAAATTGTTTGTCTAACTTAATGTTCAAAATACCCCGATTTGGTTGATTGTATTGTTACAAGTTACTTAGACTTGTTTGTCTTAAATTGATACAAGTTACAACGACTTGTTTGATTGAATACTGATACAAGTTACAATGACTTGTTTGATTGAATACTGATACAAGTTACAACGACTTGTTTGATTGAATACTGATACAAGTTACAACGACTTGTTTGATTGAAGTTGTGCCCACTGCAATACCGTGGCATCGTTTTGTACCCACTTTACCGTGGTATCGTTTTGTGCCCGCTGCAATACCGCGGCATCGTTTATGAAGTGCTCGAGAGCATAGTTGAAATGTAGAGCCAGCAGTACAACGACATACTAGCTATTGCAAATAAGAGCCGACCGTACAACGACGCGTCAGGCTTGAATGTGTGTATGATTGTATGTATACTAATATACATAAATATTATTGAAGTTAGCACCAAGTGCTAATGATAATATATAAACATGTAGATATATATATATATATATATATATATATATATATAATATATATATATATTAGTCGAATGAGCAAACGTAAGTAACTATCATGACACGCATGAAAATAATTTATTTTATCTAAATACGTATAAGCAAAATATTTAGATATTAAGTAGTACGTTGGTCCTAGGTATGAATGCTCATTACCTAGTTGAATTGTATTAGTATGAAGAATCTATACTAACATATTATGTTATCGTATACTTCTAGCCTAAAGCCTAGCAAGTGTATTGAGGTTCTGAATTGTATTGGAAATATTAGTTCCTAAAAGAGAAACTAATCCTGTAAATGTATATATGTCGTCTAGTGTAGGTAGAACTAACCAGTTCTAATGTATATGATAATATTGCCCCGCGACAATATGGCCAATGAATAGTACCAACTATATCAAGTTATGTCTAGGTAATTGTTTTCCAACAATCTGATAGTGTACGATTGTGACCTATCTAGGTTAGGTCTTGATATTGTTCCAAAACGACGTGTTGGGTGTAATTCCTAAGTATTACACATTTGTATTACATACAGTAATATAATTGATTGTGAATTATAAAAGATTATTAATATAATTCGAAAACAGTTATTGTGCATGTGTTTCACCCCAAAAACAGTAAAACAGTTGAAAGAGTGGGGCTATGAAACTCACCTGAGGAGCTAGCGTCCTAATGCAGCGAATCGTATTGATAATAATCTCCTAGTGTCCTAAACACGTGAGATTTCGTATGAGTAAGTGGACGTTTAAGTAAAACAATCCAATTTGTTGTTCGTTCGGTTATATTGTACTCAATGTGTTTGATAAGTATTTACGTTTGAATTTCGTAAAGTAATTGCGTGTCGTTTGTCTCGTATTGAAATTATATTTAGAAAATATAATTAAGTTGTTTTCGTATAAAAAGTGTATATGAACGTGTCTCGGTTCATATATAAGTTGCGTATACGTTTCCGGATAAGTTTGGTACTTTAAAAATGAGTTTTTGGCTTAAAAACTGATAATAGCGACACTTCATGCGTCACTGGTTGATTTAGGGCGTCACTAGGCTAGTGACTCAAAAGATAGGATTTTTCAGCATTTTAGCGTCACTTAAATAGTGTCGCTATAGGTTAGTGACGCATATAGCGTCACTTCATTAGTGTCGCTGTTGGTTTAGTGACGGGTTTTAGCGACACTTCGTTAGTGCCGCTGTCGCTGGTTTGGTGATCTACCCGCCGGGTACCGGCCTTACCCGCCGGGTACCCGGGTCTGACTCGGATCTGATCGAACGAAAACCACAGATCGCGCCCGATTTCTACATTTTTGACACAAATCCGCTTATACACTGATACTATATGATATACTAAGTAGTTATAACATGAAAAACGAAGGGAATAGGTGGTGAATCTTACGGATCGAAGATGGAACCAAAAATGAAGAAAATGGAGCTTGATGATGGTGAATCGTGATGATGATGATGATAAGGATGTTGTTGCAGCTGATGATGATGATGGTGGTGGTGGTGACGTGCGGCGGTGGTGGTCCGGCGGTGGTGATGATGATCCGGTGGTGGTGGTAGTGATGAAGAGAGGAAAGGGAGAAAAGGGGTATTTGGTGTGTGTTTTTATGAAATGGAAATGAAGAAAATGGGAGGTGGAAATGGTTTTATCCATTTCCAGAACCCGCTTCGCGGACTGTGATCTCCAACCACAGTGTAAAATACCCGCGTTATATTTGTCGATTGCGATATAAATTAATACTTTTAATTTATATAAAATTTGTTTATTTGTTTTTGAAATATTTACTAGTTGAAATATTTTATAAAAATGAAATGTTTTGGAATAAAGTTTTTATAACTTTATTTTGTATGTTTTTATTTTATTCTCAAATGCGATTTATAAATAATCGTTCGCGACATATATATAAATAATACATATTTATATATGTTTAATACTCAAATACTTCGTTGATACGCATATGAAATATGCGATTTAAAAAGTTAAATTGGACCCGAATTTTTGGTCCTTTTTGACCGGGTGTTACACAGGTCGCTGGGGACGAAGGGAGTACCCGGCGGGTACCTCCCTTACCCGGCGGGTAAGTGTAAGAAATTGGGGAATCCGGCGGATTCAGGTGTTTTGGGGGAGATCCGGGCATTTTGACTAGTACCCGGCGGGTACTAGTCTTACCCGGCGGGTAGAGCTGGTTTCCAGCAGTTTTTGTGTTAAATTAAATGCTTATGATTTATTGAATGTAACCTGAACATAATATGTTAATTTAGGTTATATTCTTGAGTTTAGTTATACTTATGCCTAAGATATTATGGTGACATAAGTATCAACTATTATTCGAATAATTGATTGGAATTATTGTGTCAATATGATACATTGTATTAAAAATATTGTGATATGTTATGTGATTATAACATAAGCTTATTTTTGTTAATGAGTTACTAACTCATTGTTTATTGATTGTATTCTCAGATGTGGAGAAGGCTCAGAGATATTAGACTTCTGAGCTTGTGGCTGAGGTGTCGGTGAGTGGATCTGTAACCTCAGTGTGATTTAGTTGTAATGATTTGGTTACAACAAGTAATTATAGTATTACTTTGATAGGATGTATTTGTTTGAGATATCTTACCAGGTTAGTTTGGTTGTTTGCTTACTTGGCTGTTTGAACTAGTATGTAAGATTCTGAGGTTAACTTGACTTGATGGTTAGACTTGGTTGTTATTGTAGACGACAGGAGATCTTGGAACTTGAAAAGTTGGTTCAGAGATCTAGGTCGTGTGTGATTAACAACTGGTCATCGGTAATTCTGTATAGGCCAATGCAGATGATTGATAAGAGCTCCTTGAGTACCAAACCGGTATTAGGGTGTCTCAGGAGCCACCGGTCCTCATGACGGTTGATAACGCTTGATTGGAAATTGCGTGATTGAATGATTGACGGATTGATTTTCTGTTTATTGTTATTTGATGTAAACAGATTTGTTGATGCATGTTAGTGTGTCTGTCAGTTGGTCTATCGAGTTGTAAGTGTCGTTAGTTAAGTTGAATAGAAAAGTCATTTTCATGTATAGCGACACTTAGCTTCTGTGTTAGGCGACACTTGCCTTAGTGTCGCATAGCGTCACTTAGGTAAGTGACGCATGAGGGCGGCGACATGCGACACTTCCCAAGTGACGCATGTCTGCCGATTTTGTTTTAGTATAAATTGAAACCTACGGGTTTTCGGCTAGGGTTGACGAAACCCTAGCACCATTTGTCGACCAAGCAATCTGTAATTCGTTTCCAATACCTATTCCAAGCTAATAAACAAGTATTCTTTGATTAATCATTCGTTTCGGTTAATGTTTATTAGTTATTTGTGTAATTGATTGATTCCGCCAATCTATTACTAACGATCATCACTTAGATTCACATCAAGGGGCACTTTCAACTGGTATCAGAGCCTCGGAGTTGATTTGATCACGTGTGTTCGTGTATTGGAGATTTTTCGGTTCGATTTTGTGAAGATCATAGATATTCTAGCAAGATTAGGATCGATTTGGTGCTATTATTGTGTTTTGAGTAAAGTTTTACAGGTTTCGTACGATTGGGACTCAAGAATTTTCGTTAGGTTTACGAAAATTCGATTTTTGGGGTTTTTGGGCGTTCACAGCCGTTTCTGCGTCACTCGGAGCGTCACTTCGACACTTTGTGCGGCACTTCGAGCGACACTGCTGTAAGGAGCAATTAGGGTTTTAACGACACTCAAGTACGTCACTCAGTAACGTCACTTGAGGATTATACGTCACTTACCTTAGTGACGCCTACTGTTCATTCCGACACTCTTTTGCGTCATTTGATACGACACTTGTGTGTCATCCTTCACTTACTACTAGTGACGCGTTACTACTGTGAGTCACTTAAAGCGTCACTTACCTTAGTGACGCCTGTTATTGCTAAGCGACACTCAAGTCCGTCACTTGAGTGCGTCACTTCTTTGGTTATACGACACTAATCTCTAGTGTCGTTCTGTTTGTTTATCCGTCAATTGATAGCGTCACTTAGCAAGTGCCGCTACTCTTTGCGACACTAAGGTGCGTCACTTACCAAGTGACGCCTTTGTTACTAATCAGCTTCCTAGTTTTTGTTTTAAGTTGATTTTACATGTACATTTCAATGTCTGATAAGGAAGATATTAGAGGTATAAGAGAGATGCTCAGGCAGAGCAATGATATTGGTTCCAGTAATAAACCTCCGTTCTTTAGACCAGATTTGGATTATGTATATTGGAGAGATAGATATGAATAGTATATAGATTTCCACTGTCCAGAACTTTGGGGACCTTTAAAAGAACGATATGTTGCTCCAGTGGCTGAAGGGAATTATCGTGGTGTTCCTCCAGCTAAAACATACAATGCTATGTCACCTCAAGAGAAAAAGGAGTATGAAACAGAAAGAAAGGCTCATTCTTCTATTTGTATGTGTTTGCCAAAGGATGTTATGAGACTCTTTAAATCTCATGACACAACTTATGATTTGTGGAAGGCAATTGAGACAAGATGTGGAGGAAATGAAAAGTACAAGGAGGCCAAACTAGAGTTAATCAAAAAGCAGTATGATCTTTTTGACATCCTTCCAAATGAGATGACCTCCGGTCTATTCACCCGATACTCACATCTGGTTAGTGAATTAAATGAAGGAGGATACAATCTCCCTGCACTTGAGGTAAACAAGAAATTGCTGGACGTGTTGCCAAGTGCTTGGGATGTGAAGGTCCAATTTTTAAAGGAAAATCCAGAACTACAAAGGATGACCTTGGATCAATTGATAGGTATTCTACAAGCTCATGCAATGGAATTGAAGAAGAAAGAATGCAAGTCAAGTGGATCTGTACAAAATCCCACAACTGGTGGTGGTGGACTAGTCAATTCTGGCAAGAGTTATGGTGGAGTGGCATTTATAACGGATACCAATTCATCTTCTACTTCTTCTGGAGGTCAACATACAGCTTATCTTTCTGGTACATCTCAAGGAAATCAACAACAGGCTCCAGTCTCACCAGCAATACAAGAGCAAGCTGCAATTTATACAGCTTTTCTGAGCTCTTACAAAGATTTGGTTACTCAACCAAACACAACTTTGGAGCTGATCAAGGAGGATTACGGACAACTGGATGACGATGATCTAGAACAAATGGACTTGAATTGGAACATTGCTATGATAACAAGAAGAGTTCAAAAATTCTTGCAACGGACTGGACGCAAGAGTTTAGAAGGCAATGGGAAGTCAGGATTTGGTTTTGATAAAAGCAAGGTCCGATGTTATAACTACCAGAATTTGGGTCATTTCGCTAGGGAATGCGAGAAACCCAAGATGCCACCATCGGGTCTTACTAAGCCTGATCCTCCAAAAGCGACAGAAGAGGTCAAGTCGTTAGCTGTGGATAATACTTTGGTTGTTTTTGAGCCAACTACTCATGACTGGAATGCGGAGGCAGCAAAGTTTCAACAGTGTCTGATGGCTCATATTACACCTGAGGTACAAAATGAATCACCTGAACCTTTAAACTGTATCTCATGCATTAATCTAACTGAATCTCTAAAGGCTTTTCAAAAGGACAACCAAGAGTTGCGAGATAAAGTTGCAAAACTTAATGAGTCAAATAAGTTTTTGAAAGAAAATGAAAAACTCTATGAAAAACATATTGAAGCTCATAAGTTAGATACTCAAACTTATAGAGCGAAAGTTTTTAGTCAACAGGATGCAATTAAAAGTTATCTTACTGAAATTGAACTGTTAAACAAAGAGCTTTCTGACTTAAAAGCTGAGTATGGAAATTATCAAGATAAAATCTTGGGTTCATCTTCTGCAACAATGATTTTTAATGAAATTGTTAGCAACCATAAGCAAGATAGGAAAAGTAAGGGAGGAAAAGGAATAGGTTTTGTTGAAATAGCACCTCCTACTACTTATACTCCTTTACCTGTTAAGGAAGGCCTTGATGAGATTCCAGTTGATTATGCAAAGTTATTGGGTATCAAGGGTAAAATGGCTAAAACTAACAAACAGGAGAAGGAGAAAACCACGAGGCCAGAGTATCCCACTCCTAAGTTTGTTAAGCCAATGAATAAATCTCATGTTAGTGTTGAGGAGATTGTTGAGCAAAAGAATGAATCTCCAATCTGTTTTGAGGAGATCGTTGAGATTGAGGACATTACGGATCAGGAGTATCCTGAAGTTAAGAAAGTTGAAGTTAAACCTGAAAAAGTGGTTTCAAAAGTTGAACCTGAAATTAAGGTTCAACCAAATAAAGGAAAAGCCAAGGTTTTAAATTCGAAACAACAAACTTTACAGTCACCTGTAAAGATTTTGCAACATAAAACAGTAAATGAAAAAGTTTCGTATGATAAACCATCAACTTCAACCTCTCAACCAAAACAAACATTTTCTAAGACGTGTACTCAATGTTCATGTTCTAGAAATGTTTCTCCAACTCCTGTGGTAATTCCTCAGCCTCAACCGTTTGTTGAGACTCGTTCTTGTTTCTACTGCAAGAGACAAGGACATTTGATTCGTGAATGTCCCAAGCTGTCAAATCAGCGCTATGGGAGAGAGATGCCTAGGACATCTGTTTATAGAAATTCCTTTTCAAAATCTCCACCTAGGCGGTACTCAAACTCTCCTATGCCTGTCTTGAAGCCAAGTAATGTTGAGCAAAAATCTTTGCCAATTCAAAAGCCCAACATTACTTCTAATATCAATTCCGAACCTTCCAAAGTTTGGAAACGAAAAGAGTCGGATGTTGACTCTTCAGTCGTCAACAATAACACATCAGATAAAAATTCTAATTTGTTTAAAGATAAAATCCTATCTGACGTGCTTATTGTTGATGACCATGGAAGACCTAAGTCTGTAAAGGCTTGGGTCTCCGTTTCTCACTAATCTCTTTCTTTTTATGTGTTGCAGCAGTCGGAACGTGTGAAGGATAGCTTATGGTATATGGATAGTGGCTGCTCGCGACACATGACTGGTGATGTGTCTCTTCTGACGGATATTAAACCATACTCGGGAGGATACGTTGCTTTTGCAGGAGATTCAGGAGGAACTATTTCGGGAAAGGGAACGCTAACAAATGGAAAAGTTAGCATTGAGAATGTGAATTATGTGGCAGAACTGACTCACAACTTGCTGAGCGTATCACAAGTTTGTGATAAGGACTACACCACGTCATTCACAAAGACTGAATGTGTAATATTGAAGCCTGGGTATGTCATTCCTGAGGAATGGGTATTGATGCGTGCACCTAGAAAGAATGACACCTATGTGATGAACATGCGAACTGTGGAGACTACCAGTGACTATACTTGTCTCCTTTCAAAGGCTTCTGAAAAGGAATCACTCCTTTGGCACAGACGAATGGGACATATTCATTTCCGTAAAATGAATTTTCTGATTAATAATGATTTAGTGAGGGGAGTTCCAAAACAGTCATTTGCTTTAAAAGATGACTGCATTTCTTGTCACAAAGGAAAACTCTACAAGAAGTCCCACAAGTCTAAGGTTGTGAATTCTATTGCTGCTCTGTTGGAACTACTGCATATGGATCTTTTCGGTCCAGTCTCAACAAAGAGCATTGGTGGTCGGTCTTACTGCTTGGTAGTTACTGATGACTACTCAAGGTTTTCGTGGGTTTATTTCTTGACCACAAAGGGGGAGACTCCTGATATTCTGGTGTACTTGTTGGATAAGTTGGCAAATCTGTGCAACTTAAAGGTGAAAAGGATACGAAGCGACAATGGAACTGAATTCAAGAACTCAACTCTCGAATTGTTTTGTGCTACAAGAGGTATTGAGCATCAATTTAGTGCTCCGAGGACTCCACAACATAATGGAGTTGCAGAAAAAAAGAACAGGACAATCATCGAGACAGCTCGGACTATGTTAGCAGACTCCAAGTTGACAATCATCTTCTGGGCTGAGGCAGTTAATACTGCCTGTTATGTTCTCAACAGAGTGCTCACGGTTAAGAAAAAGAACAAGACGTGTTACGAACTTTTCAATAACCATAAGCCAAACCTGCAGTTTTTAGAACCATTTGGGTGTCCATGCATGATCATGATTACAAAAGATAAGGTCTCTAAGTTTGGTGATAAAGCTGTTGAAGGGATTTTTCTTGGATATTCAGTCAACTCTCCGAACAAAAGAGTCTTCAACAAATCAACGAATCAGATTGAGGAACAGTTTGAGGTGAAATGTTTAAGGTATACGGAACCTCCTCAAGGAACAGGCCCGGATTGGTTTTTCAACTATGGAAACCTCTTTAACTCTTTCAATATTCCGGAAGAAGATGAAACGGAAGAGTTGGTTTCCATGCTTCATGGACTTGATCTGTCTCAAGATACACCAGTTAGTAAACCATCCGACCCATCTCCTAATGCAACACCCGAACCACCACCAACTAATACTACACCACTACCAACACCCACACCATCACCAACAACACCTAATCCAACATCTACTTCACCAGTTACACCTTCGAAAGATGCTCCTTCTACCTCTAAAACAGTTTATAACTACACAAAGAAGCTTCCTTATGATCCAAACATGCCATCATTAGAGGAAGGAGGAGAGGATGAGGTAGATGATGAGGGAGAGGAAGCAGAAAATATGAATTATTCTCATTTATATTCTCAAGGAGATGAAGATGATGATGCCTCTCCGAATATTTCTGCAAATGAGGGAGATTTGAACAACCTGGAACAGAATCTTGTGCCAGATCAAATTCCAGTTACTCGGATACATAAGGATCACCCCATTGATAATATCATTGGTGACCCTCATGCCCATGTTCAAACAAGACATCAAGCAAAGCAGACTGATACTGAACAACTTTCGGGTTTGGTAGCCAATATCAATTCATGTTATCTTTCGCAGAATGAACCTAAGAAAGTTGAAGAGGCCTTAAAAGATCCATCCTGGATCGAGGCCATGCAAGAGGAACTACAGCAATTTGAAAAGTTGCAAGTCTGGGAAGTAGTTCCATTACCCAAGGGTGCCCACTTGACTGGCACTCGTTGGGTTTATCGTAATAAGATGGATGATAGGGGCGTTGTGATTCGTAATAAAGCACGTCTAGTAGTTCAAGGCTTCAGCCAAATTGAGGGTTTGGACTATGATGATGTATTTGCCCCTGTTGCTCGATTGGAATCCATACGTATTTTTCTGGCATACGCGTCCTTCAAGGGATTTCGCGTCAATCAACTTGATGTGAAAAGTGCGTTTCTGTATGGAAAAGTTGATACCGATGTGTACGTTAAGCAGCCTCCTGGTTTTGAAGACCCTGCGCATCCTGAATACGTCTGTAAATTGAACAAGGCGTTGTATGGTCTTCACCAAGCACCGAGACTTTGGTATGAGAGGCTAACTACACATCTGATTAAGCATGGTTTTGTGAGAGGGAACATCGATAGCACGCTATTCATTCTTCGTGAACAGTCAGAGGATAGGGAAGATATGCTACTTGTGCAGGTTTACGTGGACGATATTATCTTCGGTTCTACTAATGAGGCAATGTGCAAGAACTTTGAGAAGATCATGAAGTCTGAGTTTGAGATGAGCGCGATGGGGGAGCTCACATTCTTTTTAGGTGTACAAGTTGAGCAGCTTGCAAAAGGTATTTATATACATCAGTCAAAATATGTCAATGACATGTTGACTAGGTATGACCTGCTCACTTGTAAAACCTATGGGACTCCCATCGAGCTAAATCACAATCTTAAACTTGCTGAGGAAGATGAAGATTGCAAGGAGAGGGACTATCGTTCAATGATAGGCTCTCTTATGTATTTGACTGCCTCTAGACCGGACATTGTATTTGCCGTGTCGATTTGTTCGCGCTATCAGGCTAAACCAAAGGTGTCACATATGAAGGCAGTGAAGCGAATTTTTGGTTATCTCAGAGCTAGACCTACTCTTGGTCTTTGGTATTCAAATGAGAAGACTTTCGCTCTCACAGCCTATTCAGATTCGGATCATGGAGGTTGCAGTATCGATAAGAATTCTACAACTGGTGGATGTCAATTTCTGGGATCGCGTTTGGTCTCGTGGCAGTGCAAGAAGCAGACTACAGTCTCTCTTTCTACAGCAGAGGCTGAGTATGTTGCTGCTGCTAGCTGCTGTGCCCAAGTTCTCTGGATTCAGCACCAATTACGCGATTACGGGTTACTTCTTACTATGACTCCTATTCACATAGATAACACTGCTGCTATATCTATCACACGCAATCCCGTACAGCACTCTAAGACAAAACACATTGAACTTAGGTTCCACTTCATACGGGATTGCTATGAAAAACACTTGATAGACCTGGTCCACATAGACACCCTTAAACAAAATGCCGACCTATTCACCAAAGCCTTTTCACGTGCTCGATTTGATGAACTGGTCAACATGATCGGTTTAAGATTCTTTGGGTCTAAAAAGTAATGTGTGACTTGGATAGTTAACTTTATTTGCTTTTATGTGTGTTAAAAAAAAAAAAAATTTGGCAACAGCCACTCTTTATACTCTTTAGTATTAAAGAAAACGCGAGGTTGCAACATTTTTAAAATAGACGTTGAAGTTGTGTCTGTAAACAACTTGGGATATGATAGTACATCGGATGACATGCACAAAATGGTATTTTAAGTTTTATCTTGGATGTGTCAGTAGGTTTATCTGACACACTTAAAACAGTTTTTATCTAAATTATCTTTATCATACGATGTATTGGTAGGCATAATACACACCGGTCTCTGAGATATTAAGAAGTAATTTAAATACATGTCTATGATCCTGTGGTAAACACCTTGTGATGTACGACTCTAAGTCTTAATTCCTTAGCGTAGCTTGACATACTTCTATTTTTGGATTGTTTATCTGAGATCTTTTAGGGGAGTATGCTGATTGTTTCCTCTGTTGTACGTAAGTGCAGACCTGGTCTCAATTCAGCTTACTCTCAAAACTATGCAAACGTGAGTCAATGCACTTGCAAAGTCTTAAATTTAAGGTACTAAACAAGGTCGCCACAAATTTGGTTTGACTACGTTTGGTTTTGCTTACACCTGAATCAAGTTATGTTGCTCTGTTGTACGCAAGTACAGACCTGTCACCGCTGGCTTGATTCTTAAAATTGATTCTCTTTTACTCTTTCTAAATTTGGAAACTATGTTCATGTCTAAGTTATAGGGGTATTTCTATGGTGGGGACCACGGTGAAATATTCATACTAACAATAAAAGGTTACCTCACATACACGGATGTAACATGTTTAGGTGGATAAACAATACCAATAATCGTCTTGAAATAATTTTTATAAAAAGTGTTTTAAATGTGCCAAGAAAATTTAAAGTGGACAAATATACTGATGATCGAAATAACACTTACTATTCCTAATAATTGTATGTTATTCTGATATGATCCCTAACCAAACTAAATCAACTCCGTCACCAAAAAGAATGTATTTAGTTTGGTTTTATATTTGTAAGTTTGTGTTTATTTATTTTCTTTTTAATTTTATTTTTTAACCAAGTCACATTTACTGTCAAATTGAGCACTACGCAAAAGATCGACACAATTTTGAAATTTTTCACAAAGAGTCGATATGCGTCACTCTTTAAGTGACGCTGATAGTGACGCTATAAGTGACGCTTTAAGAGTCGTTCTAAGTGACGCAGATTAGGATTTTGGTATAAATAGTTCCGTATCCGGCACTTATTTTCACCACCAACACTATTCAATACGCGTCACTTCCACTACCCTTGCGTCACTTCCTTCGTCGCTGCGTCACTTCGACTGTTCGTGCTTTCCGATCGATTTGTGGCTTTCTTTGTATTTTGCGTGCAATCGGCCTCCGTGACTTTCTTCCTCTCACTCATACGCATCATTAGGTACCATTTTTATCTTCTATAATTGCGTATTCATGATTTAATCGTTGATTGAAGTTTCGGGTTTTTAGGGTTTACGAAATCACGAAGATTGGGGATCGATTTGTTGTTGATTTGTGTTATTAAATGGTGCGTTTTACTCGTTTTCACTTGCCATACCTTTTGGTTAACTCGTTTTCGAAAAACCCCAAATTTTGTTCGTTGTGATTTCTGGGCTTGAACAATGACACGATGATCTTCATCGTTGCGTCACTTCAAGCGTCACTTCCATAAGTGACGCTAAATGGTAATTTCACAGGTTACACGTCACTTTGCTGAGTGACGCCTTTATGCGTCACTTCCGCACATTACTTACTAAGTGACGCCTAACACCGTCACTTCCTTTAGTAACACTATCAGTGCCGCTATTACTATCCGTCACTTTCTAACTGACGCATACCCGACACTTGTTAACTGACGCTATGAATGACATGTGTTGTGGCAACGGCACTTACACCAGTGACGCATTGAATGCGTCACTTACCGCAAGTGACGCATCACTTGATTTCTGATTTTACTGCGACACTTTATGAGTGTCAGTACTTCTTTATGCGTCACTCTATAAGTGACGCTAAAATCAGAGGTTTTCAATTATTTGCGTGAGCTTATTCTGTAATGATATTTCTGGTTATCTTTTGTATTTTAGCTTACAGATGGAAGCTCTACGAGATTACTATCGTCGCACCAACTCTAGGCACAACATTGTTGCATTTTTGGATTCAACGCACAAGAACTCGATGCCTTTTCGGCCGATGATCGAGTTTCTCAGACGTTCAAGGATTCATCAAGCTATTACAGCTTCGGCACCAGTGTATATGAACCAAATCGAGGAGTTTTATGACCACGCGTTTATCAGAACAGAGAACGACACTCCGAGGATTGTGTCAACTATGTTTGGACGCGAGATTCAGATTACACAGGATTCGGTTCGCCGTGTTTTGCAGTTTGCTGATGCGAATAATATGCCGACCGTTTTTGAGACCGCGTTTATCTATGGAGGTCTTCAGAGAATGGGTTATCCGGCAGATCAGCTTGTGGATTTTAGGAAACAGTATCTCTGCAGGGTTTGGAGATATTTAGCACATATTGTTATTGTCTGTTTATCTCCGCGAAAAGGTGGATACGATGCTGCGAGTCATACGACTCTATCTTTGATGCTGGCATTGGTGTACAACAAACCGTACAATTTCAGCGGTTATATTTTTGGGAATATGGTAGAGAACGTTCGAGCTGGAAAGGATAAGTGGCTGTTATATCCTCGTTTTGTTCAGCTATTGTTAAATGACTTGGATTTGAGAATCGATCCGGATCTGAGGTCATTATTGGTTCAAACACCAATGTTGTTACGAGTTTTCAATGACTGCAAGCTGCCACCGAAAGATTCGGCAGTCTTGCCTGATCGTGAGCTGTTCGGGCACGTAGTGAACGAAAACTACGTTGCGCCGCCTAGGGATGCTTATGAGGATGTTGTTGCTCCTCCGGTCAATGAAGCAGATTTAGTTGATGCTGCTATTGCTCAAGATTTAGATGATATCGAGCAAGTTGAAGAGGTTGCAGCTGAGGAATCTGATGGTGGTTCCACACCACCTGACTCTCCAAGTGATGTACCACCTCAGGATGCGTTGGATGGGATTCATTTGGCAGATCCTAGACGCTTTAAGCGTATTTTGAGAAGGATTTCTGCGGGGCATGTTCATGTACCGCCTAATCTTGGAAAGCGACCAGCTGGGTCTTCTCCGTCTTATGCTGATCTACCATTGAGAAGACGCCAGCGAACGGGAATAAGTATTCAGGAACCGGGTCAGCAAGCTCAACAACAACCGCCGCTTGCGATGCTTCAGCAGTTCCTTGATCAGATAAGTCAGATGAATAAGCGTTTTGATGATCAGGCTGCCGTGATTGAAGCTCAAGCTGCCCAAATAAAAGATTTGGAGATCAAGGCAGCTCATGTGCAGGAATTGCAGCTTGAATTGAAGGATGTGAAGTCTAGATTATTAGAATTATAAGCGGTTACTGTTGTTTCGGGGGAGGAAGGTCAGAGAACCTTAGAAACAAATGTAACCCCTCCCCCAGAACCCGAAAATGTAAATCCAGATTCTATTAATGAAAACATTGCTTTGGATTATTTCGTTGATGTTCCAGGACAACCGAGACCCATTTCGGTTGATTATTCGAATGTTAATCTCACATACATTCAGAGTTTGATAAATCCGGGTGGTGAAGAAGATAGATCAGTCGATCCGGATGATATAGAGATGGATGCGGAGGTTCCAGGGTCGGACGAAGAATATTTGGATAATCCTAATCAGGAACCGGCACCTGAGCGAGAATCGGAACCAGTTCAGAAACAACCGGCTCAACCGTATGATTTTGATGCACCGATCATTGAGTCCGATGATTCTGATGATGAACAAGAACCTCCAACAGAACCTACTCAGGAACAACCATCTGCTGAATCTGTTCCTGAATTGCGCAATCGTCTACATCTTCAGATCGTCCAATGTTTCGAAAGCTTAAACCTGAGTTGAAGATTTGCAAAACTTATCAGGTTCGAGGTGATTTGACTGGATTAATCAGAAGTTGGAAGTTTGATGAAGTTAACTTTCTGATTCTTATTAAACGAAGAGATGGCGTACAGTATTTCCGGCCGAGATTTAATTGTATTAGCACGCTACCGAAGGAAGAATTGAATCGTCTTGCTCAACTGAACATTGTTAACCACACTGATGATTTTCGTGGTAACATGTTTCAGAAGATTCTCAGAAAATATATCTACAGCAAGAAGTATTTGTGGGTTAGACCAGAGCTGGGAGTTCGTTATTCATACAAGAAAAAGTTGGATTCAAGAACTCAGCAACCGATCGTGAAATATCATTATTCTCCAGCTGCTAGTCAGAAAACTGTGCCATTGCAGTCTTTACCACTTGATTTTCTTAAAAGATTACGATATTGGTGGTTTGATTCCGTTACTCAAGAAGCAGTTATTGAATATCTTTCAGTTGAAGATCCAGTGATTGAGAAGGGTAATTGGAGTTTATCTGCAAAGTATGGAAGAACTCTTCGTGTTTTTGATCCGATCAGCCTTATCAATCTGACAAAGAAAGATTTGAAAGCTCTTCACAAAAGCAAAATGGAGTATCATCGTTTTGATCAAGAAGAAGCTTCAAAGTTCGAGAAGGTGGTCGAGATTTGTGTTCGAGTGGGTATTCATGCTGGTGGAGTATTTCCACCAGGTTGGGTTTGAACTGAAGATGTTTTGAAGACCAAGCTGAAGACACGGGGGAGTTTGTTAATGCATGTTAGTGTGTCTGTCAGTTGGTCTATCGAGTTGTAAGTGTCGTTAGTTAAGTTGAATAGAAAAGTCATTTTCATGTATAGCGACACTTAGCTTCTGTGTTAGGCGACACTTGCCTTAGTGTCGCATAGCGTCACTTAGGTAAGTGACGCATGAGGGTGGCGACATGCGACACTTCCCAAGTGACGCATGTCTGCCGATTTTGTTTTAGTATAAATTGAAACCTACGGGTTTTCGGCTAGGGTTGACGAAACCCTAGCACCATTTGTCGACCAAGCAATCTGTAATTCGTTTCCAATACCTATTCCAAGCTAATAAACAAGTATTCTTTGATTAATCATTCGTTTCGGTTAACGTTTATTAGTTATTTGTGTAATTGATTGATTCCGCCAATCTATTACTAACTATCATCACTTAGATCCACATCAAGGGGCACTTTCAAGATTGTTATGCTAAGTTGGACTGTTGCTTATAGTTTCATTCACTTAGCTTTATGCTAACCCCACCACAGTTCTTCCTGCAGGTTGAAATAGATGGGACATATTGGGCAGGGCAGGAAGTTGTTGGACTGGATGGATTGTTTGACAGGCTTTTACTCTGATGTTAGTTTTATAACTAAAGAGATGTGCTGAATTATATAACACCGAGTTTGTTAAAATGTGAAGTATTTACTTTTGAAAAAGTTTATTGACATTTTAATTGACATTGATAGTAATGTTTTGAAATATATACGCTTCCGAGTCGCAAATATTATATTAAATGTTTATAATTAACGAGGGGTGTTATAAGTTGGTATCAGAGCAATAGTTTGGGTGAATTGAACATGATAGATTGTTCAATCCTAAACTTGATTGAGTTGAGTCAAACATTCCAGAAGGTGTGGGTTTAGTTGATTAGTTGATGCATGAGAAAGTAGTTAGTTGAATATGTACTAACCCATAACAAGTTGTGAAGCTGTTGTTTGATTGCAGAGACGGAGGAACATGAGTATCTGATTTGTATATTTCATGTTTCCTCAACAATCGTGGGCTTAAGATTGTCAGGTAATCTTCGATAAGCCTGTGTTAATTTAAATTAACTTGAATTGTTTACTCTGTTATGTTGAGTAAGCTTTGTTGTGAAGTTAATTGAGTCAAACTGATATGATTCCCTAGTTTTGAGTCAACTAGTGATTGCTATATGATGATATGAGGATAGCATTGTTAAGTGAGATGCTTATTGTTGTTCATTGTTGTTAATATTTCTGATTGAATTGAGAATGCAGAAATATGTTTAAGTAAGTAGACAAAAGAGTTGATTAAGGTTTTAACTGGAATGGTGTTAGAACCTAAGAGTGTCTAGATTGTGAGACAAAACTAGTAGATTGATTACAAGGAGTGACTTAAATCCTTGTTAAGGAATGTTGTGTCATTTGAATTGAGAATGACTGCTATTTGAGAAAATATGTGTTTATGTGGCTATATGATATGTTTTGATTATAGCTAAACAGTTGATCTAAACCAAGATGAATAGGTTTTTGAGAAATGTAGGGAATAATAAGGTGAAATTGATTTGGGAAGTGATAGATCTTTCTGATCAATTGTGAATTAATAAGTGAAATGTTTTGTAGTAACATGATTGAGTAGGCTTGTTGTGACATTGATGCTTGATAGTATAGCATATGTCAAAGTGATGATAATTAATTAAGATGTGTCCTGAATTTTGTAGTAAATAGGGACATTGAATTGTGTTTAGTATTAAAATTATGATGATAGGTTATCATATGTTTGAGGTTTCAGACAAGTAGATATACTGAGTAATTCAGTTGTTGAAAATAAATTGTGTGAGATGGCTTGCATATGTAAGGTTGAATATGTAAGTAGTAAGCTGATTTTGAGTGTGTATCAGTTGATAGAAACTATTAAATAGATTATGATTGATTTGAAATCATGAAGTATTTAATATATATATGAGATGAGAATAGATCACATTGATAATTATAATGTAGAGTAGCCTGAGAATGGATTGTGAAGAACATAATCTTGCAACGCCTGATCACCGTTGTTATATTATGTTGTGTCACATGAACTTGTTGAGGCTACTTGGTATAAAAGAAATGTAATGTGATTTTGGAAATGGAGCATGATAGTATGCCAAGTTGTTTAATAATTGTTTTGATAAGAAAACAATCAGTTGATAGAACTGTGACCTTTAGACTGTAAAGGTGAGAGTGTAAATAATAATGGTCATTGATAGAGGTTTTGATGATACACCTAATTAACTAATTTGATTTTGTTGAATATGTAATTGTAATTGATTGTGTTACATTGACCTTAGGTGGATTTGATAGTGTTTAAATGAATCACTATTTTGTATCTGGTTTGTATGAAGCCAAGGTTGATACATGTTAGTATTGTTTGGCTTAAGGAATTCCTAGTAATTATTGAATGTAATAATTAGAAGTCAATGTTTGAAAGTAAACATACAATATGAAATGGCTTGTATGGAGCCAAAATTGATGTAGGTTGACTTTGTCCTTGTGAAGGATTGATAAGATTATTGAAAGTAATAATTTGAAATATATGTTTGAAAGTGAACATATAAGATGAAATGGTTTGTTGGGAGTTAACTTGATAGTATGTTAACTTTGAAAGTCAAACCATGAATAGAGAATTGTGTATAAAATTAATTGCTTGTGATTGGTTTGAGGATAGGTCAAACTTAAGAAAAGCAATTAGAGGATTTTATTGATTGGTTGATTGAAATCAAAGTTGACATGTAGTCAACTGTGTGTGTTGAAATAGTCTAACATAGATTGTAATGTTATGATTGTGTGGAATGTGATTGAATTCCTAGATTAGTCAAATTATGTTGAAACGGGTCGTGTAAGATCCAAAGGAGATAGATGAATGGTCTAAGTTTGTGAAACTTGAGTTATTACTTAAAGCTAGTATTAAGTAATTGAAATAGTGTTAAGTATAATTGAGTATTCAGTTGGGTAATATTTGATATTTGAACTGAATATGTGTTAAAAAATTATACAGATATGAAGTCATTGTTTGATATGACAGTTATAATTTGCTAAGATATGTTAGAATAATTAAATCACATTGATTAGAATTGTGATAAGAAAATCTTACCAGTGTATGAGGCTTGTGATGACAGCAATGATTGGGTAAGAGTGTGAGAAGTGAAATAATTGAAAGTTGTTATTAATATCTATTTAGATTGATTGGTATCTCATGGCGAATTACTTAAGTATTGAAAGAATTGAATGGATTCTTTAGTTATTTGTTGATTGTATACAAATAAAGTAAGTGATAAAGTGATAAATTGGGATTAGATCCAAATAAGAAATGATATGAAAGGATATCTGGAAGTTGAATTGTATTAAAGGTCTAGTTGATCTTTGTTGATAAATTGAGGAAATATGAATTGAATGATTATTCATATTTTAAGAAATTAGGTATGTAATCAAGTGTAATGATCATTGTTTAGATAGTTTAAGAATAATGATTATTTGTAGTTCGGGGTTGAAAACCCAATGTGTATATAGTTGAATGTGTTAGAAAGTAAGGGAAACCTTGAAATTGATAGGTGATGATTGTATTCACCAAAATTTTTTGAAAGTTTAGATTAAATTGTTTAAATTATATACAATATGATATGTATATAAGTGAAACATGGAGTTGTTGATTTTAATTGATACATTTCCTGTGGTAAGGATATGTGATGACTAGAAGTAATAAGAAGGCTTGGTAAAGACTTTAACCGTCTGAATGGCCTAGTGTATAGTCTAAAATGGAATTGATGTGTATGTGTCCATTTTAGAAACTTATTTGAAATTGTGCCATAGGTTATGTGGAAGTCAGTTAATAGTGATTAACTTGATGTAGATATTGTTGGAAATGTATTGGAAGGTAGCACATTTTGATAATGTGATATTGTGATGCTTGAATTGTAGTATCATAATATGTTGATTAAGGCCGACTTAGCTACTAGATTGATGGAATTTAGTACTAAGTGATTATGTGGTTAAAGTTGTAAAATTTCTAATTGTTCGTGATTAGTAGTTTAAGATTTTAAGGTTGAATTGAAATAACTGGTTGCTAAGAGAAGATTCTTGATGTCTTACCAATTTAAGCGTTATGTAAATTCTAACTTGATGATTAGTTAGACTTTGAAGATAAGTAGTAAGTATTGATAGGTGTACTGAAATGTATAATCACTAGTGTTGTGATTATTGGATGTGTAATTGTTGTTGTTGACAATTGATAGGTTGAAATGAAAGGAGTTGCAAGTGGAAATAAGTCAATGTAGAGGTTGGTTGAATGTAGGTAATAATTGATTGTGGTACTTTTGTTGATTGAGCAAAGTACTTGTTAATTGTAGTTTTACCTACTGAGTTTGACCTCTGCTTTGCTTATTAAGGTGATATGAATCCGGATTACTGTTAAGTAAAGGATTTTGTATAGTTGTAGTGATATGTGAACATTATATGTTGTTCAAAAGAGAGTAGGTATGAAACTTTTGGATGAAAAGTTGACCTAGATTTGAATTTTAAATCTTTGATAGTAGAGATTTGAGATTGTTATCTGAATATTAGACTGGTTGTTAGTCATGAACTGAAATTAACTTTCAGTGTTGCTAGGTACATTGTAGTTTAATAACTACTGTTGTAATAGTGTGATTGCTGTTTTATTGATAACAGAGATGCATAGTGAGAATAGGTTAAGGATTTTAGCATATTGCTAATTTCTGATTTTACAGACCTATTAAGTGATTGTAGGTTTCACTTGTGGTTTAAATGATAGTAAATTCACTAGTTAAAGTAAGTGTTTGTTCTATAAGATATATCTGATTGATGATATGGATTGGATGCACTGTATGTGTGCGTAGGAAAAGATAGAAGCATGTTCATGGGAACATGTGAATGTGGAAAGAATTCAAATAGTCTAAGTATAGTTGTAAGTTGCTATTGAGGATTAATGTATGCTAAGAGGTATGTGATTATATCACATTAGTTAGATTGATTGAGGTTAGATTTCGGGGACGAAATCTCTTTAAGGGGGGAGAGTTGTAACATCCTCGAAATGGACCTAGTTGTTTTATATTATTTCTTGATTTAAATAAACATTTAAATGTGTTTGGAAATAATATTATTTGAAATAGTTGAAATAGTTGAAATAATTGGAATAGGAGTCGAATATTCCAATGTGATAAGTAAATAATTAATTGTTGTAAATTAATATAGTTGACGGTACAATAAAATGTTTGGACTCGCAAATGGTTTTCGGGTTCCAGACAATAGATTGAGAAGGGGTATTAAATTATACCCGTAATTAAAGTCGGTTTGAGGTAGGGCCGACTTATTTATTTCTTTCCATTTAAGGAAAGTTTATTTTTCCTTCCTTCATTTCCTTTGAAAACCCTAAACCCCAAATTGAGAAATCAAACCTAGATTTTCAAATCAAAGATTGAAACTAACTTGAGCTGTGATCTGGATTAAGTTTCAACATCTGATTCATCATCATCATAATCAATTGTAAGTGTTCTTGAAATTTGATTTTTATTCAAATTTGGGTAAATTGATGATTTGGAAGAATTGGGTGTTTTAAACTAGTTATAAGTATTACATAATGATTATGTGAAGAGAATTGTGGTTTAAAACTGTTAGAAAATGCGTTTTGAGCGATATGGGTATTAAACCCGTGGGTTAGGGTTTGTTACAGGTCGCAGGTCGCTGGGGACGAAGGGAGTACCCGGCGGGTACCTCCCTTACCCGGCGGGTAAGTGTAAGAAATTGGGGAATCCGGCGGATTTAAATGAATCCGGCGGATTCAGGTGTTTTGGGGGAGATCCGGGCATTTTGACTAGTACCCGGTTGGTACTAGTCTTACCCGGCGGGTAGAGCTGGTTTCCAGCAGTTTTTGTGTTAAATTAAATGCTTATGATTTATTGAATGTAACCTGAACATAATATGTTAATGTAGGTTATATTCTTGAGTTTAGTTATACTTATGCCTAAGATATTATGGTGACATAAGTATCAACTATTATTCGAATAATTGATTGGAATTATTGTGTCAATATGATACATTGTATTAAAAATATTGTGATATGTTATGTGATTATAACATAAGCTTATTTTTGTTAATGAGTTACTAACTCATTGTTTATTGATTGTATTCTCAGATGTGGAGAAGACTCAGAGATATTAGACTTCTGAGCTTGCGGCTGAGGTGTCGGTGAGTGGATCTGTAACCTCAGTGTGATTTAGTTGTAATGATTTGGTTACAACAAGTAATTATAGTATTACTTTGATATGATGTATTTGTTTGAGATATCTTACCAGGTCAGTTTGGTTGTTTGCTTACTTGGCTGTTTGAGCTAGTATGTAAGATTCTGAGGTTAACTTGACTTGATGGTTGGACTTGGTTGTTATTGTAGACGACAGGAGATCTTGGAACTTGAAAAGTTGGTTCAGAGATCTAGGTCGTGTGTGATTAACAACTGGTCATCTGTAATTCTGTATAGGCCAATGCAGATGATTGATAAGAGCTCCTTGAGTACCAAACCGGTATTAGGGTGTCTCAGGATCCACCGGTCCTCATGACGGTTGATAACGCTTGATTGGAAGTTGCGTGATTGAATGATTGACGGATTGATTTTCTGTTTATTGTTATTTGATGTAAACAGATTGTTATGCTAAGTTGGACTGTTGCTTATAGTTTCATTCACTTAGCTTTATGCTAACCCCACCACAGTTCTTCCTGCAGGTTGAAATAGATGGGACATATTGGGCAGGGCAGGAAGTTGTTGGACTGGATGGATTGTTTGACAGGCTTTTACTCTGATGTTAGTTTTATAACTAAAGAGATGTGCTGAATTATATAACACCGAGTTTGTTAAAATGTGAAGTATTTACTTTTGAAAAAGTTTATTGACATTTTAATTGACATTGATAGTAATGTTTTGAAATATATACGCTTCCGAGTCGCAAATATTATATTAAATGTTTATAATTAACGAGGGGTGTTATATTGGTTTTGTACGATAGTTAGATGGTATGACGGCCAATATGAAACACTTATAATTATTGAAGATGACGATGACTTGCAAACTTTATAGTTTCTATATTTTGATTGTTTGAAAGTTGCACATTAAGTTGATCATGTTAAACATTTATCTTTATGTGTTGCTTTCTTTGTTGTTTAGTTTTTTAATTAATATTTTCAATGTTATAAATCGTTTTTAATAATGTATCTTCAAAGCTACTATCAATAGATAAACATATCTAATTCAATTAAAAAAAAATTGTGTAGTGTCATCAGCAAAAATATGTCGATTTAAAGTTACTCACTAAAATAAATTATAATATAAACATTTGTATCAAAATTATGAAGTAGCCTGCAAAACTTGCGGGTTATAAATTATTGATTATAACCCGCGAATTCGCGGACTAGTACATAATTTTTATACAAAGTTTATATTATATTTTTATTTTACTACGCAATTTTTAATTAGCATATTTGTGTGGCTAACATTGTATAAATGTTTTCAATTTAGAAGAGATGCGTATATGATTTAAGTTTATTAAATATTATTAAATATAATTAAATTATAGTAATTAAAACATTGTTTATTTGTTAATAATAATACTCTACATATTGTAGATCTCAATGATAGTAAAATAATTTTTAGGTCTCAAATTTTTATCTTTTATTTCAATAATGTAAGGTACCTTAATTTTTTTTACCACAAAAATGGTGTTTTTATTATAAAATTCATTTTTTACGTTAATGTACGACACCGAATCAAATTTTCTTTATAACGTGAAAAACAAAAACTTGAAAACCTAATATTTACAAACTTAGAAAAAATATTCTTTCACATACTTTTTAATCAAAAACTTATATATAGAAAAATAATTTATAAGAGTTTATCAATACCAGTTTGTACCATGATTATGTGATAAAGAGAAACATGTAATAGTAAAAAGTTGATAAGTAAAATAAGATGATGTTGCACAATAAATAAGTGGCATGTTGTATTTGGTTAAAAAAATATCATAAAAAGGATCTGTTACAACAATATTATGATTTTCTTCATGGACCATACACGCATATTTAAAATAAACTAATGTTCCATTTTTTTGTTAACAAAAGTTAAAATGCAACTCTTTAATTGTGCAAGGGCATTTTACGTTTTTATTATCAAGTTATTTGGTATATTAGAATTATTTTTTCATTTTAGAAAGTTACCATTATAATTTGGATTGTTGTGATAATAAGGCAAGCAATATATAATAACAAAGTTCATAATTCACAAAAAAGATAGAAAAAAAAAACTCTTTTTATGGGGTTAAATCCAAAGACTACACTGCAAGTCTGCAATATCACATTATTGTATTAAATTCAAGCAAGCAATAAAACTAAAGTTAATATAACCAACAAAAAAAGACAAAAAAATTCAATCCGAAATTTATCGACTCTAAGTGTAGAATATTATTATTTTTAGGGAAAAACTTCGACTAAATAATAAATAGGAGAAAAAGGTAATTTGGAGGGTATCACTGACTCATGTACCATATTTTAGTGGTACGTGTCTGCCCACCCCGCAACGCGAACATCAACGCCGGATAAATCACATGTCCACAAATCAACCACATATGACAAAGTCAAATTCGAACCCGTGACCTATAGGTATTTAAATTCAAATTTATAAATGATGATTTGGGGTTGTTGTAAAAACTTAAACTAAATAATAAATTGAGGGAAAAAAATGAAATTTGGAAGGTACCCCCGACTATTGTACCATATTTTAATGGTACATGTCCACCATTATAACCCGCGAATTCGCGGGCTAGCACATAATTTTTATACAAAGTTTATATTATATTTTTATTTTACTACGCAATTTTTAATTAACATATTTGTGTGGCTAACATTGTATAAATTTTTTCAATTTAGAAGGAGATGCGTATATGATTTAAGTTTATTAAATATTATTAAATATAATTAAATTATAGTAATTAAAACATTGTTTATTTGTTAATAATAATACTCTACATATTGTAGATCTCAATGATAGTAAAATAATTTTTAGGTCTCAAATTTATATCTTTTATTTCAATAATGTAAGGTATCTTATTTTTTTTTACCACAAAAATGGTGTTTTTATTATAAAATTCATTTTTTACATTAATGTACGACACCGAATCAAATTTTCTTTATAACGTGAAAAACAAAAACTTGAAAACCTAATATTTACAAACTTAGAAAAAATATTCTTTCACATACATTTTAGTCAAAAACTTATATATAAAAAAATAATTTATAAGAGTTGATCAATACCAGTTTGTACCATGATTATGTGATAAAGAGAAACATGTAATAGTAAAAAGTTGATAAGTAAAATAAGATGATGTTGCACAATAAATAAGTGGCATGTTGTATTTGGTTAAAAAAATATCATAAAAATGATCTATTACAACAATATTATGATTTTCTTCATGGACCATACACGCATATTTAAAATAAACTAATGCTCCATTTTTTTTGTTAACAAAAGTTAAAATGCAACTCTTTTATTGTGCAAGGGCATTTTACGTTTTTATTATCGAGTTATTTGGTATATTAGAATTATTTTTTCATTTTAGAAAGTTACCATTATAATTTGGATTGTTGTGATAATAAGGCAAGCAGTATATAATAACAAAGTTCATAATTCACAAAAAAGATAGAAAAAAAAACTCTTTTCATGGGGTTAAATCCAAAGACTACACTGCAAGTCTGCAATATCACATTATTGTATTAAATTCAAGCAAGCAACAAAACTAAAGTTAATATAACCAACAAAAAAAAGACAAAAAATTCGATCCGAAATTTATCGACTCTAAGTGTAGAATATTATTATTTTTAGGAAAAAACTTCAACTAAATAATAAATAGGAGAAAAAGGTAATTTGGAGGGTATCACTGACTCATGTACCATATTTTAGTGGTACGTGTCTGCCCACCTCCGCAATGCGAGCATCAACGCCGGATAAATCACATGTCCACAAATCACCCACATATGTTAAGGTACGGATTCGAACCCGCATATGTGGGTCCTAAGATTTATAAAAAAATGAACAACTAACCAAATTAAAATTACGAATCTTATATTTGGGATAGAATTGTTGAGTTCCTTAGAGACATTTAATCGACCATCTTGTGTGCATTCACGAAACTTGAAAATTTAGAATTAATCGATGAAAATACATTTGATGATCGAAAATAAATAAATTGAAAATGAAAAATTAAAACTACTATTAGCAATTTAACAATACATAATGCATATATATAATGAAAAATTAAAGAAAATATTCAAATTCGAATTTATAAATAAAAGTTATTTGACAATCATTATTATGTGAATAAAGATTAAACCTTGATTTGTATTTACATTAAATAATTAAAAATTTAATTTAATTGATTGTTGAAATAAGAATAAATGGGTAGTTTAGACCGGCAATTATATGACGATCAAGAAATTTGGTGCCATCAAAGTACTCAAATCTATTTGTTATTCTTTCAGTCCAACCATAATAGTGGTAACATATATTGATCATCATAGTAGGTGGAACCAAATTCCTTGTTAAAAATATTATTAGTTAATGATTAAGAAGAAAAAATACATCCATGTTTTTAAATGATGCAATATACTAAAAAAGTGTCCATCTTAAATAGTAATCATTTGAATGATCATCAACAACTCTTTTCCTTCAATACCATTAAGCATTAAACGTTTTGGATATTGTAATACATATATCATGCCATTTTAGTGATATATTAACGGTTCCCTTATATTTGTTTGACAGCTATCATGGACAATCATCTACAATTACACCCTGTGAATAGTTTTAAAAAATAAAAATATATATAATTACCTCACGAATAGAAATAAACAAAAAATAACATGTCCGCAGTTATAATAATTACGGTAAACTGTTCTAAAGCATCCTTCACCAATCTTATTAGTAGGATCAAAATATGAGTATCAATTTGATTTGTCGAAGACCAAATAAATCGTCTGAAGTTCAAGTGTGCACAATAATGAAAACATACAATTACAAGCTAATCAAGTTGGATTATATGTATACGAATTAAAAAAATTTAGCTGAAAAGGCAATGCAAATTATAAAGAATTTTGATTTGTTGAAGACCAAATAACCCGTATGTAGTTCAAGTGTGCACAATACCGTTGAAAATGAAAACATACAATAGATTGAGATGACACTTTCAATCCATTTAATTACGAACTAATCAAGTTGGATTATATTTATGCAAAAAAATTCGGCTGAAAAGGCGATGCGTCCCCAAATTCTTTATAAACCCACAACATCTTAAATCGTTTTTTTTATAATTATGTATAATTTTATTTTTTATTATGCTAAATATTTGTAGATTTATGCACATAAATGTAAATTACATATTTTGGTGGGTTTTACAAATTACTAACACATGTAAAAACCCCAAACCCTAAACCCCAGACCCCTAAACCATTTATCATACTAAACCCTGTGAAAACCTAAACCCTACTAAACACTAAACCCTAAATTCTAACTGTAACCCTAAATAAATATACAACCAAACAATAACACATGTGTTAATAATTTGTAAAACCTACCAAAAAGTGAAGAAAAAAAACTCGTCGAAAATATACCTTGTGAGATCTTAAATCGAAGAGGAAAAAACACTGAATTTTATGATGCAATTTTCATAATTTTTCGATTTGCCGTTTGTGAGATAATTAATTTACAAAAAAAATATTCAATATTCAACATTGCCATTAATATATCACCAATCAATAAATAGCTTACCAAACATATAATATAAGGTTATTATTGTCTTTTTGTCATATTCTCTTCACTATTTAGGTAGTCATGTTTTTAAAGAATAAATCAATGGTTCACACTCAATTTAATAACTCGTTTAAGGGTTGAGATTAACTTAGACTACATAATTTACACATAATTTAGCATAACAAAAAATAAAAATTATACATAATTATAAAAAAAAAAAACGATTTAAGATATTGTGGGTTTATAAAGAATTTGGGGACGCATCGCCTTTTCAGCTGAATTTTTTGCATAAATATAATCCAACTTGATTAGTTCATAATTAAATGGGTTGAAAGTGTCATCTCAATCTATTGTATGTTTTCATTTTCAATGGTATTGTGCACACTTGAACTACATACGGGTTATTTGGTCTTCAACAAATCAAAATTTTTATAATTTGCATCGTCTTTTCAGCTAAAATTTTTTAATTCGTATAAATACAATCCAACTTGATTAGCTCGTAATTGTATGTTTTCATTATTGTGCACACTTGAACTTCAGATGATTTATTTGGTCTTCGACAAATCAAATTGATACTCATATTTTGATCATACTAATAAGATTGGTGAAAGTTGCTTTAGAACAGTTTACCGTAATTATTATAACTGCGGACATGTTATTTTTTGTTTATTTCTATTCGTGAGGTAATTATATATATTTTTATCTTTTAAAACTATTCACAGGGTGTAATTGTAGATGATTGTCCAAGATAGTTATCAAGCAGATATAGGAGAACCGTTAATATATCACTAAAATGGCATGATATATGCATTACAATATCCAAAATGTTTAATGTTTAATGGTATTGAAGGAAAGGAGTTGTTGATGATCATTCACATGATTATTATGTAAGATGGACACTTTTTTAGTATATTGCATCATTTAAAAACATGGATGTATTTTTTCTTCTTAATCATTAACTAATAATATTTTTAACAAGGAATTTGGTTTCACATACTATGATGATCAATATATGTTTCCACTATTATGTTGGACTGAAAGAATAACAAATAGATTTGAGTACTTTGATGGCACCAAATTTCTTGATCGTCATATAATTGCCGGTTAATTAATTTAATATGTTCTACTTGCTAAGTTTTTTGAATTGTCATATCATATGTACGTGTAATTGTATGCATTGGTTTTGTATGATAGTTAGATGGTATGACGGTCAATATGAAACACTTATTATTATTGAAGATGATGATGACTTGCAAACTTTATAGTTTCTATATTTTGATTGTTTGAACGTTGCACATTAAGTTGATTATGTTAAACATTTATCTTTATGTGTTGCTTCTTTGTTGTTTATTTTTTCAATTAATATTTTCAATGTTATAGATCGTTTTTAATAATGTATCTTCAAAGCTACTACCAATAGATAAACATATCTATTTCAATTAAAAAAAAATATGTCGTGTCATCAGCAAAAATATGTCGACTTAAAGTTACTCACTAAAATAAATTATAATATAAACATTTGTATCAAAATTATGAAGTAGCCTCCATTATCAATTTTCAATGTACTTGTATTATGTGTAATACGTATCATGGGACTTTCTTTGAAAAAGAAAGAAGATGAGGAGATGTATGAATATATACAAATCACCTGTGAAACTTAGGTACCCATCAACCCATTATGTAACACATGGATCGAAATGGTCACCTATAAATTAAGTTTTACCATATAAGATATATTAAAAAGTTTATAATCAGCATGATGCTTAGGAAAAGTTTGAAAAGATTTCTGAAAAAGGGACTTACACCACCAGTCTATTGGCCATTGGGCTCGGCAATGGAAAAACTTACGAAGCTCATGTTATGGTCAACAAAAAGAGCTTTGACTTAACTTTGGTAATCTCTCTGATTACAATATTCGACTACTACATGAAGTTGTCATAATGTCCATGGGCTCACTAAGAGCTGGAGATGGAGTGACCAAGTCAACGGGAACAACACCCTCTTCACTGCAATAACAAACATTCATTTAAACATAAAAATAAAAATCGGCCTGGATTAAAGGAGGTCGTCAATCAAACGATTAACATTTAGTATGTTGGTATTAAGAATGCTGACACTATATAATATATACAACACCGTCATTCTTAGCACAGTTGAAAACCGCTATTCTTTGTGGTCTGACATAATTAGTGGTTTGATCGCGAATTCGCGGGGCTACCATATGATTTTTGACACAATTTATTCCTCATCCATTCCAATTTAACTATACATTATTCCATTTTATGGTTGTGCCCTCGTGCTAGGCCGAGACCCTATTACATGACAATGTTCAACATTTGACCAAATGGCTCAAGTAGGTAAATAGAGTGAGTTTAGTAACAGCATCAATATATACAAAAAGAAACAAGCAAATATTGTTGATGTTGGAGGTTCAGGTAACAGTGTTGGGTCAACAAAACAAAAAATATAGGCTTGATCTCATAAAAACAACGTAAAAATTAATCATTAAGAACATTGACTGAAATTGAGCTAGATTATGAACACATCTATATTTATGTGAACTTGGCCATGCTCGTTTAGACGCACAACTATATCATAATAAGTTTCAAATAAGAAAAAAAGATGTTAACAAAGTACAACAAAGAATAAAATACATTAGTTCTAAGAGAAGTGGTTAAACTTTTAAGTTTATATGAAGAAATTGTTACCATATTTTGCTAATTAAAGCCAAAAGGCTTGGGACTAATAAGTATGACTGCATGTTTGTTGTAGTTGAGCCGAATAGTGGTCTGGGTGTCCGAGAGGGCCTGTACAGATGGATCAAGCGGATAGTAGGCTCAGCTTGTGTAGAAGTTATCCTGGGATGAACATGAACTACCTGGACTGATCTAGGCCCGTGGCAACATTGGTACGGTGCTAATCAGTAGCTACAATAGTCTTAGAAGTGAAACAAAGGTAAAACGTAAACAAAACCTTCAACACATGACATCAACAACTTCCATGTACAGGTAGCACATTGATCCACTTAGTTTTGGGTTAAAGTTTTTATGTCTTTAATGGGTTAACAGGGTAGATAAAACAGCAATCAAGTACACACATCATATGAGTGCAACATGTAAAAAGTTCCCAAAGTGTATTGGTAGTGCTTAAACCTCTCGAGTTACGCTTTTTAAAGAATTCGAATATAAAATTGTTATTATGGATACAATACACACACACATACTCATTTAACCCGTTATGGTATTTGATCATTTTGACAAGAACATGTCGCCTGAAAAAATAGAGATGGTAAGTAGAGATGGCAATCTCAGCCCATTTACTTAAGAATGGGTCGATATGGGTTATGTTTCATCGTTAGCAGGTCAAATGGATAAAATATAGGATAAAAGATAATAGGTCAAACGGGTTGAAAATCAGCCAAAGTGTATTTTCAATGCATAATATCATCTACATCAATTAATAATACTTATATAATTAGATTATCATTAGAATACTCTGCAACAGATTTACCTAAATTGTAATTGATATTCTTATAGCATTAAAAATAAAGTTAAAATAGTTGGACAAAAGGTTTTTCAGGTCAACCTAACCCAGCCCATTCAGCACATGTTAAATACAGAACATATAGGGGACATGGCTATGACACCCTAGTACATATAACATCCATCGAATTTCAATGCATTTTCTGATAGCAAATAATATATCTTAGAACAAAATATTTTAGGTTTTGTGTTTCCATCATCACACATATTAACCCACACCCAATTTGAGATGCTAACCCCACCACCCACCCATCTTGCCACTTTTAAGGATTCATTAACTATGTCTTATGAAAGAGAATCATCAAATAAGAACCTCGAGCTCTTTGCCCTTGTTATAAGGTTACCCAATTCAGCAGCTAATTTTCCAGTCCACTCCTTATATTTCAACACTTCAGCTGACAAATCAGGTAACGAAGAGAATTGGCAATCATGGTCATCTCTCACCTGTTCTAAACCCAATCTGAAGCATCCAGCTTCTTTTAGCTTCATGGTCTCATTGCTACTCTCCGAAAAACAAACCATAGATTATGAGACATTTATTGAGATTAACACCTTTCGTAAAACTGAATATATTGCATACCACCAACATAAGTGAAGCAAAGTGGTGAAGTTTCTACCTGAGTGCTACAAGATACAGGATGTAGCATAGCACCTGCACCAACAACCTTGGCTCTTGCATTAGCTATTCGTTGATGAGATCCCAAGACAGTAGCAGAATGAAACATGGCTAGTTTGCTCAACTTGATCACGCAAATCATTTGACCATGAGGACGCTGTAACCTATAGATAGATCCTTAATTAAATATTGTTTTTTATGATTAATTTAGATTATAAAAATTAGCTAAAATGTCCTCATTGTAAGTACTACACTCCATCTCATCCCAAAAATGCAATAAACAAACGAATTGATTTTTATATTTGTAGTTACAGCAATTTTGTGTCGAAAACTTTTATTTATGTTATGGGGATAAAAATTAAAGAACTTATCCCTTTCAGTTTGTAGTGACAGAAATTTTGTGTCAAAATTTTTTATTTATGTTATGGGGATAAAAATTAAAGAATTTACCCCTTTCAACTTATTAAGAAACCATGTAAATGTGAGTTGCCCACACATCAAGTTCTTATTAAAACAAAAGAGTGTTTTGAATATAAGTTGAAGATAAAAACATATAGACAACTACAACCTATATCCATATAAATGCAAGCCTATCTGGATGCTACTGAATTAGAGCTACATATGCTTGTTCAAATGCAAAAAAGCTATGTACCTTAATCATAGTTAACAGAGGAGCTCTTTCTACTGATTCACAGGTATTCTATTTCATAGTTTGATGCATGAGTTGAAATTGCAATGGATGTGAAAGTAAGAGTAACCGCTGCCGCACTTCTAAATCATATATAATATAAGAATACTAACAAAAGAGCTCCTTAGTATGATCGGACACTTATCATTACATAATTAGTGGGGACATCAGTGTTTATTAAACTGGCTGTCATCTACCTCATGGTGAAACGGATTAGAGGATTAATCTTCTCTTTAACATAATTACTTTCTGAAGCTTATGATGCATATACAGAAGCCACGATGCTAGTAGTAATTCCTGCATCAAGTAGTCATAGTTGCATCCAGAGCCCTTTGCCTGTTTTCACAGCAAATATGTTACAAAATATTGAACACTTAATTACATAGAGAATGCGATTTCAAGAACAATTAAGCGAACTGTACCTAAATACATGTGGTTGTGATGACAGTGCCAAAACCTATGTATAAACCTGGGACACCTTCAACTGATTAGCTCGAGTTAGCAATTTAAGAGCCTCATAATCCCCTGAGCCATCAATTCCACCTATCTAAAAACAAAATAATTATAACTTCTAGACCCATTCTCAAATAACACTTTAAAACATAAAAACACCTATTTATCTTCTTCTTTTTTTCTTTGCTTTTAAAAGATCATAACAAAAACCCTTAGCCATCATCTAAACATCTATCTATATACAACTAAATAATTGAATTTAATTGTATATAAATGTAAAATGTAACACCCGCCAAATTAGGACTAGTATTTAGTGCCTAATCATATGTTAATACATGTAATTAGTTCCGTGTTAGGCTAATTAATGTATCGAATTATATATATTGTTGAATATATACGAAAATGCGATTTGGTTAAATCGTACGCAATTTAAATCGAATGTATTTCGATTCTATTTAATATGGACGTTGGTGACAAATTTTATTAAATAACGTTGTTATGTCAAAAATATTATTATAATAATATTTCGTAATTATTAGTATCGTACAAACTGAACCTACACAATTTAAAACATTAAAACGCGCATACTAAATAAAATAACGAACATTTATTAACTCAAATATAAATTAAACTGTAAAATACTTAAATAAAATATCGCGCAATAAATTGTATTTTAAAACGCACATGTAATATTTAAAATAATTATTTAACGTATAAACGACGGAACAAACGAACACCGCACGGAGCGGGAACGCGGGGCGAAAAATGGGAGGATAACCTCCCATTCCCCACCATCTTTCCCTCATTTCTCTTTTCCCTTTCTCTCTCTCTCTTTCACTTTTTCTTTCAACTACACCAACCACCTCCACCTCCAAAATTCTATCAAAACGCAAAATAAACATATCAAACGACTTCGGATCTTCAAGATTTTTAGAGATTCACGACCACCGCGACACGATCTATCATCCTATCTTTTCGGATTTCTCATCCGACACTTTGTAAGTTTCCGACAAATCCCGAAATCTCTCGTTTTTAAGTGTTTTCACTTTCTAGTAGTTTGTAACAACTTATAATGTCCCTATAAGGGTTGGGTAAAAGTTTTGGACCGAACGGAAACCGAAAAACTCGTTTTCGACACATTTTCCGGCCAACAGACCGCTACGTCGCATTTGGCCCAGAATTTATGCGACGTCAGCTTCTACGTCGCAAAACCCCTCATGACGTCGCATAGTGCGACGTCAGTCACAACGTCGCATTAAATTGCGACGTCGCATATAGCGACGTCAGCCTTAACTTCGCCAATACCTCGCCACGTCGCACTTAGCGACGCAAGCCCCTACGTCGCAGAAATCACCTACGTCGCATTAGCGACGCAGCACCCTACGTCGCATTAAATTGCGAAACGTCGCCTTTAGCGACGTCATGCTCAACGTCGCAATCCTACCTGCGACGTCGCACACAACGTCGCACAAACCAGAAAACTCAGATTTTTACTAAGTGTCGAGACCTAAAATTTATCACTCGATTTTACCCAAATTCGGTTCCAGATGCGTTTTTCGTCAAAGCAATATAGTAGAAATAAAAATTTTCCAAGCTGACCTGGCAGCTCGACCCCAGCCAGGGGCTCTGCCCCTTGGACCCCGCCAGGGGCTGCCGCCCCTTGGACCCCGCTACCAGGGGCGCTGCCCCCGAACCCCCGTACTTAGATTTCGTAACGGCTTCTAAAACACAATCAAAACACTTTTTCAAGTAAAACGCCACGAAATCAAAATAGTAATAATTGAGATTATTATTACAAATCCGTCACCAACGGGCCGTACACTTTTCAAACACTTAAACGTATCAACCAAATAGTGGAGATTTGGACATTATAGTTGAACGAACAACTACAAGGGTGATCTGTTGAGATACCCAATCATGATTATAACCATCGCGTGTCGTGGACACCCTCAGGTTACAAGTCTTTGGACTTCATACTCGGCTAATCAACTTACGTTTGTTTAAACGCACTCAGACTCAGGTGAGTCTCATAGCCCCTCTTTTTACTGTTTTACTCAGGGGTGTGATATACTGCTCAAACTTTTAACATGTGAACGCAAGTACCAAACTTTTCATATACTACATGAGTTTTTCGAAACTAATCATTTGAAAGTCCTCCGTCAGCATAGTTGTTAATACGTTGTAGCGTGAATATTAGTATATGGTACCATATAGGATTGACCCTCCTCGTTCGGGTTAGCAAGCACTAACCGGGTAAACGGACGTACTAATATTTGGGAAGACGAATGTTGATTAGGCATTCGTGGAGGCACCTCGCCCGGAATTCTCTATAGGGGACCCGGCCCTCGAGTTAAGCTCAACTATGTGCTCATGGCTGTATACACGATGATTATCATTAAATTGCTGGATGCAATTCACTACTTAATCGCTGGATGCGATTCATTATTTAATTGATGGATGCAATTCATTATTTAAATCTTGCGGTTCATACGATATTACTTGATTTCAAACCTGTGAGCTCACCAGCTTTATAGCTGACCTTTTAGCATATATCGCAGGTACCCAGCAGTAGGATGTTTCTGCTTCAGGATTTAGCTCGAGTCAGCATACAGACGATTGAGATTTTCTTGCATTAGTATATTTTGTATAAGTACTTATGTACTGAAATCTCATTTTATTTAACTCGAGCTATGTAAAGCTTTAAATGTTGTAAACATTTCAGTTATCAATATATTTTGATAAAACGACGCATATAGAGTCGTTTGCTATTTATCTTTGTGCTTTGTTATTGATTAGTAACACCCAAATCAAGCTTCCGCAAATCATCAAATTTGGGGGTGTTACAGATTGGTATCAGAGCCTAAGGTTATAGTGAACTAGGTTGCATTTAGTGAGCCTAGACTATGACCATTAGGCCGTATTCCTTATTAAGTATGACTGGTTCAGTGATTACAGCATACGAGTTTAATTTAACATAGCCTTATCAACTATGTACAATTAAGCAAAGATGATGTAAGACCTGAAAGTAGTTATGGCTGAACAGGGTACAATAGAAGACTCTGACCTCGAGAGAACCGAGACTTAAACATGTTTATGCTAGACACTCAATAGGCTATATTATATAGGAGCTATATGAATATAGGCCTCAATCTTACTAACGCTTTGTCTCAGAAATGGCAAACATTCCATCAAATTCATCTCGTTCTCAATCCGGGTCGCAGAACCCAAGGGTAGCAAGGAGGAACTCCAGGTTGCCTCGAGCTGGCCCGTACCCCACTCACTCCACCTTGCCGGCTTTAGCCGCTAGGGTGAATCAACACGAGCAACGACTTCGTACCATGGATGTCGTGTTGCAGGAAACCAACGAAAACTGGAGACTTACATCCCTTGAACGCATAGAACAAATCTCCGACGATCTTGAAACCACTAACAACAACATGGATGTCCTTCGCAATCAAATAATAGAAATAAGGGTGGAAAATGCCCTTCTGCAACAAAGGATGGATGAATGTGTGCAATGCTCACTTGAGGCAGAAGAATATGCGCGTGGACTAACACAACGACTTGCACTAGCAGAAGACAACGCCCGACAAGCTAGCAGGCTTGCAAACACTGTGGACCGTCTTGTCACGATGATGGAACAAATTAATCTACGTTAAGACTAGTGTAGTCTTTGTCTTGTAATCTACCCTGTAATCTAGTAACTATCTACGCGCTATTCTATAATTCGGTCGGATGTAACAATTCCCGACATCTTTTGTAATACATCTGTAGGATGTAACCTTTGAACTCGTATCATCTATCAAGTATTCTTGCTGTTTTCGACTCATATTAATTGCCATTATTCCTGTTGATGTTATGTATTACTGCTTTTATACATGTACATCTGAGATAAATACAACTTTCTTGCAAAATCTCATGTATCTTCATTTCTTTTATTGAAGAATCATGCCGCCAAAGACCAGACCTTACACTGATGCTCAGATTACGTCACTCATAACCCAGGCTGTTACTGAAGCCTTAGCTCGGAATACCCCACCAAACTCCACAAGAAACAGCGATACCGCTGGAACCTCTACCACCAAACCTTGTTCTTACAAGGACTTTCAAAGCTGCAAACCCTCGAGTTTCAAGGGTTCTGAAGGAGCCATCGGACTAATCAGATGGTTCGAGAAAATGGAAACTGTTTTCCGTGTCAGCAAATGCGCGGAGAACGACAAAGTAAACTTCGCCACCTGCTCTCTTGAAGATGATGCCCACTCTTGGTGGAATTCATATACCCAATCAGTGGGTGCTGACATTGCCTACCAAATCACTTGGGAGGAATTGAAAGCCAAACTCACTGCCAAGTACTGCTCTATCGCCAAACTCCAAAAGCTGGATGAGGAGTTCTGGAACTTAAAGGTTCAGGGTGGTGACATCGATGGTTATACCACCAGGTTTCAACAACTAGCTGCCCTCCGCCCAGCTATGGTAAGCACTGAACCTGATAAAATCAGGAAGTACGCCCTTGGTCTCCCTGATTTTGTTCGGGGACACGTCATCTCTTCCAAACCAACCACCATTGACGGTGCAATCTCATTGGCCCAAGACCTGATGTCTATGAGCCAAGATTCTGAACCACCCACTTCATCCTCCCAAAACAACAAACGCAAGTGGTCTGACTACCACAACAACCACTCCAACCAACAAAACAAGAAACCCGACACCATCAAAGCTTACAACACCACCACTGACATCATCCGGGGTTACACGGGGAGCAAACCATATTGTCCCAAGTGCAGCCGTCACCATGAGGGTTCCTGTGGTCCCTTTTGCAACAACTGCAAGAGGTACGGCCACCTCACCAAAGATTGCCGCTCACCTGCCAACAACAATTCCAACAACAACACCAGACCACCCAAAGTATGCTTTGAGTGTGGGAAACCTGGGCATTTCAGAGATTCGTGCCCAAAACTGAAGAACAACAACAACAACCGCAACAACAACAACAACACCCGCAGCAGAGCTTTCGTCATCAAGTCTGGGGACGCCCGCCAAGACCCGAATGTGGTCTCGGGTATGTTCCTCCTCAACAACTTAACTGCTTCTGTTCTATTTGATACTGGTGCTGATAGAAGCTTTATCTCCGATGATTTTTGCCCATTACTTGACATCACTCCTGTTGCCTTAGATGTTAAGTACACTGTAGAGCTAGCAAATGGAAAACTTGTAGAAACCACCAGTGTAATACCTAATTGCACTTTAAACCTAGCTGACGAAACCTTTTCGATCGACCTGATACCCATTGAAATCGGAAGTTTCGACGTCATTATTGGAATGGACTGGTTGTCCAAACATCGAGCTGAAATAGTTTGTCACGATAAAATCGTCCGTATCCCACTCGCCGTTGGTGGAACCTTGATCATACAGGGGGAGACCGGTGGGACAGGACTCAATATAATCTCCTGCTTAAAAACTCGAAAATTCCTGAGAAAGGGTTACCCTGCTATACTTGCACACATCACAGAGAAGAAGTCGGAGGAGAAGCGACTTGAGGATGTGCCAATTGTTAGAGACTTTCCCGAAGTCTTTCCGGAAGAATTACCTGGTCTACCTCCGCTTAGACAGGTTGAGTTCTCGATTGATCTTGTGCCGGGTGCCGCACCGGTGGCCCGCGCACCGTACCGTTTAGCCCCATCCGAACTTCAGGAGTTGTCCTCTCAGTTACAGGAACTTCTGGATCGAGGATTCATTAGACCGAGTTCTTCACCTTGGGGAGCTCCGGTCTTATTTGTCAAAAAGAAGGACGGTTCATTCAGAATGTGCATCGACTACCGAGAATTGAACAAATTGACCGTCAAGAACCGTTATCCACTTCCTCGCATTGATGATCTATTCGACCAACTTCAGGGTTCAAGTATTTACTCAAAAATCGACCTGCGATCAGGTTATCATCAGTTACGAGTTCGCGACACCGATATTCCAAAAACTGCTTTCAGAACTCGTTACGGGCACTACGAATTCCAAGTGATGCCCTTTGGTCTAACAAACGCACCGGCTGTATTCATGGATCTCATGAACCGGGTGTGCAAACCTTACCTCGACAAGTTTGTCATTGTCTTTATCGATGACATACTCATTTACTCGCGCAACGAGCAGGAACATGCGCAACACCTCAGCACTATCCTGGAACTACTTAGACACGAGGAGCTTTATGCTAAATTCTCTAAGTGTGAGTTCTGGATTCAAACCGTTCAATTTCTTGGTCACATGATCGACAGTCAGGGAATTCACGTGGACCCATCAAAGATCGAGGCAATCAAAGACTGGCAAGCACCCACCTCTGCAACGGAAGTACGACAATTCTTGGGTCTTGCTGGGTATTATCGACGATTTATCGAAAATTTCTCCAAAATAGCTCAACCACTCACAATACTGACTCAGAAGGACAAAAGGTTCGATTGGACTGATAAACAAGAGTCAGCGTTCCAACTTCTGAAACAAAAGCTTTGCAGTGCTCCAATTTTATCCTTACCCGAAGGCATCGATGACTTCGTGGTATACTGCGATGCTTCTCACCAAGGTCTTGGTTGCGTACTGATGCAACGAGACAAGGTCATTGCTTATGCCTCACGACAGCTAAAAATTCACGAAAAGAACTACACCACTCATGATCTCGAACTTGGAGCTGTCGTTTTTGCTCTCAAAATCTGGAGACATTACCTCTACGGCACTAAGTGCACTATCTTTACCGATCATAAAAGTCTCCAACATATCTTCGATCAGAAGGATCTCAATATGAGGCAACGTCGATGGGTCGAGTTGCTTACCGATTACGATTGTGAGATCAAGTACCATCCAGGGAAGGCTAATGTTGTAGCCGATGCCCTCAGTCGAAAGGAACGACCTAAACCACTTCGAGTCCGAGCCCTCAGTATGACCATTCATAACGATCTTACCATTCAAATTCATACAGCTCAAATCGAAGCCCTGAAAGCTGAAAACATCAAAAATGAAGCCTTGCGGGGCATTGACAAACAATTTGAAATCAAACCTAACGGGATTAGGTATTTCTCAAACCGAATCTGGTTGCCCAGTTTTGGGAACCTAAGAGACTTGGTGATGGACGAGGCTCACAAGTCTAAATATTCTATTCATCCGGGATCCGATAAGATGTACCACGGCATCAAGGAATTCTATTGGTGGCCAAACATGAAAGCCGAAATCGCCACTTATGTCAGCAAGTGTCTTACTTGCTCGAAAGTCAAAACCGAACATCAGAAACCTCCTGGTTTACTCCAGCAACCTGAAATCCCTGAATGGAAATGGGATCAAATTGCCATGGATTTCATAACCAAACTACCCAAGTCATCGAACGGTTGCGATACCATTTGGGTGATCGTCGATCGTCTCACCAAATCTGCTCATTTTCTGGCAATCAAAGAAAACGATAAAATGGAACGCCTCACACAAATCTACATCAAGGAAATCATTTCTCATCACGGTGTTCCAATCTCGATCATCTCCGATAGGGATGCCCGTTTCACCTCTCACTTTTGGCAATCACTTCAAAAAGCTTTGGGTACCCGTCTCGATATGAGTACCGCGTATCATCCTCAAACCGATGGCCAAAGTGAACGAACCATTCAAACACTGGAAGACATGCTACGAGCCTGCGTAGTTGATTTCGGTACAAACTGGGAAAAACATCTACCGTTGTGCGAATTTTCGTACAATAACAGTTATCACGCCAGCATTAAGGCTGCACCCTTTGAAGCACTGTACGGTCGTAAGTGCCGATCACCGATCTGTTGGACTGAAGTGGGAGATAGTCAACTCACTGGTCCTGAACTCATTCACGCCACCACTGAGAAAATTGTGGAAATCCAAAACAGACTCAAAACCGCACGTGATCGTCAGAAAAGTTATGCTGACGTGAGACGCAAACCACTCGAGTTCCAAGTTGGAGATCGAGTTCTCTTAAAAGTATCGCCTTGGAAAGGCGTCATCCGTTTTGGCAAACGCGGGAAGTTGAATCCCAGATACATCGGGCCTTTTGAGATCCTTGAACGGGTTGGCCCCGTAGCTTATCGATTGCAGCTGCCATCCGAACTCAGCAGCGTGCACCCTACTTTTCATATTTCAAACTTGAAGAAGTGTCTGTCTGATGAGACACTTATTATTCCACTAGATGAAATTCGTGTTGACGATAAACTTCATTTCGTTGAGGAACCCGCTGAAATTATGGACCGTGAGGTCAAACAACTGAAACAAAGTCGTATTCCCATCGTCAAGGTCAGATGGAATTCGCGGCGTGGTCCGGAATTCACCTGGGAACGGGAAGACCAAATGGGACTCAAATATCCTCAACTCTTCACTGATTCTACATCAAACACAACTTCGAGCTAAATTTCGGGACGAAATTCTTCTAACAGGGGGAGAATGTAACACCCGCCAAATTAGGACTAGTATTTAGTGCCTAATCATATGTTAATACATGTAATTAGTTCCGTGTTAGGCTAATTAATGTATCGAATTATATATATTGTTGAATATATACGAAAATGCGATTTGGTTAAATCGTACGCAATTTAAATCGAATGTATTTCGATTCTATTTAATATGGACGTTGGTGACAAATTTTATTAAATAACGTTGTTATGTCAAAAATATTATTATAATAATATTTCGTAATTATTAGTATCGTACAAACTGAACCTACACAATTTAAAACATTAAAACGCGCATACTAAATAAAATAACGAACATTTATTAACTCAAATATAAATTAAACTGTAAAATACTTAAATAAAATATCGCGCAATAAATTGTATTTTAAAACGCACATGTAATATTTAAAATAATTATTTAACGTATAAACGACGGAACAAACGAACACCGCACGGAGCGGGAACGCGGGGCGAAAAATGGGAGGATAACCTCCCATTCCCCACCATCTTTCCCTCATTTCTCTTTTCCCTTTCTCTCTCTCTCTTTCACTTTTTCTTTCAACTACACCAACCACCTCCACCTCCAAAATTCTATCAAAAACGCAAAATAAACATATCAAACGACTTCGGATCTTCAAGATTTTTAGAGATTCACGACCACCGCGACACGATCTATCATCCTATCTTTTCGGATTTCTCATCCGACACTTTGTAAGTTTCCGACAAATCCCGAAATCTCTCGTTTTTAAGTGTTTTCACTTTCTAGTAGTTTGTAACAACTTATAATGTCCCTATAAGGGTTGGGTAAAAGTTTTGGACCGAACGGAAACCGAAAAACTCGTTTTCGACACATTTTCCGGCCAACAGACCGCTACGTCGCATTTGGCCCAGAATTTATGCGACGTCAGCTTCTACGTCGCAAAACCCCTCGTGACGTCGCATAGTGCGACGTCAGTCACAACGTCGCATTAAATTGCGACGTCGCATATAGCGACGTCAGCCTTAACTTCGCCAATACCTCGCCACGTCGCACTTAGCGACGCAAGCCCCTACGTCGCAGAAATCACCTACGTCGCATTAGCGACGCAGCACCCTACGTCGCATTAAATTGCGAAACGTCGCCTTTAGCGACGTCATGCTCAACGTCGCAATCCTACCTGCGACGTCGCACACAACGTCGCACAAACCAGAAAACTCAGATTTTTACTAAGTGTCGAGACCTAAAATTTATCACTCGATTTTACCCAAATTCGGTTCCAGATGCGTTTTTCGTCAAAGCAATATAGTAGAAATAAAAATTTTCCAAGCTGACCTGGCAGCTCGACCCCAGCCAGGGGCTCTGCCCCTTGGACCCCGCCAGGGGCTGCCGCCCCTTGGACCCCGCTACCAGGGGCGCTGCCCCCGGACCCCCGTACTTAGATTTCGTAACGGCTTCTAAAACACAATCAAAACACTTTTTCAAGTAAAACGCCACGAAATCAAAATAGTAATAATTGAGATTATTATTACAAATCCGTCACCAACCGGCCGTACACTTTTCAAACACTTAAACGTATCAACCAAATAGTGGAGATTTGGACATTATAGTTGAACGAACAACTACAAGGGTGATCTGTTGAGATACCCAATCATGATTATAACCATCGCGTGTCGTGGACACCCTCAGGTTACAAGTCTTTGGACTTCATACTCGGCTAATCAACTTACGTTTGTTTAAACGCACTCAGACTCAGGTGAGTCTCATAGCCCCTCTTTTTACTGTTTTACTCAGGGGTGTGATATACTGCTCAAACTTTTAACATGTGAACGCAAGTACCAAACTTTTCATATACTACATGAGTTTTTCGAAACTAATCATTTGAAAGTCCTCCGTCAGCATAGTTGTTAATACGTTGTAGCGTGAATATTAGTATATGGTACCATATAGGATTGACCCTCCTCGTTCGGGTTAGCAAGCACTAACCGGGTAAACGGACGTACTAATATTTGGGAAGACGAATGTTGATTAGGCATTCGTGGAGGCACCTCGCCCGGAATTCTCTATAGGGGACCCGGCCCTCGAGTTAAGCTCAACTATGTGCTCATGGCTGTATACACGATGATTATCATTAAATTGCTGGATGCAATTCACTACTTAATCGCTGGATGCGATTCATTATTTAATTGCTGGATGCAATTCATTATTTAAATCTTGCGGTTCATACGATATTACTTGATTTCAAACCTGTGAGCTCACCAGCTTTATAGCTGACCTTTTAGCATATATCGCAGGTACCCAGCAGTAGGATGTTTCTGCTTCAGGATTTAGCTCGAGTCAGCATACAGACGATTGAGATTTTCTTGCATTAGTATATTTTGTATAAGTACTTATGTACTGAAATCTCATTTTATTTAACTCGAGCTATGTAAAGCTTTAAATGTTGTAAACATTTCAGTTATCAATATATTTTGATAAAACGACGCATATAGAGTCGTTTGCTATTTATCTTTGTGCTTTGTTATTGATTAGTAACACCCAAATCAAGCTTCCGCAAATCATCAAATTTGGGGGTGTTACATAAAAACCCTAACCTTTTGATGCCGAAATCTTCACCAGAAGTGACATGAACGGAGTTGTAATCAACAGATGATAAATGGATGTTTAAACGATTGCTTTCAATTGTAATGTCTTCCAAGGTTAAACAAACACTATTTGAATTGAAATTAAAAGAGATTAGGGTTTGTGTAGAAGAGGATATTGTGGAGAGAAAGTTCTGTAAATCATATTATCGTGGGAATTGGTCGGAAGAAGAAGAAACTGATGTGGAGCGGCTAGGTTTTCTGCTTAGTATGAGGATGATTTTTATTTTTAATTATAATTTTTAATAAAAAACGTTTTTTCTTTTATTTTTTTACGGTTTTTTTTATAAAATAAACTTAATAAATATATATTAAATTAATTAGTAATATTTAAGAAATGACAATTATGACTTTTGAGGTATATAAATTTACTATTTAGGTTGTCATTTATATAGAAGATTATCAATGGTTTTAATTTAAAAGAGATAATTAATGGAGGGTTGAGATTAGATTAGAATTGCCTAAATTAATAAAATATTATTTTGATATGTTGGTTCAAATGGTTGAGTACTATTGTCTTTATTCAATACATCATGTGTTCAAAACTTGGAGTTTATTTATTTCCGTTTAATATTTTACAAGCATGCACATGTAAAAAAATATTTTCACATTTTGACCATGAATTGAGATGAAGTATGGGTACCTTCTTGCCCATATTATCCTATTATATATTACATACTAGATTATAACCCGCGAATTCACGGGCTAGTACATAATTTTACTTAGAAGCTTGTATTATATAATCAACAAAATACTTTATAAATGGACATACTTGTTTGGTTGATATAGTAGAATGTATTTAATTCAATTGAAGTTTGATTTGTTGTTTATTACTTTCAAATGGATGGTGAATACGAAGTGGTCTAATCACGTCCATTAAGTTTTCCAATTTGTAACAGTTTTTCGAAAGATACAGAACCCACTACAATTGCAATTTAATTGGGGTAATTTTTTTATTCTAAGCGACACAACCCTTGAGCATGGTCCTTTGAGCACCAAAAGCGTTATTACCCTTTGAAAGTAGATATTTATATAACAAATCGTCCATATAGTGATAACCAGTTCAAGCATAACCATTTGGATAATAAACGAATGTTGTATCATAAAATCTCATATCAAAGGAGAACCTGACAATTCATAATCACCACTAAAATCAGCAAGAATAACAACCCACATACAAGAAATCACATATATCAATCATCTTGAATCTCTACTATAATCAAGAACCCATGATTAAACAATAAAATCTTTACAGATTGCTATAGACCACTATAGATACATTGATATAATACGGTTAGAAAATAGACTAAGTTGATACAGTAGGCTCAACTGAATGGATAGAAAGGCAAACTAAGAAACACAAAGGCATACTAAGTTTACTCAACTGAAGGTACTTAGAAGGCGTACTATGAAACAAAAAAATGATAGAAAATTTATTTATAATTGCTCTTGATTACCACTCCAAAAGGATTATATCAATTCCTGATTTCTTGTCAATATACTATTAATTATCGGAGATTCAGTGGTTTTTTTGTGAATTAGTAAGCGTGCCAATTAACATGTTGAAAGATTAAAATAGTCGATAAAATATTAAAGCTACAAATACCAAAGAAAAAAGCTCAAGTCCAAAATCAATCTACTGCATAAGTTAACAAAATTGGAGTTACAAAATGACAGTAAAACTAAGTAAAAAGAAAACAAAACATGGTCTCTTCCTACATGGGTTAACGTATAATAGCCGAGCCTTGCCTCCATAGTACTCAAAAAACATGTTTAGAGCCAAAATAATTTTAAACCACTGCCCAACTCACTGACCCACTCATTTGGCACCTCTACTACATATCATTCAAATACAAATGCAAGAACAATTTTCATGTATATAACCACTTTCACCTCCCCATTACATATGCAATTAGCAGCCAAGATCAATTTTAATGTATAAGTCAAGGCTTACCGTGAATATCAGAAGGCAAGACTTGAACTTGAGAGAAGGTCATTATCTTGCCACACAGATTAAGAGCCATCACAAAATCTATCACCATCCATGGGAGCATGTCATTTCTAAGATATATAATAATACAAACTATAAAGCTACAGTGTGCAAAACGGAGACAGAATGTGGATTGCCACAATCTCAAAAATCTGGAAGCTTTATAATAACAACTGAGCCAGACTTTATCTTTCTTTCTCATACTACTATGGATTGGATAACCAGTCAAAATGGTTAAGATACTGATACGGCTCGGTTGGGTCAACCAGACCACTTTTTATCTCAATTTTTTTATACAAGTTGCATGATCAATGAAGTCGCTAGAGATGATGATAAATAAACAGGAGTACCTCCATTGCAAAAATAAATGCCAGGGACAAGACCCTTGACCCAGACAGTATCTTCTTGTACAGAAGATGAATTTATACCACCACCATTACTTTCATCCTCATGTTCTGTAATGGAGATAATAGTACTATAAATTGGATTACAAAATAGGAAAAAAAATGAATCCACTAAAACCCAAAAATATGAAAGTGATTTCTTTTTTCGCACTTATCAAAATGATGATTATAAAGGAAATAGATGATAATGACTCGCTTTCAGCATTAGCAAGATTATGGTGTTCTTCTTGATTTGGGAAATACAACAGAGTGAGGGGGAGGTATAATGAAAGCACTTATCCGAATTATTAAATTAATCCTAGTATAACAATATAATCGTACGTATTGAAATTCTATAAATCCTAGAAGCCAACTTAGAAACTATGAACACATCTTTTAGATAGAGATGCAAACCAAAGAAAATGACTGAAACTAACTTCATTAATACACTTAACAAATAAGTTGGTTGTTACCTATTCATATAATGGTTCTATAAATCAGTTACAGGGAAAACTTCAAAAATTTCACACATTTTCGTTCAAGATCTTCATGAAATGTAGTTACCTTCTGTCATTAAACCAACTTGAGTGCACATCAGATGCTGTATAAAGACTAATCTTTATTACTTTATATCCACTAAATATATACTACTATTTACACTTTTTAGCTAACATCTTTATTACCCCTTCTAATAACTAAAAAAAACTAATATCTTTACTTTGACAATACCTAAAACTAAAACTATTTAAGAAACAAATAAGCATAATAAATACTAAAATCAAGATCACAAAACAAATACAATATAAAGACAAAATTAAGTGCCAGTAACCTCTTTTTCAAGCCAACATCACGATCCATAATCCCACTGTACAAAATACAAGTTTCTGTTCTATAATATCCAATACATTAGATCATATATCTGGATGGAATATTCGAAAACAACACAAGTCACTAAGCTTTTATAATTAGAATCGAAGATAAATACCTGTTGATCCATAAGGATGGTTTCCATTGAAGCGATTGTGGATGGATTATATGGGTTGGTTTGTTTCCAAACCAAAAACACTTTCACTATGACCTTCCAATCGTCCCTTTAATCGTTAATCGGATTCAACGGAGTAAACTCTTGTTCACCAGCCATGGAAAATAATAGAAAATTAGCTTGAAGTATATGATTAGGGTATGGTGTAGAAAATCTATAGAGTAATTGTACAGTGATTTATAGAATAATAAAAACGAATAGAGTAGAGGGAAAAACCTTGGATTCAAAATATGGAACCGATTGAAATTTTTGAATGGATATTCATGTTTGAAATGTTTGAATGGCTATTCTGATTATTTGACAAACTAATAGATTAACAGACAAAATAGACAACCTTATATAGAGCTCAAGTATTCATTTTAAATTTGAAATATAACCATCTATCTTTTATCAACAACAAATTTTTCATTTTATTTTATATATACCTCTTCTGGTGCAGTATAGTGAGACAGCTTCAGCAAACTCTGCATTGTTGCCTTGGGCTATTGCTCGGTGGCCCGCGGCAGCTCCAACTAATGCATGTGGTTCAACATTATTTGAGACTGCTTCATTGCCAACTTCTGAGAATAGGGATGCATGTTGCTCATGACTTAGTTCATAAACCTCGATACTTAATAATGGATCGGATGATGGGAGAAACCTGTGGCGAACATGTAGTATACTAACTTAGTTGTAATTGGTGATGACCATTTCAACCCAATTATTGGAAAATGTAAAAATTACCAACCTAGAAACCAAAAAATGTGAAAATTACCCCTACGGCTAGCTGCTGATGCACAATTAGGCTAGCCCTGCCACCCATAACAACAACAACAACAACTACTACTACTTCCCCAACTGTGATGAAACCATTTCTCTTTTGGTCTAACCATCCCTTAAACGTTTGATATGTTCATAACAACCTGCGGTTGCTGCTACTGTGAAAATTGATTCATCAAATATGAAACGGTGAGCCTAGCTGAGTATATTAACATATATGTTAATCTGGTGAAATTTATGGATATAATAAAAATGATGAACTCACTCATAGCTGGTGATTGGTTGGATAGTTACAGATAACATACTTGCCAATGATCGGGGTTCAAAATGCAATCTGCAATAAAAATATAAAAACTAAAATAACATATGCTAAAGTAATTCAGCAAGGATGAAAGTAAACAAAAGCTAAATATTAAGTGTTGCACTAGTGGCCAGTTAAAACTTTATGAGCCTCATAGATTAGATAACCAAATGGGAAAGAAACATTAGTTAATGTCACCTTCTTGTTTTCAGTAAAAAGACCGAATATAAAGGATAAAACGCCCAGGGTTCCCACAATCAACTACATTCATTTGGTAGTGACAGCCATTGCTCCTTATAGATTATAAATTACTGCATGTCAAAATCAAATTATGAGTTCAACAAATAAACCCAATGACTCTAATATCATTGTCGATCAATTACATGTATTTCAGAACTCGTGAATAGCAGATGCCTTTAGGCTTTAACTGTAGGTATAAAGTCAGTGTGTACCTTCGTTTCTCCTTCATGTGTAGTCGTAACATATAATAAAGCCACTATAAAATGTATGGCAGGGCATTTCTATAGATGGTCCTAAGTTGTTTATAGACTTCAATTTTTAAAAGAACAAATCATGATTTCAAATTTATAGTAGGTAAATGTACGCTGAATATTTGCGTATTCCAGATATTGAAAATCGACATATTGAAAGCAAAGAGTGGTTGTTAGCTTAATAAGCTTTTTCATTTGAATCCTAAGAAATCGTAAGGAAATTAGGAAGTAGACACTAACCTAGCCGTGTAGATGCACCTACTAACGCGTCCAAGACCATCTTTTATAACACAATAAAGGGCTGCTGATGATGGAGGTGAAGTTGCATAACCGATCCCAAACACCACGAACGTTACCTACAACAGTAGTTAACAAATCATAATCAACTCCTTTCCAACTCATACAACAAATCATCAGTTACATGCGTAGTCTTTACATATCAATGATATAATGGAACAGGTTACCAATTTATTACAACAATTAGGATACTCATCTCCCATGAAACAGAAAGATTATACACAAAATTAAAGAGTGCACTTGAGGCAAGCTGACAACGCAAGAGGCCAACTAAATGTCGGTAGATTAAATACTTAACAAAAGGTAACATGTCAACCAAATTGAAAGAAAGGCCATATAAATACTGAAACATGTATTACAACCATACTCGGGGTAAAATTTTAGCAAAAAGATGATCTTTCAAACTGATTATCATTGCATTGCATAAGTAAATTGGAATAATAAAAATTTACCATTGGGATGCTCTAAGCCTCTAACGACACCTGGGGTAACTGCTCATCTAGTATAGTATTGACTTGCCATCCAATCTCATCAGAACTATACTCATGTATCATCATATCTTTCAATAATCCACATGTCTAGTCAGCATACCAAAATATTTCATCAAATTGAACCTTTTTGAGGTTTTCAAGCCAAACCACATTTCGTGTACTCTAATGTGCCCATGCGTCTACAAAATACAAAGAGATTAACATTGCAAACTGAAGAAAAAACGTAAAATTGTTAAGTTAGAACAGATAAGAGACTGCCTCTTGCAAAATTATAACGATGGTTCTCTTAGTATCAAGATCAGGTGAAACAGTATTATCGAATGACTTATTGAAATCGAAATTGAATCATAAATTACCAAATCATTTAGATGAACTGAATTTCAGAATAGGAATTGCATTAGTTTGTTCAATTTAGGGTTTTAGATGCTCGAAGACGATCGATCGGAACCCAAAATCAAAATTGATTTTCAAGGGAACATTAAAATAAAGCAAAATCAAGTAAATATTAGATTGGATTAATGGATAAAATCAAATAAATTGGTACCTTATGAATCAATAGAAGGAAGCAGAGAGACGGTATCAACGCGAATGAATTCATAGTAGATCTCAATTTTTGTATTCAATTTGCTAGGGTTGAGGATATGTATGTTAAACAGGCGTTCACGGGTGAAGAATATTGCTAGGGTTGAGGATATGTATGTTAAACAGGCGTTCACGGGTGAAGAATGAGTTTTTGTTTTTAATTTTTATTATTTAATCCAAAAACGTTTTTTTCTTTATTTTTTTACGCTTTTTTTTTTCTAAAATAAACTTAATCAAATTATATTAGATTAATTTGCGGAGTAATATTTAAGAAGGGACAATTATGACTTTTGAGGAATACACATTTACTATTTAGGTTGTCATTCATGTTTGAGATTATCAATGGTTTTAATTTAAAAGGATTAGTTAATGGAGGGTTGGGATTAGATTAGAATTGCCTAAATTAATAATGACAACCTAATATACACTCTATTATAATATATTAAAGAGATTACATATGTATATACCTATTATATATGTATTTATTTATCTTTTATTGTGTAATATTTTATACTAAAAAATTTCATCCATGTAAATATGTAATAGTCATCATATACTTTTAAAACATTAGTTGTTCATACTTTATTTATGGTGAAATGAAAAGTAAGGTAGCCTTGAAAATATGTGTTTTTCATATAAAATTCAATTTTTACCAAGTAATATTATGTAAACTTCATAGTTCATGTATGTTAATTTTAAGTTTTGATTTTCTTTTCAAGTGTTATGTGTTGGTATTATCACAACTTACTCATATTTTTTTTTTTAGGAAAAGGAAAAGAGAACTAATATTTGAAAAGCTCTAATATTTGAAAAGCTTAATGTGTATAGCAAAAAATGTTCTTTCGTTTATATTATCAAAGATAAATCATCATTGTGAGGTTTAAGATGTGCTTTGCAAATTAAATTAAAAAACAAATGTTCCATTAGGATGTATATTATTTTAGAGGTAAGATAAGATTGATTTTGCATTTACTGTTGCATAATGGATCCTAAACGCTTCTAGAATGAATATGTGCTAAATGTCGCGATAATTTATATTTCAAATTGCTATTAATTAATTGGATTTTGTTATACATACCCCTTAGGGCTATGAATAACAATATAACTTCATAAAAATAACCGCCAACTTTCATTGAAAACCGCTAACTACTGTAAAACCGCCAACCATATTTTGTTAAATAGTGAACATTAACCGTTTTTTTAACCTTCACGATTCACGAACCAACCACCCATGATTTTTTAGTTGTTATCCATAACCCTAAAGGCTATGTATAGCAAAATCCTAATTAATTTTATTAAATAAAAAATTTGTACTTTAAATCCTGCTGCAATACACGGGTCCAAATTCGTCGTTTATAACAAGTGGGTGTTTGGGGGGCTTATTTGCATTGCTTATTTGCTTAATAAGCTTCCTTACTAGTGTTTAGAACTTTGGATAAGCCCAATTTATGTTGCTTATTTGCTTATTTGTGAGAGACTCCAAAATAAACTTGAAAGTTTTAGCGTATTTGCTTATAAGCAATAAGCTCAGCAAAGAAGCTCCCCAAACACCACCAAGGGTGTGTTTGGTAAAAGTAGCTGGTAGCTGGAGCTGGAAGCTTATAGCTGGAGCTGGTAGCTGGAGCTTATATTTAAAACTAGAAGCTTGATCTTATCTTTTTTGTAATGTTTGGATAAAACTAGCTGGAGCTTGAGCTTAAAATATGTAAATTGACATAAAAGGACAAACAAATATATGATAGATAATTATATAAAGGGTATTTATATAATTTTTCATTACATAAACTCCTAGCTTTAAAAAAATATAAATTAACTCCTTTAAATTTGAATCATTGATTATCTCTAACCTAAATGACTACCTAAATAGTGGATTACCATCTTTAAATGTCCTTATTGTCTTTTCTTAATCCCTTCCTAAATATTTCAAATTTAATTTAATGAAAAAAGGAGAAAATTACATTGACCGTATAATGTTTTGAGGGATAAATAAATAAAAAAAATAAAACAAAATACGGAGTATACAACAATCGACAGCCAACCAAACCCCCCAATCAACGGCGAACGCACGCTTGGAGATCTCATCCTTCAATTATGATGTTAGTATCCTTCTCTAATGTTAAGAACTTAGGATTGCTGATATCTGTGATTGGAACGTCTAATTGAATTTTGAGAATTTTAGGTTAAAAAAATTGAATAATTTTGGGGAAATAAAGATGGAGAGCCAAATAGTATGTAGTGGTAGCAGAAGCATATGTTGCATCCAAGAGGAACTTCTTCAAATATGTATTGTGCATTATGTAATACTCTTACCTCTCCTCTATGTAAGTTTTGATATTCATATTGTTGCTGTCATTGTTTGCTTATGGACTCTTTAAGAATGCAACGTTATGAGTTGCTTGGGTAGTACCTTCAAGGTGTTCGATGAAATGCATGAGATTCATCCACATTCCTTATGATTTTATAGTCTATACAACTTTAATCTTATCTATAATGTGATTCTAACTAGCTAAGCCTCTAATGATATTGCCATGATTTGTAATAGTATTGAAAGAATTTTGCACTAATGATATTGCCATGATTTGTAATAGCATTGAAAGAGGTTTTTTATAATCAATCATTCTGCCTGGTAGGTGAAAGAAACCTTCAATGTAGATGCAAATGGTGCATATGTTGACATCACATCAAAGTCTTCGGCATTCTTACCAGTCAAGGATGAATTCCCTCAATTACTTTTTTTTGTTCAGGGATCGGGATCTGGATCAAGTATGAAAGATGGGTTGCAATATGATTATTGTACACATGCGAGGATTGACCTATTCACAGGTTTGTTAACTAATTATGTAGCTTTCTCTCAAATCTAATTCATTTAAATTTATGTGCATTCCATGGAAGAATTTCATGTTATAATATTTTACAGCGAAGCATGCACTTTAAGAATATATGGCTTGTGCCATAATCTCCGGTTATGAAGATTTAGTAGTTAGAAAAGGTAAGCTTTACACCATTAACTACACGACATTTATACAGTAGTTCAATTCAATTGCAATATCATATGTAGCAGGGAACATGCAGCAAAAGAAGTACACATTAAAGTGACGAAAAGAAGTTCATATCGACAATAACGATCTACCATAAAAATGCTTCATCATAATTTCAAAAGGTGTAATTATTTTGATGTATTATCCTTTGTTTGTTTATTAATAATGTATATGTTGTCTCTGTAATCGTCGTTTGCTATCGAAATAAGGCTTTAGTGTTTAACTTAGATCTATCATGATTACATGTATATAAAGTACGAACATGATAGATTTAAAAATTATCATTATTATAAAACTTTAATGTCTCTGAAAGTCTGAAGATTTAATACAAAATTAAGGACTATTTTCCAAGTTCTGTTACAGTATATTAGTAGTTTTACATAGGATCAAACTCCTAATACATATAAGAAACAAAATGTCCTCTCTTTTGTTCTCAGCCTAACAAAGCATTTTAAAGCCTATACAAATACCTGATAGAAACTTAGAGTATAGCCCTGATTAAGCATACTTAAAAAAACTAAAAAAAAGATTTTAACAGAGAACCTCCAAGGGGAAGACCATTGTTTGCCTATTTATGGACAAATATTGTTAGGTGACATGTACTAAATTATGTAGTCATTTTATTTTTAGTAACATATAAACTAATCTCCACCATTAATAAATTAAAACTATTAATTTAAACCATTGATCTTACCTTAATAAAATGACTACCTAAATATCGGAGGAGGGAAGATCAAATGTCTAAACTACCCCTTTATTCTTATTTCAGCAATCAATTAAATATAATTTTCAATTATCTAAGGTATGTATAAACCAAGGTTTAATCTTATTCACATAATGATTGTCAAACAATTCATCATTTATAAATTCGAATTTGAATATTTTCTTTAAATTTTTATTATATAAACGGAGGGACTCAAATTGAAATTAAAACCGTCTATTTGTATGAATGTAACAGCAGACCGAGTCCTTTTGAAGCTGGAACCGGAGGTGATGAGCAATGGCAAGTAGGACAGCAGCAGCAACAGCAACATCAGCAACCTGGGGTCGTGTTGATAGTATTTAGCTTGAGGTTTGATAAAGATTAGTAAAATGTAATTAGTATACGTAGTTGGTGGTTAATCTAGGTTTAATAAACTATACAATTGAAATTAGAACCGTCTATTTGTATGAATGTAACAGTGGACCAAGTCCTTCTGAAGCTGAAACCGGAGGTGATGAGCAAGGGCAAGTAGGACAGCAGCAGAAACAGCAACATCAGCAACTTGGGGTCGTGTTGATAGTTTTTAGCTTGAGGTTTGATAAAGATTAGTAAATTGAGTATATTGAGATTAGAATATTTGATACGTTCTCTAAATAGGCATTTTATGTCACCCTAATTGTGCAGATTGGTCGGTTTTCAAATGAATAGTCACGGTGCCTTTTGTCTCTTCTTAGAGATAAGAAGATTCAGATCAAAGGATTCTGCAAATCGGCTCCTGATAATTTAGTACTTATGGATACCATTAATCTGTGTGTCAGGTATGCATATGGTGTACGTTATCTAATAATGATATAATTGTCTTAGAATGTGAATTAATATATGTTTTTCTTTGTTACAATAGTATTTACATAAATAGTTCCATTTTACACAAAAGTTATCATACCTCTCTCAAGATAATTTTAGCTTTACTGTTATATGTAGTTCATGCAAGTGCGGCATCTTACCCTCAAGCAAAGGAAAAGGAAGTTAAAGAGCAGGCAGCCACTTTCTCCTGAAGTCTCCAAGCTGAAGAAATAAAAAATGAAGGCTTATTCGTATGTCCCTTATCTTTCCACAAGTTTCAATGTTATAAATATTTTTTGTAAAAGCATGTGAGGAAGACCTTAACTTTTTCTGTGATTACGTAAATGACATGTTATATGTGCAAGAGTAGCTATACAGACAAATGGCACTTACCCCCTATTGGATGTGTATGCAAAAAGAAGGTATGTACAAGACGACGTTTATAGCTTAATATCGCGTCTTCTCACAAAAAATAAGTTAATCAATATAAGTAGAATATTAAGCTCTTAGCAATTTAGCATAACTTGACAGTTCTGGTCTACCTTTTTGTTTAATAGTTTAATCAAGTGTTACAACATTACAAGGTAGTTAACAATGCTCGACCAGATACTCAGTAGTGGTCCCCACAATTATATGTGTGTTCCTTGCATATACATCTTTCTGAAACGATTTGTTCATGGACCTCCTAAAATAGTTTATGAACTTCTTCAGAGACGTATGATAGCTTTTTGTTTCTTACATAGTCTACTTCGAATGTACAATGTCAATGATCATGTATTTATATGACCTGAATCTACCCATTCGCAATTAAATTTTTTAAAAAAATTGCTACCTCTGCCCTTTTCTTATCATTACATTATTTGTTACATATTTTCTACAGATTTGTACCATCAAGGCCCGTGGATTTGGTGACAATTGGAAGTCGAATTGGAAGACCTTGCACCTCTCACCATAGGAGAGGTAATAATTTTGATTCCGGCCTGAGTTACTAATGATTTACTTAAGTTGTTTGTTATATTCCTTAAACAGTAATATGTATACTCACATTCTCTTTTTCGTTATCAGTTATTTTGGAGAGCTTTTGACAGGCCTTCACTACTGTCATGTAAATCAAGTACTTCATCGTGACATCAAAGGTATTGTCAGTGCAAGTTATTTGATCTATAGATAAAAATGACAGGACAATTGAAAATTGGGAGGATTGTAATCATCTAATAAACGAATCTTTATAACTTCTAAACTCCATAAAGCTTTCAGTGATTGCAAGATAAGAAACTTAAAGTTGTTTTGATTGCTTATTTGTCTTTAAATAAGCTTAAAGTTGCAGATATGGAGTTCAGATGTTGAGACATATTATTGTGTAAATGGTATAGTGTGGTGATACTTCGTAAGTTTATTAGTGCTGCTGAAGTCAATATCCACCAATCTTTAGTTCCGGTAATATTTCTTTCACTGTATATTTGAGTAGGTGACACTGTTTTTAATAGTCAAATTTTTAGCATTTTTATGTATCGGCTGAAGTTATTTGTGCTTTCCTACCTTTAGGTTTGCATTGCATCCTCAAATAAGATCGTGCTAACTATGTGATTATGTTCGCCATGCTATAGATAGATCTACTTTAGCAACGTCTTATGTAGCTGAGTATCAAACAATCAGTATGCATATTCTACCCTGAGTATCTTTATTTTATTATTTTTATTTTAAAGCTAATTGATCTTTCATGTGAGAAATATGGTGGATTGCTCTATATTGGTTTCTTTGTTAAATGAATGTTCTTTGAGGCTTACAAGGGATGCCAATGTCAATGATCATGTATTTATATGATATGATCTACGATGTCCAATTAATGTGACCAGCAGACCAGGCAGAGATATAATATGACCCAAATCTACCCATTCGCAATTAAAAATTTTACAAAAATTACTACCTCTGCCCTTTTCTTTTCATTACATTATTTGTTACATATTTTCTACAGATTTGTACCATCAAGGCCCGTGGATTTGGTGACAATCGGAAGTCGAATTGGAAGACCTTGCACCTCTCACCATAGGAGAGGTAATAATTTTGATTCCGGCCTGAGTTACTAATGACTTACTTAAGTTGTTGTTTGTTATATTCCTTAAACATTAATATGTACAGTTATTTCTAAACTTCTCTTTCCATCACTAGAATTTAAATTCTACAACCACTTTTGGGTGGTGCAGTTGACCTGGGACAGGGACTGTATCTATTCAGCTTCTACAAGCAGCTGCAATAGCTAATCATGATCTACCAATCCTATGCAGATGTTTCACGCTCTCCCAAAAAAGGTACGTCTTCATATATATCAAGACATTACATATATTTCTATTTGACTAAATTTGCTGACTACTCAAACCCACAAGAGAAGTTAAATGCTAATATCAGTTAGGAGTTGGAATTATCCGAAGCTTCTTGTGGGGAAGATGCTGGTAATACTCGGTTGAAATCCAGTTAGCTGGGAAAAAAAACAGCCAATAGGTACTCATTGTTTTAATGATGCAATGTACATTTTTGTGTGCTTGAACTGTCATTTTAGAGGTGTTAAAATGGACGGGTCGGACAAATTGGGTAGTGGGTCGGTTTGGGTATATTACGCATGACTCAAAGTGGACCTGGAGGGGTGACCCATGGGTACATTTTTGTATATATTTTTTATATTTGTTAAATAGTTAAGATGCCAAGTACGCTTATGAGGCCCAACAAAGAGCATATGCTTCAAAGGGTCATAAACATTTCTATTTCATGACACCGAATGGTAGTGATGTCTGTTCAATCGAATGTTATGTTTATTATCTTTTGGTTCAGTTTTGCTTACTTATGTACTACAAGGGGTTCTGAAAATTTCTTTTTATTTATTTATTCACTTTAAATTTATGTCATCATCTTTTAATTCATGTATGATTATTTTTTTTGAACATTATTTTATTTTATTTCAAGTATAGGAATCAAAACTGTTAAACTGATTTTGCAAGCTTATCGTGCAACCATTACAAAGAACAGATCATATTGATGGTACCAGAATTAAGATATTTTTGTAACTTGAAATCTTTCCAGAAAAGCTACTATTACAGGCTTATGAACATTGCAATATGATGTTATGAATATAATTTAGTTTCATTGCTATATTAGAGAACTTCGGTCCTTTTAATGTTTATAAATTTATGCATATTCTTCGGTTCAGGTTTCTGTTCTTCCCCCACTAGCTTTAGATTCGAAAAATTATACCTAACCCAACTCTCCTATTTGTTAATAATGCAATTTAGTTAATTATGCAACAATTAAGGTTAAGATTAATTTATTAGATTTCCAATACAAAGTTCATCAATTAGATCTCGGTAGCTCCATTGATAGTACACAAAAGCGGAGAAACAGGTCAGCGCTAAGCTTATTATAAACCTATTTCTTTCGAGAAGCACCTTACCTCTTATATGATAAATCAATGAGGTAGGGCTTTACTCTCCTTATACCTTTGTTTTTGTCAGTATTCTCAATGGGTGAGCCGATATTTCTTATCGATTTTGCAATGTATCAGAAATAAAAATTATACAAGTAAAATAATTAGTTTAAAATAAAATACACCGCTCCCCCGGTAAAACAAAAGTTCAACCGGTTAAGTGTTCCCCGGCAGCGGCGCCAAAAACTTGATGTGCGGAAAGTATATGCAATTATAATAACAAGTTTAATTAAGGAAATACTAAATAATACTATCACACAATTCAGGCAAGATTAACCCGTTCATGTAATATAGCTTAATAAGTAAGTCCAAATTCGAACACAAGGAACACAGGAAAACGTTATTCTTATTTATAACTAATTATCTATTTATTCCACTTTACAAATATTTACAATTATAATACAATTAAATACAAGGATCCAATTTACAATAATCTACAAGATAAGGGGGCGTTTTAGTTCCGAACGAACATATTTATATTATTGATACATATTCTAATAGATAAGTTCTAGAAAACAACTTAAGTATACTCAATTGGATAGAAGATTATAACTATTTAAACAATTATTTATTAAACGTATTATATCAACTTATGTCTATTTGCTTTGTTGGCTATTATTATTGGTAAATTACTAATGTAGAAAATCACAAAGATTAAGATAATTTTCATATAGCAACACTCCCAAAGATTAAGTAAAGTATCACTATTTATTAAGATCTATCAGCAGTTTATTAATACAATTCCAAGATTAGGTTGAATTACAGTGTTACTTAACATTAATAATTGACAATCATTAATTAATTTATAAAACTCACAAGATTAGTAAAGCTATCTATATAAATCAATTAACTGTTATCAATATTAACATAACACAGACAATTCTTGTATAATAAGCATTCAATAATATAGTTCCAACATAAACATATAATTCATATAATAAATCTAATAAACATATATTTAAATATTCATAATGAAAACCTAATAAGCAATTAATTCAAATAAACAATATCCAAAATAACCCAAAAGATTAATAAAGTTACAAGGATAAAGAAACCGAACCAATTAGCAAACCAGCTTTTCCTAGGGTTAAAAACCTTCAAACCCTAGCTCCTTTGCCTCCAAAATCGCACCTTAAAGTCGTCCTAAAACCCTAACTTTCGGTTTTAGTATTCTTGAATCGTATATGGTTTAAGCTAAATTGAGCCTCTATTTATAGTTTTAAAAACCGACCTTCCAACCGCCGGTTGGATACTCCAACCGCCGGTTGAAGCTATTTGTTTCCGAGTCCAACTCCACGTGTCTGCACCGCCTTAAACCCTAAAGCTCAACCGCTGGTTGGTTAATCCAACTGCCGGTTGAATGTAATTTCCAGAATATTCTAATTTCGGGCTTGGGCTTAATATTTGGACTCTCAATCTTCATAACCGGACTTCTTTGTCTTCTTGGCCCAATTCTTTATTTTAACTCTTTTTAGTCTTCATTTCTTCAAGGTCTTTAATCTTTATTTCTTTAAGTACTTTAATTCTTCAGTTCTGATCTCGTTTTTTTTCTTTTTCTTCATTCTTCAATTAAAATACATTTCTGCAATTATTAACAAAATAAGTATCTAAAATCATATAAATGCAATAAAATGTATAAAAATATAGGGATACATTAATATAAAATATACTATCTATTTGATGCTTATCAACTACACAAATATATTATTTTGGACAAAGACTTTCATTCAAATATTGAGTTTTAAATCGTTTTCGATAACTAGTATATAGAACGTTTTACGTTTATACGGACGACTGGGGAAACGAGCACCGTACGGAGCGAAATTGTGGGAACAAGTTTGGAGACCCACACATGGTGGCCCCCCCTTGGGAAAACCAGCTCTAGGCCAACCATACTCCCCAAAAACATGATCCCAAATTTTAGGATCATGTTTATTTGCCTTTTGACTTTAGATACACCAACTCATCACTTTTTTTTCATTTTCCTTAATCATTTCCTCAATTCCTCTCGGCTCTCTCTCTTGAGCCTCATCAAACTCTATCAACCACCTCAATTAATCCATCATCTAGCATAAATTCTTGGTGAAAAATTGAAAGTGCCCCTGGAAGTGGATCTAAGTGATGATCGACAGTAATAGATTGGCGGAATCAATCAATTACACAAATAACTAATAAACTCAAACCGAAACGAATGATTAAATAAGCAAAACAAGTTTATTAGCTTAACGAATGTATTGGAATGTGTTTACAGATTGCTTAGTCGACAAATGGTGCTAGGGTTTCGTCAACCCTAGCCGAAAACCCGTAGGTTTGCTTAAATACTAAAACAAAATCGGCAGACACGCATCACTTGGGAAGTGTCGCATGTCGCCGCCCTCATGCGTCACTTACCTAAGTGTCGCTATGCGTCACTAAGGCAAGTGTCGCCTAATACTAAACTTAAGTGTCGCATATACAGAACATGACTTTTCTATTAAAACTAACTAACGACACTTACAACTCGATAGACCAACTGACAGACACACTAAAATGCATCAACAAACTCCCCCGTGTCTTCAGCTTGGTCTTCAAAAACATCTTCAGTTCAAACCCAACCTGGTGGAAATACTCCACCAGCATGAATACCTACTCGAACACAAATCTCGACCACCTTCTCGAACTTTGAAGCTTCTTCTTGATCAAAACGATGATACTCCATTTTGCTTTTGTGAAGAGCTTTCAAATCTTTCTTCGTCAAATTGATAAGGCTGGTCGGATCAAAAACACGAAGAGTTCTTCCATACTTTGCAGATAAACTCCAATTACCCTTCTCAATCACTGGATCTTCAACTGAAAGATATTCAATAACTGCTTCTTGAGTAACGGAGTCAAACCACCAATATCATAATCTTTTAAGAAAATCAAGTGGTAAAGACTGCAATGGCACAGTTTTCTGACTAGCAGCTGGAGGATAATGATATTTCACGATCGGTTGCTGAGTTCTTGAATCCAACTTTTTCTTGTATGAATACCGAACTCCCAGCTCTGGTCTAACCCACAAATACTTCTTGCTGTAAATATCTCTTCTGAGGATCTTCTGAAACATGTTACCACGAAAATCGTCAGTGTGGTTAACAATGTTCAGTTGAGCAAGACGATTCAATTCCTCCTTCGGCAGCGTGCTAATACAATTAAATCTTGGCCGGAAATACTGTACTCCATCTCTTCGCTTAATAAGAATCAGAAAGTTGACTTCATCAAACTTCCAACTTCTGATCAATCCAGTCAAATCACCTCGAACCTGATATGTTTTGCAAATCTTCAATTCAGGCTTGAGCTTTCGAAACATTGGGCGCTCTGAAGATGTAGACGGTTGTGCTTGTTCAGGAACAGATTCAGCAGTTGGTTGTTCCTGAGTAGTATCTGTTTGAGGTTCTTGGTCATCATCAGAATCATCGGACTCAATGATCGGTGCATCGAAATCATATGGTTGAGCCGGTTGTTTCTGAACTGGTTCCGATTCTCGCTCAGGTGCCGGTTCCTGATTAGGATTATCCAAATATTCTTCGTCCGACCCTGGAACCTCCGCATCCATTTCTATATCATCCGGATCGACTGATCTATCTTCTTCACCACCCGGATTTATCAAACTCTGAATGTATGTGAGATTAACATTCGAATAATCAACCGAAATGGGTCTCGGTTGTCCTGGAACATCTACGAAATAATCCAAAGTAATGTTTTCATTAATAGAATCTGGATTTACATTTTCGGGTTCAGGGGGAGGGGTTACATTTGTTTCTAAGGTTCCCTGACCTTCCTCCCCCGAAACAATAGTAACCGCTTCCAATTCTAACAATCTAGACTTTACGTCCGTCAATTCAAGCTTCAATTCCTGCACTTGAGCTGCCTTGATCTCCAAATCTTTAATTTGAGCAGCTTGAGCTTCAATCACGGCAGCCTGATCATCAAAACGCTTATTCATCTGACTTATCTGATCAAGGAACTGCTGAAGCATCGCAGGCGGCGGTTGTTGAGCTTGTTGACCAGATTCCTGAATAGTAATTCCTGTTCTCTGGCGTCTTCTCAATGGTAGATCAGCATAAGACGGAGAAGACCCAGCTGGTCGCTTGCCAAGATTAGGCGGTACATGAACACGCCCCGCAGAAATCCTTCTCAAAATACGCTTAAAGCGTCGAGGATCAGCCAACTGTATTCCATCTAATGCATCCTGAGGTGGCACATCACCTGGAGAGTCAGGTGGTGTGGGACCACCATCAGATTCCTCAGCTGGAACCTCTTCAACTTGCTCAATATCCTCCAAGTCTTGAGCAACAGCAGCATCAACTAAATCTGCTTCATTGACCGAAGGAGCAACAACATCCTCATACCCATCCCCAGGCGGCGCAACGTAGTTTTCGTTCACTACGTGCCCGAAAAGCTCACGATCAGGCAAGACCTGAGAATCTTTTGGTGGCAGCTTGCAATCATTGAAAACTCGTAATAACATTGGTGTTTGAACCAATAATGACCGCAGATCCGGATCGATTCCCAAATCCAAGTCATTTAGCAACAGCTGAACAAAACGAGGATATAACAGCCATTTATCCTTTCCAGCTCGAACATTCTCTACCATATTCCCAAAAATATAACCGCTGAAATTGTACGGTTTGTTGTACACCAATGCAAGCATCAAAGATAGAGTCGTATGACTCGCAGCATCGTATCCACCTTTTCTCGGAGATAAACAGACAATAACAATATGAGCTAAATATCTCCAAACCCTGCAGAGATACTGTTTCCTAAAATCCACAAGCTGATCTGCCGGATAACCCATTCGCTGAAGACCCCCATAGATAAATGCGGTCTCAAAAGCGGTCGGCATATTGTTCGCATCATCAAACTGCAAAACACGGCAAACCGAATCCTGTGTAATCTGAATTTCGAACCAAACATAGTTGACACAATCCTTGGAGTGTCATTCTCGGTTCTAATAAACGCGTGGTCATAAAACTCCTCAATTTGGTTCATATACACTGGTACCGAAGCTGTAATAGCGTGATGAATCCGTGAACGTCTGAGAAACTCGATCATCGGCCGAAAAGGCATCGAGTTCTTGTGCGTTGAATCCAAAAATGCAACAATGTTGTGCCTAGAGTTGGTGCGACGATAGTAATCTTGTAGAGCTGCCATCTGTAAGCTAAAATACAAAAGATAACCAGAAATTTCGTTACAGAATAAGCTCACACAAATAATCGAAAACCTCTGATTTTAGCGTCACTTATAGAGTGACGCATAAAGAAGTACCGACACTCAGAAAGTGTCGCAGTAAAATCAGAAATCAAGTGATGCGTCACTTGTGTTAAGTGACGCATTCAATGCGTCACTGGTGTAAGTGCCGTTGCCACAACACATGTCATGCATAGCGTCAGTTAACAAGTGTCGGGTATGCGTCAGTTAGAAAGTGACGGATAGTAATAGCGGCACTGATAGCGTTACCAAAGAAGTGACGGTGTTAAGCGTCACTTAGTAAGTAATGTGTGGAAGTGACGCATAAAGTGACGTTTAAAGGCTTCACTCATCAAAGTGACGTTTAAAGGCGTCACTTATGGAAGTGACGCTTAACCTGTGAAATTACCATTTAGCGTCACTTATGGAAGTGACGCTTGAAGTGACGCAACGATGAAGATCATCGTGTCACTGTTCAAGCCCAGAAATCACGACGAACCAAAATTGGGGTTTTTTGAAAACGAGTTAACCAAACGGTGCGGCAAGTGAAAACGAGTAAAACACACCATTTATTAACACAAAACAATAACAAATCGATCCCCAATATTCGTGATTTCGTAAACCCTAAAAACCCGAAACTTCAATCGACGATTAAATCATGTATACGCAATTACAGATGATAAAATTTGTACCTAATGATGCGTATGAGTGAGAGGAAGAAAGTCACGGAGTCCGATTGCACACAAAATACACAGAAAGCCACAAATTGATCGGAAATCACGAACAGTCGAAGTGACGCAGCGACGAAGGAAGTGACGCAAAGGTAGTGGAAGTGACGAGTATTGAATAGTGTTGGTGGTAAAAATAAGTGCCGGATACGGAACTATTTATACCCAAACCCTAATCGGCGTCACTTAGAACGACTCTTAAAGCGTCACTTATATGCGTCACTATGAGCGTCACTTATGAAGTGACGCATATCGACAGGTTTGTGAAAAATTTTAAAAATTTTGTCGATCTTTTGCGTAGTGCTCAATTTGACAGTAAATGTGACTTGGTTAAAAATAAAATTAAAAATAAAATTTAAAGAAACAAAATTACAAATATAAAAACCAAACTAAATACATTCTTTTTGGTGACGGAGTTGATTGAGTCTGGTTAGGGATCATATCGGAATAACCTGCAATTATTAGGAATAGTAAGTGTTATTTCGATCATCAGTATATTTGTCCACTTTAAATTTACTTGGCACATTTAAAACACTTTTTATAAAAATTATTTCAAGACGATTATTGGTATTGTTTGTCCACCTAAACATGTTACATCCGTGTCTGTGAGTTAACCTTTTATTGTTAGTATGAATATTTCACCATGGTCCCCACCATAGATATACCCCTATAACTTAGACATGAACATAGTTTCCAAATTTAGAAAGAATATAAGAGAATCAATTTTAAGAATCAAGCCAGCGGTGACAGGTCTGTACTTGCGTACAACAGAGCAACATAACTTGATTCAGGTGTAAGCAAAACCAAACGCAGTCAAACCAAATTTGTGGCGACCTTGTTTAGTACCTTAAATTTAAGACTTTGCAAGTGCATTGACTCACGTTTGCTTAGTTTTGAGAGTAAGCTGAATTGAGACAAGGTCTGCACTTACGTACAACAGAGGAAACAATCAGCATACTCCCCCAAAAGATCTCAAATAAACAATCCAAAAATAGAAGTATGTCAAGCTATGCTAAGGAATTAAGACTTAGAGTCGTACATCACAAGGTGTTTACCATAGGATCATAGACATGTATTTAAATTACTTCTTAATTTCTCAGAGACCGGTGTGTATCATGCCTACCAATACATCGTATGATGAAGATAATTTAGATAAAAACTGTTTTAAGTGTGTCAGATAAACCTACTGACACATCCAAGATAAACCTTAAAATTCCATTTTGTGCATGTCATCCGATGTACTATCATATCCCAAGTTGTTTACAGACACAACTCAACGTCTATTTTAAAAATGTAGCAACCGTGCTTTTCTTATATACTAAAGAGTATAAAGAGTGGTTGTTGCCATTTTTTTTTTTTTTTTTTTTTTTTTAACACACATAAAAACAAATAAAGTTACTATCCAAGTCACACATTACTTTTTAGACCCAAAGAATCTTAAACCGATCATGTTGACCAGTTCATCAAATCGAGCACGCGAAAAGGCTTTAGTGAATAGGTCGGCATTTTGTTTAAGGGTGTCTATGTGGACCAGGTCTATCAAGTGTTTTTCATAGCAATCCCGTATGAAGTGGAACCTAAGTTCAATATGTTTTGTCTTAGAGTGCTGTACGGGATTGCGTGTGATAGATATAGCAGCAGTGTTATCTATGTGAATAGGAGTCATAGTAAGAAGTAACCCGTAATCACGTAATTGGTGCTGAATCCAGAGAACTTGGGCACAGCAGCTAGCGGCAGCAACATACTCAGCCTCTGCTGTAGAAAGAGAGACTGTAGTCTGATTCTTGCACTGCCACGAGACCAAACGCGATCCCAGAAATTGACATCCATCAGTTGTAGACTTCTTATCGATACTGCAACCTCCATGATCCGAATCTGAATAGGCTGTGAGAGCGAAAGTCTTCTCATTTGAATACCAAAGACCAAGAGTAGGTCTAGCTCTGAGATAACCAAAAATTCGCTTCACTGCCTTCATATGTGACACCTTTGGTTTAGCCTGATAGCGCGAGCAAATCGACACGGCAAATACAATGTCCGGCCTTGAGGCAGTCAAATACATGAGAGAACCTATCATAGAACGATAGTCCCTCTCCTTGCAATCTTCATCTTCCTCAGCAAGTTTAAGATTGTGATTAAGCTCGATGGGAGTCTCATAGGTTTTACAAGTGAGCAGGTCATACCTAGTCAACATGTCATTGACATATTTTGACTGATGTATATAAATACCTTTTGCAAGCTGCTCAACTTGTACACCTAAAAAGAATGTGAGCTCCCCCATCGCGCTCATCTCAAACTCAGACTTCATGATTTTCTCAAAGTTCTTGCACATTGCCTCATTAGTAGAACCGAAGATAATATCGTCCACGTAAACCTGCACAAGTAGCATATCTTCCCTATCCTCTGACTGTTCACGAAGAATGAATAGCGTACTATCGATGTTCCCTCTCACAAAACCATGTTTAATCAGATGTGTAGTTAGCCTCTCATACCAAAGTCTCGGTGCTTGGTGAAGACCATACAACGCCTTGTTCAATTTACAGACGTATTCAGGATGCGCAGGGTCTTCAACACCAGGAGGCTGCTTAACGTACACATCGTTATCAACTTTTCCATACAGAAACGCACTTTTCACATCAAGTTGATTGACGCGAAATCCCTTGAAGGACGCGTATGCCAGAAAAATGCGTATGGATTCCAATCGAGCAACAGGGGCAAATACATCATCATAGTCCAAACCCTCAATTTGACTGAAGCCTTGAACTACTAGACGTGCTTTATTACGAATCACAACGCCCCTATCATCCATCTTGTTACGATAAACCCAACGAGTACCAGTCAAATGGGCACCCTTGGGCAATGGAACTACTTCCCAGACTTGCAACTTTTCAAATTGCTGTAGTTCCTCTTGCATGGCCTCGATCCAGGATGGATCTTTTAAGGCCTCTTCAACTTTCTTAGGTTCATTCTGCGACAGATAACATGAATTGATATTGGCTACCAGACCCGAAAGTTGTTCAGTATCAGTCTGCTTCGCTTGATGTCTTGTTTGAACCTTTGCATGAGGGTCACCAATGATATTATCAATGGGGTGATCCTTATGTATCCGAGTAACTGGAATTTGATCTGGCACAAGATTCTGTTCCAGGTTGTTCAGATCTCCCTCAGTTGCAAAAATATTCGAAGAGGCATCATCATCTTCATCTCCTTGAGAATAGAAATGAGAATAATTCATCTGTTCTGCTTCCTCTCCCTCATCATCTACCTCATCCTCTCCTCCTTCCTCTAATGATGGCATGTTTGGATCATAAGGAAGCTCCTTTGTGTAGTTATAAACTGTTTCAGAGGTAGACGGAGCATCTTTCGAAGGTGTAACTGGAGAAGTAGATGTTGGATTAGGTGTTGTTGGTGATGGTGTGGGTGTTGGTAGTGGTGTAGTATTAGTTGGTGGTGGTTCGGGTGTTGCATTAGGAGATGGGTCGGATGGTTTACTAACTGGTGTATCTTGAGACAGATCAAGTCCATGAAGCATGGAAACCAACTCTTCCGTGTTATCTTCTTCCGAAATATTGAAAGAGTTAAAAAGATTTCCATAGTTGAAAAACCAATCCGGGCCTGTTCCTTGAGGAGGTTCCGTATACCTTAAACATTTCACCTCAAACTGTTCCTCAATCTGATTCGTTGATTTGTTGAAGACTCTTTTGTTCGGTGAATTGACTGAATATCCAAGAAAAATCCCTTCAACAGCTTTATCGCCAAACTTAGAGACCTTATCTTTTGTAATCATGATCATGCATGGACACCCAAATGGTTCTAAGAACTGCAGGTTTGGCTTACGGTTATTGAAAAGTTCATAACACGTCTTGTTTTTCTTCTTAACCGTGAGCACTCTATTCAAAACATAACAGGCAGTATTAACCGCCTCAGCCCAAAAGATGATTGGTAACTTGGAGTCAGCCAACATAGTCCGAGCTGTCTCGATGATTGTTCTGTTCTTTCTTTCTGCGACTCCATTCTGTTGTGGAGTCCTCGGAGCACTAAATTGATGCTCAATACCTCTTGTAGCACAAAACAATTCGAGAGTTGAGTTCTTAAATTCAGTTCCATTGTCGCTTCGAATCCTTTTCACCTTTAAGTTGCACAGATTTGCCAACTTATCCAACAAGTACACCAGAATATCAGGAGTCTCCCCCTTTGTGGTCAAGTAATAAACCCACGAAAACCTTGAGTAGTCATCAGTAACTACCAAGCAATAAGACCGACCACCAATGCTCTTTGTAGAAACTGGACCGAATAGATCCATATACAGTAGTTCCAACGGAGCAGCAATAGAATTCACAACCTTAGACTTGTGGGACTTCTTGTGGAGTTTTCCTTTGTGACAAGAAACGCAGTCATCTTTTAAAGCAAATGACTGTTTTGGAACTCCCCTCACTAAATCATTATTAATCAGAAAATTCATTTTACGGAAATGAATATGTCCCATCCGTCTGTGCCAAAGGAGTGATTCCTTTTCAGAAGCCTTTGAAAGGAGACAAGTATAGTCACTGGTAGTCTCCACAGTTCTCATATTCATCACATAGGTGTCATTCTTTCTAGGTGCACGCATCAATACCCATTCCTCAGGAATGACATACCCAGGCTTCAATATTACACATTCAGTCTTTGTGAATGATGTGGTGTAGTCCTTATCACAAACTTGTGATACGCTCAGCAAGTTGTGAGTCAGTTCTGCCACATAATTCACATTCTCAAAGCTAACTTTTCCATTTGTTAGCGTTCCATTTCCCGAAATAGTTCCTCCTGAATCTCCTGCAAAGGCAACGTATCCTCCCGAGTATGGTTTAATATCCGTCAGAAGAGACACATCGCCAGTCATGTGTCGCGAGCAGCCACTATCCATATACCATAAGCTATCTTTCACACGTTCCGACTGCTGCAACACATCAAAAGAAAGAGATTAGTGAGAAACGGAGACCCAAGCCTTTACAGACTTAGGTCTTCCATGGTCATCAACAATAAGCACGTCAGATAGGATTTTATCTTTAAACAAATTAGAGTTTTTATCTGATGTGTTATTGTTGACGACTGAAGAGTCAACATCAGACTCTTTTCGTTTCCAAACTTTGGAAGGTTCGGAATTGATATTGGAAGTAATGTTGGGCTTTTGAATTGGCAAAGGTTTTTGCTCAACATTACTTGGCTTCAGAACAGGCTTGGGAGAGTTTGAGTAACGCCTAGGTGGAGATTTCGAAAAGGAATTTCTATAAACAGATGTCCTAGGCATCTCTCTCCCATAGCGCTGATTTGACAGCTTGGGACATTCACGAATCAAATGTCCTTGTCTCTTGCAGTAGAAACAAGAACGAGTCTCAACAAACGGTTGAGGCTAAGGAATTACCACAGGAGGTGGAGAAACATTTCTAGAACATGAACATTGAGTACACGTCTTAGTAAATGTTTGCTTTGGTTGAGAGGTTGAAGTTGAAGGTTTATCATACGAAACTTTTTCATTTACTGTTTTTCGTTGCAAAATCTTTACAGGTGTCTGTAAAGTTTGTTGTTTCGAATTTAAAACCTTGGCTTTTCCCTTATTTGGTTGAACCTTAATTTCAGATTCAACTTTTAAAACTGCTTTTTCAGGTTTAACTTCAACTTTCTTAACTTCAGGATACTCCTGATCCGTAATGTCCTCAATCTCAACAATCTCCTCAAAACAAACTGGAGATTCATTCTTTTGCTCAACAATCTCCTCAACACTAACAGGAGATTCATTCATTGGCTTAACAAACTTAGGAGTGGGATACTCTGGCCTCGTGGTTTTCTCCTTCTCCTATTTGTTAGTTTTAGCCACTTTACCCTTGATACCCAATAACTTAGCATAATCAACTGGAATCTCATCAAGGCCTTCTTTAACAGGTAAAGGAGTATAGGTAGTAGGAGGTGCTATTTCAACAAAACCTATTCCTTTTCCTCCCTTACTTTTCCTATCTTGCTTTTGGTTGCTAACAATTTCATTAAAGATCATTGTTGCAGAAGTTGAACCTAAGACTTTATCTTGATAATTTCCATACTCAGCTTTTAAGTCAGAAAGCTCTTTGTTTAACAGTTCAATTTCAGTAAGATAACTTTTAATTGCATGTTGACTAAAAACTTTCGCCTTATAAGTTTGAGTATCTAACTTATGAGCTTCAATATGTTTTTCATAGAGTTTTTCATTTTCTTTCAAAAACTTATTTGACTCATTAAGTTTTGCCACTTTATCTCGCAACTCTTGGTTGTCCTTTTGAAAAGCCTTTAGAGATTCAGTTAGATTAATGCATGAGATACAGTTTAAAGGATCAGGTGATTCATTTTGTACCTCAGGTGTAATATGAGCCATCAGACACTGTTGAAACTTTGCTGCCTCCGCATTCCAGTCATGAGTAGTTGGCTCAAAAATGACCAAAGCATTGTCCACAGATAACATCTTGACCTCTTCTTTTGGAGGATCAGGTTTAGTAAGACCCGACGGCGGCATCTTGGGTTTCTCGCATTCCCTAGCGAAATGACCCAAATTCTGGCAGTTATAACATCGGACCTTGCTTTTATCAAAACCAAATCCCGACTTCCCATTGCCTTCTAAACTCTTGCGTCCAGTCCGTTGCAAGAATTTTTGAACTCTTCTTGTTATCATAGCAATATTCCAATTCAAGTCCATTTGCTCTAGATCATCGTCATCCAGTTGTCCGTAATCCTCCTTGATCAGCTCCAAAGTAGTATTTGGTTGAGTAACCAAATCTTTGTAAGAGCTCAGAAAAGCTGTATAAATAGTAGCTTGCTCTTGTATTGCTGGTGAGACTGGAGCCTGTTGTTGATTTTCTTGAGATGTACCAGAAAGATAAGCTGTATGATGACCTCCAGAAGAAGCAGAAGATGAATTGGTATCCGTTATAAATGCCACTCCACCATAACTCTTGCCAGAATTGACTAGTCCACCACCACCAGTAGTGGGATTTTGTACAGATCCACTTGACTTGCATTCTTTCTTCTTCAATTCCATTGCATGAGCTTGTAGAATACCTATCAATTGATCCAAAGTCATCCTCTGTAGTTCTGGATTTTCCTTTAAAAATTGGACCTTCACATCCCAAGCACTTGGCAACACGTCCAGCAATTTCTTGTTTACCTCAAGTGCAGGGAGATTGTATCCTCCTTCATTTAACTCACTAACCAGATGTGAGTATCGGGTGAATAGACCGGAAGTCGTCTCATTAGGAAGGATGTCAAATAGATCATACTGCTTTTTGATTAACTCTAGCTTGGCCTCCTTGTACTTTTCATTTCCTCCGCATCTTGTCTCAATTGCCTTCCACAAATCATAAGTTGTGTCATGAGATTTAAAGAGTCTCATAACATCCTTAGGCAAACACATACAAATAGAAGAATGAGCCTTTCTTTCTGTCTCGTACTCTTTCTTTTCTTGAGGTGACATAGCATTGTATGTCTTAGCTGGAGGAACACCACGATAATTCCCTTCAGCCACTGGAGCGACATATCGTTCTTTTAAAGGTCCCCAAAGTTCTGGACAGTGGAAATCTATATACTGTTCATATCTATCTCTCCAGTAAACATAATCCAAATCTGGTCCAAAGAACGGAGGTTTATTGCTAGAACCAATGTCATTGTTCTGTCTGAGCATCTCCCTAATTCCTCTAATATCTTCCTTATCAGACATTGTAATGTACCTGTAAAATCAACTTAAAACAAAAATTGGGAAGCTGATTAGTAACAAAGGCGTCACTTGGTAAGTGACGCACCTTAGTGTCGCAAAGAGTAGCGGCACTTGATAAGTGACGCTATCGAGTGACGGATAAACAAACAGAACGACACTAGAGATTAGTGTCGTATAACCAATGAAGTGACGGACTCAAGTGACGGACTTGAGTGTCGCTTAGCAATAACAGGCGTCACTAAGGCAAGTGACGCTGTAAGTGACTCAGAGTGGTAACGCGTCACTAACAGTAAGTGACGGATGACACACAAGTGTCGTATCAAATGACGCAAAAGAGTGTCGGAATTAACAGTAGGCGTCACTAAGGTAAGTGACGTATAATCCTCAAGTGACGTTACTGAGTGACATACTCGAGTGTCGTTAAAACCCTAATTGCTCCTTACAGAAGTGTCGCTCGAAGTGCCGCACAAAGTGTCGAAGTGACGCTCCGAGTGACGCAGAAACGGCTGTGAACGCCCAAAAACCCCAAAAATCGAATTTTCGTAAACCTAACGAAAATTCTTGAGTCCCAATCGTACGAAACCTGTAAAACTTTACTCAAAACACAGTAATAGCACCAAATCGATCCTAATCTTGCTAGAATATCTTTGATCTTCACAAAATCGAACCGAAAACTCTCCAATACACGAACACACGTGATCAAATCAACTTCGAGGCTCTGATACCAGTTGAAAGTGCCCCTGGAAGTGGATCTAAGTGATGATCGACAGTAATAGATTGGCGGAATCAATCAATTACACAAATAACTAATAAACTCAAACCGAAACGAATGATTAATCAAACAAAACAAGTTTATTAGCTTAACGAATGTATTGGAATGTGTTTACAGATTGCTTAGTCGACAAATGGTGCTAGGGTTTCATCAACCCTAGCCGAAAACCCGTAGGTTTTCTTAAATACTAAAACAAAATCGGCAGACATGAGTCACTTGGGAAGTGTCGCAATTCGCCGCCCTCATGCGTCACTTACCTAAGTGTCGCTATGCGTCACTAAGGCAAGTGTCGCCTAATACTAAACTTAAATGTCGCATATACAGAACATGACTTTTCTATTAAAACTAACTGACGACACTTACAACTCGATAGACCAACTGACAGACACACTAAAATGCATCAACAAAAATCGAAGGAAAAGCAAGGAGAACAAAGAGGAAAGCAAACCGAGCTCATCCCACTCATTTTCGACTTAGATCAACATTTTCTTTGGTATAATTTCTAACTTTTTCAGTAGATTATCTTGTATTAAGTATATTTACATATTTATAAGCTCACTCAACTCAAAAATGTCCAAAATAATGATCAAAATACGTTTTATACACTTATGTAATTTTTGATTTCGGTTCCTGAAAAACAGTCCACGAATAAAATCATATAAAATCATATACATAAGATGAATGGATGAAATACACACCAAAATTTGCGTATTGAAGTTATCTACAACTTTCGTGTTAAGCTCTCGGACTAGAAATACACATATTTTAGTGTAGAACTCGATTTGTAAGTGATAGATAAATGTGGCCGAAAATAAGCACTTTTATTCTTGATTTTTGTTAAGCCATTGTAACCAACTTTATAAATCTTGGGAAAATTTGTAAAAATACTAGAGATATAGATGCTCAGCTGTAATTTTTGGTGGAACCTAATTCAGATTAAAAGTAATAGAAAACGGAAGTTGAATCGGGTGAAAAATCTGAAACACACATATAGGGACTGATTTTACATGTTTTATAAAACCGACACTTCGGACTAAACACGAAACATAACTGTAATTTTCCCGAGGCCTAGAAACATATTTAAGGCTATCCTAAAAGTTTCGGGTCAAACCTAGTCCGTTTGACCAAGTCAACAAAAACGAGCCCAAAACGATAAATGCGAGCCGACTTGAGGAATAATGAGATTTTGGACCAAAAATGAACTTTGATGATTTTATTTATGAAACTTGGATTAAAACGACACCCGAAAACACTTAGAATCCAAAAACGAATAAGATCGAACCTTAGTGTCGCCAATAACTAATAACTGCCGCATAGAGTGTCGTCAATAAAAATGTTACAAACATTTTTTTCACACTAAGTATTCAACTTTGTCATGCGACATCATATTTATATACGGTATAAAATACGAATAAGTGTATGATAAAACACTCATGGAATATACGGATAATGGTATTGTTATACAATACGGATTAAGGGATACGGAATATACTTTATAAGTATGTAATCAAACACATAATAATACATAGATTATTATCATGGATCATCACCAACGAGCCGTCCAAATCTTATAAATATAAATTCAATCGGTTTCAAAAACATACAATCGGAATAAATTGGACATTTAACGGTTGAGTGAACACCTTTTGGGAATGATCTAAATAGACATTCACTCACGTGTATAACCTTATATGCTTAGGGCATTTGAAGGTTTCGGGCTGTTCATTCCATATCGGATAATCATTGCTCGGTGACTCAGGTGAGTCTCACGACCCCATTTTACTGATTTACTGTTTTTAAAACTTCGGGGGAGATGCAACACAAATTGTTTTTGTGATCATAGTTATTCGGTTAGTTAAATTGATTTTAACTCGGTTATTATATTCGGTTATCATTGTCGGTATTGATTTTGTTCGGTTATTGCATGAGTGTTTTAATTCGGGAAAGTTCTCATCAGTGTATGGTTCATTAACTTAATAAGGTGCGATTACTAAAAGATAGATCTATCATGGGAGTGACGTCCCTGTCCGGGTTGCTAGCTACAACCACGTACAAACGGGCATTTTAGTATTTGTTATGGGTGTTGACACCATTCGGGAGGCAGAAAATCGGGTTATGCCTTGAACCATAGCTCAGTGCAATATCAGTGTCGGTATATTTAATTCGGAAACCTTGATTGGTTTAATCATTGTTCGGTTATAATGTTTAATCACTGTTCGGTTATAAATCATCGGATAATCATGTAGATCACATCATGTTTTATGTTAAACCTGTGAGATTCACCAGCTTTATAGCTGACCTTTTAGTGTTGTATTCTCAGGTAATCAGCTATAGTAGGGTGGCCCGCAGGATTATGCTAGCTAATACAAGTCGCATGCATCTATATAAACGTGAAGATTTTCTAGCATTATTTTTTTGTATAATGGTTATGTATTAAAATCTTCAAAATCTTTTGCGAACTCGCTATTATTGTAAACTTATAACTTTAAACTATGTAATACTTTTGCAAAATGTATAAACTTCTCATGTAGAGTCGTTTGCTTGTACCTTTGCGCTTGATATTTGATTAGTCACACCCAAAAATCGTCGCTTCCACAAACCATGAAATCGGGGGTGTGACATATTTGATGCTATCCATAAATATGTTTATCGAAGGCAAGAGATACTATGGACTATTTTGGCATTCGCCAATTCCCAACCGTTTTGTTTAAATCTCGCAAGTATATGCCATAAAAATATTGCAAATGAACATTGATAGCAAGATTCTGTAAATACTGAAATACTGAATCCCAAAGTTAACGTATAACCACGCAAAGCGTAATCAACTTTAATTTACAATAAGTCGGTAATTAGTTAACGGAGCAAAATGAGTTCATAAAAAATGGGTAAAAATATCAGTGAACTCAAACATGACCCTTAACCCATGGACTATGTACAAAGCCTCGATAAGGCAGTACAAAATGTAAGGGCTCTATATATAACAATTATAAAAAACAATTTTAATACATGATAGAAGCATTACCTGTCAATGGTCAGTGGGTTAGGCCATAGAAGGTAGCCTTGACTCCCAAGTCCCATAATTGCAGAGTGTATACCCATAACAGCAAAAGTCCTGCACTTGAACTATATTATGATATAGGCATCAAAGATTCAATTGTGAAAAGTAATGAGCGAAGTATTCACCTATTTTCACCGATTGAATTGTAATTGAGTTTTTACTTCGGGACCAATTGGTGTTCAAACAAATAACGCCTAAATTGCCACTCTTTAATTCACATGTGCAACCAATCTAATACGTAGTTTCAGTCACAAATAATGCCTAAACTGAGTTTTTAATTCATAAGGATCCCTATATCTATCAGAAACACACATTTGCAAGTGCATAATATAAAAGTAAATGGATGCATATAAATTCCTAAACTGAACAAAACCTCAAGCATGTAACAAAATTAAATAAATATCTAGCTATGCAAAAAAACAAACCGTATAGCATGAGCAAAATCATATTAAGAAAGAAAATAGTAAATTATATTTTAAAAGAATAAGATAATGGAAAGATTACTTACCGATTGAATAAAGTCGAGTAGCAACCGATAAGATGGGACGATTACGGTGGTTAAATTTGATTTATGCAACTCATGAATGGGAGGTGCTTATCTAATTGCAAAATTCTTTGCTTTGCTAGATCGATCAAATCAGAAAAGAAAACATAAAAAAGAAACCTGCACAGATTTTGATTTCTAGTAGCAGTTAATACGTAAAGGGTTTTTGACGAAGGAAAAACCGATTCAAAACATAACTGTCGGGAAACTTCAAGATGTATAACCGGTGTGACACTTTAAAGGGTTAGGATTAAAAGTGAGGTACACTTTGAACGGATGAGATTTGTGGAGCGGTTGACTTGGTTCCATCAATGTCTAAATATAATATCATTTACCTCATAAACATAGAAGCCATATCCTTTGGAGTTTCCCGTGTCTCTGTCCTTAACCAGCTCAAACCCACGCAGCGGCCTGAATCATAAAAGGACTTGAGTCAGACCATAGTACGTGTAACAAATGTCCCTCTTAGTGAGTGTCACCAAATTATTAAGGGATATACCCAAACGATTCTAGTAACTCTCGTATCTGTACTTCAGTAAAGTAGTATGGCATGAGCTTCCCGTGCTTCCCAAGGTAGCATCCTTGATTATCAAAAAACAAAACTGTACAATAAAGTGTATACCCATCTCTCTCCATTACTCCCATCACCAAAAACACTTTATATTTTCCCGCCATTGCTGCCAATCGATCAACTTCAGGACCTACATTTATCACCAAATACACACTTAGAAACACATCACGAAAATAAGATTAGTTCCATGATCAAATATGTAACACCCCCAAATTCGTTTAGCGGAAGCATTGGTATAAGCTGGGGATGCCACATTTACATTGTACATGCATACGTATCAGAGCTTATGATTACATCCAAACATATATTAAGATGCCAAAGGTATTAGTTACAAGTTTACGATTCATCGAATCGTACAAATGTAAAAGTATTTAAGTTACAAAAGTAGATTTCGTAAATATGACTAAACAGTTTTAGTTATATAAAAGAAATCCAGTTGTCAAAAGTTGGCATCCTAAAGCTTCACGGGTCGCCTAAGTTTCATGTGTGCAGGCGGTTCTTACATGCGCAGCTAATTCTCTGAAAAACATAGTAAAAGTCAACAACGAGGTTGAGTGAACTCACAGGTTTTATGTTTGCAATAGTTGGATCAAGTTTGTAAGCACAGTTGTTAAACCACATACGTTCACAATAGTTATTGCCATAACAGTTAAGTAAGTTTAGTGGAATGTTATCCAAATACAAGTTATGTGGGATGTCCGCCCAAAATACGGTTTACATTGGGATGTTACCCAAGCACAGTTTACGTTGGGATGTTACCCAAAACACGGTTTAAAATACGTTGCCGGTCGTTCTCCAGCGTTTTACAAACAGTACCGGTCGTTCTCCGGCCAAATACGCACGGGTCGTTCTCCCGTCCAAACAAAACAGTTTACCAGTCGTTCTCCGGTCTAGATACGCACGGGTCGTTCTCCCGTCCAAACACTGCTGGTCGTTCTCCAGCGAGACACTGTACCGGTCGTTCTCCGGTCTAAAGACGCATGGGTCGTTCTCCCATCCAAAACGCACGGGTCGTTCTCCCGTCCACTTGGCCAGTCGTTCTCCAGCGTTTTCATAAAAAGTACCGGTCATTCTCCGGCTAAATACGCACGGGTCATTCTCCCGTCCAAACAAAACAGTTTACCGGTCGTTCTCCGGTCTAGTAAAACGGTTTGTCAAATAGTTTACCACATTTGTTTTAGTTTATAGTATGAAAATGTTATTTCATAAGCATTAGTTTGCACAACAGTTCAAAGTACTCTAATCGTTCGAGTAAACACGTATACGATCATGTAGTAAAAGCAGTTATGGCAATTGTACAATGTATAACACAATAGTTATATAAAAGTTTGCTCAAGTAGCAAAAGCGTTGACTATGTTTTCCAACCTTGTTGAAAAGCAGTTAAAACAGTAAAAGTAGGGGCTGTGAACTCACCTGTTGAGTTAAGTAAAGTGCGAGTGCTAGCAAAGCTTAGTCCGGGTAAAGTCCCTAATGTCCTAAACGTAGGAAATAGTTGTATGAGTGGTTGGATAACAACCAAACCATGTTACTCGTACATCCATGAAAGATCATCATTTATTTGTAAATTAGTACGACTCGTTGGTGATGGTTTCGTAAAAACATTTCAAAGTATTATTGGCAGTTTCGTTGTAATATCATAAATTAGAAAATCGTGTACGGGGGTCCGGGGGCAGCGCCCCTGGTAGCGGGGTCCAAGGGGTGGCAACCCCTAGCGGGGTCCAAGGGGCAGAGCCCCTGGTTGGGGTCGAGCTGCCAAGCTGACTTGGAAAATTTTTATTTCTACTATGTTGCTGTAGTGAAAAAGCATTTCAAATTTCATTTCGGAGTAAAAACAAGTGGCGAAATCTTAGTTTCAACACTTAGTGAAATTTGTGTTTTTCTGGATTCTGTTTTATGCGACATTAGGGTTTTTTGTGTCGCAGTGCAACTGTACTGTGACATTAGAGTCTACGTCGCTATATGCGACATTAGGATATGGTGCGACTTAAGGGTCGACGTCGCTATATGCGACATTCGCAATTTAATGCAACATTATGTGTTATGTCGCTATGTGCGACGTTGTTGGTTCTTGCGACGTTACGGCTGATGTCGCACCATGCGACATCGTGATAGGTTTTTGCGACATTGAGGCTGACGTCGCAATTGGCCCAGGCCAGAAGCGACATCACGGTCTGTTCATCCGAATATCGAATTTTTCAACCCAAAAACGTTTAGATCTTTCATATAATGACTTGTAACATGATTATACACTATAATAATGAAGTAAAAGCAAAAAGTTTAGTGTTTTCTTACCCAAATAGTGGTTAATCCGAAAATTAGGTGAGTGATGAAGATGATGATGAAAATGGTGATTTTGAGCTTGAATCCTTGTATAGATGATGATGATGACGAGTTGTTGTTGTTGTGTGTCCGATTTGTAGTTGTTTTTGTTGATATTGTGATGAGTTTTAGAGAGAGAGATAGATAGTTTAGAGAGAGAGAGATGAGAGAATATGTGTGTTTTGGTGGTAATGAAAAATGAAAGGGAAAATGGGTATGGGGGTGGGTTTGGGGCTGATTTTTGGTTTTCCAAAAAGGAGGGGATTTTAGTCCCAAATGGTGGTATTTAGTCCGTATTTGTTTACCCGATCGTTAATTATTAAAATGTTTTTAAATTATATATTTTTAAATACGTATTCGAGTATATTTTTAATTTAGATATTTTATAAAGCTAATTTTGTCGAGCTATAAAGTTTAAACTTTGTTTTGTTTTAATTGTACAAAATGAATGTAGTACGATTCGAAATACTTTGTAAATATTATCAACATAATATATAATAAACGTTAATGTTATTTAATAATCTCGTTTTATTAAATAAATTTGTTCACCAACAGTCGTATATTTTTGTCGCGTTTGTTCCAATTGTCGTGTACATAATTATAACTAATTATGAATCGTAATACTACGCGTATTAACTAGTTGGGCTTTGCTAGACTTACCTCTAAAATATGTTGTGAATTCACTCAAAGTAGGGAATTAGCCTAAAAATGTGTGCGATTAACGTTTATAATTATGTCGAAATTGTGGGGTGTCACATTCTCCCCATGTTAGAGAAATCTCGTTCCGAGATTTAAAATCAAGTCGGAATGCCAGTCGCGTATGTTCTCCGAAAAGTCGTGTGTTGTCAATAGTTGTAATAGTTTACGTGGCGCTCTATGTTTCCATGAAAGTTCTAACAGTTCACGTATACTCGTCGTATAGTTTGATGTGTTGTGTGTTCGGAAAGTAACCATTGTTTAGCAAGTATCAGGTTCGTATCAAATATCCGAATAAGGAAATGTTAAATCGTAGCGAGAGTTTGCTATGACGTACCATATTAGCTTACAGACCCTATGGTGCGTCTCGTGCACGAAGGATGTACGCGCGTCCAGGCGCATTTGGAACGTTGGCGTTGCGATTGTTGTTGTTCTGATTGTTGCGGTTGTTGTTGAGTTGTGGGCATTGGTTTCGGTAATGCTCGGGTTCGCCACACTCAAAGCACCCATTGTTGGTGCGAGTGGGAGGGTTGGTTTTACAGTTTTGGGCCAAGTGACCCCAGTTCCTGCAGTCTTGGCAGAAGGCACATTCGCCTGCATGGTGCTTTCCGCACTTGTCACAGTTCGGTTTGTTGCCAAGATAGGGTTTGGGTCCAGTTGAGGCGGTGGCAACATAAGCCCTGGAGTTCCCTGAGGGTTTCTTACTTGGTTGGTTCTGGTGGTCATTCCCCTCACTGTTCCATTTTTGTTTGTCACCTCCGTACCCAACGATTTCAGTACGGGCTGGTTCGCTTTTCCCCGTAGTAGTTTTCAGAGTTCCAATTAGGACCGCATCATCGGTCAAGCTTTGAGCTAGGTCTACTGCGCTCCAAAATGTAGTCGGTTTGGAGGACATAACCATGCCTGTGATTTGTGGGGCCAAACCCCTGTTGTAACGCTCAATGCGTTTGCTTTCAGGGGTTACCATGTGGGGTACCAGGCGTGCAAGTTCCTGAAACTTGGTTGTATACCCGGTAATGTCAGCATCGACCATTTGGATGTTCCATAGTTCGGTTTCTAGTTTCTGTTGCTCACTCTGAGAGCAAAACTCCTCCATCATCATCTGCTTCTAAGTCTCCCACGAGATGGAGTATGCGGTTGCACGGCCAAGAATCTGAACCTGAGCGTTCCACCAAGTTAACGCTTTGTCGGCTAAGGTGCACGTGGTGTATTTTACCATGGTGTCAGTTGCGCAGCCGCTGATGTCAAGGACCGATTCCATTTTCTCGATCCAGTGGACTAGGCCGATGGCCCCTTCAGTCCCGTTGAAGGTGCTAGGTTTGCAGGCGAGAAAGGTTTTGTATGAACACCCTTGTTGGGTATTTTCTGGGGTTTCGCTGTTGACGGGGGTGGCTCCACTATTGTTTACCACATTTTCTCGGTTGCGGCTGGCCTCGTATTGAGCGATAGCTTCAGCTACACGTCGCTCGATAATTTGTTCGGTGGTTTCGACTACAGGAGGTGTATTCGTTTGGCGACTGTTGCGGGTCTTTCTTTGTTTAGGCGGCATGCTGACGTTCTGCGAGGAAGGAAATGCAGAAGTCAATGCCAATGAAAGAGATGTGAAGGATGAAGTTTCACATAATTCAGTTATCGAGTATTTAAGAAGAAATGACAAGATCCCCATCACGTGTCTCACGACTATGGAACACCCATATGTACTTAGTATAATATAATCACATTGGCCAGGCGTCATTATATGATGCTAAATACATACTTCTTTTCATTAATCACTTAACACGATCAGGTTCATATGAGGTCCGAATGAGTACGAATGAATCGGACGTAGTGAAGTTCAAATAAACGAATCGTGTGTATTGACGTGTCGTAACGATTGTTTATTCGTATGCAAATGTGTGTATGCACGTGCTTTCTAGCCAAGGCTATAGTCTAGGTCTCTAAGGTCTCTAAGTCACCTAAGAAATCTAGTTCGCTATAACCAATGGCTCTGATACCAATCTGTAACACCCCCAAATTCGTTTAGCGGATGCATTGGTATAAGCTGGGGATGCCACATTTACATTGTACATGCATACGTATCAGAGCTTATGATTACAACCAAACATATATTAAGATGCCAAAGGTATTAGTTACAAGTTTACGATTCATCGAATCGTACAAATGTAAAAGTATTTAAGTTACAAAAGTAGATTTCGTAAAGATGACTAAACAGTTTTAGTTATATAAAAGAAATCCAGTTGTCAAAAGTTGGCATCCTAAAGCTTCAAGGGTCGCCTAAGTTCCATGTGTGCAGGCGGTTCTTACATGCGCAGCTAATTCTCTGAAAAACATAGTAAAAGTTAACAACGAGGTTGAGTGAACTCACAGGTTTTATGTTTGCAATAGTTGGATCAAGTTTGTAAGCACAGTTGTTAAACCACATACGTTCACAATAGTTATTGCCATAACAGTTAAGTAAGTTTACTGGAATGTTATCCAAATACAAGTTATGTGGGATGTCTGCCCAAAATACGGTTTACATTGGGATGTTACCCAAGCACAGTTTACGTTGGGATGTTACCCAAAACATGGTTTAAAATACGTTGCTGGTCGTTCTCCAGCGTTTTACAAACAGTACCGGTCGTTCTCCGGCCAAATACGCACGGGTCGTTCTCCCGTCCAAACAAAACAGTTTACCAGTCGTTCTCCGGTCTAGATACGCACGGGTCGTTCTCCCGTCCAAACACTGCTGGTCGTTCTCCAGCGAGACACTGTACCGGTCATTCTCCGGTCTAAAGACGCATGGGTCGTTCTCCCATCCAAAACGCACGGGTCGTTCTCCCGTCCACTTGGCCAGTCGTTCTCCAGCGTTTTCATAAAAAGTACCGGTCATTCTCCGGCTAAATACGCACGGGTCGTTCTCCCGTCCAAACAAAATAGTTTACCGGTCGTTCTTTGGTCTAGTAAAACGGTTTGTCAAATAGTTTACCACATTTGTTTTAGTTTATAGTATGAAAATGTTATTTCATAAGCATTAGTTTGCACAACAGTTCAAAGTACTCTAATCGTTCGAGTAAACACGTATACGATCATGTAATAAAAGTAGTTATGGCAATTGTACAATGTATAACACAATAGTTATATAAAAGTTTGCTCAAGTAGCAAAAGCATTGACTATGTTTTCCACCCCTGTTCAAAAGCAGTTAAAACAGTAAAAGTAGGGGCTGTGAACTCACCTGTTGAGTTAAGTAAAGTGCGAGTGCTAGCAAAGCTTAGTCCGGGTAAAGTCCCTAATGTCCTAAACGTAGGAAATAGTTGTATGAGTGGTTGGATAACAACCAAACCATGTTACTCGTACATCCATGAAAGATCATCATTTATTTGTAAATTAGTACGACTCGTTGGTGATGGTTTCGTAAAAACATTTCAAAGTATTATTGGCAGTTTCGTTGTAATATCATAAATTAGAAAATCGTGTACGGGGGTCCGGGGGCAGTGCCCCTGGTAGCGGGGTCCAAGGGGTGGCAACCCCTAGCGGGGTCCAAGGGGCAGAGCCCCTGGTTGGGGTCGAGCTGCCAAGCTGACTTGGAAAATTTTTATTTCTACTATGTTGCTGTAGTGAAAAAGCATTTCAAATTTCATTTCGGAGTAAAAACAGGTGGCGAAATCTTAGTTTCAACACTTAGTGAAATTTGTGTTTTTCTGGATTCTGTTTTATGCGACATTAGGGTTTTTTGTGTCGCAGTGCAACTGTACTGCGACATTAGAGTCTACGTCGCTATATGCGACATTAGGATATGGTGCGACTTAAGGGTCGACGTCGCTATATGCGACATTCGCAATTTAATGCAACATTATGTGTTATGTCGCTATGTGCGACGTTGTTGGTTCTTGCGACGTTACGGCTGATGTCGCACCATGCGACATCGTGATAGGTTTTTGCGACATTGAGGCTGACGTCGCAATTGGCCCAGGCCAGAAGCGACATCACGGTCTGTTCATCCGAATATCGAATTTTTCAACCCAAAAACGTTTAGATCTTTCATATAATGACTTGTAACATGATTATACACTATAATAATGAAGTAAAAGCAAAAAGTTTAGTGTTTTCTTACCCAAATAGTGGTTAATCCGAAAATTAGGTGAGTGATGAAGATGATGATGAAAATGGTGATTTTGAGCTTGAATCCTTGTATAGATGATGATGATGACGAGTTGTTGTTGTTGTGTGTCCGATTTGTAGTTGTTTTTGTTGATATTGTGATGAGTTTTAGAGAGAGAGATAGATAGTTTAGAGAGAGAGAGATGAGAGAATATGTGTGTTTTGGTGGTAATGAAAAATGAAAGGGAAAATGGGTATGGGGGTGGGTTTGGGGCTGATTTTTGGTTTTCCAAAAAGGAGGGGATTTTAGTCCCAAATGGTGGTATTTAGTCCGTATTTGTTTACCCGATCGTTAATTATTAAAATGTTTTTAAATTATATATTTTTAAATACGTATTCGAGTATATTTTTAATTTAGATATTTTATAAAGCTAATTTTGTCGAGCTATAAAGTTTAAACTTTGTTTTGTTTTAATTGTACAAAATGAATGTAGTACGATTCGAAATACTTTGTAAATATTATCAACATAATATATAATAAACGTTAATGTTATTTAATAATCTCGTTTTATTAAATAAATTTGTTCACCAACAGTCGTATATTTTTGTCGCGTTTGTTCCAATTGTCGTGTACATAATTATAACTAATTATGAATCGTAATACTACGCGTATTAACTAGTTGGGCTTTGCTAGACTTACCTCTAAAATATGTTGTGAATTCACTCAAAGTAGGGAATTAGCCTAAAAATGCGTGCGATTAACGTTTATAATTATGTCGAAATTGCGGGGTGTCACAAAATAAGATTAGCATTTAGCAATTATTCAAATTAAGTAGATTTTACACCTTATAGCCAAAATATACCTCTTACCGAAATAAGTAGAAATTAATAGCTTTCGTGTACAACAACTATATCTCTTACAAATCATCACTTGCTGCAACCTTCATTTTAATCAGCCATAAAACTTCCATTAACCTTGGTCACAACCTATATTAGTCCCCAACAATATAAAATAAGATGTATTGCAACTAACAAACAAATCAAAGATTTGATAAACATGAAGTTCCAAAACCCACCTGCACAATCTGTAACATTCAATCAAAAATATATATATATATATATAAACACATAAACATTCTGATCAATATATATATATATATATATATATATATATATAAACACATAAACATGGGTTATCAATAAATGATACAAAACTGAATCTAAAATTGAACAAAACCCTAAAACCTGTAACCTCAGCCATGGAAGGATGAAAAAAAAAAAAAACTAAAAGAAACTGATCATGATTCCTTGAGAATGCTCACCGAGAAACATCGTTCAGACATTAATTGAATGATTTGAATGCTCACTTTGAATTTCCTTAATTCGTATGACTAACATCACCATCATCTTTGTATTCATCATCATCGTCATTATCAAACACAGACAAACTGAAAATTAGGTTAAAATTAAATACTTGGAAGCAAAAATAAAAATAAAAAAGTGATTATTACAGTAATCAAAAGGAATGCTTGAAATACCTAGATGAACTTGATGCGATGTAAACATGAACAGGGTATTTTTGATCGATGGGCACATCTGCAATCAACAATATGTTTAATTGTGTAAGAAGATAAATGAAAAGATGAATTGAAGAATCAGAAAGAAGAAAGAACTCTTCAATTTAATTTGGGAGGCGTGTGATATGCATAGAAATCGAGAGGCGTGACATGGTCGGCAAAACAAACTAATAAAATTCTAAGCATTTTAAATTAGGTTAAACTTTCAAGAAATAAAGCGGCTTTTTTAAAAATTTCTTTGTCCATTTATTTAATTTTATAAAAAATACTTTTCAGCTCATTTTATAACCTCAAAATTACTCAATGATGACATCACCCTTTTAACCACAGCTTGACACATCAGCATGAAAACCTATCTCATGACTTGACAAATCAGCTTCACGACATCAGCGAAACCCTCCTTTATTAGTATAGATAGATAGATAGATTATATATTACATCATGGTGCGTAAAGTCAAATTAAATCAATATATGAATGCTAGCATCCCAAAAAGTTGCCATAGCATGCTAAATAAAATAAAATTGCAGCTACTATCATTTAAAACAATTTTAAAAATCATACCACATCCACAAAAATACACACACAAACAAAAAACAATCCTATTATATTTTTTCGAGAAAATTCCATAAACCATACCTGTGGTTTACACACATTTTCACATATCATACCCGAACTTTTTTTTTCAGGTTTTCGATACAATAAGTTTCAAGTTTGCTCGTAAATGGTACCTCCGTCCAACTCCGTCTATTTTTGTCGTTAAGTTTTACCAATTCCGTCTATTTTCAATACAATAAGTTTCAAAATTATTCGTAAATGATACCCATAAGTTTCAAAATTGCTCGTAAATGATACCCGTGGTTTACACACATAACGGTGAAATTTAACGGATTGTGACGGAGGTACTATCTACGAGCAAACTTGAAACTTATTGTATCAAAAACCTGAAAATAAAAGTTCGGGTATGATTTGTGAAAATCTGTGTAAACCACGGGTATGATTTTTGGAATTTACTCTATTTTTTCGCATGAGTTTTCGAAATGATGTAGCTTCATTTTTAATATTCACTGAATTATTTTGACTTGTTAAGTAAAAAATCAAACTTCACGCCTTGATAAATATATGTGTTAAGCAAAAAAAATCAAGCATAACCTTGTAAAGTTCAATTGTTTTCATCTTTTTTTTAACCTTGCCCTTTGTATATAATCTAAAACTTTGACCAAAATTTAACAAGATCAAATCAACATGTAAGATGTTTTCACCGTTTTCAATAAAATCTGTGTGTATGGTAGGGATCAACACAGAAACATTTTTTCCGGGAAAGCAGGGGAGACATCAACATTGATCACCCGCACCTAACATTCAACGAATGTTAAAAAAAATATAATTAATTAATGCCATTGAAAAATGATACTAAGAATCACTACAACAAATATGTTATTTATCCACACTCTTTTTTCTAAACTTTTTAAAAATATGTGGAAAATATGTAAATTTATTCACATATATAAGTGTGGAGAAAAAAAGTTAACACTTAAAAGTGTAGAGAAATGATGACTTTTCGACACTTAAAAGTGTAAAAAAATTTTTGTAACACCCAATTTATCCACACTTTCTCTTGTGTGGAAAAATCATGTGTTACAAAAAATTTTCCACACTTTTAAGTGTTGAAAAGTTGTAATTTCTCCACACTTTTAAGTGTGAGCTTCTTTATTAATTTTTATGTAAGTAATAGCATAATTAATTCATTAATTAATACGGAGTATTAGATTACTAACTTATTAACATTCATGAGACGAATGAAATGTATATAAAAGTTGACGAATGTTATTAACCACGTGTATTTGACAAATTTTCGTTGATTGGATAAATATTCATTAATGAATTTTAAGTTATATTTCATAAACATTTGTCACAATGTTCGTTAAATAAAGAGAAAATTACATAAATCGTCCTTATGGTTTGCCCCAGATTTCACTCGCAGTCCTTTAATTAATTTAATTATACAAATCATCCTTTCTTTTGAAACTTGTAACGTTAATAGTCCTTTACACTAACGATCGTTAAGTCTCCGTTAAAATGGACCATGTTTGTAATTTTTTTGTATTCTTATAAATTTTTGAGTAAATATAAATTATAAAATTTAAAATATATACAAATACATTATTACGTGGACAAACATCATTTTCATCTTTAACACTTTACTTAGAAAATTCATAATCAAATTGTTCCTCTTATGCATTGAAACATTGAATTTTATAGTTCACTAACGTTTTTCACCACTTAAGGATCCTCCGTCACCCATTCATCTTATCTCGTCATGACTTTAGTGGCCACCATCTCTTCTCTTTTACGTCCCTTCCGATAACCCTAGCTTTAAAGTAATATGACGTTGAAAACTAAAAAATAATTAAGCCACAAATGTATATTTAGATAGAGAAAAATGGTGATGGAAGATAAAATGTGATATTTTAGGGGACAATATGATCAAATTTGATAATGAATAAAATGAGGAAAATAAAAATATTGTTATGTGCACCCAATAATGTATTATACTTATTTTAGTATTTATAATTTATAATTTATATTTTACTCAAAAACTTTATAAGAATAAAAAATTTACACACATGGTCCTTTTTAACAGAGAGTTAACGATCGTTAGTGTAAAGGACTATTTACGTTACAAATTTTAAAAAAAAGGATGATCTGTGTAATTAAATTAATTAAAGGACTGCGAGTGAAATTTAGGACGAACTATAAGGACGATTTATGTAATTTTCTCTTAAATAAATGTTAGTGAGTTTACAACTTAAAAGTCATTGATGAATATTCTTTTCAATTAATATTAGTCATGTACTCTGTACACATATTTTAGATATGTATTAACTGACAACATCTAGTTTGGGTTAACATTCATCAATGATGATGAATGTAATGAGTTATTAATTTAACTAGTGTGATAATAATTATTAATGAATCTTTTATTATTTGAATGACTTCTTTTATTAATGAATAATCTTTAAGAAGTATTTTATAGGTTTCATAAGTAGGTCAATACAAATCTGTAATTTGAAAATGCAGAAAATAATATACAAAAGTTAATTGTTGATCTTAGTTTCGGTCATCGTTCATAAAAATCAATTTATACTTGACGCCCGATAAGTAGTAAATTTCGATGAATTCTCATTGGTATTAAAGTTATAAACTGTAACACTTGAGTAAAGTGATAATCTTTGTTGAACATTTGATAGCAACCTTAGGTTAACCAATGCTTAAATACAATCATTATGGAAAAGACAAAATAAATTAATGAAATTAATGGATAAATAAGTCATATATCACAATAAAAGAATAATGAAAAGTTCATATCATTGAAATTTAAATAGAACCTATTCGTCCAATAGAATATGCTCCATATTTTAGCCCAAGACGGTCGACGCCAATTATGTAAAACCCTAACTTTGATATACTGATTTTGTAATTTTGAATGTATCTTCATTATGTTGATGTCTAAAAAATACATTGCATCGATTGAAGTATAGATAATAATCAAGATAGTAAAGTTACAAAATACATCACATCGATTGAAGTATAGATAAAAATCAAGATAATCAGAAGCTTCAAAGTATGATGATGCATACTCAAATAAATAGTTAATAACACACTAAACAACAATTCATAACCAAAAAAGCCAACAACATTTTAATAGAATATAATTATTCTAAAATATGGCGAGAAGCCTACAAGAAATAAGGATTTAATCGAATTGAAATATTAATAAGAGATAGAGATATATGTAAATAAAAAGGGTAAATTGATTTTGTCGGCAATGTACCCCCCCTGTTTGTCCCAAGGTCGGCAACTTACCCTCTAAAGTTCCAATGTCTGCATTCAAGTGGTAAAGTTTGTATCGATGTAGGTAAGATGGTAACTTGTGACCGGAACAACGAGTTAAATTGACGACGTGGACGATTACTAAATGTGACACGTGGTCTGACACATGGCTGCTCAGTAAGCAATTAAAAGCCCGAAACGGTAAAACTTAATTTTTAAGAGATTCTAGCACATAATATAAGGTTAGATAGCATACATTGGAACTTTAGAGGGTAAGTTGCCGACCTTAGGATAAACAGGGCGAGTACATAGCCGACAAAATCAATTTACCCAAATAAAAACCTTGAAGAGAAAGGATAAATGGTAGGAATTAAAGTGGAGTTTGAGAGAGATGAGAAATATATATGGCACAAAAGAGGAAAGTTCAAAAAAGAATGGTAAAAAAATGGAGAATGGAGGAACTAATAGGATTGCTCCATCTCAAATACTCATTTCCACCTTTTTTTTTCAAAGCTAAATATCTCACAAACCGTAAGTCCATAAATTATAAAAATTACATATTCGGAATCAGCTTCTTTTTCTCTTCGATTCTAGATCCAACAAAATATACTTTCGACGAAGTTTTTTTTTTTCATTTTTTTGGGTTTTAGAAAAACTATTAATGTGAAATCACATGTGATTTAACACTAAAAAATAATCACATCCGCTTATATTTCTGATTAAACTTTAAATTCAAATCATTGATGATGTAAAGAGATTAAGACATGAAAAACTAAGGTGTAATCACATACGATTGAATATCAAACTATCAAACACATGTGTTTAAAGAGTAATAAAATACGGATTTTCAAATCATTGACCAAGAATTATACAATCAAGTAAAAATCAAGTTGAAATCATACATGAATTATCATATATCTGTAAATTTCTCATCAAATATCAATTTTTAAATGAAAATCATATGTGATTATATGCAAAATCATATGTGATTATATAACAAATCATTTGTGATTAAGTGTACAAATAACAATCACATGTGATTTTTAATGAAAATTATTGCAATTTTTAATTTTTTTTATAACTATTAATGTGGGTGAATATTAAGTTATAATCATGTGTTAAGTAGCAAATACCATGAATAAATAATCGTGAACAAATTTTAATTTTTTTTATCATAAATCACATGTGATTATATTGTGAAATGCGATAAAAAGCGAAGAAAAAAAATTCATCGAAAGTATATCTTATGACATCTCTAATCGAAAAGAAAAACGCGCTGGTTCCGAATATGTAATTTTTATAATTTATGGACTTACGATTTGTGAGATAATTAACCAATGGGGTAAAAAATAGAAGTGAGTTTTATAGAGAAATGGAAGAATCCTATTGGTTCTCCCATTCTCTACATTTTTAACATTCTTAAAAGAACTCACCTCAAATATTCGAGTCTAAGATATAAGATCTATAATTAGTAAATATACAGAGGAAAGTTCAAAAAAGAATGGTAAAAAAATGGAGGATGGAGGAACCGATAGTGTAACATCCTCGAAATGGACCTAGTGTTTTATATTATTTCTTGATTTAAATTAGTATTTAAATGTGTTTGGAAATAATATTGTTTGAAATAGTTGAAATAATTGGAATAGGAGCCGAATATTCCAATGTGATAAGTGAATTATTAATTGTTGTAAATTAATATAGTTGACGGTACAATAAAATGTTTGGGCTCGTAAGTGGTTTTCGGGTTCCAGACAATAGATTGAGATGGGGTATTAAATTATACCCGTATAATTGAAGGCGGTTTGTGAACCGACTATATATTTAGCTTTCTATTTTAGGAAAGTTTCATTAGAAACTTCAAAAACTCACAGAAACCTTATGAAATCCAAATCAGAAACTTGAAACCTACGAATTGGAGCTATGATTGATTCTAGTTTCACCATTATCATCTTTCAATTCAGTGTTCTTCTATTGAGAGGTAAGTTTGAATTGAATCAAATAGTTTATAAGTTTTGAATTGATTGATTTGGATTGAAAAACATGAATTTGATGTTAGAACTTTGTTATAACTGTTGCATATTGATTATGTGGAGTTATTAAGTGTTTATAACTGTTAGAAAGTGAGTTTGGGCGATTTGGATGATTAAACCCGTAGGTTAGGGTTTGATCAGGGATGAAGATGAGCTGAAAAAGGCTCAAACGCGATCCCAGAACCCTAGCCAGGATCGCGTTCGTTAGTTATAAAAGGAATCGGACGAGTTTTGTTCTTGGGAACGCGATCCCAAGAATTTGTCTGGATCGCGTTGCCAAGTGTAAAACGGTGACAGAACTTTTTCTGAGGGTGAACGCGATCCAGCCATTATTACCCGGATCGCGTTTGCATGAGAAAAAGTTTGAAGGATTTTGCAAGTTTCAAAAGTGCATAAGTGTTTAATAGCACTTTAGAGACCTCTTTTTTGTAACAAAATTTCATTAACACGGATTGAGCTGAAATTCGCATGTCCACTCGAAAACGACCCAATGATCAAAGCTATATACTATAGCCTAGTCAGTTTTTGGACATTCGGGGTCGTTTAGGGGTCGAAAATGGCATTTTACAGTTTTTGGACCTTAATTCGGGACTTTTTGATTATGTTCCGAATTAAACTTTTGTTGCTGTGATCTTAGGGATCACTTGATACATGTAATTATGTTATGATTGTGTAACGATGTTAATTACATAAGTATTATCAGTTGATACAAGTTACTAACTTATTGTTTAATTGATTGTATTCTCAGATGTGGAGAAGGCTCAGTAATATTAGACTTCTGAGCTTGCGGCTGAGGTAGTCGGTGAGTGGATCTGTAACCTCAGTGTGATTTAGTTGTAATGATTTGATTTACAACAAGTAATTTATAGTATTACTTTGATATAATGTATCTGTTGAGATATCTTGCTATGATAGTTTAAATAGTTGCTTACTTGGCTGTTTGAGCTAGTATGTAAGATTCTGAGGTCAACTTGACTTGACAGTTGGACTTGGTTGTTATTGTAGACGACAGGAGATCTTGAAACTTGAAATGTTGGTTTGGAGATCTAGGTCGTGTGTGATTAACAACTGGTTATCGGTAATTCTGTATAGGCCAATACAGATGATTGATAAGAGTTCCTTGATTACCAAACCGGTATTAGGGTATCTCAGGAGCCACCGATCCTCATGACGATTGATAATGTTTGATTGGTGTAGCTTGACATTGATTGGATGTCGAGTGAATGATTGATTTTCTGTTTATTATTATTTGATGTAAACAGATTATTATGCTAGGTTGTACTGTTGATTATAGTTTCATTCACTTAGCTTTATGCTAACCCCACCATAGTTCTTCCTGCAGGTTGAAATAGATGGGACATATTGGGCAGGGCAGGAAGTGTTTTGACTGGATGGAATGTTTGACAGGCTGTACTCTGATGTTAATTTAATAGCCATAGAAATGTTTTGAATTATATAACACCGAGTTGTTGAGATGTCACGTATTTGATTTGAAAAAGTTTACTGACATTTTGAGTACATTGATAGAATGTTTTTAAATATACGCTTCCGAGTCGCAATTATTATATTATTGTTTGTAATGAAACGAGGGGTGTTATAGATTGCTCCATTTCAAATACCCATTTCCACCTTTTTTTTCAAAGCTAAATATCTCACAAACCGTATGTCTACAAACTATAGAAATTACATATTCGGAATCAGCGTCTTTTTCTCTTCGATTCTAGATCTAATAAGCTATACTTTCGACGAAGTTTTTTTTTCCCATTTATTTGGGGTTTTAGAAACTTTTAATGTGAAATCACATGTGATTTAACACTACAAAATAATCACAACCGCTTATATCTCCTATTAAATTTTAAATTCAAATCATTGATGATTTTAAGAGATTAAAACATGAAAAACTAAGTTGTAATCACATGCGATTGAACATTAAACTATCAATCATATGTGATTAAAGAGTAATAAAATACGAATTTTGAAATCATTGACTAAGAATTATACAATTAAGTAAAAATCAAGTTGAAATCATACATATATTATCATATATCAATAAACTTCTCATCATATATCAATTTTTAAATGAAAATCATATGTGATTATATGCAAAATCATATGTGATTATATAACAAATCACTTGTGATCAAGTGTAAAAATAACAATCACATGTGATTATTAATGAAAACTAATGCAATTTTAAAATTTTTTTTTATAACTCTTAATGTGGATGAATATTAAGTAGTAATTACGTGTTAAATAACACATACCATGAATAAATAATCGTGAACAAATTTTAATTTTTTATCAAAAATCACATGTGATTATATTGTAGAATATGGTAAAAAAAATGAAGAAAAAAAATCGTCGAAAGTATAGCTTATGACATCTCTAATCGAAGAGAAAAACACGCTGGTTCCGAATATATAATTTTTATAATTTATGGAGCTACGGTTTGTGAGATAATTGATCAAGGGGGTAAAAAAAAGAAGTGGGTTTTGTTGAGAAATAGAAGAATCCTATTGGTTCTCCCATTCTCTACTTTTTTAGCATTCTCAAAAGATCCCACCTCTGGTAGAAAAATTGATAAAAGATACTCCCTCCGTCCCGTATCTATCGTCCAGTATTCCTTTTTGGGATGTCCCAATTTAATTATTTACTTCCATAAATGGAAAAGAATAATGAGATAAAGTTCATTTATGCTCCTAATTTATATATGTAAGACAAAAAGGTATGTAAAAAGCAAAAGGTAAAATTGTCTTGATACCAAAAAGTAAGAGAGATAGTGATGTTTTTCTTAAACTGCGTGTTTTTTGTCTGGGGACAATAATATTGGGACGGAGGGAGTATAATATCTGTAAATTATTTAAATTTTTACTAAATGTCAAAAATAATACAATTTTAGAAGAAAATACCATTTTATTTGATTTTGTTATAAAATGGAAGAACAAGAATCATAGATGGAGAGAAAGAGAGGGATATTATTAAGTGATTCATACATAATAAGTATACAAATGATAAGTATATATAGGGATTATAGAAAACCCTAATAGACTAGTTGGTAGTGGTGGGCTATCCACAAGTTCATGGATTAAGCCCATGAAGATTTCACAACACTCCCCCTTGGATAGTCACCATTTATAATATATTATAGACTGCCTCGTTAAAAACCTTATCAAGAAAAACCCAATGAGATAAAAACTTGATGAAGGGAAAAAGAGTGCAATGCGTATAATACTCCCCCTGAGTTTAATGTATATTCTTCAAGCGCCGAATACCGATCTTCCGAACTAGATGCTCAAAAACTTTTGTCGGCAATAATTTTGTGCATAAGTCGGCCAAATTTTCGCTTGATCGGACTTGACAAACAGCAATGGTTCCATCATTTTGTAGATCATAAGTTGAGAAAAACTTTGATGAAATGTGTTTAGTTTTATCTCCTTTGATATATCCTTCATTGATTTGAGCTATACACTTAACATTGTCTTCATATAAAATGTTGGATTTCCTTGATTGTCTTGAGACCGCATTCTTCTTGGATGTGTTGAATCGTTGATCTTGATTAGACACTTCTCGATTGAATTTATAAAACTCAATAAATTTAGCATTATTTGACGACCTCCAAGAAATTGTGGTGTCTCCATAGGTGAAAACATATCATGTTTTTGACCTTATGTGGATCAGACAAATACCCGCGTATCCAAATTTAGCTTTTTCTTTGTGTAAAATATTTTGAAGGTATGGACATCCATTTCACATTAGTGTACATTACTCCCCCTTGGATGTCAATTGTTTTGATGATTATGCCTCGTTAAAACCTTACTAGATAAAACACGTTGGGACAAAAGTCTAGTTAAGGAAAAAGAGTACATAATTCTTTTAATATGTTAGGGGATGTTGCCTCGTTAAAAACCTTGCCAGGAAAAACCCAGTGGGACAAAACCATGGTCAAGGGAAAAAAAAATTGCAACATTTATTATCTCCCCCTAATAATCACATCACTTGTGAATTTATTGACGGTTAATATCATCTCATCAAAATTAAAGAGCAAAAACTGACTTTTATGAGATAAGTCATGGATCCATCATTGTTGATGTATTCATCAAGTTGAAAAATGTTTTATATTTATGCAAGACAATGAGTGTTCTCACATAAGTTATCTCGTCAAAAATGTGACGTAAATGATTTTCAACTTTTTTTATAATAGTGAGAAATATCAATGTCTAATGATATCTGTCATCCTTCGGGGGTCAGAATGATTAAAATAATCACTACATCATGAGGATGTATGACTCTTTATCCACGATAAAAGTTTATCTTTACAAGACATTTCTTTCATATTCAATTATGAATATTCGTTCGCCTTTAGAATCTTGTAAAAAGTTCAAAGGATGTATGAATTGCAAAATACTCATAAAGAATGTATATGCAATATGGGCTAAAATGTCCATTTAATAAAGAGATGCCCAAATTGATATAAGGACTTATTTAATTCGACGATGTCCTCGAGAGCCCTTTATGAAAAGCATGAGGCATTATAAATAGTGAAACATGCCTTTATCAGATCTTCCCGATCATTTGATATAAGATCTTATTCAAATTGAATAAATGGTATTCTCAATTAAGAACCTTTATATAAAGCATGAGGCTGTTTAAAGTTGAAGCATCTTTAAGCATTTTATATCCTTGAGGGATTCAAATAGCAAATGAGCTAGACTTGTGAGTTATCATATAGCAAAGAGCCTTAGTATCAACACTCTAGCCGTATATCTCATAGCTTTATACTCATTGGGAAGTTGACTAAAGATCAGCCATACAATAGGCTTTACATTGTTATGAAATGGACTATAAGACCAAAAATCTCGTATGAAGAGATTTCATAAATTTATTGCGCATTTTTATATTGGCCAAATAATATTTGCAATTCTTTGCAAAAATGATCCTCAATCACAATAGCTAGTGCTATATTACAACAATAATATTATCGACATCGATTGCATTTATATCGATTCCATGTTATTCTAGACATGATATCATTTATTGAGATCTCTTCATTTTTCGTGTACCAGAGGTTTTGATATAACCTTCATGTCTAGTTTAGATTGAAAATTGGGGTCTTTAGTTCCTCGATTGACCATCTAAATAACTTGCTCCTTTTTTCGAGGATGAAATTTGGAATCGAGATTTTTTTTTTATTTCACGTGCCATAGGCATATTAGCCATTTTAATAGGAGCATTAACAACTTATCATTCAAACAAATATGTTTGGCAATTATCAAAAATGAATTATAATTTGAACTTCGAGTTTTGAACTTCGAGTTCATACTTTATACTATGAGGATCAATATTATATATTGATAATTCATTTTGAGATTAAGTTGTTTTAAGATTTCCCCTTTTGGTCTAATAGTTATGCGTTATGGTTGAGCATATATCGCACAAACAAATAAAAATATCTATGATATATCTTTTTGATGACCAAAAGTAAATTATAAGGAGGGAAAAATCTATTTCCATTGGCACGATGCGAATTATTGCATGTATATTAATATGGCCCCATATCATTGTTGCTCTCATAATAGATGTTGATTTGCAATCAACTAAGCCTTTTAACAAAAGCAATTTGTGAATGAACTAATATATGTTCAACACTTATTATAATCAACTGGAAACGTTGATGTATTTAAACAATATATACGTTCACCGACAATATCAAAATAAAATTTGATGTTCTGAAATGTGTACTCGTAATCTCATTAACTGAGTTACTTAGTCACGCAAACTTTAGGTTGCGATTTTCATGACCATTTAGACGATGCATCGATTTAAAACTCTAAATGGTGTGGATATATGAAATACCCCTTTGTTGATTTCAGAATTATAAGGGAATGAGTCCCAACTATAGTCGATACGTATAAACATTTATTGAGAGCAATGCGTGTAAAATTATTATGTCGATGAAACTTGAGGTTCCATTATACTTTTCGCATCATGATTGACCCGGGATGGTCTCACCGGTCTTGCCAATTAATCTAATAGTCATGGTCCATTAAACATGAAGTTTATGGCCATACGTGCTTCAATTGCATGTTTTATTTTATAATCGAAGCCATAGAATACGACGTATTATCAAAGCCATAATATTGCAACATGAGGTGCATCTAGTTTAAATGAGTTTTAAAGCATTGATTGCTTTTGATGGTAAAAACCTTTTTTCTAGGTTTTAACATAATTCTAACAGATATTTCACCGTTAAATATTCTCTTTAAAGTCCTCATTTAGATGATGACCAAGAAATATCATTATTTTGGCATGGTCTTATCGAGAAACCTTGTTACCAGTATCAATTTAGTCTCCAAAACTGTATGAAATGTGATGAATTTAAAAAAAAATAAAAATAAAAATAAAATATTCATAAGAGATAATTGGAGACACTCTTAAAAGTAGTGATTTTTCAATTTTGTAATCTCTAACATTAACTCCAAAAAGGAGAAAGAGAAAAAAAATGATATTCAAAATTACATACACTTTATCAAACAAACATTTTATTTTAATCAGGATTAACCAAAATATATAAGTGTAATAGTATGTTTCAATTGACAATTGAAATAAGAGTAGGTTAGAAAAAGAAACTTTATTTTGTAAGACTAGATCATATAGTCTGTTGTCTCACCAAATTAAATAACTTTTGAGTTGATTAATTAAAAGATAATGATAGAACTTGAGGTTCTAACCAAAATATGACAATAACATGAGGTTATCTTAATTATAAATTCTCTATAGGAGATCATTGTGGATCTTGAGAATTTTAAAAATATATAACAGCTATAGATCTTGAGGATCTTAACAATAACATCAACATGAAGTTATGTTATTTGATTCATTTTTGGTGAATCATAATATAAATATCAATAAAACAATAACTTGATGTTATGTTAATTTATAATTATTTTTGTGAAGATAATAGTAGATCTTGATGATCTTTAAACAATAACATGATGTTATGTTTACTTTTAATCCCCTTGAAGAGATCATAATATATAGATCATGATGATCTAAGAAAAATAAAAGTGGTATGATAATAACATGATGTTATATGTTTTGATTCTCGTTAAGAGATCATTGTGGAAGGATTTAAATCATAACATGAGGTTATGAATTGAAATAATAATAAGATCTTGAGGATCTTATAAATATATAACAATAACATTAACATGAGGTTATGTTATTTGATTCATATTGGTGAATCATAACATATACATCAATATAACAATAACTTGAGGTATTGTATATCGATTCTTTTTATGTAGATACAATAGAATATTGATTGTTCTTGTAATATAATAACAAATAAAAATTCTCCTTGTATAATCACAATAGAACATTGATTGTTCTTGTAATATAATAACAAATAAAAATTCTCCTTGTATAATAATCACAATAGAACATTGATTGTTCTTGTAAATTACAAAAGAGTTTATAGATAACATTGATTCTTCTTATTAACAATTGATTATTAATCGCTAAATATATTATGGTAGTATACGTGGATCATGAATCAATTGTACGACCGACAATAAAAAAATTGTAAAATTTTAATCGTATAAATGATGAAATCGAAGATAAATAAACAATCCTAGAGAGATTAGCTTAAAATAAAATCATGATTGAAAAGTTCAGGATAAAAAAAAAAAAAATTCTTACTGCCATATATATTGCTGTCAAACTCACAACTTTGCTATCACATAATTATAGATCAATGATAATTTAATAATAACATGAAATTAAGCTCTAATAGTACATAAGTATCAAATAAAGCATATTTAAATCTACATCTACATATATATATATATATATATATATATATATATATATATATATATATATATATATATATATATCTTAAATTATATATAAGAAACAGTTGATGATGTCATCAAAAATCTAATCAACCAATAGAATTACTCAATTTTGTCCAAATTATAAATCATAAATTATTTATTATATAAAGAAAAATAATTATGATAACTTTATCCAAATAGGTATTCGTAATACATTAGGACTATTATCATAACACAATAGGTATTCGTAATATATTAGGACTATTATCATATCACAAATTGATTTGATGATGCGTTGATGAGATTTAATCCTTCATATCAACAACTTTTAAAATCTATTTATTTTCGTCCAACCCCGTGTATTACACGGGTATAGAGTCTAGTATATATATATATGTGTCAATTCCTTGTTAATCAATTGTTGCAAGTTGCCACGTATGGAATACTTATGTAATTCATGGCACACATGTATCATCATTATTCATTATATAATATATATTAACTAAATAGACAATAAATCATATATAGGTTTGATCAAAATCATATAAGTTTGTATCGATAAATACTGATCATAGAGTACAAGTCGAATATAATCGTTGAATTTAATATTGATAAACATTGATCACATAAAACAAGTCGAATGTAAATCATCAAATTAATATATCTGATATCAGAGATCATAAAAAAAAAACACATGATTAAAAAAAAATTGTGATCTTAGATATGATAAGTTTTATACCATGAAATCATCAATCAAATATAAATAAATCATACATCATTAAATTTATGGCCTGATGTCAGATTCTATTGTTGTCGAAGAAACACATGTTAAGATATGAAAACATACATCGCATAATAACTCATATAGCTTATAGAACATGCCATTCACATATTTCACATATTATAATTATAAAGAAAGCATATTTGAGTGAACGGAAAAATTTGTGTCGTACCTCCAGAAATACTGCCGAAGTATAAACCTTAAACTTAAAGAGAGACTCGTGCTGATAACGTGTTATAAAATGGAAGAACAAGAATCATAGATGGAGAGAAAGAGGGATATTATTAAGTGATTCATACATAATAAGTATACAAATGATAAGTATATATAGGGATTATAGAAAACCCTAATAGACTAGTTGGTAGTGGTGGGCTATCCACAAGTTCATGGATTAAGCCCATGAAGATTTCACAACAGATTTGTCCGATTTCTCTATTTTTTATTAAGCCTGATCCATGTTTTTCAATATTATTATATATTATATTATTTTTGGAAAATGAACTTTCTACTCCGATTTCTTATTCTTTTTTATATTAAGACTTGTGCATATATTATATTATTATATATTATTATTATAAAATGCGTCTATTAATATTAGTATTTATATAGCATTGCATGCTTTCGATTACTATTTATTTTGTAAAATAATTATTTTTTCACATTTTAATGGTGAATGCTTACTTGTTTGTGATGAATGTTATTGCTTCACTTCCCTTGATCTCATCTAAATTGAAAAAGGGTTGTGGCATTTCGTAAATAAAGTGAAGATTTGGTTTATTTGTAAATATTGAAAAGGTCAGTTGATATTCGTAGTTCAATTTTATTGTTGAATTTATTTATTTATTTTTTAGAAAGAAACTATGGTAGCCAGTAGCCACACCTTCTTTGACTAATTCATCTCCACACAAATATGAAATATCTACTATCCAATTATAACATCTCACCTAATTAACTTTAATAATTTGACCAAACACAACCTTGACTGCCGCTCATCTTCTCAAACAGAGGCTCCATCTTGAATCCCTTGCTCTGCTGTCATTAGGGGTGTCACAAATAACCGAACCCGAATAACTAATCCGAACCAAAACCCGAATAACTAATCCGAACTCAAACCCGAATAACCCGAATTTGAAGCTTATTTGGCCACCCGAATTCGAATAACTCGAGTCTTATTTGAATCGGGTTTCGGATAAATATTTTACAATTCGGATAACCCGAATAAGCACATAAGTTATATAATATACAAATATAACTTTATATGTATAAATTTTTTATGATTTATATAAATACATTCATATATTATATACATATAAGTTACTTATGATGGTTTGTATAAACTATTAGTGTCCCTTTGTAATATTTAAGTTTTGTTAAAGATGCGAAAATTTAGAATATTATCTTATTCGGGTTTAAATGGATAACCTGAACCCAACCCGAATCTAAATAACCCGAACCCGAATAACCCAACCTTATTTGAATCGGGTTACGGGTTAGATTATAAACTTGAAATACCAAATAACCCGATTCGAATAACCCGAAACTTGATTAACCCGACCCAATGACACCCCTAGCTACCATTTTCTTGTTGAACTTTTTTTTAACATTAGTTTTTTAAGAGGTTAAGATTTATGTTTATCGGTTTACATGATTTACGAAATATGAAGCTTTTAGTTTTAGGGTTTATAATCAATGGTTCAGGTACGTTTTCACTTTTTTTTAACATCTTGTTTTTTATAATATGTTGCTTGAGAAAAATTTCACATGTGCTAGTACGTTTAATTAGCGTGGTAAGTGAACTAAATGTTCAAAGAACAATTCGTAAATCGTACGGCGAAATGTTCGTTTGATTATTATACAAACGAACTTGAACAAAATTTACGTCCATTTAATTGTACGAACAAACATGAACATATGTTTCGTTCGTTTATTTACATCCGCGAACGTAACAATATCGTTAGTGTTCGTTTATACTCGTTTGTTTACTAATAGTTTAATTAGGTTGAAGCATATTTGTGTATCTCAAATATATCTAAATCTCGATGTAATAATATAAAATTCTAAGATACTTTAAAATTTGTTCATATGTCATTATCTAGCAACATGTTTTGGTCATTTTGTATTGTTAAATACGCACCACAATGCTTAAATTAGTTTTTCTTCACTTAGGTTTATTTTTGTTCGTTTTGATTTGTTTGTGTTCATTTATTTAACATATATATTAACGAGAGAGTACTTTTATTTATATTTTAGTTTGTTTATGTTTGTGATATACAAATACTTTTTCTTAGTGAACGAACATGAAAAAAAAAGATATTTATCCGTTCGTGTTCGTTCATTTGTTCGATAAAACCTTAGTGAAAAAAAACACACGCATGCTTTGTTTGTATTTGTTAAATTTGATTACAGGCCTATGTTTAACGATGGAATTGCGTTACCAGTAGGTATTGGACCAGTCTATAAATAAATATTAATAAAAGAAATGGAAAATTTTGTTAAAATTGAACCCTATTAACCAATCAAAACTCTTAATTTCATTCAACTTTTAATTAACTAATCACATCTCTCTATTTACCTAAAAAAAACTCTTTCAAATAAAAAAAAAACTTAATTTTATAAAATAATCGAAATATCCTAAATTAAAAACATACGGCAGAAATATTAAAATTGAAAAATCCAAATTTTTAAACAAATGAGAATCCTATACATCATCAAATTAAAAAACATATATGTATATATATACGTATACATATCCCTCTTTAAAAAACATACTAGGTAAAGGACCCGCGACAACGCGGACTTTCACATTTATTTTTGTATTATTTTTTTAGATAAAATTGTGTGGTTAAAGCAGTTTAATTACTGGTTTATTATAAAGTGTAAAACATTAGATGTACCGGGTTCAGTTAATTTGTTATGGCTATAGTTGTAAGATTAATTAATTACATTTTTTTGAGGCATAATTGTAAAATTTATTACATATATGTGTTTGATTTTATGGTAATGTGGTTGAATAAAAAGTACAGGCCATGTAGTTAAATATGGTCATCTTTTTATAATTATTTATATAGATGGGTTGGACTTAGATTTGAGGCAGACTTGTAAAATGGTAATAGACTTTATTTTTTCATATTATCGATTTTCGAAAATATGTTCAATAATTTAACTATACTTATTATATTAATTCTAATGATTTTATTTTAAGATAAAATTGTGTAGTTAAAAGTTGTTTCATTACTGGTTTATTATAGTGTGTAAAACATTAGATATATTGGGTTTAGGTAATATATTATGGCTATAGTTGTAAGATTTATTACATATGGTTATAAGATTCATTACATATATGTGCTTGATTTTATGGTAATGTGGTTGAGTAAACTATAGGCCATGTAGTTCGATATGGTCATCGTTTAAAAATTATTTATATAGATAGGTTAGACTTAGATCTGAGGTAGACTTGTAAAATGGTATCAGACTTTTTTTTTTTTTAAATATTATCGATTTTTAAAAATATGTTCAATAATTTAAGTGTACTTATTATATTAATTTTATTTTATTTATAATTTATACTATGGTGCTTTTTCAAATATTGGAAAGGAGTCAATAATTAATACTTTTTTTTTTAATTACAATGACATAGTTTATTTATAGGTGAAAGTAAGTTGTTAAAGCTTAAAAGGGCTAATAAGTGAAAGTAAGTTGTTAAAGCTTAAAAGGGCGAATAAAATAACAATGTATTCATATGGGCCGTAAATGAAACTAAAATAAAACTTAAGTTGTGGCACAATAAATTATCGATTTTCGTGTACAGATCCAATAATAAATTTGTTACATTATTTTCCAATGACAGTTGAATTTGCATAATAATTATTATGTAATAAGTAATACATACAATAATGCCAAATCAAAACATGTTAGAAAATACAAAATTAATAAACGATTGTAAGTACAATAATCCACATATGATACCTTTAAATTGTTGTACATTTTTTGTATTGTCAACAATAGGTTGTTTTTCATTTGATGAACATGGTTTTGGTGAATCAATGAAATTGTAAGATTGTGAAAGAATGTGATGTGGAAGAATGTAAGAGAATATTTAATGATCATGAATTGAATAATGAATGGTATATATCGAGATAAGGATCAATTTTTTTATATGTACAATATTCGGTTGGATTTTTGTATTAATAGAGAGTTTGATTTAGTTTGAGTTTTTTTTATCAATTTAGTTTATTATTATTAGTATATTTAATACTTTAATACATATTCCATAACTTATTCAAATAAAGTTTGTTAGATATTGGGCGTTCAAAATCTGGCCGTATTTTTTTGTTATAAAAAATATTTTTGTTTAGTTATTTTGAAAGGTTAAAAATAGTTAGGGGGTTTAAAGTGTAATTATAATGAACAAATCTAGATCGTTGATCGTTAATGAATAAACCTAATCAATGATTCAAACTCCTCAATGGTATTCTGTTTTAATTATACTTAACTATTCTTTCATTATTCCTCATGTTCAAATTAACATCGTGGCTATCGATAAGAAAATCACTTTTTTAGAAGACATCAATGACGAAACAAAGTCATGGAACATCTATGGTGAAAGTTCTACTTCTTTGAAAAAAATACTACTCACATGATTTTGATGGGTAAAAAGAAAGTTCTACTTCGTTGAAAAAAATACTACAGCAAAAGCCCTATCAAAGCTTCATCCATCGACATGATTTTGATGGATGAAAAGAAAGTTCTACTTCTTTGAAAAAAATACTACGGCAAAAGCCCTATCAAAGCTTCAGCCATCGACATGATTTTGACGGATGAAAAAGTAACAATATGTATAGGGGTTCTAATGTATTAAATATTATAGTGTGGTGATCTATACACCATCGATTTTTATCCAACCACCATCAAACATGTTTTGTAGTTTTGAACTGTACAACACGATAAAGCCTAAAACTTGGTTTAAAGATAAAAAGTGGTTGTGTACAGATCACCACCCAATATTATTAGTTTCCCATGATGCTAACACTTTTTGTTGTTTTTTAATAGGAGTTGATAGATACAACAAAAAAAAAATTATCTATACACCAAACTGTACAATTGTTGATACTCACAATACAAACCCAGTGAAGCATAGTTTTGGTGTATGAATCAAATAATTTGTTGTATTTATCATTACCCTTTTTTAATAGGCTAAAAAAATCTAATAAAAGAAAACTTTTTCAATTGAAATTTATTGAAAATTTGAGACCTATTAACCAATCAAATCATTCAATTTTATCCCACTCCCAATTCACCTTTCAAAATAAAGGGAATTCTCCAAAAAAATCTATTTTGAAAAACTTCATCCTCCTTCCATATAATTTTTACTTTAAAATAATTATAGAAGATTAATGATAACATATACGCTTAACTATTATTTCATTATTCCTCATCTTCAAATTAACATCGTGGGTATCGATAAGATAATTACACTTTTGGAAGACGTCATTGATGAAACAAAATCATGGAACATCTAAGGTGAAAGTTCTACTTCTTTGAAAAAAATACTCCAGCAAAAGGCCTACCAAAGCTTCAACCATCTACATGATTTTGATGGATGAAAAGAAAGTTCTACTTCTTTGAAAAAAAAACTACGGCAAAAGCCATATCAAAGCTTCAGCCATCGACATGATTTTGATGGATGAAAAGGTAACAATATGTATAGGGGTTTATTCAATATTATAGTGTGGTGATCCGTACACCACCACTTTTTATCCAACCACCATCAAACATGTTTTGTAGTTTTGTACTGTACAACACGATAAAGCCTAAAACTTGGTTTATGGATAAAAAGTGGGGGTGTACGGATCAACATCCAATATTATTAGTTTCCCATTATGATAACACTTTTTGTTGTTTTTTAATAGGCTAAAAAAATCTAATAAAAGAAAACCTTTTCAATTGAAATTTATTGAAAATTTGAGACTTATTAACCAATCAAATCATTCAATTTCATCTCACCCCCAATTACCAAACAAAATAAAGGAATTCTTCAGAACAAAACTATTTTGAAAAACTTCATCATCCTTCCATATAATTTTTACTGTATACATATCTTTAGTGAATTGATTTGTACGCTTACATGAATATGACGATCATAGAAAAGTTCAAAAAATAACGGCAAAAATATGGAGAATGAAGGAACCAATAGGATTGCTCCGTTTCAAAAATTCATCTTTATTTATTTTTTTTAAACTAAATATCTCACAAACTGTATGTATATAAATTATAAAAATTACATATTCGGAATCAGCGTCTTTTTCTCTTCGATTATAGATCCTACAAGCTATACTTTCGACAAAGTTTTTTTTTTTTCATTTTTGTTGGGTCTTAAAAATTTATAATGTGATATCACATGTGATTTAACACTAAAAAATAATCACACCCGCTTATATCTCCGATTAAACTTTAAATTCAAATAATTGATGATTTAAAAAGATTTAAACATGAAAAACTAAGTTGTAATCACATTCGATTAAGCATCAAAGTATCAATCACATGTGATTAAAATACGGATTTTCAAATCATTGACTATAATTATACAATTAAGTAAAAATCAAGTTGAAATCAAGCTTGAATTATCATATATCGATAAATTGCTCATCAAATATCAAATTTTAAATGAAAATCATATGTGATTATATGCAAAATCATATGTGATTATATAACAAATCACATGTGATTAAATGTACAACTAGCAATCACATGTGATTTTTAATGAAAACAAATGCAATTTTTAAAATTCTTTTTATAACTATTAATGTTGATGAATATTAAGGTGTATTTACATGTTAATTAACATATAGCATGAATAAATAATCGTGAACAAATTTAAATTTTTTTTCAAAAATCACGTGTGATTATATTTATAGAACTCGGTAAAAAAAGGGAAAAAATCGTCGAAAGTATAGCTTGTGACATCTCTAATCGAAAAGAAAAAGAAGCTGGTTTCGAATATGTAATTTTTATAATTTATGGACATACGGTTTGTGAGATATTTAAATTTGGGGGTAAAAGTGGAAGTGAGTTTTGTATAGAAATGAAGAAATCCTATTGGTTCTCCCATTCTTTACTTTTTTGGCATTCTTATTTGAACTCACATCGATCAACCTAATCACAAACACAACTTTTAAGCTTTATATTAAGTCTTTGATCAAATAAATAATATCCTTTAAATAAATATTTAATTTAATCTTTATATTAAAGCATATATACCTATATGATTTTGTTTTTCAATTTATCTTTAAACCAAACACCCATACGAAGTGGAATTAAGATTCCAATTTCATCAATTTCAATAAATTAGTAGACTGTTTGAATGATGCCTTCGTAAGAATTAACGAAACTTAATTGGAGTAACCGATGAGCTCTAAAAAATTACATATCAAAGTATTTTTACAATCAACACCAATGGAACATAAGAGGAAGAACAAATGTACTTTAATTTGATACAATTTGTGAAATCGAGACAACTGATAATAGGTTCTAAAACCTTCCTATGGAATTGTGTGAAAGATTGAACCTTATTAACCAATCAAATATTTAGATTTCACCAAACTTTCACTTAACTGATCAAATGCACTCATTTACGTAAATATCATCTTTTATAAATAAAATCATAATAAACTTTGAACTTAAATTGAGGAGATTTCAAACGAATACTTCCAGTAATTCAAAGAGGAACCAGGGAAGAAATTATTAATACTTCACTCAACCATTCATAAATTTGGGATCATTGTATCCTTCTAAACTTAGCCGTTATCATGAAGTAGCAAAGCGGAAGACGCGATGAAGAAAATAAAGATACAAAAGAATTTGCAGAATGGGTTTTGAATATTGGAGAAGGGAAGCTTGGAATTCCGAACGAAGGAGAGACTGGCGTGAAATTTTCAGAAGACGTACTCATAAAATTTTCAACGAATCATGTTTGAGCAATTGTTTCAACAAATTTACCCTTCCATTAATGAGCGGATTAACCAACTTGGATACTTTCAACTTAAAGCATTTTTGGTACCAAACGAATAAGGAAGTTGATTTGATAAATGACTATGTACTTTCAAAGATTAATGAAGAACAAGATACATACTTTGTGGGAAGTGGATAACAGATACATTTGAATGATCTTTATACTCGCCACAAAAATTAAATAGATGAAAAATATTAGGATCCCAAATCACAAATTAACCATGAAAAAAAGGAGTAGACGTTATCCTGCTTCGAAACATGGGCCAGTATAATAGATTATGCAATGGAACAAGATTATAAATTAGCCAGCTAGGTCAGCATGTATTTGAAGCAAAAATCATTTCAGTAAGCCATGTTGGAAACAAAATATATATTCCAAGAATGCGTTTAATTCCATCTAATACAAGAATACCACTTAAGTTTAATAGATCACAGTTTCCAATAAGTGTATGCTTCTCTCAATAACAATAAACAAAAGCCAAGGACATTTGCTTGCTAGCGTTGGTTTATTTTAGCAAAGATCAGTATTAACACACGAACATTTATATGTAGTAGTTTCACGTGTAACAGGGAAAAAGGGATTGAAGATGCTTTTTTGGGACGAAGATAGCAAACCTACAAATGATATGACAAATGTAGCATATAAGGAGGTTTTACAATAAATATGATGTCTTACGATCGATGTCTGATACTACTATATTGAAAATTTCTCCCTTAATATATCTCAACTCCTAATATATTGATTTTATAATATATACTGTTGGATATTTCATTATCACTCTACATCCTAGATTCTTACTCTTTATTACACACATTAATTGAACCTTGAACATTATTAATATTTATTTGGGTTAATGGTACGTAAATGAATCGAACTTGTCAAAAAATGCTATTGCATGTATTCAACTTTCAAAAGTGCTATTGTGTGCATCCAACTTACTAATCAGTGCTATTGTGTGTATTCATTAACGCTAATTATGTTTGACCAGTCATAAGTACGTGACGTGGCTTTTTTACACCATGTGGCACTGCCACGTAGGCGGCAGGTATAACCTCTGCATACCGAGATCAACGAGCACATATATATAGATCTATACGTATATTTAAGTATAATAAAAAGAGATTGATGACAATAATATTTATTATACCTCTGCATCCCGAGATTAACACTAACATTTAAGTAAATTTTCAGAACAGGTAGATTAAATAAGAGCTAAATATTCAGAAATCAACTATATGAACAACAATTTAGGACTTAAAAATACATATACATACACATATATATAGATCTATACGTATAATAAAAAGAGATTGATGACAATATTATTTATTCTGATTTCTTAGCAAGCAGTTTGAGTTCTTGAACAACATGAATACCCCAACCAGATCTAAGATCTGGTGAATACATATGTTTAATCGCCAAATCAATGTTGCTTTCAGATCCAAGATCTTTCAAAAACCGTCGCACCGTCCGCCGCCGTAGATCTTTCGCGATTATCTCCGCCAATCCCATCGCCTTTTGCGACGCCGTGAATAAACAATTTTCGTCAGCTTCGACATCTCCGCCGTGACTCAGCCTGAATACAACTGATGCCGGCGACGAAGAATCGTCATTGCCGTCATCGTTATCATCACGTTCTTGATTTTGAGTTTGAATTTTATTCCCTGGATGTTTCCATAAAACGCCTTTAGCGTGGAGTCTTTGTAAATGTCGTTTCTGTTGGTCTTCTAGACCGGCCACGTCATCCCACGTGGTTGTGGTGGTGGTATCGACGGTGATCTTGCCGGAAAATTCGACGGCCGGGATTGTATCGATTGATGACGGAGCTACTACGGTGGTCGTCGAGTCTTTCCACGGAATTACAGAAGACGACGTCGTTGAATCACAAATTACTTTCCCCATTGTCAAATCAAATTGCTGAATTCAAACAAAAGATTAGAAAATTCTTTTAATTTTGTGATATGTGAGAATGCCTAAATGTTTCTTGTGGTATACCTGCCGCCTACGTGGCAGTGCCACGTGGTGTAAAAAAGCCACGTCACGTACTTATGACTGGTCAAACGTAATTAGTGTTAATGAATACACACAATAGCACTGATTAGTAAGTTGGATGCACACAATAGCACTTTTGAAAGTTAGATGCATACAATAGCATTTTTTGACAAGTTCGATACATTTACGTACCATTAAAATTAAGCTTTTTTAACAAATTAAGCTTTTTGAAAGTTAGATGCATACAATAGCATATTTCAACAAATTAAGCTTCTTACAAAGCCGGTGTTATCACGGGTTTATAACCTAGTTATCTTATATACAAATTAAGAATTTAGCTTTCTAGAAGTATTTGTTGGATTTTGTTGATTCACGATTGTATTTATAAGGGATAAGTGTTTGAGAATGCATCTAACTCGTCTCTAATGTCTATTGTATGTACCCTACTTACGTTTGCTATTTTTAATACATTCAGCTTTCAAAAATCAATGTATAATGCACTTTGCTGATGTATCGTCCATTTAAGGTACCAAGTGGTATCACTAGAACTCGACACATCATCAAAAGTACTACGAAGTACATTAAAAATTGATTTTTGAAAGTTGAATGTGTTAAAAATAGCAAATGTAAGTACGGTACACACAATATACATTAAATACGAGTTTGATGCATTTTCAAATACTTATCCCTATATATAAATAGTAAAAAAAATTCACTTCTTTTATCATATTTTAATAAATTAATGAGTGTAAAGCATCTATCTGTAAAATATATTTCTAATTAGTTGTTTGCAAAAGTTTACCATAGTGAGCTCGGTTTACTCTAGTCTTCATTCGAATGGGCCTTCACATCAACACCAATAATTTCATTTCAAATATAAGTCAAATTATATACACTTGAATTAATTAACGGTTAAAAGTGAGTTCTAAACGATCAAATCTATCAATTCGCAAAGTTTGACTAACAATTTAAATCCAGTAATTTCAAAATAGACGTGTAAAACGTATGGTTACTGCTGTGCTTCGCTACGGATGAGTAGGACCAGGTACGGTACGTTATCACGATCGAGATGCTATTTAGCATCGTTTTCAGCTTCTCAACATCAAAATCTTAAGATAGAATCGAACTCAGAAAATTCAACTTAAGTATCCTAAACACCACCACTAATTAGTTAATTAGATAATCATGAAATATTTATATTTAGTTATTATCTTGATTGTGCAGTACCATAGATTGAATAATAAACAAGCGTACATACATGGAATACGACTTGAATGCGAACTTTGAAATTAAATCATCTCTTCATAATATATCACAATATTTTGAGTACGTGCATCATAGTATACAGCTTTAGTAACTTTTGCCTCTGTAAAGTAGATTACTTTAGGGACTAGCTTTGCTTAACCATTTAGACCATGGTCATAATTTTGCTGTCTGGAGACATTGTGTATACCGTAAGGTTGTGTATACCATAAGGTATTGTACGTATGTAGAAACAAATTAAACAACCAACAACTATTAGTTGATCATTTTAATACATATTGTTGATAAATTTTTTTTTTGAACGGCAAAAATTGTATATATATATTGCAACAAAAAAGGTCAACTAGCAAGGAACTAGAGACCAGAAATACAATAAATCATAATACGGATATACACAATTTAGATTCTTCCTGGAACTTTAACTGCGAAGATTGTAAAAGGGGTAAAAAAACTCATGTCGATTACAAAAATTCCGAGACATGAGAAAACCCCCACCAACAGAGGCCGTGCAACAGGTTTTCACTCTGTGGTGTTTTTGATGCAATCCCAACAAGTCCCGGGGTAGGCTATCTTCAAAGATATAATTAACACATATATGATCCAACAAAGGCCGTGCCACAGGTTTTCACTTTGTGGTGTTTTTGATGTAATCCCATACAAGTCCCGGGGTAGGCTATCTTCAAAGATATAACACATATATGATCCGACAAACAATAACATATTGTTGATAATTAACCAACCCAAATATCGCAACCTGCATGTAAACGTATTACATCCACAAAAAATAAATGGGTATAAACTAACAAGCAAACAAGATAAACGAACAATACGAACACAATAAGGATTTAACATGGTTACATTCAATCTCCAACTTGGAGATCGATTTATACTACAAGGCCAAACCAGAGAGTTTTTACTATTACTTTTGTAGTCCAAGTTAAGGGTTAACAAAACGTAGGGTATGCTTATATACCAAGTACATAACTCTGTGAACAAGAAAACATCTTTTCTGGCCGACCTAATTTTCGCTAGGTGATCAAAGATTTCGCCAAGCGAAACATGCTCTTATCAAATTTTCGCCAAGCGATCTAGGATTTCACCAGGCGAAATTCTCTTGCTCAGCTTTTCTCATTTTCTTCACGTAGCTTCACAAAACATATACATGATGCGTCATCAAAACCATTAAGTGTCGCTACAAGTGTCGCCAAAAACAGAAAGGTCACAACTCATTTTTATACTAAGTGTTAAACTTGTATAACCTCAAACACTTATACGATACGACTTCTAAAACACACGGGATATACTTTATAAGTATAACACTTCGAAATCAAAATAATAATGTTGAGATTATTATTACAAACAATCACCAACGGGCCGTACACGTTTTCTAAACTCAAACCAATCAACCAAATCGTAGTCATTTGGACATTCTAGTTGGACGAACAACTACAAAGGTGATCTTTATAGATACCTACGAACTTTTATAACCATCGCGCGTATTGGATGCCCTCAGGTTACAAGTATTCGGACATCATTACTCGGCCAATCAACTCAAGTCTATCAAGTTAAACGCTTTAAGACTCAGGTGAGTCTCAAGGCCCCTCTTTTACTGTTTTCACTCAGGGGTGATATACTGCTTGTTTTATTTACATTTGAACGCAAAATCAAAATCAAATACTGCATGAGTTGTTTCCACTAATCAATTTAAAGTCCTCCACAACTTAGTTTGGTCTGAAAGGTGATGTTGAACAGGGATACACTAGTTAACTCTGACCCCGAGAGAAACGAGACTCTTATATGTTTGTGCTAGACACATTAGGCTATTGTATGATATATGTATATATGTGTATATGATAGGCCTCACTCATTAAACGTTCTTGCCACAGAAATGGCAGACTCATCATCTAGACAAACTACACGTACTTCATCGCCTCTCTCTCGCTCATGTCGCAGCCACTCAGAACCCCTAGTGGCTAGACGCACTGGTAGCTCGCGCCGAGCTAGCCCCTATGCCAATCCTGCGACTACTGGTAACACATCTACCTTAGCTCGCCATCGAGCAGTTGCTCATCAATGGAGCTGGTTACCTGCGGCTATGGCCACCTGGAGGATTGAGGAACACATCGAAATCCCTGACGATGTCGGAGGATATTTGTAACAACCCGCTTACCATGACACAATATTGTCCGCTTTGCCTGCAGGCGCACGGCTTTGTTCTTGGCGACCACACTTCCCAGGAGGTCACCTATCCTGGAAGTTGCCCTCGCTCGAGCACGCTTAACAGCAGTACTCTTGTGACAATCTGCCACCTGTGGTCCCAAAACGCGTTGTGTCATTTAAGCGCCTTGTTACCCTTAAAAGCCCCAACATACCTCATGTCCATGGGTGATGTGGGATCAGCCTAGGGTGTTACAACTCACCCCCCTTAGGGACTCATCGTCCTCGATGAGGTTTGCCCCCCATCCCGACGGCACATGAGTTGCTCTGATACCATAACTGTAACAACCCGCTTACCATGACACAATATTGTCCGCTTTGCCCGCAGGCGCACGACTTTGTTCTTGGCGACCACACTTCCCAGGAGGTCACCCATCTTGGAAGTTGCCCTCGCTCAAGCACGCTTAACAACAGTACTCTTGCGACAATCTGCCGCATGTGGTCCCAAAATGCGTTGTGTCATTTAAGCGCCTTGTTACCCTTATAAGCCCCAGCATCCCTCATGTCCATGGGCGATGTGGGATCAGCCTAGGGTGTTACAATATTCACCTATGGATACCTCCCCGTACACTCAAGAACCAACACACCACACTGTACCAGTGTTAACTGCTCGCGTGCACAGTCATGAATGCAGGTTGCACGACATGGAAATTGAACTTCAAGAAACTCGGTAAAACTGGATGATAACGGCTCAGGGCCGCATTGCGCAAATATACTTAGATCAGGAAGATCTATCTGTAACTTTTGAAACACGTAACTTGAAATTGTCTGTAATCATTTGACTCCGTAATATCAATCGACAATTTCCCTCATTTATTTTACATTATTGATTCTCATATTGTGATGTTATATGTTATCGCCTTTATATATATACATCTATGATAATCATTCTTGTTCGAAGTCTCATGTATCTTCATTTCTTTTCCTAAAGAATCATGCCGCCAAGACGACTGTACAGTCAAGCTGAGATCACTCAACTCATTGCTCAGGGTGTAGCCCAAGCCCTAGCTGGCCGACAAAACTCTGGCAGCGACGACACACTGAACAACACCCCTCCAGTCAAACCCTGCTCCTATAAAGACTTCCTCAGTTGCAAACCCCTCAACTTCAAGGGCACGAAAGGTGCCATCGGGCTAATCAAATGGATGGAAAGAATGGAATCGGTCTTCAGTTTGTGCAATTGTACGGAAGACAGCAAAATCAAATTCGCTGCTTACACCTTTCAAGAAGGTGCACTCACGTGGTGGAATATCCATGCCAGTTCTATGGGTATCGAGGTAGCAAATCAACTCCCATGGTCTGATCTAAAGAAATTGCTGAAAGATGATGTAACACCCCGCAAATTTAAACGCGATTTTAGACATTAATAACTTGCATTATTAGGCTAATTCCCTAACTTCGAGTGAATTCACGACTATTTTAGAGGTAAGTCTAGCAAAGCCCAACTAGTTAATACGCGTAGTATTATACATATCGTAATTAGTTGTAATTACGTACGAAACAATTGGAACAAACGCGACGAAAATATGCGACTGTTGGTGAACAAATTTATTTAATAAAACGATATTATTAAATAACGTTAACATATATTAAATATTATGTCAATAATATTTACAAAGTATCATATAACGTAAAATGTTAATTGCGTAAATTAAAATAAAACAAAGTTAAAATTTTAATAACTCAACTAAATTACTAGCTGTGAAAACGTAAGATCGTTGAAGCTCTAGACTTTTTAGGTCTTGATCTAGAATACAATGATAACAATGATAATAATTTGTACAGCGGAATAAGAATAAGAACAATGTTATCACAACAAGCCCCAATATTATTTGATCAGAATAACACGGTTATACAAATATAACAGGATCAATAAACCTTGATCTTGAGGCTAAACCAAAACCCTAATTTGACCAAATCCCCAATTATAACTAAAACAGTGTTAATTAAGAAAAATAACACGTTCAGTGATAATTGTGAAAATAACCATCAGTGGTAATCAACACTTGGTTTTTCAAATGCATCATTTACATAATAAAGCTAGCAGTGCTCACTTGTACAAGCAGTACCAACCGACCAAGGCAGTGCTAACTTAATACAAGTAGTACTTCAGATCTAGCAAAATCATATAAACAAAGCAGTGGTTGATTTTTTTTATTTTTTATTATTATTTTTTTTTACCGAAAGATAAACTTTACAAGCAGTTAAACTCCATAAACACCTGCAGTAGTTAAACTCCAAGGCATAGCAATATAACCTGCAGTGTTAATGCAAACAAAAATACAAGAATACAGTGTTAACTATACACTAACAGTGGTGAAATGATTATTACCACTGTTTATACTAAAAGTAGTAAACAGTGATAACGATACACATTACACACAATCAGTGTTTAATTAACAAATCAGTATTAACCCAAATGAAAAACACAGTAGATATTATTCACAGAGAGCAGTGATAAGAAAAATAACTTATGACAAATTGATCATTCCAATACTAGTAACCAAGAATGTGAATCTGCCTACATCAAAAGCTTTTGTGAACAGATCAGCAAACTGATTATCAGTATGAACTTTCAAAATTTGAATAAGTCTTTTCTCATTACAATCTCTAATGAAATGATATCTGATTTCAATGTGCTTTGTTTTAGAATGTTTAACTGGGTTATTTATAATACTGATTGCAGAACTGTTATCAATAAAAATAGGAGTATGAAGAAAGGTAAAACCGTAATCTAACATCTGATTCTGAATCCATAGCACTTGAGCACATCAACTTGCAGCTGCTACATATTCTGCCTCTGCTGTAGATGTAGATACAGTGGTTTGTTTCTTGGATTGCCATGAAACCAATCTATCTCCCAAAAATTGACAACCTCCTGATGTAGATTTCCTGTCCAGATTAGCTCCTCCATAATCACTATCTGTGTAAGCTATCAGATCAAAAGAAGTAAACTTTGGATACCAAAGGCCCAATTTTGGTTGACCCTTCAAATATCTAAATATTCTTTTGACTGCAAGAAGATGTGACAGCTTTGGATTAGCTTGAAATCTTGCACATAAGCACACTGCAAACATGATGTCAGGTCTTGATGAAGTGAGATACATAAGAGACCCGATCATTGATCTGTAAAGATGTTCATCCACACTCTCCCCCTCAAGATCTGCATGTAATTTCTTGTTTGTCTCAACTGGTGTGCTTGCAACTTTAGCATCTTTGTACCCAAACCGATCCAGTATATCATTAACATACTTACTTTGATGAATAAAGATTCCTTCTTTCTGTTGCTTCACTTGCAGCCCCAAGAAAAATGTTAATTCTCCCATGGAGCTCATCTTGAACTTTTCATGCATCAATGATTCAAACTCCTTGCAAAGACTATCCTTTGTTGAACCAAAAATGATATCATCTACATAGACTTGAACCAGTGGTATATCATTCTTAATTCTTTTAGTAAACAAAGTTTTATCTATTGCACCCCTTTTGAATCCATTCTGCAACAGATAATCTGAAAAAGTATCATACCAAGCTCTAGGTGCTTGGTGTAATCCATAAAGAGCTTTTTCAAGTTTGAAAACTTTATCAGGAAACTTAGAATCTTCAAACCCTGGTGGTTGACATACATAAACCTCTTCCTGTATAGTGCCATACAGAAAAGCACTCTTAACATCCATCTGATACACAATGAATCCCTTGAATGAAGCATAAGCCAAAAACAATCTAATTGCCTCTATTCTTGCAACAGGTGCAAAAACCTCATCATAATCAATTCCCTCTTCTTGTGAATACCCCTGTGCAACCAATCTAGCCTTGTTTTTGATCACTATACCTCTTTCATCCTTCTTGTTTTTGAAAATCCATTTAGTACCAATTGCCCTCTTCCCTTTAGGCAAATCAACCAATGTCCAGACTTCTTGAATCTTAAACTGAAGCAACTCCTCTTGCATAGCTTCAATCCAACTAGGATCTCTCAAAGCTTCAGTAACCTTCTTTGGTTCTGTTTGAGACAGAAAACAGGCAAATAAAGAAGTATTAACAGCTTCTGTATCAAGATTTACTTCATCCTCATTTGCTGAAGCTTCAAACACCTGACTTTGATTTCTTGTTTTAACAGCAGATTCAATATCTCCTATTACATTCTCAAGTGGATGATCTTTATGAGTAATGTATTTAGATGCTGCTGTTTCTTGAATCCCCACCTCCAAGTTGGTAAAATTTCCTTCTTGTCCAGACTCACTACTTGACACTTCTCTTGCAATTCTCTTTGACACAGGAGTAGAGCTCATCAAATGTAGATAATTCAATTGTTCCTGCTCCGTGTCAAGATGCTTTGCTGGTGTCTGATCAACATTCACACTTGCCTTTGTATACTTCTGTACTGGACTCATATCACTGTCTTCTGCACTGTCTTCAATAACAGGTCTATCAGAATCATCAACATGAGAAAATGATGTTTCATCTGATTTTCATGTTTCCACATTCTGTGATGTCTTTGGTTGATCAGTTTCAAAAACTTCTGGGGGATCAGGAGACCAAACTGGAAATAATATATATTCCAATGAATCATTCTTCTTTCCAGCTGATATTCCTGAATCTGATCTACCTTCTCCATCACTTGTTCCTGTATTTGTACCTGCACTTGTACCTGCACTAGTGTCCACATTTGTATATCTAAATGCAGTATTAAGTGCATCAATATCAAACAGTGATTCAGGACCTTTTCCTTCAGGATTAACAGTGTTTTCATTAAAAGTGATGTGCATTGATTCTTCTATGATCCTGGTTCGTTGATTGAATGCTCTATATGATTTACTTTGAATAGAGTAACCAACAAATATCCCCTCATCTGCCTTACTTTGAAACTTACCTAAGTGATCTTTGGTATTTAAGATTGTACAAGAACACCCAAAAGATTTTAAGAAACTAACCAAAGGTTTTCTCTTAAATAACAGTTCATATGGTGTCTTGTTATGAGGCTTAACAACTAATACTCTATTCTGAACATAGCAAGCTATGCTAACTGCCTCTGCCCAAAAGGACATAGGTAGCTTTGCATCAGATAGCATGGTTCTAGCAGCCTCAATTAGTGTCCTATTCCTCCTTTCAGCTACTCCATTTTGTTGAGGAGTTCTAGGTGCACTAAATTCTCTCTTAATACCTTTAACTTCACAGAATTTATCCATCTCATAATTTTTAAATTCTGTTCCATTATCACTTCTGATGATCTTCACTCTTTTATCCAATTGATTTTCCATCTTAGTTATAAACGATCTAAGTATTTCACCTGTCTCATCCTTTGTCCTAAGAAAGAAAACCCATGTAAATCTAGTGTAATCATCAATAATCACAAGGCAGTAAGACTTTTTCCCCATACTACTGATACTGGTTGGTCCAAATAAGTCCATATGCAATAAGTGTAAGGGTGTGCTATTTGTGTTCACAGTTTTGGACTTAAATGAAGATTTGTGTTGCTTTCCCTTTTGACAAGAAACACAATGATCATCACATGAATAGACCTTTTCAGGCAAACCTCTAACAAGCTTGTTTTTGACAAGTTTATTAATGGTTTTGAAATTCATGTGACACATCCTCCTATGCCACAGTTCAGATTCATTCACACTTGCTTTAGAAATAAGACAGTTTAAATCAGGTTGAGGTGTCATATTTACTAAGTCACAGTTATATACATTATCTTGCCTTGGAATTCTCATTAAAATCATGTTTTCAGGTATTTTGAATTCCTTGGACAAGATAAGGCATTCAGTATCAGTAAAATGAACTGGGTTCTTTTTATCTGTGATTTGACTCACACTTAGTAAATTATACCTCAGTTGTTCCACAAAATAAACATTATCAAAACTTAGCTTTTCACTCTGAACTGTTCCTTTCCCTGTGATCCTTCCTCCTTTTAGATTGCTTCCAAAGGCTACATATCCTCCATCAAAAGATTTGAAATCCTGTAGCTTTTCTTTGTCTCCAGTCATGTGCCTTGAGCATCCACTATCAATATGCCATAGGCTTTTTGGCTTGCCCTGCACAAACAATCAAAAAAAAAATTAATTTCTCTTGGGAACCCAAACCAATTTGGCTTTGGGTTTCCCATGTGCATTCACATATTCAACTTTCTTGAAGATTATTGATTGTGATGCACTGTTGGAATTTGGATCTGTTAATTTATCAGTCTTAATAGGTGTCCAAATCCAACTAATTTTAGACTTAACAGTGTTCTTTGGCTTAACAGTTTTAACTGTTTTACCAATCAAAGAGTCAGTGTTAATTTTGTTAACACTGTTTTTGTATTTGGTTACCACTGTTTTAGTCTTTAAACTTTTGGCTAAATTTGTTATTACTGCAGCAGTAGATTTACTTGTAGCAGTGCTTAACATGTTAGCCTTTGAGTTTATCTTCTGAACTCTGGCAGTACTATTAACTTTTGATTGAAAATTTTGTTTGTTAATCATATTTGCTTTTGTCCATGACTGTTTTCTAATCCTTTGAACATTCTCAGGATTATGATAACAGTCATATTGAAGATGACCTATTTTTCCACATATAAAGCAAGACATTTCTTTAATCACAGTAACATTATTACCCAGTTTTTGTGAAACCATTTGATTCCAATTTCTTTGATTACCTCTGGTTTTTTGATTTTGAAAATTCTGTGAAGAAGAAGTACTTGCTTTACATTTACAATTAACACAGTTATTCATAACAGATTTAGTAACTGAATTAACTGTATTACTAACATATCCTAACCCATGTTTAGATTTGTTAGTATTCATGCTCACATTCTCTAAGTCCAGTTTAGCCTTTTCCTTAAACATTTTCTTACCCTCTTCTAGTTTATCAGTTTTAAGATTAGAAACTAGATCAGTAATTTCTCTCCTCACATTCTCACATGTTGACTCAGACTTAGATGATTCAGATTTTACACTCTTCTCACTATCAGATGTCCTATCACTCTGATCATCTTCCTCAGTCCAATCACTAATCTCACCATCTACAAACAGCTCATTATCTGATAAAATTTTAGTTGGATCAGCCTTTTTAACCTCATCTGTCATTCCTCTTTTAAGTGAATTGATATCAATTTCACTTTTAGGAGGAAAGTAGGTGTGATTATAAGGTGGAGGTACATTATTGTACCCTAATCCAGTCTTAATTTTATCATGGATCTGTGAATCAATAAGTTTATTGACACTCTTAGAAGCATATTCTAATTTATTTACATCAAGTCTTATGCTATCTCTTTCACATGTGACCTCAGTAAGTTTCTTAGATAACAACTCGACTTTATCTTTGAAAGTGTCTCTCTCCCACCTAGCATATTCAATGTCATATTTAAACTGTGTTGCATTGACTTCATATGCCTTTATTTGATTTTCCATATTTTCAATGAATGCTATGGTATGTTTACTTTTGATTTCCCATTGTTTTAGTTCCTCACACACTTTTATATTATGATCCCTGTAATGTTTAACAGTTTGTTTACAAACAGCAGAACACAATTTATTTTGTACCTCAGTAGGAACTTCTGACTTTTTGTCAGATTCTGCAATGGCCATGAGACATTGATTCTTCACTACATGTTCTTCTTGATCACTCCAGTCCCATCCACATCCATCCATAGACACCAATGCATTTGCTGAAGCACCCTGAATAGGAATGTTTCTGGTTTGAGGTCCATTGTTTCCAGCTCTCTGACCATTACCATTCTGCTCTTGCCTAGGGTTTCTGCATTCTCTAGCAAAGTGTCCCATCTTGTGACAGTTGAAACACTCAATCTTGCTCTTATCAAACCAATTTGCATCATTCCTATTGTATGCAAAATTGTTTCTACCAGTCCTCTGCATGAACCTTTTTGCTCTCTGAGTAATCAATGCAATTTGCCACTTAATGTCCATCTCCTCTAGATCATCACCATCAAATTGTTCCAGATCTTCATTAGTAAGTGAAGAATTCACATTACTTGCAAAGAAAGATTCTAATATCTGATCATTAGAACTATTTGATGATGATCCTGCTCCTCCTGAAACATAAGTAGAACCCATTTGACTTGATTCTACCTTTGTTCCAGCCATAGACATAAAAGCAGCATTATGACTATACCCAGTTGCTTGCTTCTTACTTTCCACCTCAGACTCAAAGTTTCTCAGATCATTGTATATATCTTCTAGTTCCTTAACCTCAATGTCCGAACTCTGCCTCAAACCAACAGTATAGATTGTCCATTCATCACCTAATGATCTTAAGAACTTTCTGTTAAGATCTTCTTTGTCAATCTTAACCTTGTGATTTTCCAATTCTCCAACTAATTTAGTAAACCTATCAAAGGTTTGAGTTAGAGTTTCAGTTTTCACATGGCTAAAATTTTCAAATTGTTGCTTTAACAGAGATCTTTTATTCTTTTTGGTGTTATCATTACCACCAAACCTCTTCTCAATCGCCTCCATTAGTACCTTGGGATCTTCACAAGTATCAAATCTGCTCTGATGCTCATTCGGAATGGATAGCAACAGAGTACTAAGTGCCTTGTACTCAGTAGATCTGATTTTCCTCTCTGCTTCAGATGTTGGTGGTGCTCTTGGTTGCTTTACTCCATCACCATCAAGTGTTACTGGAATACCATTAACAACAACTTCCCACATCTGATAATCTGTGAGAAGCATATATTGCCTGATTCTGACCTTCCACAGGTCAAACTCATCAGGTTTAAGCATTGGAATCTTTGTTGCTTGAATTCCTTCATTACCTTCAGTCGCCATTGAAATCAAAACTTAATATATGAACTAAAACTCAAATACTAATACTAATAATCCCAGATCTTCCTGTCTTCAAGGCTTCACAGGCTCTGATACCACTTTGTTAGTCCCTGTTTAACTTAATAAACAATCGTAAATAATAAGCCTTGAATATATTATTGAGAAGTTGCGGAATCACACTCAATAATATTAAGAAGATCAACAACTATCAATTAATATAATGAACACAACAATATACTGAAAGCTTCAATCTTATTAATAATATAAGACGAATACACTTGATGTATTAGGGTTACAGAAAACCTTGAAGCTGCGCAAAAATACGTTAACCTATCTAGGTCTAAAGGATCTCTATTTATAACACATAGAGTCCTATATAATCTCCTACAAATATGGAATAAACTAACTTCCATAACCGACTCATACTTATCACAAAATCATAAACAGTTGTAACTACCATTCTGAAGTAAACAGTTGTAACTGTTACACATTCAGTGGTAACTGCTTCAATTGTAACGAAGACTAAGTACAAATATATAATCAGTGTTAACTGTTTCATATATAACTAACAGTTACAAATACATAAGCAGTTTTAACTACTTACAAACACATAACTATCAGTTGTAATCTATCTTCAATCAGTTGTAACACTTGTCTTCTCTTCAGTTTTCTTCTATCAGTTGTAACTTCGTAAAGGCAGTTTTAACCTTTAAAACAAACAGTTTTAATCACTTGTACTCTGTCTTCTCATCAAGACTTCAACTCAGACTTGAAACAGTTTTGACCCAACAATCTCCCCCTAAACTTAATCTGTCCTTCACAGCATTAAGTTTCTTCAATCCTCCATTATGAGCTTCACAAAATTCTTTCAAAACTGTTAGTCATTTCTTCTCTTTCTTCTATCTATCTCCTCCTTCTTATGAATCTGATTCAGCACCATATATACCAATTCCAGAGCTACATCATCTAAAACTGCAGTTTGTAACCTTGCATTTCTCAAGCCCATCAAAAATCTCAGATTTATATCATAAAATCTATCTGTCAATAACCACATAAATACTGCATCATCCATAACAATCTGATGTACTCCAGGTTTGGCATGATAAATCCAATTTCTAACCTTGCTAAAAGTAGCAAACTGAAATGGAAACTCTTCTGGCTCAAACATAGCCTTAATCCAATGCCATGTAACTTTCTCAACCAGATTATCAAACTTTTTCAAATCTAAATCCTTTTCCATTCCAATTTCATACATTCTCACCAAATCAGTTCTACTAATCCTTTTTATCAAATCCCTAAAAGATCTCCACCAAGATATATTTCCATCTGCTCTTTCAATTTTAATCTTGTGAATCTTAACAGGATTGACAAATTGCTCAATAGACCAATCAATGATACCAGGTAATTCAACATTAATTACCTCAGATTCCATTGGTTGTAACAGAATAAACTCCTTCAATTCATCAACATTCATTTCTCTATCAGGAATTTCATCTAACTCTCTTTTCTTTCTTTCAATTTCATCTTTCTTCCTCTTCTCAGCTTCTACCTTTTCTCTTCTTTCTTTTTCTTCCTTTTCCTTCAATTTTCTTTCTTTTTCAGCCTTTTTCCTTTCCTTTTCAGCTTCCTTCTTTTTCTTTTCAGCTTCTTTCTTTTCTCTTTCTTTCTTCTCAATCACATCAGGATTCATATCATCTTTATCCCATAACTCCTGCAAACTCTCTAAACTCATCTGTTTCAATGCATTCAAAGGAATATACCCACCTTTCAGCTTTGCAATTAAGTTCTTCTTCATCTGAGCTTTTGTTGGTGGTTTTGCTGCCTTTTTCTTTCTTGCTTCTTCTGCTTTCTTTTTCTTAATCTGATCAACAAGATATTCAATATCATCCTGTCTCTGCTCTTTCAGCAAATATTCATCCCATTCTGCCACTTGCTCTTTTGTCATTTTTACAAACTTTCCTTCCTCAATCTCAACATCAATCAAATCCTCTGCATTTAGCTCAGCCTGTAACCTTTGTGCATATTCAGTATCATGAGCAGTTACTTCAGGTGGCACTGGTTTTTGCTTTTTCTTCTTTGGTTCTTCTACCAGTTTTCCTTTGCCCTTATCTTTTGGATCAATCTTTGGCAAGTCTTTCTTCTGTTGAACAGGAGCAGCAACAGGTTCTCTAATCTGAAATCCAGGCAAATATGGTTGTTGTGTAGATGTCTTCTTTGGAGTTTCAACCTTCTTTCCTGTTCCTGTCATCTTAGCAGTTTTAACTTGAATGCTCTTTTTCCTAGTCTTTTCAACTTGTTGAACATCAGTTTTTGCTGTTTCCACTGCTATCTCTGGTTTATTTACTTCCTCACCATCATCATCTATCTTCAACTCCTCAGTCTTATCTGCCATATCAACTTCTGCAGTTTTATCCACTGACCCAATAACCTCAGTATGATCAGACTTATTTTCATCTGCCACTGGTTCCTTCATTTCTGTTTCCACTGTCTCATACACTGACTCATTTATTTCTGGCTCTGTTGGTGGTGTATGCACAAACTCATCATCCTCTGGTTGTTCCATCTCCATTTCTTCATCAACCTTCTCATCATCATCCACCACCTTGTCACTCTTATTCTTCTTATCACCCAAATTTGTCCAGACCTTCTCCCCCTTTTTGAAAGCATTTTGTGGAAATTGATAAGCATCATCAGGTTCAGAAGTATCATGAACCACATATTTCCTTCATTTCTTTAAACATTTAATAACAATCCATTCTAACTGCTGCACTCTCCTCTGCAATTGAGTGATAATTTCATCCTTAGCCTTATTCTTCTTCCTCTCCTTTACAAATTCAGCCCATACATAATCAACCATTTTCGTCAATTCCAGGTTAGTTCTAGCCTCAACACCTTTAGGATGTGAATCCTTTGGTGAATCATTGACATCATCAAACTCTGACTCATGCCTAGCATGATCATCAAAGTCCCCTTGGTTCTTGGTACTGGGACCACTAGGATCATCTACAGGTGTAGAATCATTTCCATGTGTTGCCTCTGATGGGGTCTTATTAATGTTACTTCTGTCCTGCTCTGCCAATGGGCTAGAAGCAGTAGAAGCAGCCCTCTCAGAATGATCTTCCTCCTCCTCATTGATCATCTGCTGTGATGAATCATATGACTGAGACACCTGAGCAGCAGCAGCCTCAGATGCCTGTTTTCTAGCCTTTTTGGCTCTAGAATATTTAGCTGTTGTGGTCCCTTGTTTTCTTTTATTACCCCCAACTACTGTGGGTTGAGAAGTGGTGGGTGGAACCATTCTCTCAGTAGTTGGTTCAGCTTCAGTTGGTGGTACTGATGCTGTGGTGGAAGGTGCAGGAAGCATTGTAGAAAATAATGCTGTAACCTTCCCAGAAAATTTAGTATCTCTCTTCATATTTACAAAAACTTTTGGTTTAAAAAAGACAATACCAATAACTTTCTCAAGTGCAGTTATATTAGGAATTTGTTCATTTAAGAACAACTGCACAAAACGTGGATACATCAAAAATTTAATCTTTGGCTGCTCAATGTTTCTAAGCATACCAGAAAATATCAGATTTGAAAAATTAAACCTTTGACCAGTTGCAAGACAAGCAATTGCATAAGCAATGTTGCTTCCAAACTGCTCGAATGATGATCTCTTAGATGACAAGCAGTGTAAAATCGAATGTATTAAAAACCTCCACTGATGAGAAAATAAGGTTTTCTGAAAAGTAAAAACTTCAAAAGAACCCTCATAACCCATCAATCGTAAAGTATTATACATAACAGTATCATCTAAAGAAGTTATACCTGCCTCATCATCTAGTTGTAATGAAGCTCTAACAGTAGCTTCTGTAACTACAACACATGTATCCATAACTTCTGAAACGATTCTTTTAATCCCCTGTTCCTCTTCTATTGATGCATTCACCCAGAAATTGTTGATATGATCGTAAGATATCCTGGGTGCTACAGTGAGAGCATGACGAATATGTGAAGCACGAAGGAAATCAATGATTTCCACATACTCGTTTGCCTCAGCAGGTTTCATCAAGAATGCGATCATATTATGATCTTTTCCAATCGGTAGTTGAACAGTAGACGAAGTCGATGCCATGATAAGAAATCAAGTAATCGAAAAGAATCGAAGATGATTTTACAGAATTGAGAATCGATGAGACTTAACGCAGTGGTTTGTATGTGTAATTTTGAAAGCGTAATGAAAAACCCTAAGTGTTGAGAGTTAAGTACTAAATTAAATCAGTTGTAAACCGTTTAGTATCGGGGATAATTTTAGAACATCAATTGTTAAAACATAATAACGATCTAGCTCGAGATTGTTTAGATCTTGATCTAGGATAATAATAACATTGAATTAATTGTAAAGTGCGGAATAACAATAAGAACATCAATATGTTATCATAAGCCAAATCCCTAATCTTATTAATAAATCAACAAGACGGATACCCTTTAGTATCGGGGTTTTACAACCTTAGGGATAACAAAGAACTTTAGACGTCTACATCTTTTTGTGTGCACACAATTTCCTACTCCCCTATGTCTCTTTATATACTAGAGATCATTAGGGTTACAATAAAACCTAACTTGCATAGGAATTAAACTAATATTACACATTAAGTCCTTCTAGTTTCATCATTCTTACTTTGTGCATATTTTGTTTTGTAATCATCAAATCTAAAATCCTTACAATCTTCCCCTATTTGATATTACAAAACAATCTCGATAAATGAAACCGTCTTCTATGCTTCCACTTGACTTAATATCTTCTTGAATATGTCACCACTTATTATAAGCTGCAAAATCAATATCTTTCTTCCCCTTTTTGTAATAATCAAATATGAATCTTTTACAACTTGTAAACACTTCTCCTCAAGTGGTATATGTAGATGATGAAACATTAAACAGTAAGCTTCCCCTCAAAAATATATTCACCATCTCTTGAATCTCGAATTCTGTAGGCTCTAGGTAATGATTACTGGTCGGTGAAGAAAATAAAGTATAACAAACTTGATGAAGAAGTTATATTTTCCAAACTTGTACCTTATATCTTGTACTATCCACGACGTCGAACTTATATTACATGTATAAGTAGATCACAATCTCTCCTTAAGATCTCTTTGACAAAAATCCTTATTCTCCATAATAAGTCACAGAGCAACCCAAACTCTTTCAAGTGATATCAAATGTGAGCATTGAGCATCCTAAGTTTAATCTCACACGTTTGCTAGATTTGTCAAGTCTTCGTCGTCACCATATAAACCAAACAAGTTATCTTCAAAGCTCTTCATCCACCACTTTGAGATATGATAAGATACATAGCTGTAAAACTCAACTACAATATCAAATAAGCTATAATCAATCTTCTTCGTAATCACATCTTCAAGAACGAGCCATAAAATCAATAAAAATAAATTGTTATGAAATTTAATTTCATTCGAGATCCAAAACCATCAGTTGAAGTAACAGTTGTAACCAATTAGTACTAACAGTATTAACTGTTTTGTACTAACAGTGGTTATACGCTCAAAAATCTTCAAACAGTGATAACTTCAATAAACAGTGATAAAAACTCCAAAAACAGTGGTAGTAATACCCACTAACAGTGGTAACCAATTTCGAACAGTGATAATCATCATGAAGTCCACTTTATTCTTCAATACCTTCTCAACTTCAACTTTTCTGCATCAGAATTCAACAATTATGTATCCCCTCTTACACAGCTCTGATCATGCTCAAATTTTTACACATTGTACATCTATGTGTCGTGAACCATATATCCAAAAATCAAGTCGATCCAACGGTTAACGAACACAGAACAATTAATTTACAGCAGCTGCGCAAACAGAAACCAAAAACTTACTGCATTAACTTCGAATTTTAATATCTCTTTGTAGAAACATCCGATCACTATGAAATTTTTACAAGATGTATATACATATGTCTGCTATAACATATCCAAAAATCATCAATTTTCGTTGGATAACGAAGACACAGTGACCGTTTAACTTCTGCCGTTCTGAAAAACCCTAAAGTTTCAGCAACCAATTTCGACAATGAATATATCTCAATCAAAACTCCGATCAAAAATTCCTTCAGTAGGAATGTGCGCCTATATGTTAAGAACCTACAGTTCAAATTTCACGACAATCTAACGGTTAATGAAGGAGATCCGGATTTTTTACCATGGCTGTGCAGAAAGTGACGAATTACGAATTTTTCTTGCAATCTTCTAGGGTTTCTTCAATACGACTTCTCTTGCTTGTAAAACTTGTATATCCTAGATCACGAGCCACCTTTCTCTGATACCAATTGTTAAAACATAATAACGATCTAGCTCGAGATTGTTTAGATCTTGATCTAGGATAATAATAACATTGAATTAATCGTAAAGTGCGGAATAACAATAAGAACATCAATATGTTATCATAAGCCAAATCCCTAATCTTATTAATAAATCAACAAGACGGATACCCTTTAGTATCGGGGTTTTACAACCTTAGGGATAACAAAGAACTTTAGACGTCTACATCTTTTTGTGTGCACACAATTTCCTACGCCCCTATGTCTCTTTATATACTAGAGATCATTAGGGTTACAATAAAACCTAACTTGCATAGGAATTAAACTAATATTACACATTAAGTCCTTCTAGTTTCATCATTCTTACTTTGTGCATATTTTGTTTTGTAATCATCAAATCTAAAATCCTTACACTAGCATAAAACATCTCGATTAAAAATATATTCGAATACACATTTAAAAATATGTCATTTAAAAACATTTTAATATTTAACGATCGGGTAAACAAACACGGGTAAAATACCACAAAATTGGGACAACTTTCCCTCCTCTTTTTGGATGCCAAAATCGGCTCCTACCCTCCACCCCACCTCATTTTCTTTCATTTTTCATTACCAAACACACAACTCTCTCTCATCTCTCTCCAACTTTCTATCTCTATCTAAAAACTCACCACAAATCCACCAAATACTACCACTAAAACGCATTAAATCACCAAGCTCCTTTGGAATAAAACGACCACGACAACGAGATCTACACTCTCATCTTTTCGGATTTTAAAAACGACATGCATAAGTTTTCGACGTTTTCTCGAAACTATTTATATTTTAATTTTAATGCATGATTAGTGTTTATATAACTAAGAAATGTCCAAATAAGGGTTGGGTAAAAGGTTCGGGTCAAAACGAAGTCGTCCTGCCATGTTTCCGGCCACCGGAGTCCGATCAGACCCCGACGTCGCATCTGGCTTGGGCCAAATGCGACATCAGACACAACGTCGCAAAACATATTACGATGTCGCATGGTGCGACATCAGCCTTAACGTCGCCTTAAATTGATAACGTCGCACTTAGCGACGCCGACCCCTACGTCGCAGTAACGAACAACGTCGCATATAGCGACATCACAGTTAATGTCGCATTAAATTGCGGACGTCGCACTTAGCGACGTCATGCTCAATGTCGCAGTAAGACCTGCGACGTCGCACCTAACGTCGCACGAATCAGAACATAGGAAACTCAGATTTTCACTAAGTGTTGGGACTAAGATTTCGTCACCTGATTTTACTCCGAAATGGAAATTCGAATGCGTTTTCACTACAGCAACATAATAGAAATAAAAATTTTCCAAGCTGACCTGGCAGCTCGACCCCAGCCAGGGGCTCTACCCATTGGACCCCGCCAGGGGTTGCCACCCCTTGGACCCCGCTACCAAGGGCGCTGCCCCCGGACCCTTGTACTCAATTTCGTATTTTATAAAATTGCACTGAAACAAAACATAATTATACTTTTGAAACTATGATTTCAAGCTATCACCAACGAGTCGTGTACATTTTCACAAACTACAAAATAAAAACGTAAACGTTTAACAAACATCTTGGACATAACTTGGTTGTACGAACACTAGCATGGATGATTAGATTAGACATCCACATACTTATTAAATCTCATATGTTTAGGACGTTAGGAGATTCGACTAAGTGTACCTTGGGCTTTAGGCTTTGCTAGCTCTCGCACTATTACTTAACTCAACAGGTGAGTTCACGGCCCCTACGTTTACTGTTTTAACTGCTTTTGGGGTGGAAAACACAGTCAACTGTTTTACTAATTGCCATAACGGCTTAGCTTAAATGATTGTTATCATACTTGTTTACTCAAACGATAGAGTACTTTGAACTGTTTGACTGTTTGCGAACTATTGATTATGAAATAACATTTTCATACTATAAACTAAACAAACGTGGCGAACTATTTGACAACTGTTTTAACTAGACCGGTAAACAACCGGTAAACTATTTGATTTTTGATGGAGAACGACCAGCTACGTATTTTAGTGCCAGAGAACGACTGGCCAAGGGACGGGAGAACGACCCGTGCGTCTTGGATGGGAGAACGACCCATGCGTCTTTAGACCGGAGGACGACCGGTACTGTGTTTCGCTGGAGAACGACCAGCCGTGTTTGGACGGGAGAACGACCCGTGCGTATTAAACTGTTTTATTAGACGGGAGAACGACCCGTACGTAACTAGACCGGAGAACGACCGGTAAACTGTTTCTATTGGACGGGAGAACGACCCGTGCGTATTTGGCCGGAGAACGACTGGTACTGTTTGTAAACGCTGGGGAACGACCAGCAACGTGTTTTTAAACTGTGCTTTGGGTAACATCCCACGTAACTGTATTTTGGGTAACATTCCACGTAAACCGAAGCTTTGGGGCGAACAACCCACTAAACTTATACTTTGGATAACATTTCACAAAACATTACTTGACTGTTATGGCAATAACTATTTGTGAACGTATTTGATTTGACAACGGTGCTTACAAACTTGATTCAACGATTGCAAACATAAAAACCTGTGAATTCACTCAACCTCGTTGTTGACTTTCTACTATGTTTTTCAGGGAATTAGCAGCACACGTAAGGACCACCTGTACATATGGAACATAGGCGACCCACGAAGCTTTAGGATGCCAACTTTTGACACTGGATTTATTTTATATAACTAATCGGTTTTTAGTCATATTCCAAAAATCTACTTTTGTATAACATTACTACTTTTATACGATTCGATGAATCGTCAACTTTTGTAAACTATTAACTTTGGCATCTTAATATATTGATGTTTTTTTGTAATCATATGCTCTGATATGTATGCATGTACTGTGTAATTGTGACATCCCCTAACTTAATTAATGCTTCCGCTAAACACAATTAACGAATTTGGGGGTGTCACAGATGAATACTGTCCCAACGAGGAACTTCACATGTTGGAGGAAGAATTCTGGCACCTGACTATTCAGGGAACTGGCATCGCTGGTTATACCACCAAATTCCAGCAACTTGCTCTTTTATGCTAGGGTTTGGTTGATCCGGAAGAAAAACGAATCAAGAAATACATCCACGGTCTCCCGGAGAGCATCCAGGGGAACGTCGCCTCATCAAGACCAACCACCATTCAAAGTGCTATCCGTCTAGCACACGAACTCATGGCATTGATTGTCAGTCGTGAGACATCTCTTTCATCCTCCAACAACCATAAAAAGCGCAAATCAACTGAACACCACAAGCAACCAAATAAGAAACCCAACACAATCAAAGCTTACAACCCCAACTCTGAACCCAAACGTGGATATACCGGGAATAGGCCCTATTGTTCCAAGTGTAACCACCACCACGAGGGTCCATGTAGTACCCCTTGCAACAACTGCAGGAGGTACGGACATTTGACCAAAGATTGTTGAGCCCCTAAAACCAACAACAACTCTTTCAGCAACAACACCAAACAGCCCAGATCTTGCTACGAATGTGGAGACACCGGACATTTCAGAAATGAATGTCCTAAACTGAGAATAAGGGCAACAACAACAATGCAAGAGGTAGAGCCTTTGTACTCAACTCTGGGGATTCCCGTCAAGACCCGATGTAGGTCCCCTAGTTTTAGGATCGATAACTTCGTTATCTGTAGTATTAAGGTGCGGAATCCCTCAATACGGTGTTATCTTACTAACAACGAATATGTTCGTATTGCGTTTAATAAGACTTAGCTTTAAACGATGAATCGTCAAAGCCTAGTCGTTAGGTTCGGTTTTTCTCTGGGTTTGTTGATTTCGCAGAAGGCAAAAGTATCAAAAAGTGTTATGTTTTTCACGATTGAAAAACATTAAATATGTCATCTCAGCTCGGCTCGCATGGGCCTACGAGTTCGGTCCAACTCGCAGCCCAAGCCCAACACAGAGCTCAGCTCGCCAGACTCATGCTTTAGCGAGTTCAGGTCTCACCTCACAGCTCAACTCGCTGCGACTTGAGATCTCGAATCATTTTGCATAAAACGTCTATTTAATTATTTCGTATTTAACATTCGTCTAACTTAGCACAATAATATGTTTAACGAATATTACTAACAAAACAAATATTTATTTACAAACCTAAACCAATATACAAACACAATAATAATTACACCAGTCCTATTTCAAGCTAGATCTGTTGTCAGAATCTATGTCCCAACAGACTCCCCCTTGACAATAGCTCTAGCGTCTTTATCTTCACGCTGTCTTTGGTCTTCATTTGTAAATCTTACTTCCTGCAAAAATTTTAAGCTTGATGCATGTTTTAACCATCCTATGATAATCTCGTGCTAAATCACCCCAACCAATAGTAGATTTGATCTTGTTCTTGTATAACATAATCAGATCTTCCTTTGATAAGTTCATCAAATGTCTGTGATCATATACACGAAGAATCTCTTTTTCACCATTAGGATAATCATCATCAGCTTCAATCATAAAGGCTTCTCCTGTTCCAGCATCTACCCCCCAATATTTCAATTTACCCAAAATATTCCGAGGCATAGTCTTCATCGGTATTTGCTTAATGCAGTTGACCGCTGGATAAACCTTCTTTCTTCTTCTTCTTCCAGTTCTCTGACTGAGTTCGTTCAGCTTTATCGTTTTTCCTTTCCTTGGCTTAATCTTGGAGAACTTCATAGATAATCCTTCAGTCCTAATGATACGCTCAACATACTTAGCATAATCATCATCACTTGGATTTATCATATCTAATCTAGCCAAGTCTCGAATCTCATATCGAGGCAACGAACTAAACACTGCAAGCTTCTTCTCAAAATATTGAACCCCGTCAAACCTTTTGATCGCGAAGAGCTTCAGGTCAGAGTCATAATACCGTCCAATAATGCCAGTTTTAAGTACACGCTTTCCAGTAATATCAACTTCTTTTAAAATGCGTGGCTTATTTTCCTTTTTCTTCTTCAGCATTTCTTGGATAAACATAGGATTACCAACCATATGTTTGTATTTGTCCTCTATTTCTTCAACTTCAGTATCTGAGTCTTCAGAAGCATTCTCAAAAGCTTCTAAATCAATAACTGATTCTCCTTGTTCATTTACAAAAACAAATTCAGTCGTTGATGTATTCACAACATGTTCATCTACATTTGCATCCAGATCAACACCTTCATCTATCACAGATTCAAATACTGCAGTCCAGTCTTCAGGAAGTTTGAACTCTCCTTCTTCAATATCATAATCAATCTCTTCATCTATCTCATCCAAAATGTCATCTTCTGAATCTGATAGATTAAGCATTTCCATTCCTAGAGAAAAACATAAATACAAATATATTAATAATTCAAATTCTTCATTGATTTCCCTGAACCAATCTAAGAATTTCTTTATCAATTCTTTTGTATATTTTAACCTAACATATAAACGCAATTTACATATAACTTATAAAATCTTTTATTGATTACCCTAAATCAATCTAAAATCTCTTAAGTCTACTTAACAAATATTAATTAATTTTAAATTCTAATGCATTGTGAATAATCACCAAACATTTAAATTTACTATTAATTACCTTATATAATTTCCAAGTGTTAATTGATCTCATTTATTATCAATTTAACCTTTAAATTATATATCATTTGTCTAGTTAATACGAATACATTTTTAACTTGTTAATTACTTATATACCTTACGGTCTTAAGTCCATAATCAAATCTAAAATGCATATGTTATCATAAATTTTTGACCGCCGAAATTAATCGGAACACGCCGCTCGACTACTCAAAGAGTCGGAAGTCTTTCGATCACTATTTTATCTTAACATAATTATGTAAACTTAAATTACATCAAACATATTTTACTTAAAATAATAATAACCCTAAGTCGAATATATTTACACAATAAATTAAGTTTACATTTGTTCACTACAAACTATTACAAATATTACAGTACTAAGATAATACTAAGCTATCTTACCAGCTTCAGTATCACCCGGTACAGTCTTATCTGCACTTGTATCCACTCTAGAACCACTAGCACCAGCACCAGACTCCCCCTGAATCGTAGCTTGCTCACCAGTCTTTGAAGGACCAGTCTGCTCACCACCTTTTGGTGCAGTGGGATCATCGTCCTTGTCTTGATCTCTCTTCCTCTTCAACTCATTTTCTCTGCAAGACTCCAGATATACCAATATCTCCCCCTGAGTAGGCTGTCCTGAATGCGGTCTCAAGACCAGACTCTCCAAAGAAGATAATTTCAGTCTCTGTACAGTGAAGTCCGCAAGCAACGTCTCATGAGTCTTCATCAACAGATTGTACGATTCACTCTGCTTGAGTATCTGCTGTGAAAGAAGAAGATTGCTCGACACCAGCTCTGGAATCTGAGAAGTAAGCTTCTCTAAATCCTTTACCCTTGACTCTAAGGATGTAATCCTTTCTGCATCAGTCGTCGGAGTAACAGGTATCGTTCTTGGTCCAGGCGGTGTGAGAGACTCAATATGCCAGTCTCTGGTCAGCGGTGTATGAGGTTGAGACAAAGCTTGCGTAAGCAAACTTGTCGCAAATCTAGCTGCTTTGTTCGTTGGAAAATTAGCTCCACGAACTAGATCAGCAACCTCATGCTGTAAAGTTAAACACAATTAAAATCAGTTATTGTTACAGATTACTCCGTCTCAAACTCTAATTAATTGCATAACACTCATAGTTATAGAACTTATATCTCATACCTGAAGCGGTAAAGACATTGATTCAGTAACCACCGGTGCATCCATCTCCACCTGTGGTGTATCCTGAGCAACTGTATACAGAATTAACTGTCTCAGTTCAACTCCTGATAAACAACAAGTTAAGATTATTTAACTTTTATAATCAATACTAACCTTCTCGAATAGTCAGCGTTCTCGGACGCTTCATCAAAGGAATCTCAACTTCCTCAGTACCTTCCTCCATAACACTCTTACCTTTTCTCTTTCTTTCAGAAGCAGATGGAGAAGGAGAAGTTGTATTCTCAGAATCTTCATCTGAAGCCGTCTCACCATCACGACCTCTAGATGATCTGACAGGATCCTCAGTCGGTACTTCAACTGATCTATCAAGCTGTATCTGCTCATCCTCAAGATATATAACTTCGGGATTTGCAGCCTCAGCTTCAGCTTCCTGTTCGGTTAATGATATTTATATTTTAAAATCAGAAATAATATCCATTTTACTAAATATCTAATATCAGAATCATTAGATAATAATATTATGCATCTATGATTAATAAAAACAATCTATCAACTAAGAATCTATATTATTATATAAAAAAAAAATTACCTCAGGTGGTGCTAAATAACTCTCAATGTCTTGAAGCAAAGGATTTGTCGCATCATCATTCTGCTCCAAAACCTCTTGCACAACCTGTGCAGCAACATCTGGATTCACTTGCTGATCCACCTGACCAACCTGAATAAGAACATCCTCAAGGAGCCCTTGTGGATCTTCAGGTTGAGCTTCCTCAGCTGCAGGTTCTGGTACAACATCAGCAATAGCAGGAGCAGCAGCAGCAGCAGGAGCAACGTCTAACCACCCATGATTTGGCGGTGCAACGTAGTTCGGATCAACAATATACCCGAAAAGTGGTCTAACTTCCGGTTTCACCACTCCTTCCTTCCTGACCGTCTGCATGAACATGGCGTTATACCCACGATGGTCAATCGTATTAACCACTAGATGTGGTTCAGGTATAGCCAAATCCGGTAGACGCGCACGGATAATCAGCATGCAAAATAGCGGGTAAACCAAAAATCTTGATCTAACAGACCCCGATATCTGTTTCGCAATCTCACCAAAAAGATAATCACAAAAACTGTATGGTTTATTATAAACCAGTGACAGTGCAGCCGATAGAATCGCAGGGCTTAACTCATCAAAACCACCCTTCTTCGCTGCAAAAACAATATTCATCACGTGCCAAAGAAACCTCCACTGACCAATAACCAGAGGCTTCTGGAACTGACGTCCGCGTCTGTCTCCTGTATATCCAATACGACCTATAGCACCCTCAATAAAATCCATAGGATACTCAATATCCCCGTTCTCCTGTTCTACGGTACCTAGCTGCAAAATCTCACGGAGATTACCAGCTGAAAAGGTAACAGGTCGTCCACTAACCGTAGCTCGAATCTCAGGTGGGGTGACAGATTCGTCATATACTATATCTGTCCAAAAATCGTTCAGTATAGCCTGAGATATCAGAGGATTGGCCGTAATGGCGTATCTAATCCTTGATCGTGCTAGAAAACGTAGAATATCAGCAACCCTGTCAGCCCGCTTGGCCTCAAGGTTCAGATCAACCAAAATGTTGTGACCCTTATCAAATGCTCTAGCCATATCTGTAAAATCACAAACAACAGATATAATTTAATGCACGATTAAAAATATTTAAACTATTACATATTATGAATCGAGATTCATCAAACATCATAGTTTAAAATTGAAATTATATATAACTTGTTACAAAAATAGTCTCAAGTCGTATATAAAAATTTAACTTATAACTAAAAAGTCTTAAGTCTAATTTAAATTAATTAGATAAAAGTTATTACAAAAAAAAAATTAAAATGGTTGTAAATTCCGGACTCGCATAAACTGGCCTAACGAGGTGAGATCAACTCGTTTTGCTTATCAACTCGCTATACTCATCAACTCGCTACATTGATCAACTCGCTATACTAATCTGATAGGAAGTGAACTCGCTAATCACACCGATTCGCTAGTCAACTCGCTGCGAGTTGATTTACAATGTCAACTCGTTCGATGAACTGCCGTCGCGAATTTACAATTAAAATCGATTAATCTGTTGATTTTAACATGATCTATCGATTGATTGACGTTCATTAATGTTCGTTTAACATAAACCCTAAAGATCTATGTCAAATAACATCGTAATCGACTCAAATCGTTTAAACTTCAAACCGAAACCCTAAGTTTATAAAAACTTTCGATTTCGTGCAATTTAAACTGTGAAATCCGTTGATATATACCTCAAAATGAGCGCAAATAAGTCTTGAATATAATCTACGGATTGAAAAACTCGTTCCCGTAATCTAAAATTCAAAATCAAACGAAAATCAATAATCGCCTCGTTTCGCCTTTGTGACGGATTCGCAAAGTTTAGTGAACTCGCGAAATATGTGTGGGTTCGGTGGGTGAGCTTGACTCGTTTGACCCCCTTTATACTTTGTATCCGATTCGCGAGAATTTCAAACGGATCCGCAAGTCGATGTCAACTCGCAGGAATAAATAAAAACGCGAATTTAATGTTAAGTATAAATAAAACCCGATATTTTACAAGTCTAAATTATAATTAATTTTCACTTGTATTTGTCACGTTGTTCAACTCAAAAATATACAATATAATTGAATTCCGAAGGGTAAACATAATAAACACAAAAATTAAAAATTAAAATTAAAAATAAATAAAAATAAGATAAAAATACAACTATATAAACTTTGGTATCAAGTACCATTTTATTAATCAATTGAAACAAAGTAAATATACAATGTAAATAAGATTTTATCTGCTTAGGGATCATATTAGTAAGAATAAGCAATTAAGTATATATTTAAAAGTCTAAGCAGATTGGTAGTATACATACCTCATGAAATTCAAATAAATTACTGTAAAATTACAACTAAATTTATCATTTATACATTTATATTTATAAAACTATATCTTAGGTACCTTTATCCACATAGCATAATTAATAAATGCATTACTCACATAAAGTGAATATTTTATTATAGACAGTCCAAGACGATTACCGGTATTATAATCCATATAAACAAATTATACTCAATTTTCTAAGCAAACTCTTTATTGTTAGTATGAGTATTATCAAATGCTTCCTATTATATGACATACTGAAGAATTCAAGTAAAGCTCATAACACTGTATCATTAAATTTCAAGGTAGCGGTTACTAAATGATGTATCTTTTCGAAACATATAACATACACTTGAATTTTAAATATTAGACAAATATCAAACATATTTTGAATATGCTATGTTATCTAAGTCTGTACGTAGTACAACAAAAGATCCCTTCTAGCATAATTTAAAATATATTTGAGAATATTAATTTAATTAAAGGTTTCAGTTCTGTACTTAGTACAACAAAGTTACCAGTAATTAAGTCAATACCCATATTGCTACTATTTGTCACTTTAAATTAAGATGCATGATAACAGTGTATAGTAATACCATCATTCAACATTTAAGACTTAATGTCATACATCATAGAATAGTGACACAAAATAATAAACAAGTACTTAATTTACTTCTTAAGGCTTAGAAAATTTCATATAATTTGCCTACCAGTACATCATATGATGAAGCCATCTAAAGTTTTACTAAAAATAGACAAATTATAACTTGTGGATATAGGTGTATAATCAAATAAATATAAACACATACCTGATAGAACCGCTGTAGTTCTAAAGCAACTTTATTTGAACCTACTACCATATCATACTTAGGACTTAAGCTTATTATTGTGAAGCTTATTCTCCTAATGTACTATCATTTCCCTTAGTTTTTGCAAATAAAAACTTAAATGAAGGCGATTTCCCTTAGGTAACAAGCAAATGAATGCCATACGCCTTTTTTTTTTTTTTTTTTTTAAATGAATACAGAAATACTAACTATTACAAAAATACCCTTGGAAGACTAATCACTCTGGATTTCTCATTCCATTCAGTTGAACCAACGTCTCAAATCTTGCTCTGTCGAACGCCTTTGTGTATAAGTCTGCTAAGTTTTCCAAAGATGGAACCTTAACTAACTTTATCAACTTTTTCTCAGCACAATCTCTAATAAAATGATGTCTAATATCAATATGCTTAGTTTTACTGTGCTTCACCGGATTATTAGTGATCGACATAGTAGATTCGTTATCAATCATCATAGGAGTATTGGTTATATTTAACCCGTAATCCCGCAGTTGCTGTTGAATCCAAAGAACTTGCGAGCAACAGCTGCCAGCTGCAACATACTCAGCTTCACATGTAGAAATGGCTACCGAGGTTTGCTTCTTGCACTGCCAGGATACTAATCTACCTCCTAGGAATTGACATCCTCCGGTCGTAGATTTCCTATTCTGATTGCATCCTCCGTAATCCGAATCAGTATAAGCTACAAGATCTAAGTCTCCATCAATTGGATACCAAAGACCAAGCTTAGGTTTCCCTTTGAGGTAACGAAAGATTCGTTTAACAGCTTGCATGTGTGACTCTTTCGGATCAGCCTGATATCTTGCACATAAACAAACAGCAAACATTATGTCAGGCCTAGAGGCTGTTAGATACATTAGTGATCCGATCATGGCTCTATAAAGAGTTGGATCCACATCGCTATCACTCGATGTATCTGGACCTAGTCCATGATTGACTGGAATTGGAGTATTGTAGACCTTACTTTCATCCATCTTGAAGCGTTCTAATAGCTCATATGTATATTTAGATTGATGAATAAAGAATCCATCCTTCTTTTGATCAACTTGTAATCCTAAGAAGAAATTCAACTCTCCCATTGCAGACATTTCGAACCTTTTCCTCATAACTTTCTCAAATTCTTGACACATCTTTTCATCAGATGATCCAAAGATAATGTCATCAACATAAACTTGCACGAGAAGAAAGTCTTTCTTTTTCCACTTCACAAATAGTGTACTATCAATCGATCCTCTTGTAAATCCATTCTCAAGTAGATACGTTGATAGTGTTCCATACCATGCCCTAGGTGCTTGATGTAATCCATATAGAGCCTTATTCAAACGATATACTCTATCTGGATACTCAGGATCAGCAAACCCTGGCGGTTGTGAAACATACACCAATTCTTCTACTTTGCCATACAAAAAGGCACTCTTAACATCCAACTGATACACTTTTATACCAAAATAAGATGCAAATGCTAAGAACACTCTAATTGCTTCTAGCCTAGCAACTGGTGCAAACACTTCATTGTAATCTATACCTTCTTGTTGATTAAAACCTTGAACCACCAGACGAGCTTTATTGCGAGTAACGATTCCTTTATCATCTCTCTTGCACTTAAATACCCATCTAGTTCCAATTGGATATTCTCCCTTTGGTAGGTCAACCAACTCCCATACTTGTAATTTAGAGAACTGAGATAGTTCTTCTTGCATTGCTTCTACCCACGAACTTTCTTTTAAAGCCATTTGAACATTTTTAGGCTCGACTTGTGAGATAAAGCATGAATATAGACATTGATTAGGAATCCCTGTCTCTTTCATTGCAGTATACAAGCTTTGGTATTCTAAGTTCTCAGACGTACTAGCTCTGGATTGATGCCTAGTTTGAACCGGAGTATTAATATCACCGATGATGTTTTCAACGGGATGATTCTTACTCGTTCTAGTTGTAGTAACTGATTCAACCTGTATTTCATCTTCCAAATTAGTACCAATCTCTTCCAATTCAGGTACATCTTCCGTACGTGCTGAAGATATCCTTAAATGTTTCAAAGGAGTAAGTATATCATCAAACTTTGTAGAAAGATCATCAGGATCTTCTGTTTCTTGAGACTTATCCTCTGAAGGTTGTTGTGACTCACTTGTGGAAGCTTTATCTGAGTCAACATTAGTCTTAATTCCAGACTGCTTAACACTTGATGTTGAAGCGGAACCAATATTCTCATCTTCAAATAATAAATGTTCAGCTATCTCTGAATCACTGACATAGTCACTAATAGGAACTTTAAATGATGCAAAAAGATCAGAATAATCAAATTGCCAATCTAAGCCCTTATGAACATCAGGTGAGTAGCTCGTAACCTCAATATTATAAACTACCTTCAAACGTCCTGTGACTTTATTAAAGACTCTCTTGTTTGGCGAATTGGGCATATAACCTAGGAAAAATCCTTCGTCAGCCTTCTCACCAAATTTTGCTTGATGTCCAGTCTTTAATATGGTGCATGAAACTCCAAAGGGTTCAAATCCTTTTAAGTTAGGTTTCTTATTGTTCAAAAGCTCATAACAAGTCTTGTTATGTCTCTTAACCGTAAGAACTCTATTAAGAACATAACATGCTGTATTCACTGCTTCTGCCCAAAAGATGACCGGAAGCTTTGAATCAGCAAGCATTGTTCTAGCAGCTTCAATCAACATTCTATTTTTCCTTTCAGCAACACCATTCTGTTGAGGTTCATAAGGTGCACTGAATTGATGTAATATCCCTTTGCTTAAGCAATAGATATTCAACGTTGAATTCTTAAACTCTGTTCCATTGTCACTACAAATACGCTTAACTCTCTTTTTATAGACATTCTCTACTAGATCAAAGAACTCAATTAGAATTCCAGGAGTCTCATCCTTTGATCCCAAAAAGAATACCCATGAGAATCTAGAATAATCATCTGTGACAACCAAACAGTACCATTTGCCACCTATACTTCTCTTGCTTATAGGGCCGAAGAGATCCATATGTAGCAATTCAAATGGCGAGGAGATAGAGTTTTCAGTCTTAGGTCTGTGTGGTTTCTTGTGCTGCTTTCCTTTCATGCAAGGAACACACTTATCCTCAGACTCGAAACGTTTTTGTGGTACACCTAGAACCAAACCATTTTTGGTTATATAATTCATCTTTCTCCAGTTCAGGTGTGCCATTCTCCTATGCCATAATAATGCGTCTGTTTCCGAAGCCTTGGATAATAAACATGTAGACACCATTGAAGAGTTAGGAACACCCATGTTGATAGCATAGATGTCCTTCTTCCTTGGCGCCCTCATCAATATCCATTCATCAGAAATTTTAAAACCTGGCTTCAGGACTAAGGCCTCCTTTTCATTAAAATAAACTGGGTGACCTTTATCACAGACTTGGGAAACACTCACTAGGTTGTGAGTTAGTTCTTCAACATAGTTCACATCCTCAAGAGTCAAAGCTCCATTTGAAACTTTTCCTTTTCCCGAAATTACTCCTCCTTTATCTCCTGCAAAATTTACTTTTTGCTTGAGACTCTCCTTGAAGTCCTTCAGTAGACTTCTTTCTCCGGTCATGTGCCTCGAGCATCCACTGTCTACATACCACCAGCTGTCCTTGTTCACAGCATGCTCCTGCACATAACACAAAACACGATCAGTTGTCAAGAGGGACCCAAGCCATTACGGTCTTGGTTTGTCCCTTATCATCAACAAACTTAAGCTCTTTAAAATAACCATCCTTCCCATCAGGAGCTTTGGTTACTTTAGAAGTAGCTTGAGTTTGTGGACGATCAGCCTTAAGAGGTGAATTTTTGAGGAGAACCTCTTAGGCACATAATTATGAGCTCTATTATGATAATTATAATTAACCTCATGTGATCGCGAAGTAGTATCTCATAATGACTATGGCCTCTACTTGTAGTTCTAAACCTCGACGGTGTCACATCCCTAGACTTATGGATAGAATTATCACTTTGAGTATATGGCCGTTTAGGTTTAGGTGGGGAGACACTATGCTTACCATCTCTTTTAAGAATGTTAACAGGTTTATTACCTAACTTAGGTTTGGTATCTAACCCATCTACAGTCATACTAGAGTTAGTCTCTGTCTTTTCATCTATCACAAGCTTATGTGGTGTTTCAGGCTTTTTGTTAGGACAACACGAAGCCACGTGTCCCTTTTGATGACACTTGAAACATGACATCTGCTTGCGTGATTTACTCACTTTTGCTTTCTCATCCGGAGTCTTAGGCACTAAAGGTTTAAGCTGTTCCTTATCAACTTTATCATCAGTCTTAGCATCGTTAATCACTCCACCCGATACAAATTGTATTTTGGTGAAATGAGAAGCCTTGCTATTATCTAATGATACGTTCTTAATAACATCTTTCTGTGCCTCTGACTGTTCAGGTTTATCAGCTACTGAACTCTCAGGATTAACTTCAGTCATCTCAGAATCTTCAGGAATAGGAGTGTAATTGGCATTAAAAGGTGGGGATACATCATTGTAACCTAACCCAGTCTTGTCCTTTACACTACGTTGAGCATCTAACATTTTATCCATTTGAGATGTCCTATAGTTCTCAAGTTTACGGTTTTGCTCAATTAACCTTAAGTTAAGGTTCACTATTTCCTGATCCTTACTAGCAATCGTCTCATTTAAGTCTTTGATATTCATATAGAGACCATCTATGACAACAGATTTTTCACTTATGGTATCTCTAAGTTTTGTTCTATCCGACGCATCAGACTTAATTTTATCTTTTAAGACTTGTTTATCATCACTTAATCTACGAATATCCATAATAGCTTGATCAAGTTCAGATCTAACAGTCTTATATGATTCCTTATCAATATTTAATTGTGATGACAAATTGCTATTTGACACAGTTAAGACACTATTCTGAGATTGTAAATCAGTAACTAAGTAACAAACATCAGCAAGATTAAGAGTATCTAAACATACCTTCTTCTTGTCAGTTTGTAATTCAGCCATGCGTGCCACGAATTCTTCAGGACTCATATCTGGAGCTGAATCCATATATAGCACGTCATCATCACTTGCCTTCACTTCAGACTTAGGCACCTCTACTCTCTGTTCCATATCTGTGGGCATGTAGGAAACTGATCCAGCAGTTGTTTCTTCGATCTCGGCCATCAAGGCTTCCTCAGAATGAGCTTGCCAATCATAAGAGCCATCCAACTGCTTCACCACTAAGGCTTTGGAAGCAATAGTACTTCCCGAACCTTGTTTTCCTTGTGCTTCTACTTTAGGTCTTTGGCATTCTCTTGCAAAATGACCAATACCCTGACAGTTAAAGCATCTGACCTTGGTTTTGTCAAACCCTGATCTATTGCCCAACACCTTTCTACCAGTTCTCTTGAGGAAATTCTTCACCTTTCTAGATATCAACGCCAGTTGATCTTGAAGCTCTAATTCCTCAAGATAATCAGAATCTATCTGCTCATAATCCTCATCAAACAGAATAGGATCATTGATCTTTCCCTCTATGTAGTTCTCATATGATGCCACAAAGGAAGCAAGAACAGACAGTTGCTGTTCAGCAGATTTCACACTCATCGGCATTTTCTGATGCTCTTGAGGTGACTTCTCAGAATTCTTTCCTTTTGTCTCATCACCAGAGGAGGAAATAAAGCACAGATCTTCATTAATCATTTCTCCATTTTCATTAGTATCACCAACTAACAGTGCAGTGGTCGAACTAGATGACGCAGTCGAAAGACTTGACTTTCCATGATACAACCCAGGGTTCTGAACCTGATCAGAATCACTATCTCTTGACTTTTTGGAGAAATCATAACCTTTCAGCTTGTCTATGACTTGCTCTAAGGTCATAGTAGAATACCTAGTTTCGTTATCCTTAATCATAACACCATACATTTCCCATTTAGAAGGCAAACCCTCAAGAAACTTGTCGGTTTTAGATACTTCTTCTTCAACAATCTCATGGTATTCTAATTCACTTAGCAGATGGTAGAAACGCGTGACATAGGCATCAAGATCTTCTCCTTTTAAAGCTTTAAGCATAGTAAACTGCTTTTTAAGAAGACTCCTCTTGCCAGCTCTCACCTGTGGACTTCCTTCACCTCTTTTCTCTAGAGCTTCCCAGAGCGTTCTAGCAGTATGAAAAGATTTCAGTTGATGAGCAATCTCTTTAGGAAGACACATCTTTATGCAAGAATGTGATTTATTTTCATTTCTGTAAGCTTCCTTCTCTTGATCACTCATGTTTGCATAGGTAAGAACCACTGTAGCATTTTGAACAGTTTAAGTAGGTGGTGTGTATCTACTCTTGATACACATCCAGATTGACAGGTCATGGAATCTACAGTAAGATTCAAATCTGTCCTTCCAATTGTAGTAATCCTCGATTCTTAACAACTTAGGTGGAACGTTTGACTTTCCCACCTCGTGGTCCATTTCGATCATTCTACTTAAGTCAGACATCTTAAAAACGTAAAATTAAACTGTTTCGCGAATTCAGAAAACTCAACTCGCAAGACTCAGCTCAACTCGCAATCTCAGCTCGACTCGCAGAATACGTCGATTCGCAAGCAACAGTTCGGATTGCTAAAAGATGTCGATTCGCAAGTGATGTCGATTCGCGAGGGATCTCGGTTCGACTCGCAAGCCTCAGTTCGACTCGCTAGTTCAACTCGGTTCGCAGGCGACCCTGGAACCCTAATCTCGACTCGCGAAACGGCTGTTAAACCCGAAAATGAATTTTTAAGGTATTTTTACGACTGAAACTTAAAATTTTGACCGTAAACAAACCCTAAAATGTCCAGAGAATGATTTTGATCGTTAGTATTGCAAGAATGCACGTAAAAACGACCCGAATCAAAAACGCAATAACACTAAAACTTATGAACACACTCGTATTTAGCCCGAAAGCTCTGATACCAGATGTAAGTCCCCTAGTTTTAGGATCGATAACTTCGTTATCTGTAGTATTAAGGTGCGGAATCCCTCAATACGGTGTTATCTTACTAACAACGAATATGTTCGTATTGCGTTTAATAAGACTTAGCTTTAAACGATGAATCGTCAAAGCCTAGTCGTTAGGTTCGGTTTTTCTCTGGGTTTGTTGATTTCGCAGAAGGCAAAAGTATCAAAAAGTGTTAGGTTTTTCACGATTGAAAAACATTAAATATGTCGTCTCAGCTCGGCTCGCATGGGCCTGCGAGTTCGGTCCAACTCGCAGCCCAAGCCCAACACAGAGCTCGGCTCGCCAGACTCATGCTTTAGCGAGTTCAGGTCTCACCTCACAGCTCAACTCGCTGCGACTTGAGATCTCGACTAGTTTTGCATAAAACGTCTATTTAATTATTTCGTATTTAACATTCGTCTAACTTAGTACAATAATATGTTTAACGAATATTACTAACAAAACAAATATTTATTTACAAACCTAAACCAATATACAAACACAATAATAATTACACCAGTCCTATTTCAAGCTTGATCTGTTGTCACAATCTATGTCCCAACACCCGAATGTGGTCTCGGGTATGTTCCTCCTCAACAACTTATCTGCTTCTGTTCTGTTTGATCCTGGTGCCGATAGGAGCTTTATCGCTGATGAATTTTACCCACTGCTTGACATCACCCCTGTTGCTCTAGATGTTAAGTACACTGTAGAACTAGCGAACGGTAAACTCATAGGAACCAATAGTGTAATATCTGATTGCACTCTAAACCTCGCTAACGAACTCTTTTCAATCGATCTCATGCCCGTCGAGATTGGAAGTTTCGACGTCATCATTGGTATGGACTGGTTGTCCAAACACCGAGCCGAAATCATTTGTTACGATAAGGTCATTCGTATTCTTCTCGCCACTAGCAAAACCCTAATCATACAAGGGAAAACCGGTGGGACGAGACTAAACATCATCTCCTGTTTGAAAGTTCACAAATTTATGAGAAAAGGTTATCCGGCAATCCTCGCGCACATCATGGAGAAAAAGTCGGAGGAGAAGCGACTTGAGGATGTGCCCATCGTTCGAGACTTTCCAGAAGTCTTTCCAGAAGAACTACCTGGTCTACCACCACCTAAACAGGTTGAGTTCTCAATCGATCTCGTGCCAGGTGCTGCACCTGTGGCCCGAGCACCATACCGCTTAGCCCCATCCGAACTTCAGGAGTTGTCCACCCAGTTACAGGAACTCCTGGAAAGAGGATTCATTAGACTGATTTCTTCATCTTGGGGAGCTCCGGTCTTATTCGTGAAAAAGAAAGACGGTTCTTTCAGAACGTGTATCGACTACCGAGAGTTGAACAAGTTGACCATTAAGAACTGATATCCACTTCCTCGCATAGATGACCTGTTTGACCAACTTCAAGGATCGAGTTTTTATTCAAAGGTTGATCTTCGGTCAGGTTATCATCAACTACGTGTTCGTGACACCGATATCCCAAAGACTGCTTTCAGAACCCGTTACGGGCATTACAAATTCCAGGTGATGCCATTGGGTCTAACCAACGCACCAGCTGTATTCATGGACCTTATGAATCGGGTGTGCAAACCTTATCTCGAAAAGTTTGTTATCGTCTTTATCGATGACATTCTCATTTACTCGCGCAACGAACAAGAACACGCGCAACATCTTCAAACCATCCTAGAGCTACTTAAACACGAAGAACTTTATGCTAAATTTTCCAAGTGTGAGTTCTGGATGCAAACCGTTCAATTCCTTGGACACGTCATCGATTGTCAAGGAATTCATGTTGATCCATCAAAAATCCAGGCTATCAAGTGCTGGCAAGCACCAACAACTCCAACCGAAGTACGCCAATTCTTGGGTCTTGCCGGGTACTATCGGAGATTCATTGAAAACTTCTCGAAAATAGCCCAACCACTCACAACACAGACTCAGAAAAACAAAAAGTTCGATTGGACTGATAAACAAGAGTCAGCATTCCAACTACTAAAACAAAAGCTTTGCAGTGCGCCTATTCTGTCTCTACCCGAAGGCACCGATGACTTCGTGGTATACTACGATGCTTCTCATCAAGGTCTCGGTTACGTGTTGATGCAACGAGATAAGGTCTTTGCTTACGCCTCGCGACAGCTGAAAATTCACGAAAAGAACAACACCACTCATGACCTCGAACTTGGAGCTGTCGTCTTTGCGCTCAAAATCTGGAGACATTATCTTTACGGCACTAAGTGCACAATCTTTACCGACCACAAAAGTCTCCAGCACATATTCGATCAGAAAGATCTCAACATGAGGCAACGTCGATGGGTTAAGTAGCTTACCGATTACGATTGCGAAATCAATTACCATCCAGGGAAGGCAAATGTTGTTGCCGATGCCCTCAGTCGAAAAGAACGATCGAAACCACTTCGAGTCCGAGCCCTCAGTATGACCATTCACAATGACCTTACCATTCAGATTCTCACCGCTCAACTCGAAGCCTTGAAACCTGAAAACATCAAAAGCGATGCCTTGCGAGGCATGGATAAACAATTCGAAATCAAGCCTAACGGAGTTAGGTACTTCTCTAATCGAATCTGGTTGCCTAGTTTTGGAAACTTTTGGGACTTGGTGATGGATGAAGCTCACAAGTCCAAATATTCTATCCATCCTGGATCTGACAAAATGTATCACGGCATCAAAGAATTTTATTGGTGGCCGAACATGAAAGCTGAAATCGCCACATACGTCAACAAGTGCCTTACTTGCTCAAATGTCAAAGCCGAATATCATAAACCCTCTGGTTTGCTCCAACAACCCGAAATTCCTCAATGGAAATGGGAACAAATCTGAATGGATTTCATAACCAAACTACCAAAGTCATCGAGCGGTTGCAATACCATTTGGGTGATCGTAGATCGGCTCACAAAATCTGCTCACTTCCTCGCAATCAAAGAAACCGATAAAATGGAATGCCTCACACGAATCTATCTCAAGGAAATTGTATCCCGACACGGCATTCCCATTTCGATCATCTCTGACAGAGATAGTCGTTTTACATCTCACTTTTGGCAATCACTTCAGAAATCATTGGGTACTCGTCTGGATATGAGTACTGCATATCATCCTCAAACCGACGGCCAAAGTGAACGAACAATTCAAACACTGGAAGATATGCTACGAGCCTGCATAGTTGATTTCGTGCAAACTGGGAAAACCACCTACCGTTGTGCAAGTTTTCATACAGCAACAGCTATCACACCAGCATTAAGGCTGCACCTTTTGAGGCACTGTACGGTCGTAAGTGTTGATCACCGATTTGTTGAACTGAAGTGAGAGACAGTCAACTCACTGGTCCGGAAATCATACACGAAACCACCGAAAAGATCTTTGAAATTCAAAACAAACTCAAAGCCGCACGTGATCGTCAGAAAAGTTATGCTGACGTGAGACGCAAACCACTCGAGTTCCAGGTTGGGGATCGAGTACTCTTGAAAGTATCGCCTTGGAAGGGCGTAATCCGATTCGGCAAACGCGGGAAATTGAACCCCAGATACATTGGACCATTCGAGATCCTCGAGAGGATTGGTCCAGTGGCATATCGATTGCAGCTGCCACCCGAACTCAGCAGCGTGCACCCCACTTTTCACATTTCTAACTTAAAGAAATGCCTGTCTAATGAGACACTTATTATCCCACTCGATGAAATCAGAATTGATGATAAGCTTCACTTTGTTGAAGAACCCGCCGAAATCATGGACCGTGAGGTCAAACAACTCAAACAAAGTCGTATTCCCATCGTTAAGGTCAAGTGGAATTCGCGGCGTGGTCCGGAATTCACTTGGGAATGGGAAGACCAGATGCGACTCAAGTATCCTCAGTTATTCACTGACGCTACTTCAAACACGACATCGAGCAAAATTTCGGGACGAAATTCTCCTAGTAGGGGGGAATGTGACACCCGTCAAATTAGGACTTGTAATTAGTGCCTAATCAACTGTTAATACATGTAATTAGTTCTGTGTTAGGCTAATTAATGTATCGATATATATATTGTTGAATATATACAATTACGCGATTTGGCAAAATCGTGCACTTTTCAATCGAATGTAATTCGGTTCAATTTATACGGAAGTTGGTGAACAAAATTATTAAATAATATAACATTATTTAATAACTCTGTTATATCACAAATATTATTTTGATAATATTTCGCATCTACTTCGTATAGTACAAATAAGGTCTACGCGATTAAAAGATTAAACGCGCAAACAATCGAAACTAATCTAAGTTATATTTTATAACTCACTTTCAAAATGTTTGATGAAATACTTCAACAAAAATATCGAATAATTATTCGTATTTTAAAACGTATATTGAAATGCGTATAATATTTAATTAACATTTAAACGACCGGGGAAACGAACACCGCACGGAGCGCAATTACAAGGAACGAAAAATTGGTGAGGCCACACTTTGGTGACCTGATCGCGCTCCTCAATAATTGCTTCTTGGTCGTTGCGGGCCTTCCAGTCAGGGCAGACGATCGGATGGGTTGTTTTATTTTATAGTGCAGGGAAGCCTAAGTTATACTACTACTTGTATAGTAAGCGGCAGGTATGACTCAGGTGTCGTTCTTCAAACCACAACGGGCATGGGATCTTAGGAGATTTAATTATCTTTGGTAATTCAGCTAGGGGTTTTAAAACTTTTCGAGGGGTTTTGTTTTTTATTCTATGTAAACTAAAGACAGTAAAATAAATGAGGAGTGTAGTCGCTGAGAGATCTATGGATTACGCGAGTGTTTGCTATGACATTGGTGTATGCTATTTAGGGGTAGTTATGAGGATTGAGGCTCTAATTACAATGAATCCTAGCAGTGCTGACTTGGGGTCTCTGAACGATGTTCAACATAGTATTGTACCTACGGCCTTTCGTGGCTTCCACACATTTGTACTTCACCAAAGGTGGTTCCAGCGCTATACCAAGTACTAAGCCATTTTACTGTTTTTCCGATGCCTCTCCCAGAGATCCCGTATCATTACTGTATATGTCCTAATGGGCCATAGCTCCTATCCTATTACTTATCTAACGTAGAGTTGTCCACAATCAAATAAATAAAATGTCACATGGATAACAGATATAGAGTGTAAGCTACACCGGAAGTTCTCCCAAATGTAGTACCAATTTAACCAACAACTAACCTCGAATCCTATTCCTCAGTCTCGGTCGTCTGAGACGTCCGTATCGTGGCACAAATTGTTGAATAAACAATAAAGTGAACAGGAGTTACCCCGCGGAATAAGTTGGGAAAGTCTGTCTGATGATCATTTAAATTGTTCGACATTATTTCATATAGATCAATGTAATTATTCTAGCATGTTAAACTGTTGTATGTAATTATTCTATGTTTGAAAACCTAATCATGAATCCAACAACCACAATAGACAAATAGATACTAGCATGCAAACCCTAAAGCAACAATCAAACAAGAACATGCAGTAGTGTAACATGGATGGTTATCAGTTTGTTTCAGGCAGAGTTTCTGGATTAATGGTTAAGTCACGAATGCTCCGAAAGTTCTCTCAAAAGCATTCGATATATGAAATTAATTCTAATCTATCTCTAATCCTACGCTCCGTGTCTCCTATGATGTATTTCAATAAGGAGAACATCAGCCATGCCGAGTTCATCGAATCATTCAGACACAGAATAGTTGAGGGACCTATTTCTAGCAATTGGCCGGATTCTATCAACAGGTTTCAAACCACAGCATAAGTTGGATAAATAAAACATTTAAGAATAATTTCATAAATTCAAACATATCCTAATTACATGCGAGCAGAGTAACAGAATGGTTTAAAGCATAACTACCCTAGCATAACGTCTATCATAGCAAACACAGATTTGTCTAGCCTAATGATGAACGCCAAAATGTGCTATTTTATAGTACTAATTACCCCGTAGTTTGATTAATTTCTTATGCATTTGATTTGAATTCGATACTCATTTCGTTCATATTTGCATTTAGGAATTATCTGGAGCTTGAATTATAAAAGAAACGGAAAACAAGTGAATATCGAAGAAAAGATGCTAAAAATTGTGGAGATTGAAGAATGGAAGTCGATTGGCTGAAGATTTGTGATTTTCAATCCATACGGCGTATGGAAATCCATACGGCGTATGGATCAGTTGAGCCGGGCCGCCAGAAGACGCGGGTTAAACCCATGGGCTTTGCAATCCATACGGTGTATGGAATTCCATACGGCGTATGGATCGCTTCGGCAGAAACCCTAAATACCTCATTTTGCTCTCATTTTAAGGCTATCACTTCACATTTTTTTCTCCAGACGATTTCTTCATTTCTTAAACCATTTTCCAGAGCTTTTGAAGGAGAAAAGAGCAAGAAGATTCAAGGGCTTTCATTCATTCATTCGTATTTTCATTATTTCGGTTCGAATACACTTTTCTTTTCATTCGATTACGAATTGTGATATGGTATTGGTTCTGATTTTCTGTAAAAGTATGAGTGGCTAAGTTTTATATACAATTGCTTAGATGATAATACTCGGATGATGATTTGATTGTTGAATTGCTAGTTAATATTGAATTTCATGAATGTTTATATGTTTATTCGAAGATCCATGTTTAATTGTTGAATCTTGATGATAACCTAGCGTGATGATCCATTGATTTATGATTGAGTTCTCTATTGATTGGTCATTATTGATGATTGTTGGTTTTAATTGATGATTATCAATAAATAGATTGAGTTTGATAGGCTAGGATCAATTATTGTTAAGAATTGGCAATGAATGTGATAACTAGTAATAGTTATAGACTTTGTTGATTCAAGTTATAAGGATAAATCATATAAACGGTGTAGTTATAATTCATAATGCAATTTGGTGGATAACGTTAAATTGAACTGTTAGCGGGTTGAAAACAACTTTATATCTTTCTGAATTGTGTTTAATCAATTAATCCTGCAAAGATGGTTGATTCATTTGTCATGTCACAATGAAGTTCATACATTAGCAATTCAATAAAGTGATAATCGGATTTTGAGGAAACTAGTCTAAGCAATTGTACTTCTTTTACCATTTGAATTTAATCTTTTATTTTAATTAAGTTATTTTATTATTTCTTTATTTTAATAAATCAGTCTTCTTTAATTAATCATTTCTTTTATAATTGTTTATCAATTGTTCGATCGGAACTAAAACGTCCCACTTTTTACTGCTTTAATTAATTGTAGCAATTTCCAATTTGTTAATATTGACATCCGTTCCCTGTGTTCGACTCGGACTTAGTAAAGCTATACTATATATGATCAGGTATTCTTGCCTGTGTTGTGTGTAGTAAGTTAGGTAATTTCCAGTTTTAAAACTGAAGCCCCGTTTACACGACATCAAGTTTTTGGCGCCGCTGCCGGGGAGCGGTTTGTTTCAATTAATTAAATTGGAAGTTGTCTTTTGTTTATAATTTTTAGTTAATTTATTATTTATTTGTTACTTGATTAGTTGATTTCTTTTTCACTATTAGTTATAAGTTAGGGTAGTCAGGTAGCCTGTTCTGCTGATTTGCCAGGTACGATACTGGAGTTTATGACCCGCTCAACTATTCCAAACCCAACTGACCCTTTTGAAGAACCCGAACGTATATTCCATCAAAGAAGACGCGCCGCTTCAGCATAACGCTCGAAGAGTATTCGAGTCGGATGCGTAATGACCGTGGCACTGGAGTAGTAAGGCCAGCGATTGCACAAGATGTGGAGTTTGAAATCAAGGGACAGTTCCTCAAGGAGCTTAGGGAGAATCCTTTCCGAGGAGAAGAAAGGGAGGATGCTAATGATCATGTGGAGAAAATCGTGGAGATAGCCGATATGTTCAACGTTCCTAACATCACTCACGATCAAGTTATGCTTAGAGTATTCCCAATCACACTCAGGGGAGCTGCTAAGAGATGGATTCAAAACGAGCCAGCTGGGTCCATTACCACATGGGAAAACCTTCTCACTAAGTTTCTGAAGATGTATTGTCCTCCTTCCAAAACTTCAAAGATGATTGACGAGATCAGAAATTTCAAGCAGGAAATGGATGAGTCACTACACCAAGCTTGGGAGAGATATAAGGACCTGATGCATAAGTGCCCGCACCATGACCTGAACGATCAGCAAGTCGTGAGTATTTTCTATAAAGGAGTGGATCGTGCCACGAGACAGCAACTGGATTCCCAAGGGCCTATTCCCAAGAAGGTCCCTCGTGATGCTTTGACTGCCATTCGCGACCAAGCGAAACACTCTCAGTTATGGGATGATGGCACTTCTAGACGGAAGAGGTCTGTGAATGATGACGATGGATTTGCAGCCATCACCGCTAAGCTAGACAACATGGGCAGAGATATCAAGAAGGTTACTGAGACTGTCCATGCTATCCAAGTGGGATGCGACAACTGTGGAGGAAGCCATTTAGTGAAGGATTGCCCCGAGATGAGAACGGTAGAACAGACTGAGGAAGTCAAGTATGGAGAAGCTCAAGCACCATATCGTCAGGGCGGTGGAAACTTCTTCAGAAGACCATACCAAGATGGAGGGCGACCGTTTCGCCAAACTCAACCTGGATTTTTCACCAAGGAGCAGCCAGGTGCATCATCTTCAGACAAGCAATCTAATTTAGAAGAAATGATGGGTAAGTTTCTCACGTCCAATGAGAAATTCATTACGAGCTCTGGACAAAGGATGGATGCCACCGACGCTGCATTGAGAAACCAAGGAGCTGCGATTAAGCAGATTGAAGGGGATGTTTCCAACATAGCCAAAGTTCTTCAAGAGAGATTCCCTGGGACCCTACCTGGATACACTGAGACCAATCCACGGGATCAGGCGAAAGCGGTGATCACCCGGAGTGGAAGGGGTTTTGAAGACCCCATTTCAAAGAAGAAACCTGTTTCTCAACCCCTACCGCAGAAGGAGAAGGAAGTAGAAGTTGTGGAAAGTCCCAAGGTGGACACTGAGGCTGAAAGAATTGCTAAAGATAAGCAATATGCAAAGGATCATGCTCCACCGCCACCTTATCCAGCAGCTTTGAGAAGAGGGAAAGATGACGCTTAATACCACCAGTTCCTAGAGAATATGAAGCAACTGCACATTAACATCCCATTCGTGGAAGCCATTGCTCAAATGCCAAAGTATGCAAAGTATCTGAAGGAACTTTTAACTAATAAGAGCAAACTGATGGAGGCAACCACGGTAACAATGAACGAGAGATGTTCAGCAGTTATGCAAAATAAACTTCCACCGAAAGTGAAAGACCCTGGGAGTATTACCCTTCCTTGTCTGATTTGAAGTTTAGACCTTACTCATGCATTGGCTGACTTAGGGGCAAGCATATCAATAATGCCTTATACTATGTATGCCAGACTTAAGTTAGGGGAACCAAAGCCAATCAGAATGTGCATTGAGTTAGCAGATCGTTCAGTTCAATATCCTAGGGGCATGGTAGAAAATGTGCTAGTTAAGGTGGATAGGTTTGTTTTTCCGTGTGATTTCATCATTCTGGACATGGTTGAAGATAAAAAGGTACCTATCATTTTGGGAAGACCTTTTCTAGCCACTGCAAGGGCATTGATTGATGTTCATGATAGAAAAATCACTCTGAGGTTAGGAGACGATGAAGTAGTGTTTGATGTCAACAAATCAATGCGATATCCTGCTGCAGTTGATGATACTTGCTACTTCGTGAGTGCCAGAGAAATGACTGATGATGAGGAGTTCCTTCAAAGTCTCATGGAAGATGAAGATCTTGATCCCATGATTCTGGAAGGATGGACGGGAAGCATAGAAGCAATTAGAGATATTGAAGAATTCGATAAAATGCTTGAGGAGTTAGAGTTCGAGAGTGATGAGGAATTAGAAAGTGATCAGCCGACTGAGAACGAAGAATCGGTTGAGACTGATGGTATTTTAGTCAAGAAAGAGACTCGCATCACTAATCATGGGATTCCCTGTTCACGAGAAGAGGTGTTGGCATGTAAATCTTCTTTTGAAGAACCACCAAGGTTAGAATTGAAAGATTTACCGACCCATTTGGAATATGCATACTTACAAGGAGAGTCGGATTTGCCAGTTATCATCTCATCCAAGCTATCAGGAGACGAGAAGGAAAGTCTGCTAAAAGTTCTGAAGGAACATAAGCATGCTATAGCATGGACGATCGGTGACATCAAGGGAATTAGCCCATCATATTGTACGCACAAGATCCTTATGGAATCTGACTTCAAACCAGTAGTGCAACCATTAAGACGATTAAATCCTAAGGTTACGGATGTTGTGAGGAAGGAAATCATTAAATTGCTTGACTCTGGATTGACATACCCGATTTCTGATAGTCCATGGGTCAGCCCCATTCATGTTGTGCCAAAAAAAGGAGGTATGACAGTGGTTGCGAATGAGAGGAATGAGTTAATCCCCACAAGAACTGTTACTGGATGGAGGGTCTGTATCGATTATAGAAAGCTGAATGATGCGACACGCAAGGATCACTTTCCCTTGCCATTCATTGATCAGATGCTCGAACGTCTAGCTGGAAAAGAGTATTATTGCTTTCTAGACGGATTCTCCGGGTACTTCCAAATCCCAATTGATACAAATGATCAAGATAAGACTACTTTCACCTGCCCATTCGGAACTTTCGCTTATTGGAGAATGCCTTTCGGTCTATGTAACGCACCCGCCACATTTCAACGGTGCATGATGGCAATATTCCATGATATGGTAGAAGACAGCATGGAAATATTCATGGATGATGTTAGAATTTATTAATTTGATGAGACAAAATAAAATACGAAAGTTGAGGGACTAAAGTTGAATAGTTTTATTTTTATTAGTCTCCTAGTATAATTATGATTTCTTGTAACCCTAAAGATCTCTAGTATATAAAGAGACATAGGGACGTAGGTTTTTGTGTGCACACATAATGTAGACGTCTAGGGTTTTGGTTTAGCCTCAAGATCAAGGTTTCTTGATCCTGTTATATTTGTATAACCGTGTTATTCTGATCAAATAATATTGGGGCTTGTTGTGATAACATTGTTCTTATTGTTATTCCGCTGAAAATTATTATCATTGTTATCATTGTATTCTAGATCAAGACCTAAAAAGTCTAGAGCTTCAACGATCATATGTTTTCATAATTGGTATCAGAGCAAGGTTGCTCGTGATCTAGGATATACAAGGTGTACGAGATAAAAGAAGCCGTATCGAAGAAACCCTAGAAGATTGCAAGAAAAAATTTGTAATTCGTCACTTTCTGCACAGCCATGGTAAAAATTCTGGATCTCATTCGTTAACCGTTAGATTGTCGTGAAATTTAAACTGTAAGTTCTTAACATATAGACGCACATTCTGACCGGAGGGATTTTCGATCTAAGCTTTTTATTGAGAGATATTTATTGTCGAAATTGGTTGCTGAAAGTTTAGGGTTTTTCAGAACGGCAGAAGTAAATCGATCACTGTGTCTTCGTTATTCAACGAATATTCATGATTTTTGGATATGTTATTCAAGACATATGTTTCTACATCGTGTCAAAATTTCATTGTGATCGGATGTTTCTACATTGAGATATTAAAATTCGAATCTGCTGCAGTACGTTTGTGGTTTCTGTTTGTGCAGCTGTACTGATTTAATTGCTGTGTATTCGTTAACCGTTGGATCGACTTGATTTTTGGATATGTGGTTAATGAAACATTGATGGACTTCGTGTAAAAATTTGAGAATAATTAGATACGTAATCAGGGAGATATATAGTTCTGAAGTTGCCTGCCACTGCTGGTTAAATATGCTAGCCACTGCTCGTTAGATGTGCTAGTCACTACTCAGCCACTGTTGGTACGAGCTTCCCGCTGCTAGAAGGTTTGTTCCCGCTGCTAGTAAAAGTTTGTCCCACTGTTAACACAAAGCTTACCTCTGTTAGTGCAAAACTTCCCGCTGCTAGTGCAAGCTTCCCACTGTTCGTATAAACTTGCCGCTGCTAGTAGAGCTTGCCGCTGTTAGTGTATTTGTGCCACTGCTTCAATAAGATTATTTGAAGATATGATTACGAAGAAGGTTGATTATGGCTTATTTGATATTGGAGTTGAGTTTGACATGCGTGTATCTTATTATATCTCAAAGTAGGATGATAAACTTTGAAGATAACTTGTTTGGTTTATATGGTAACGACGAAGACTTGACAAAATCTAGCAAACGTGTGAGATTAAACTTAGGATGCTCAATGCTCACATTTGCTATCACTTAGAAGAGTTTGGATTGCTCGGTGTCTTATTATGGAGAATAAGGATTTTTGTCAAAGAGATTGCGGTCTACTTATACATTGGATTATAAGTTCGACGTCGTGGATAGTACAAGATATAAGGTACAAGTTTGGAAGACTTAATTTCTTTATTAAGTTTGTTATATTCTATTTTCTTCACCGAACAGTAATCATTACATAGAGCCTACAAAGTTTTGAGATTCAAGAGATGGTTAACATATTGATTTGAGGGGAAGCTTATTGACAAAGTTTAACCATCAGAAGATGTTCATGCATTGTTTGAGGAAAAAGGTTTCATTACTACTGCTAGTTATATATTACTACTGCTTGTATAATTTTTAATTGTCCAAATTCATTATTCTGAGGATGCGTCATGGAGGGTAATTTGAGACATTTGAAGTTTGTATTAGTGGTGTATTATATAGCATGTGGTTGTAAAGGTTCAAGTTGCTTTTCTTCATGAAGACCCCTATTGGATTATGACAAAAAGGGGAAGAAGATTTGAAGGTCAAGATTTGCAGCTTAGTATGCATGACATGTTTACAAGAAATCAAGATTCAAGGGGAAGTTTGTGCAAGAAGATCGATATTTTGTCATCATCAAATAGGGGAAGATTGTTAGGATTTATTAATTTGATGAGACAAAATAAAATACGAAAGTTGAGGGACTAAAGTTGAATAGTTTTATTTTTATTAGTCTCCTAGTATAATTATGATTTCTTGTAACCCTAAAGATCTCTAGTATATAAAGAGACATAGGGACGTAGGTTTTTGTGTGCACACATAATGTAGACGTCTAGGGTTTTGGTTTAGCCTCAAGATCAAGGTTTCTTGATCCTGTTATATTTGTATAACCGTGTTATTCTGATCAAATAATATTGGGGCTTGTTGTGATAACATTGTTCTTATTGTTATTCCGCTGAAAATTATTATCATTGTTATCATTGTATTCTAGATCAAGACCTAAAAAGTCTAGAGCTTCAACGATCATATGTTTTCATAGATGACTTCTCTGTGTTTGGAGATTCTTTTGATAAGTGTCTGATGAATCTAAAGAGGATGTTGCAAAGGTGTGAGAGTTCCAATCTCGTTTTAAATTGGGAAAAGTGTCATTTCATGGTACGAGAAGGAGTTGTGTTGGGGCATAAAATTTCAAGAGCTGGTATTGAAGTTGATCAAGCGAAGATTGAGGCCATAGCAAAGCTACCTCATCCAACAAATGTTAAAGGAATACGAAGTTTCTTAGGACATGCTGGGTTCTATAGAAGATTCATCAAGGATTTTTCAAAGATAGCACGTCCTATGAACAAGTTGTTGGAAAAGGAAGCTAAGTTCGAGTTTTCAAAGGAATGCCAAGATGCGTTCAAGATTTTAAAGGAGAAATTGGTATCCGCACCAATTATGATAAGTCCGAATTGGGATCTTCCATTTGAATTGATGTGTGATGCCAGTGATTACGCTGTAGGAGCAGTTTTAGGTCAGAGGGTTGATAAGAAGTTTCAACCTATTTATTACGCAAGCAAGACTTTGACGAGTGCACAGGAGAATTACACTACGACTGAGAAAGAATTGCTTGCTGTTGTTTTTGCGTTTGATAAGTTTCGCTCTTACCTGGTCCTGTCAAAAACTGTTGTTTTTACCGATCACTCTGCATTAAGATACTTGTTTGGAAAACAAGATGCAAAACCAAGGTTGTTGCGATGGATTTTGTTATTGCAGGAGTTTGACATTGAGATTCGTGATAAGAAGGGAGCGGAAAATCTGGCTGCAGATCATCTGTCAAGACTGGAAAACCCAGAATTGGATAAGTTGGATGAAACGGAAATTCGAGATAAGTTTCCTGATGAAAGCTTGTTGAAAGCAATTCTGAATGAATTTCCATGGTTCGCTGATATTGCAAACTTTCTAGTTACAAAGACTCTTCCATCCGGATTGGACTTTAACCAAAGAAAGAGGTTTTTCTCATCTTTACGATATTACTTTTGGGAAGACCCATATCTGTTCAGACAGTGTGCTGATGGAATTGTCCGACGATGTGTAGCTGGAGAGGAATGCGACATAATCTTAGAGCACTGTCATGATGGTCCGGCTGGAGGACATCATGGTCCAAATTACACTGCAAGGAAAGTGTTTGAGGCAGGTTTTTATTGGCCAACAGTTTATAAAGATGCATTCAAGTATCTGAAGGAATGCGATGCCTGCCAACGTACTGGGAGAATCTCAAAGAAGGATGAAATGTTGCAAAATCCAATTATGGTAAGTGAGATTTTTGATGTCTGGGGGATAGACTTTATGGGCCCGTTTCCACCTAGCAATGGAAACAAATACATCATTGTGGCTGTGGATTATGTTTCTAAGTGGGCCGAAGCAAAAGCATTACCCACGAATGATGCTCGCATTGTGGTAAATTTTCTTAAACAGTTATTTTCGCGCTTTGGAGCACCGAAAGCTTTAATTAGTGATCGAGGGACACATTTCACAAATCGGCAATTGGAAAAAGTGCTGCGAAAGTACGGAGTTAGACATAAGTTTTTAACTGCTTATCATCCACAGACGAGTGGTCAAGTGGAAGTGACTAATAGAGGGTTGAAGCGTATTTTAGAACGTTCAGTTGAAGGAAACCCTAAGAATTGGTCATACAAGTTGGATGATGCATTATGGGCGGCACGAACAGCTTTTAAGTCGTCAGTTGGAACAACGCCTTATCGCCTTGTTTATGGAAAGGCTTGTCATTTGCCTTTTGAGTTAGAACATAAAGCATATTGGGCTCTACAGAAGTGCAATCTTGATGAGAAGTTAGTTGGAAAGGAAAGAATGGCACAGCTAAATGAGTTGGATGAATTAAGAATAAATGCTTATGACAATTCGAGACTGTTCAAGGAGCGAACTAAGAAATGGCATGATGCTCGTCTTAAGTCGAACCATACATTCGAGAAAGGTGATCAAGTTCTGTTGTATAGTTCTAAATTACATTTGTTTCCAGGAAAGTTAAAGACACGCTGGACTGGCCCCTTTGTTGTTGACAAGGTTTATCCGTTTGGAGCTGTTGATTTGCAAGGATATTCTGGAAAAACTTTCAAAGTCAATGGAAGTAGAGTGAAGAAGTACTATGGTGATATTAGGGACTCCAAGCGTGATTTGGAGATGGATTTGAATTAAGTGGTGAGCAAGATGTCGAGCTTACCGACGTGATAAACAAAAGCGCTTTCGGGAGACAACCCTTTATTTTGTTAATTTGTATTCTATTTTTATTGTTTTTGTTTTCAGGTTTGAACTTTGTGGGTTTGTTCTCTGGAAACCCTCACGAGACTACAACTCGTCCACTCGGGATACCGAGGGGTTTAAAGGCTTATTGCATGTGCTAAATGCAATCGTGTTGCCTACGGAAGTATGCTATTGTATTTTATTTCTGAACGAAGTCCTTCAAGCAAATTGCCTTCAAATCAGGGGAGTTTTCTGTTTCACTTCTTTTCTATTCCCTTTATTTTTATTTTCTTTTGCAATGAGGACATTGCATGTTTCTAAGTGGGGGATGAGGGAAAAGAAGTCTAATTGTCCTTAATTTATGAATGGTAGCTATTGAAAAATATTGAGGTTAAGAGGCATTCTACGTGTTAGTCATTTTTCAACCCAAATTTTTGTTTTAAAAATTGTTTTCTATGTAAAGTTTAGCAATCTTGTAACATGCTTTGGGAATGCAAAGAATTAAATGAATTTAATTTTTAATATTAGATAGTTCATGTTATGATGTATCGATAGGCAATCTATATGAAGGTTGTTGAGCTATTAAGAAATTTAATGCATTAAGCAGGGATTTATCCTTTGAGAATCTTTTAGCAAGGTATGACCTTAGTCTTAATTCTTGTATGATAGCGTGTTATAATCCATAATTTTGGGATCCTAATTATCATCATTTGGGAATATACTGGGTGTTGTCTCCTCTGTTGTACGAATGTACAGACCTGGTTTCCGTCAGTATATTTGAAAATTAAAAGAAAATAATGAAGAGTACAAAAGACTCATGAATTGAAAAACTAAAGCCAAGTTATGTCGCTCTGTTGTACTGAGGTACAGACCTGTCACCAATGTCTTGGTTTGAAAAATGATTGATTTATTTGGATGTTCATTATTTGGAGAATTGTGACACGTTATTTTTATGAGAGTATTTTGCTATAGAAAATCAAGGGTAAGGCCTGCTAGAATAATAATAAGTTGAGCTAAATTTCTGAAATTTAGATTGTTTAAGAGGACAACAATATCGGTAATCTGAGTGAATTATCTTTTATGTGTAATAATAATATGTTAGAATGGCTTCTCATGTAGAGTTTCTTGATTGCTGAGTTTTAAGGTAGAATCGATTTTAAGATAAAAATTTGGTTTGCCGAATGCGGTGTAGTTTGTAAGTCCTTTTATGCATCGTTTGCCGTTCATATTTAAAGTTTTGAATTTTTGAGTTACTAGTCTACTTGAGGACAAGTAGGATTCAAGTGGGGGATGTTTGATGAACGCCAAAATGTGCTATTTTATAGTACTAATTACCCCTTAGTTTGATTAATTTCTTATGCATTTGATTTGAATTCGATACTCATTTCGTTCATATTTGCATTTAGGGATTATCTGGAGCTTGAATTATAAAAGAAACGGAAAACAAGTGAATATCGAAGAAAAGATGCTAAAAATTGTGAAGCTTGAAGAATGGAAGTCGATTGGCTGAAGATTTGTGATTTTCAATCCATACGGCGTATGGAAATCCATACTGCGTATGGATCAGTTGAACCGGGCCGCCGGAAGACGCGGGTTAAACCCATGGGCTTTGCAATCCATACAGCGTATGGAATTCCATACGGCGTATGGATCGCTTCGGCAGAAACCCTAAATACCTCATTTTGCTCTCATTTTGAGGCTATCACTTCACATTTTTTTCTCCAGACGATTTCTTCATTTCTTAAACCATTTTCCAGAGCTTTTGAAGGAGAAAAGAGCAAGAAGATTCAAGGGCTTTCATTCATTCATTCGTATTTTCATTATTTCGATTCGAATACACTTTTCTTTTCATTCGATTATGAATTGTGATATGGTATTGGTTCTGATTTTCTGTAAAGTTTTATATACAATTGCTTAAATGATAATACTCGGATGATGATTTGATTGTTGAATTGCTAGTTAATATTGAATTTCATGAATGTTTATATGTTTATTCGAAGATCCATGTTTAATTGTTGAATCTTGATGATAACCTAGCGTGATGATCCATTGATTTATGATTGAGTTCTCTATTGATTGGTCATTATTGATGATTGTTGGTTTTAATTGATGATTATCACTAAATAGATTGAGTTTGATAGGCTAGGATCAATTATTGTTAAGAATTGGCAATGAATGTGATAACTAGTAATATTTATAGACTTTGTTGATTCAAGTTATAAGGATAAATCATATAAACGGTGTAGTTATAATTCATAATGCAATTTGGTGGATAACGTTAAATTGAACTGTTAGCGGGTTGAAAACAACTTTATATCTTTCTGAATTGTGTTTAATCAATTAATCCTGCAAAGATGGTTGATACATTTGTCATGTCACAATGAAGTTCATACATTAGCAATTCAATAAAGTGATAATCGGATTTTGAGGAAACTAGTCTAAGCAATTGTACTTCGTTTACCATTTGAATTTAATCTTTTATTTTAATTAAGTTATTTTATTATTTCTTTATTTTAATAAATCAGTCTTCTTTAATTAATCATTTCTTTTATAATTGTTTATCAATTGTTCGATCGGAACTAAAACGTCCCCACTTTTTACTGCTTTAATTAATTGTAGCAATTTCCAATTTGTTAATATTGACATCCGTTCCCTGTGTTCGACTCGGACTTACTAAAGCTATACTATATATGATCAGGTATTCTTGCCTGTGTTGTGTGTAGTAAGTTAGGTAATTTCCATTTTTAAAACTGAAGCCCCGTTTACACGACATCACCTAACATAGCAATTATCATAGCATGCATTCTTAAATAATCATGACAATAGCACAACATATTTAAAAATAACAAGAAAAGATAATATAATAAAACATGATAGGCGTTACAACAAATCTGCGCAACCGCAGTCTCGGAGCGACTCCGTACAAAGCTCGTAAGCTTGCTACTCCTACTAGCTAACTACTACTACTACTATTCTAGAGAGAGAAAGTGTGTGTGAGAGAGAAAGAAATGAGAAAATGAAGTGTGAAGGTGTGTGGAAAATGAGGAGGTTAAGCCTCTATTTATAGGCTTCAAGTTACAAATTTACACTCAGCACCCTCGATCCCAATTCAACACTGAAATACACCCTCGAGCTATGAAAATCGACACCAAAAGGGGCGTATTCGATACCAAAAGGGGTGTATTCGGTAGCAAATATGGCATATCCGGCACCAAAAAGGGGGTATACCACCCAAAAAGGGGGGTATACCACCCCTTAGAGGGGGTATACGGCCCCAATAGGGGGGTATACGGCCCTCTAAGGGTGGTATACGGCCCCTAGAGGGGTGGTGTACCCTGGTTCGTGGTCTTGTGTGCTGGATCGTAAGTCTTGTGCACTGGTCGTAGTTCTTGTGATCTTCGTTTGGCTCTAACTTCTTCGTTTCTTGTCAGATTTGAACGATTCTTGCGCCCATGGTTTTGTATTTTCCTAAAGATCAATATGACACAAATTAGGCCAGTTTTGCTTAATTATACGCTAGAATCACAAGTGGATCGTTTTAGCTATGGTTTGTTCGTTATTTGAGCATTTTAAGTGATTTTTCGAAAGGAAGTCTAAGCTTTGGCTCATTTTACATTTTTAGCATAAAACAATGTTTATTTGATGTTTATTCAAAGATTTGAGCCAAAGTGGGCTTGAAATGGTGCAAAAAAACGTGACTTTTTGCGTCAAATCAAATATCCCACACTTAGACTTTTGCTTGTCCTCAAGCAAACTCCAAATCATTCTATTGCCAAAAACTTTATTTTTGCGAAAAATCATTTTTATGGGTGAGTCTTTAAAGGAAGAAAAAGGTACTGATTTGGAACAAGTATTGTTCAAGTACGGAAAAGAGAGATGTTCCCATGACGTATCCAAAAAATTACTAAAATGATCGTCTTAGGCATGCTTTCAATTTTCGCGATCTTGGAATATACATGACTGGGCGATCTCACTAGGTGGTCACTCAATTCACTCAAAGTGTATTGGGTTTCCTATTATTCTAGTACAAACGAAATCGCTCATAAACCAGTCATGCAGCATTCATCGTCATAGGCTTGATCGATAATCAAATCTCCACCACTTAGACAGGGACGGCACTAATTATCACCAGACATTTGTGAGGGTTGTAATGTGAGGGTTTTAAAGGGTATAGTTGGTGGTAATTTTTAAGGAAAAGGGGTTTTGCTTACCTTAGGACCTTTTAAACTTATGAAAAACTTTACTTAGATATTCTTTTTAATGAAAACGGAAACGGATAACGATAAGGGAGGAAGATAGCTATTTTGACTTCTATCTTTGAAAACACACGGAAGATTTATATTTTCAGGAATCGGAGTTTTCGAGAGATTTGAAGCACTTAGCTTTATTTCAGATGATACATATTTATTTCTTTTTCTTCTTTTCTATATTTTTGGCTTAGAATTTCTTTGCCAAGGAATTTCTAAGAGATTTTATTTTTCTTACTGCCCTTTTGAGATCCTTTCATTTTTCAACCCTTTGTCAACTTCGAATTTACTTGGTGCCAATTTTTCGCACCGCATGACTCTCGATATTTGAGTTTTTATTAAGGAAACGCACACGAGAAATTTTTTTTTAGTAAACACGAAATTTGTGATTTTTGAGGGAAAGCAAAAAGAATATCTAAATAGCACTTTTCAAAATTTTTTAAAGATTCTAAGATAAGATTTTGGTGGGTATGGAAGTAAATGAGTTCAAAAGTTTGGGTTTTTAGAAACGAAAAGGTTAAGGCTCAACATGGTTTTCTAGGTGGATCATCGATACTAAAAATGAGTATCGGCTAGGTTAGGCTTGAAAAGATATGATAAAAATGGGGTTTATCCTAAGTAAATGTCCAGGTCATTTAATTGCACCTATGCCACGCATGGCACCTGTCAATATGGTCTCGAAATGCATACCAGGAGCAAGTTCTAATTCTGAATGCATGCACCGGTCACACACAACAAATGAAAGTGAAGCATTAAAAATGAATGCTTAATATAGGCTCAAGTACCTCACTGCAAATATAGGTTGTATGTACCCAGTCACGCGATGCCCCTCTTAGACTTTCATTTTAAAATCATTTAGAGTCTGACATGTTCCTACCTCTTTTTACCGACTTTTGAATACTTGCAAAAAAAATATGTACTTCTTCTTAATTTATTGACTCAAAAACTTTTGGAAAAGTCGATCTGCTGAATGAGTAGTTAGAGTACTGTCGAAGCAAGATCGTTTTTGTAGTGGGAAAAGTTTAAAATTTTTGGCAAAACAAGGATTTGTTTATTTACTGAGGATTATCTCTAAAAAATTTTGATCTTAACAAGTGAGCGAAGAGTATACTGCTATCCCACACTTAAAAATAAATATTGTCCTCAATGTTTCTGCACTAAGTAGGGAGAATCCCATAATTAGGGTTTTGCATTAAGTCAAATATAAATTTCAAGTTTTAGATATGGGGTATTAATCCCACATTTAGAGTTTTAAGTGGGCGAGAGCATATATTATCATAAGATAGATCATAAGAACTAGAGTGATACTTCCCTATGCTTTGTGAGCACTGGATGGAGGACCAGATTCGTGAAGGAGTGGTGCAAGTGATTTGCTGGAGTTTGGTTGGACCAGACTTCTTTAAAGATCGTCCATTCCTACGAATACTGAGTTCTGCAAATAGCCATAAATAAAGTCATAATAACCAGGTCTCATAGAATAGTAGTATGATAAGTCTAAAACATAAAGTAGATAAGTCTAAAATATAAAGATAATAAAGATAAACTAAGGCTCATCTAGCAGATCATCCATATCAGGTTCGAACTCAGCAACAGCAGCATCATAGATGGCATAGAGGGCAGCATCATGGAGGACAGAAGAAGGTGATGGTGCAAGAAGTCTGCTAGCAGCTGCAAGCATCTTGGCGGGATCAGAGTGTGAACTCTCGGGAGCCTGTACCAGAGCATCAGTAGTGCCAGCTGTAGGAGGGAAGAATGACCATGGTGGTTGAGAAGCTCTCGGTCCCGACCCTAGCCTGTAAGGGAGGTCATGAAGTCTCGGTAGCCCGACTACCTTGCGGATATCAGACATCAAATCATGATGAATGGACAATGTCTGAAAGAGCGCCCAAGCAGCTGCTGGATCTGCTGGATCTGGGAAAGACTGTGGTACAGCAGGTCTTGAATGCTCCCCTGGAGTAATCGGTACGTCGACCAGACTCTCTTCCTAAATAGCGGCCATCTTCTTCTTGCCTCCACGGGTTCCTCTTCTCGTCTTGCTTTTCTTACTACTCTCAGCTGGGGCTTCCATCCTGAAAAACATAAATAACACAGGTAACATTCAAAGTTTATGGGGATATACAAATGTGAAAAGAACTGACGATTTTTTGTAAAATATTTTGATTGTAAGCGTCATCAGGACTTCTGCATCTGCATATAATGAATAATAATAACTTATCTCAGATTTGTGAATTTCAAAGGCTGTCAGATAAGTAGCTATCCTGCATCATTTAGTTAGGAATGATAATACTAGATAAGATTTAAACTAGGAATTAAAAAATAAAAGGACAAATTATTCTAGGATAGGCTTGGGGTGCCTCCCAAGAGCGTTTGTTTAAGAGAGAGTCACTAGCTTGACTCTTGATACCTGGGAATAGTTCAAGGTGGCTTGAAAATGTAGACTTTCTCATTAATGGTGAAATCCTCAATGTAATGTTTTAAGCGTTGACCATTAACTTTAAAGTTACCTTCCAGGGCTTCGAGTTCGACTACACTGAAGGAAAATACCTTGGAGACTATAAATGGTCTGCTCCACCTGACTTTGAATTTTCCAGAGAACTTTTTGAAGCGTGAGTTGAAGAGAAGTACTTTATCCCCTGGTTTAAACTTTGATAGCTTGAGTCTTGCATCATGGAACATCTTGGTTCTTTCTTTGAATTTCAGGGAGCTATCGTATGCTTTATCTCTTAACTCAGCTAGTTCGTTAAGCTGCATTCTCCGATGGGATCTTATGGTGGGAATGTCTAAGTTACATTTCTTCAGCGCCCAGTATGCCTTATACTCCAACTCTATCGGCAGATGACATGCCTTACCATAAACCAGACGATATGGTGTGGTTCCTAACGGCGTTTTGTATGCTGTTCTGAATGCCCACAACGCATCATCTAATTTATTGGACCACTTTTCCCCATGGTTGAACACCGTTCGTTCTAAGATTCGTTTCAACGCCCTATTTGTCACTTCGGCTTGCCCATTGGTTTGTGGGTGATAAGTTGTTGAAGTTTTGTGAGTTACTCCGTACTGTTGCAGTGTTCTCATTAGGTGAGTATTGCAGAAGTGTGTGCCACGATCACTGATTATGGCTCTCGGAGCTCCATATCGACAAAATAGTTTTTTGAGAAACTTAGTGACGACCTTGTCATCGTTTGTTGGGAGAGCTTGTGCTTTGGCCCACCTGGACACGTAATCAACTGCAACCAGAATGTATTCTTTTCCGTTAGATTTAGGGAACGGTCCCATAAAATCTAATCCCCAAATGTCAAAGACTTCACAAGCTTGGATTTTGGTTAGTGGCATTTCATTGCGTGCGGATATGTTGACGAATTATGGGCAAGCATCGCAGCGTTTAACCAAGTCGTAAGAATCTTGAAAAATGGTTGGCCAATAAAAGCCAGCGTCGTATACTTTCCGTGCGGTCTTGTTAGCTCCATGGTGGCCTCCAGTTGGTCCATGGTGGCTTTGGTAGAGGATATGTTCGACTTCTTTCCCGTCGACACATCTTCTGATGATATGATCGGGACAGACCTTAAAAAGGAAAGGATCGTCCCAAAAATAATTCTTTACGTCGTGGAAGAACTTTCATCTTCGAGAAGTTAACATTCCTTTCTAGACTATTCCTCCCACCAAGTAGTTGGCAAAGTCAGCATACCAGGGATCGTATGATGAACTAGGTCCCTGATGGTGCTTTCCGATGTTCATGAGTTGTTCATCTGGGAACTGGTCTTGAATATCTCCTTCTTCAAGCTTTTCCATTGCTAGATTTTCCAATCGGCTGAGGTGATCTGCTGCAACGTTTTTTATCTTTAATTTCTATGTCGAATTCTTGTAAAAGAAGAATCCAGCGCAACAGTCTTGGCTTAGCGTCTTGTTTTTTGAAGAGATACTTAAGAGCTGAATGATCTGTATAGACAATAGTTTTGGACAAAATAAGATACGAATGAAATTTATCAAAAGCAAATACTACCGCTAGCAACTCCTTCTCAGTGGTTGTATAGTTCTCTTGAGCGTCCGTGAGAGTTTTGCTAGCGTAGTAAATCGGTTGAAAGTGTTTCTCCTTCCGTTGTCCTAGTACAGCTCCATCTGCAAAATCACTGGCGTCGCACATGATTTCAAATGGTAAGCTCCAATGGGGGCTACCATGATTGGTGCATGCACGAGTTGTTCCTTTAAGTAGTTGAAAGCTTTAAGACAGTCATCTGTAAAGTCAAACGGAGTATCTTTTTCGAGAAGATGAGTCATAGGTCGAGAAATCTTAGAGAAATCCTTAATATAGCGACGGTAGAATCCGGCGTGACCTAGAAAACTTCGGATGGCTTTCACAGAAGTAGGTGGTGGAAGTTTTGAAATAGTATCAACTTTAGCTTTATCTACTTCAATTCCTGCTTTAGATATCCGATGTCCTAACACTATTCCTTCTTTCACCATAAAGTGACATTTCTCCCAATTCAGAACGAGGTTTGATTCTTCGCAACGAGTGAGCATCCTTTCTAGGTTGGAAAGACAAGATGTGAAGGAGTCTCCAAAGACAGAGAAATCATCCATGAAAACCTCCATACACTGTTCAATCATGTCATGGAAAATCGCCACCATGCATCTCTGAAAAGTAGCAGGTGCATTGCATAGCCCGAAAGGCATACGTCGGTAAGGCGAAGGTTCCGTATGGACATGTGAATGTTGTCTTCTCCTGGTCCTTCGGATCGAGAGGGATTTGAAAATAGCTAGAGAAACCATCAAGGAAACAATATAACTCATTTCCTGACAATCTCTCGAGCATCTGATCAATGAACGGCAGAGGGAAGTGATCTTTGCGAGTGGCTTCGTTTAGCTTGTGATAGTCAATGAAAACCCTCCAACCGGTGACGGTTCATGTTGGGATGAGTTCATTATGTTCGTTTGTAATCACCGTCATTCCTCCTTTCTTCGGAACAACCTGTACAGGATTGACCCATGGAGAATCTGAAATAGGATATATCAGGCCAACATCAAGAAGTTTGATAGACTCCTTTTTGACCACGTCTTGAATCTTCGGGTTGACTCTCCTCTGTCTCTGTACTGATGGCTTGAAGTCATATTCCATTAGGATCTTGTGCGTGCAGTAGTTTGGACTGATCCCTTATATGTCAGAGATTTACCAAGCAATTGCCTTTTTATGTGACTTCAGAACCTGAATGAGTCTGGCTTTTTCCTCAGGCTTCAGATCTTTGGATATGATAATTGGTAAGTGCAAAGTTCCTTCGAGAAAAGCGTACTCCAGAGGAGAGGGTAGTTCCTGTAGTTCCAATTCTGGCGGTTCTTCAGTAGAAGGCTTCATTCTTGCAACTTCATCTCTCTTGAGTTCATCAAACTCTGTTTGGAAGTCTGATTCTTTAAGAGGTGATTCTGATGTATTGGCTGAAGCTATTTCAACCCATTCTGCTTTATCAGAGAATGCATCATTCCTCAGCCCGTATTTAACAGTGGATGATGTAGAAGTTGCATTTTCTTCGGTAATGATGATATCGTTGTCTTCAGTAAGTGCAAACTTCTGAGCTTGAGCTGATGAATAAGTGCTTATGGTAATTTTGGGATTTGAACTGTGTGGTTCACAGCTTTCAGATAGCTGTGAATCAGGTGGTGAAAACATTGATTCCATTTCCTTGAGCGTCCTTTGAATTTCTTCCCTTGAGATAGATGAATCATATACTTCAGGAGTTGGGTTCCTTCTTAGAAGAGTGACTGGCGTGCCATGTCCAAGCGGAGCAGTCATGATAGTTTTGAACTGCGAGCTGGGATTCTTTAAAGGAAATAGAACTTCTCTTGATGCGGTGGAAGAATTTGAGAGAGCAGAGCATAATCCCTTGCTTTCTTCACATAGTTTCCTTGTTGTGATGATAGTGTTGGGGTTGATGCTACTTACTGCGAGAATTTCTTCCAAATGTTCTTCAATTATTTCCTGCATAGAATTTACAAGACCAAGATCTTCTCCCATAGGATGTTTCATTAGTTTATCAACATTGAAGGTGACCTCCTCAGTTCCGACTCGAAGTTTTAAAGATTTTTCATTAACATCAATGACGGCCTTGGCAGTGTTTAGGAAAGGTCTGCCAAGGATGAGTGGAACTTGGGTGTCCTCTTCAATATCTATAACAACAAAATCAACAGGAAAGACACATTTATCAACATGGACCATAATATCTTCAGCAATTCCACGAGGGAGTTTAACTGATCTATCGGCTAACTGGATGGTCATTCGGGTTGGCAAAAGTTCGTTTAATCCTAGTTTCCTAAAAAGCGAGTATGACATAAGGTTTACACTAGCTCCTAAGTCAGCTAAGGAGTTACTTATTTGAACATCCTGAAGATAACAAGGAATAGTGAAACGGCCAGTGTCTCCTAGCTTCGGGGGTAGTCCTTGTTGCATAATCAAAGAGCACTCTGCATCTAAGGGCAAGTTAACTATTTGTCTGAGTCTTTCTTTGTTGGATAAGAGTTTCTTAAAGAATTTGGCACAACTAGGCATTTCAACTAAAGCATCTAAAAGTTTAACATTTAAGTGTAAGCTTTTGAACATTTCTAGATATTTTCCAAATTGAGCTTCTTGTTTCTCCTTTTTAAGCCTACCAGGGAAAGGTATACGTGTAGGTTTAATACTTTCTGGGGCTTTAGAGGGTTCTAGTTCAGGAGAAGCGACGGGGGTGTCAACTTGTACTGAATCAGTAGTGTTTTGGTCAAAAATTACTAAAAGCAATTAAGTGATCAAAATTAGTTTGTGAGGTCAGGTGTATAAATTACTCTCAAGATAATTACGTAGAAACACGATTATCTCTATTAGTAAGTAAATATTTTGCGTTTAAAAAAGATTAATTTGAACCGTGGATCCTCGTTGAATAAACGTTTATGTATCAAAGCTTTACTAATAGACTAAAGATGATAGCAATTTGATAACGAAAATGTAAGTAAAATGTAATTGAAGCAAAATTAATGACAATTAAGCAAAAACGACACGATGATATACGAGGAAAGCCCTTGATCAAGGTTGATCGCCGGTACAAAACCTCGGGAAGGATCAAATGATCCTTGCCTTTGTTGATCTTATTAAAATGAAAGTAATGAATTACAAAGTAAGAGCACAAGGATGATCGGCTAAGTGAATGTGTGTGAATTTAGCTAAGTGTTAGTGAAATGATCGTAAAATGAAGAAATAGCAGAGTGTTTATGTGATTTGCAGGTGTAAGTAGTGAACTGTGATTAACCTAATCGATCACCCAAGCCTCGTTTAAATACTAAGAGTGTATAACAATAATTCCGAAATATCAGGGATCCTCCGAGGTACGATGAAGACCACCAACGTCTCTTTTGACTCTATTCTGCACGTGCACAAGACTTCGTCTTCTCCAAATCGTATCAAAGCCTTGCCACATAATCTGGAGCATATCTCATTAACGCGTTTCTCCCAAGACCTGGTCAACACTTAAAAATAAACACGTTAATCAACTCATGATCCTGAATTAATACAGGTCCAGGATCCTGAGTTATGCGTACTCCAGAATATACTTAGGATCCTCACTTAAGGATCCTCCTCATTCAGTATCCTGCAAGAATATGTTAGACAAATATATCCTGACTAGGATCCTGTAAGTTAAATAACCAGAATATATCCAGGATCCTTAATAATATCAGTGATCCTGAAGACAGACTTATAAATCACCATTATCCTAAGGTACGAATATAAAATATAAACGACTTTCATACCTGCAAAGTGTACTTATGATGCTAATAAGGATCCTGCAAAGGTTAGTAAAAATCTAGCCACAACAAGTAGGTAGAGAAGTAGAAGGTTCATTTGTGGGAATATCTACGGATTTCTCGTTTTTAGTCTCTTTTCCTCCTCTAGTGACCACAAGGATGTCATCGTACTCATAGGGTAAGTGATAGATAGAGTTGTAGATCGCTTCCTCCCTTTGCTTCTCCTCAACTTTTAAAAACAACCTCTTAACATTATCCTCCATGTTTTTAATTAAATCGTTTGAAATTCTAATCAAATAATCAATTTGTTTTTGAAAATCAACAATTTTTCTATTGACATTATTTTGCTCAACAATGAAGTTTTTGAAAGTTTCGTTGTTTAGACGAGAAGTCAATGGGGAAGGAGTAGAGAGAACTAAAGATCGGGAAGTGGGTTGTGTGGTAAACCGCTGAATGAAAGGTTTGGAATAAGAAGTATGATTAGGGTTTCCACTAGTTGTAAGAATTTCTTCATTGGCCCTTCGGCTTGAGATGAATTTTTGACTTTTCTTCTCTGACTTAGGGTTTGAAGATTCTTGCAAATCCTTGACAATTTGAGTGATAGATTCGAGTTGAGTTTTTAGATTATCTAAGGTTTGATTTGAAGTACTCCTTTCTTCTGAAGTAGATTCATCTTACTCTAAGTCATGTTGATGTATCGTTATCGTCTCAATCAATTTCCAAGCTTCGTCTGAAGCATGTAGCATGAAATTTCCGGATGAAGCGGCATCGAGGGTTTGTTTGTGTTGAGGATTTAAACTGTTATAGAATGTGCAGACCAGGTCCATTTCAGACAACTGACGATTCTGACATCTCTCGATCAGATTCTTAAATCGTTCCCAAGCCTTGCTTAATGATTCATTAGTTCCTTGATGGAAGTTAATGATGTCGTTTTTAAGCTTGGTTTGTAGGGAAGGAGGGAAGTACTTAGCTTGAAACTTAGTAGCCATCTCCTCCCATGTATGAATCGAATTGGGTTCGAAATCATAAAACCATGTTAAGGCTCGGGACGAAATTCTCCTAACAGGGGGAGAATGTGACACCCGTCAAATTAGGACTTGTAATTACTGCCTAATCAACTGTTAATACATGTAATTAGTTCTGTGTTAGTCTAATTAATGTATCGATATATATATTGTTGAATATATACAATTATGCGATTTGGCTAAATCGTGCACTTTTCAATCGAATGTAATTCGGTTCAATTTATACGGACGTTGGTGAACAAAATTATTAAATAATATAACATTATTTAATAACTCTATTATATCACAAATATTATTTTGATAATATTTCGCATCTACTTCGTATCGTACAAATAAGGTCTACGCGATTAAAAGATTAAACGCGCAAACAATCGAAACTAATCTAAGTTATATCTTATAACTCACTTTCAAAATGTTTGATGAAATACTTCAACAAAAATATCTGAAAGTCCCCTTAGCCTTGGATCTAGATGACTGATGACAATGATTAATTGGCGGAAACAATCAATCACACAAATGAACAATAAACTTAAACTGAAACAATGAATCAATCAAAGTAAAACTAGTTTATTAGCTTCTTGAACGTATTGGAACTATTTACAAGGTTGCTTAGTCGACAAATGGTGCTAGGGTTTCGTCAACCCTAGCCGAAAACCCGTAGGTTTCAATTTATACAAAACAAAATCGGCAGACATGCGTCACTTGGGAAGTGTCGCATGTCGCCGCCCTCATGCGTCACTTACTTAAGTGACGCTATGCGACACTAAGGCAAGTGTCGCCTAACACAGAAGCTAAGTGTCGCTATACATGAAAATGACTTTTCTATTAAATCTAACTAACGACACTTACAACTCGATAGACCAACTGACAGACACACTAATATGCATCAACAAACTCCCCTGTGTCTTCAGCTTGGTCTTCAAAAACATCTTCAGTCAAACCCAACCTGGTGGAAATACTCCACCAGCATGAATACCAACTCGTACACAAATCTCGACCACCTTCTCAAACTTTGAAGCCTCTTCTTGATCAAATCGATGATACTCCATTTTACTTTTGTGAAGAGCTTTCAAATCTTTCTTCGTCAGATTGATAAGGCTGATCGGATCAAAAACACAAAGCGTCTTTCCATACTTTGCCGGTAAATTCCACTTACCCTTTTCAATCACCGGATCTTCATCAGAAAGATATTCAATAACCGCTTCTTGAGTAACAGAATCAAACCACCAATATCGTAATCTTTTGAGAAAATCAAGTGGCAGAGACTGTAGTGGCACCGTTTTCAGACTAGCAGCTGGAGGATAATGATATTTGACGATCGGTTCCTGAGTTCTCGGATCCAACTTTTTCTTGTAGGAATAACGAACTCCCAGCTCTGGTCTAATCCACAAATACTTCTTGCTGTAGATATCTCTTCTAAGAATCTTCTGAAACATATCACCACAAAAATCATCAGTATGGTTAACAATGTTCAGTTGAGCAAGATGATTCAATTCTTCCTTCGGCAGTGTACTGATGCAGTTGAATCTCGGCCTGAAGTACTGTATACCATCTCTTCGTTTGATGAGAATCAAAAAATTGTCAGCATCAAATTTCCAACTTCTAATCAAACCAGTCAAATCACCTTTAACCTGATAAGTTTTACAAATCTTCAATTCAGGTTTAAGCTTTCGAAACATTGGAAGACCTGAAGATGTAGACGGTTGTGATTGTTCAGGAACGGATTCAGCAGCTTGTTGTTCCTGAGTAGTATCTGTTGGAGGTTCTTGATCATCATCAGAATCATCGGACTTAATGATCGGTGTATCAAAATCATAAGGTTGAGCCGGTTGTTTTTGAATAGGTTCCAGTTCTCGCTCAGGCTCCGGTTCCTGATTCGGATTATCCACATACTCTTCATCCGGCCCTGGAACCTCCGCATCCATCTCAATATCATCCGGATCAAATGATATGTCTTCTTCATTAACCGGATTTATCAAACTCTGAAGATACGTGAGATTAACGTTTGAATAATCAATCGAAATTGGTCTCGGCTGTCCTGGAACATCAACAAAATAATCCAAAGTGATATTTTCATTAATCTGATCTGGAATTACATTTTCAGGTTCTGGGGGAGGGGTTACATTTGTTTCCAAGGTTCTCTGACGTTCCTCCCCCGAAACAATAGTAACCGATTCCAACTCTAACAACCTAGACTTAACATCCGTCAACTCAAGCTTCAAATCATTCACCCGAGCTGCCTTGATCTCCAAATCCTTTATTTGGGCAGCTTGAGCTTCAATCACGGCAGCCTGATCATCAAAACGTTTATTCATCTGAGCCATCTGATCAAGAAACTGCTAAAGCATTGCAGGCGAATGTTGTTGCTGTTGTTGTTGAGCTTGCTGACCAGGTTCCTGAATACTAATACCTGTTCTCTGGCATCTCCTTTGTGGTAAATAAGCATATAAAGGAGAAGACTCAGCTGGTCGCTTGCCCAAATTCGGAGGTACATGAACCCTCCCCGCAGAAATCCTCCTCAAAATACGCTTAAAGCGTCGAGGATCAGCCAACTAAATACCATCTAATGCAGTCTGAGGTGGCACATCACCTGGAGAGTCAGGTGGTGTGGGACCACCGTCAGATTCCTCTGCTGCAACTTCTTCAACCTGCTCAATATCTTCTAAGTCCTGAGCGACAGCAGCATCAACCAAATCATCCTCATGTACTGGAGGCACAACAATATCCTCATATCCATCCCCAGGCGGTGCAACATAGTTTTCGTTTACTATGTGCCCGAATAGCTCACGATCAGGTAAAACTGCAGAATCTTTCGGTGGCAGTTTGCAGTCGTTGAAAACACGTAACAGCATTGGCGTCGGAACCAATAACGACCTCTGATCCGGAGCGATTCCCAAATCCAAATCATTTAATAACAACTGAAGAAACCTTGGATAAAGCAGCCACTTATCCTTACCAGCTCGAACATTCTCCACCATATTCCCAAAAACATAACCGCTGAAATTGTACGGTTTGTTGTACACTAATGCCAACATCAAAGACAGAGTCTTATGACTCGCAGCATCGTATCCACCTTTCCTCGGAGATAAGCAAACAATGACGATATGAGCCAAGTATCTCCAAACCCTGCATAAATACTGTTTCCTGAAATCTGTAAGTTGATCCGCAGGATAACCCATTCGTTGAAGACCCCCGTAGATAAACGTGATCTCGAATACAGTTGGCATTGCAGACGTGTCATTGAACTGCAGAACACGACGAATAGAATCCTGTGTAATCTCAATCTCGCGTCGAAACATAGTTGACACAATCCTCGGAGTATCGTTCTCGATTTTGATAAATGCGTGGTCATAGAACTCCTCAATTTGATTCATATACACTGGTGTAGAAGCTGTAATAGCATGATGAATCCTTGAACGTCTGAGAAACTCGTTCATCGGCCGAAACGGCATCGAGTTCTTGTGCGTCGATTCCAAAAATGCAACAATGTTGTGTCTAGTGTTGGTGCGACGATAATAATCTTGGAGAGCTGCCATCTGTAAGCTAAAATACAAAAGATAACCAGAAATATCGTTACAGAATAAGCTCTCACAAAAATTTGAAAAATTCTGATTTTAGCGTCACTTAGAAAGTGACGCATAAAGAAGTACCGACACTCAGAGAGTGCGGCACTAAAATCAGAAATCAAGTGATGTGTCACTTGAGGTAAGTGACGCATTCAAGGCGTCACTTGTGTAAGTGCCGTTGCCACAACGTGCGTCATTCGACATAGTGTCGGTATAAATTGAAGTGTCATTTAAGGCGACACTTAGTAAGTGTCGGTCAAATGTATGAGGCAGTAAAGGCATCACTTAACAAGTGACGGGTAAACCACAGCGTCACTAAGGGAAGTCACTTAAAGAAGTGATGCATGCAAAGGCGTCACTCAGATGAGTGACGGTATAAGTGACGTTAAGCCTATCAAATTACCAAATAGCGTCAGTTACTGGAAGTGACGCAGTAAGTGACGCAACGATGAAGATCATCGTGTCACTGTTCAAGCCCAGAAATCACGACGAACAAAATTGGGGTTTTTTTTTAAAACGAGTTAACCAAAAGGTGCGCATTAGCTAAATGGTCAAAACACACCAAATGGAAACAAGAAACATTAACTAACAATCCCCAATTCACGTGATTTCGACAAACCCTAAAACCCGTAACCCTAATATACGATTAAATCATAAATACGTAATTACAGGGGTTAAAAGTTATACCTATAGATGCGTATGAGTGAGAGGAACAAGAGTATAGCAACCGATTGCACAAACAAAGCTTGAAAATCCACAGAAAAATCAAAAAATCGCACCAGTCGAAGTGACGCAGAGACAATCGCAAGTGACGCTATGTCAGAGCAAGTGACGGATAATGAATAGTATAGGTGGTGATAATGAGTGTCGGGTGGGAAGGTATTTATACCGAAACCCTAATACGCGTCACTTAGTATGACACTTAAGGCGTCTTTTGCTGCGTCATTTAAAGTGTCACTAGTAGCGTCACTAAAGGAGTGACGCATATCGACAGTTACTGAAAATTTTTAAGATTTTTTCAATCTTTTGCGTAGTGCTCAATTTGAGAGTAAATGTGACTTGGGTAAAACTAAAGTAGAAAATAAATTAACACAAAATTAATACAAAATTACAAATATAAACCAAACTAAATATATTCTTTTTGGTGACGGAGTTGATTGAGTCTGGTTAGGGATCATATCGGAATAACATGCAATTATTATGAATAGTAAGTGTTATTTCGATCATCAGTATGTTTGTCCACTTTTAAATTTACTTGGCACACTTAAAACACCTTTTATAAAAGTTATTTCAAGATGATTATTGGTATTGTTTGTCCACCTAAACATGTTACATCCGTGTCTGTGAGTTAACCTTTTTATTGTTAGTATGAATATTTCACCGTGGTCCCCACCATAGATATACCCCTGTAACCCAGACATGAACATAGTTTCCAAATTTAGAAAGAATATAAGAGAATCAATTTTAAGAATCAAGCCAGCGGTGACAGGTCTGTACTTGCGTACAACAGAGCAACATACACTTGATTCAGGTTTAAGCAAAACCGATCGCAGTCAAACCAAATTTGTTTTTATTCAATTGGCGACCTTGATCAGTATCTTAGAATTTAAGATTTTACAAGTACATTGACTCACGTTTGCTTAGTGTTGAGAGTAAGCTGAATTGAGACCAGGTCTGCACTTACGTACAACAGAGGAGACAATCAGCATACTCCCCTAAAAGATCTCAGATATGCGATCCAAAAATAGAAGTATGTCAAGCTACGCTAAGGAATTAAGACTTAGAGTCGTACATCACAAGGTGTTTACCACAGAATCATAGACATGTATTTAAATTACTTCTTAATAACTCAGAGACCGGTGTGTATCATGCTTATCAACACATCGTATGATGAAGCTAATTTTTATAAAAACTGTTTTAAATATGTCAGATAAACCTACTGACACATCCAAGATAAACCTTAAAATTCCATTTTGTGCATGTCACCCGATGTACTATCATATCCCAAGTTGTTTACAGACACAACTCAACGTCTATTTTAAAAATGTAGCAACCGTGCATTTCTTTTATACTAATGAGTATAAAGAGTGGTTGTTGCCATATATATATATATATATATATATATATATATATATATATATATATATATATATATATATATATATATATATATATATATATATATTTTAACACAAATAAAAGCAAATAAAATTAACTATCCAAGTCACACATTACTTTTTAGACCCAAAGAACCTTAAACTGATCATATTGACCAGTTCATCAAATCGAGCACGTGAAAAAGCTTTGGTGAATAGGTCGGCACTTTGCTTAAGGGTGTCTATATGGACCAGGTCTATCAAGTGTTTTTCATAGCAATCCCGTATGAAGTGGAACCTAAGTTCTATGTGTTTGGTCTTAGAGTGTTGTACGGGATTGCGAGTGATAGATATGGCAGCAGTGTTATCTATGTGAATAGGAGTCATAGTAAGAAGTAACCCGTAATCGCGTAGTTGGTGCTGAATCCAGAGAACTTGGGCACAGCAGCTAGCAGCAGCAACATACTCAGCCTCTGCTGTAGAAAGAGAAACCGTAGTCTGCTTCTTGCACTGCCAAGAGACCAATCGCGATCCCAGAAATTGACATCCACCAGTTGTTGACTTCTTATCGATACTGCAACCTCCATGATCCGAATCCGAATAGGCTGTAAGAGCGAAAGTCTTCTCATTTGAATACCATAGACCAAGAGTAGGTCTAGCTCTGAGATAACCAAAAATTCGCTTTACTGCCTTCATATGAGACACCTTTGGTTTAGCCTGATAACGTGAGCAGATTGACACGGCAAATACGATGTCCGGCCTAGAGGCAGTCAAATACATAAGAGAACCTATCATTGAACGATAGTCCCTCTCTTTGCAATCTTCGTCTTCCTCAGCAAGTCTAAGATTGTGATTAAGCTCGATAGGAGTCCCATAGGTTTTACAATTGAGCAGGTCATACCTATTCAACATGTCATTGACATATTTTGACTGATGTATATAAATACCTTTTGCAAGTTGCTCAACTTGTACACCTAAAAAGAATGTGAGCTCCCCCATCGCGCTCATCTCAAACTCAGACTTCGTGATTTTCTCAAAGTTCTTGCACATTGCCTCATTTGTAGAACCGAAGATGATATCGTCCACGTAAACCTGCACAAGTAACATATCTTCCCTATCCCCAGATTGTTCACGAAGAATGAATAGCGTGCTATCAATGTTGCCCCTCACAAAACCATGCTTAATCAGATGTGTAGTTAGCCTCTCATACCAAAGCCTCGGAGCTTGGTGAAGACCATACAACGACTTGTTCAATTTACAGACGTATTCAGGATGCGCAGGGTCTTCAAAACCAGGAGGATGCTTAACGTACACATCGGTATCTACTTGTCCATACAGAAACGCACTTTTCACATCAAGTTGATTGACGCAAAATCCCTTGAAAGACGCGTATGCCAGAAAAATGCGAATGGATTCCAATCGAGCAACGGGGGAAAATACATCATCATAGTCCAGACCTTCAATTTGACTGAAGCCTTGAACTACTGGAAGTGCTTTATTACGAATCACAACGCCCCGATCATCCATCTTATTACGATATACCCAACGAGTGCCAATCAAGTGGGCACCCTTGGGCAATGGAACTACTTCTCAGACTTGCAACTTTTCAAATTGCAACAGTTCCTCTTGCATGGCCTCGATCCAGGATAGATCTTTTAAGGCCTCTTCAACCTTCTTGGGTTCCACTTGCGATAGATAACATGAATTGATATTAGCCACCAGACCCAAAAGTTGCTCAGTATCAGTCTGCTTTGCTTGATGTCATGTTTGAACAGGAGCATGAGGGTCACCAATGATATTATCAATGGGGTGATCCTTATGTATCTGAGTAACTGGAATTTGATCTGGCACAAGATTCTGTTCCAAGCTGTTCAAATCTCCCTCAGTTGCAGGAGTGTTCGGTGAAGCATCATCATCTTCATCTCCTGGAGAATAGAAATGAGAATAATTCATCTTTTCTGCTTCCTCTTCCTCATCCTCTTCCTCCCCTTCTTCTTCTAAGGAAGGCATTAGAGGATCATAGGGAAGCTCCTTCGTATAGATAGACTTAGAAGTTGAAGGAGCATCCGAAGACGGTGTAGTGGGAGATGGTTTATTTGTGGGTGTAGGTGAGGGTGTTGATGCAGATGCAGATGCGGGTGTTGGGCTAGGTGTTGTGGCAGGTGCGGAAGTGGGTGTTGGAGTAGGTGTTGAGGTGGATGTTTGATTTGATGCCGATTCAGGGTTCGGGTTGGATGGTTTTAAAGGAGAATCAGATGTCTCTTGAGAGAGACTGATTCCATGGAGTAGGGTGACTAACTCTTCCTCTTGATCTATTTCAGGTAAGTTGAAAGAATTAAAGATACCCTCATAGTTGAAAAACCAATCCGGACCCGTTCCTTGAGGAGGATCCGTATAACGCAAACATTTTACCTCAAAATGCTCCTCAATCTGACTTGTTGTTTTGTTATAAACTCTCTTGTTCGGAGAGTTCACTGAATAACCAAGAAAAATCTCTTCAACTGCTTTATCGTCAAACTTTAAGATTTTATCCTTAGTAATCATAATTAAACAAGGACACCCAAATGGCTCCAGAAACTGCTGATTTGGCTTACGGTTATTAAAAAGTTCATAACATGTTTTGTTCTTCTTCTTAACCGTGAGCACCCGATTCAGAACATAACAAGCAGTGTTAACTGCCTCAGCCCAGAAAATTATAGGTAACTTGGAGTCAGCTAACATGGTCCGAGCTGTCTCGATGATAGTTCTATTTTTACGTTCTGCAACTCCATTCTGTTGAGGAGTTCTTGGAGCACTGAATTGATGTTCAATGCCTCTTGCAGCACAGAATAACTCGAGAGTAGAATTCTTGAATTCGGTACCATTATCACTGCGCAGTCTCTTCACCTTTAAGTTGCACAAATTTGCCAACTTATCCAACAGATAAACCAAAATGTCCGCCGTCTCACCCTTTGAAGCTAGGAAGTAAACCCACGAAAATCTTGAGTAGTCATCCGTAACTGCCAAGCAATACGATCTGCCACCAATACTCTTTGTAGAAATAGGACCAAACAGATCCATATGTAAGAGCTCCAATGGTGCAGCAATAGAATTCACTATCTTAGACTTATGGGACTTTTTGTGGAGTTTGCCCTTGTGGCAAGAAACACAGTCATCCTTTAATGAAAAAGACTGTTTTGGAACTCCATTCACCAAATCATTCTTTATGAGAAAATTCATTTTACGAAAATGGATGTGTCCCATCCGTCTGTGCCAAAGAAGTGATTCTTTCTCAGAAGCCTTTGAAAGGAGACAAGTATACTCCCTGGTTGTCTCAACAGTTTGCATATTCAAAACATAGGTGTCATCTTTCCTCGGTGCTCGCATTAGCACCCATTCCTCAGGAATGACGAACCCCGGCTTCAGTATAACACGTTCAGTCTTTGTGAATGCAGTGGTATAATCCTTATCACAAACTTGTGAAACGCTCAGCAAGTTGTGATTGAGTTGTGCCACATAATTCACATTCTCAAAGCTAACATTTCCATTTGTTAACGTTCCCCGACCCGAAATCGTTCCTCCTGTATCTCCAGCAAAGGCAACGTAACCTCCTGCAAATGGTTTTATATCCACTAGAAGAGACACATCGCCAGTCATGTGTCGCGAGCAGCCACTGTCTAAATACCATTTACTATCTCTCACACGTTCAGACTGCTGCAACACACAAGGATAAGGAGATTAGTGAGAAACGGTGACCCAAGCCTTTACAGACTTAGGTACACCGAAGTCATCAACAATAATCACATCAGATAGAATTTGATTTTTTAACAAATCAGAATTTTCATCTAATTGGTTATTGTTGACGACTTTAGAGTCAACATCAAACTCTTTTCTTTTCCAAACCTTAGATGGTTCGGAAATTGGTTTGGAAGTGATGTCGGGCTTTAGTTTTGGCAAAAGATTTTGCTCAACATCACTTTGCTTCTTAACCGGCTTGGGAGAGCTAGAATAACGCCTAGGTGGGGATTTTGAAAATGAATTCTTATAAAAAGAAGTTCTAGGCATTTCTCTCCCAAAGCGTTGGTTAGAGAGCTTGGGACAATCACGGATTAAATGTCCCCGTTTCTTGCAATAGAAACAGGAACGCATCTCAACAAAAGGTTGAGGCTGAGGATATACCGAAGGAGGAGGAGAAGCATTCCTTGAACATGCACAATGTGTACACATTTTTGGTGGTGCTTTCTCAAGTTTATAGGTTGAAGTAGAAGGTTTGTTATGAGAAACTTTATCATTATTAACATTTATACTTCGTTTCAAAATCTTTATTGGTGTCTGTAAAGTTTGAATGTTCTCATTTAAAACCTTTTGTTTTTCCCTTTGAACCTTAACTGGTTCATTTTGCAAAATTTCAGGTTTAACTTCAACCTTTTTAACCTTCGGATACTCCTGTTCAGTAATATCCTCAATCTCAACGACCTCCTCTAAACTGACTGGAGGTGTACTCTCAGACTTAACAAAAGTAGGCAAGGGTTACTCTGGCCGTTTAGTTTTCTCCTTTGCCTGCCTTTTGGGATTGGATTTAACTTCTTTAGAATTTGTAGCTGACAATGATGAGTAGTCAGCCACAAATTCTTCGGTGCCTTCCTTAACAGGCAGAGGATAGTGATTGGTAGGAGGTGGAACTGAGTTATACCCTATTCCTGCCTTACTACTTGTATTTGTCCTCTGCTTGTTAACGATTTCATCGAAAACATCACGAGACTCTGAGAAACTTGAGATTTTTTTATTAAAACTCACAGACTGAGACTTTAATTCAGAAAGTTCTTTATTCAACAAATCAATTTCTGTTAAGTAGCTTTTAATTGCATCTTGTTGACTAAAGACTTTTGCTTTAAAGGTTTGAGTATCTAACTTATAACCTTCAATCTGCTTATCATAAAGTCTTTCATTACCTTTTAGAAACTTATTTGACTCAGTAAGTTTCTCGACCTTTTCTCTCAAGTTCATATTGTCTATTTGAAAACCTTTTAAAGAAGTTTCCAATTTAATACAAGATAAACAAGTAACAGGTTCTTCAGGTTCTTTATGTACCTCAGGTGTGATGTGAGCCATTAAGCACTGCTGATATTGTTGAGCTTGAGCACTCCAATCCAGACTAGTAGGCTCGATCACAATCAACGCATCATAAATTCCAGTCTTCGGTACATCTTTCTCAGGAGTCTTGGGAGGAGATGGTTTAGTGAGACCTGATGGTGGCATCTTTGGCTTCTCACATTCTCGGGCAAAGTGTCCCAAGTTCTGGCAGTTGTAGCAACGAACCTTGCTTTTATCAAAACCAAAGCCAGATTTACCAGCTCCTTCCAAACTCTTCCTTCCAGTTCCTTGCAGAAATTTTTGAACCCTTCTTGTGATCATGGCGATGTTCCAATTTAAATCCATCTGTTCCAGATCATCATCGTCCAGCTGGCCGTAGTCCTCCTTTGTTAATTCCAGAGTGGTATTTGGTTGTGACACCAAATCTTTGTAAGAACTAAGAAAAGCTGTATAAATGGCAGCTTGTTCTTCAATGGCTGGAGAAATAGGAGTCTGTGCACCTTGTGAAGTGCCAGCAGAATAGCCTGATGAATAACCACCAGTGGAGCTTGGTAGAGCACTGATATCTGACATAAACGCCAATCCACCAGGAGTATTTCCAGAACTAATTTTACCACCATACAAAGATGGATTTTGTACAAAACCTCCACTTTTACACTCTTTCTTCTTCAACTCCATAGCATGTGCTTGGAGTATCCCAACTAACTCATCCAACTTCCATGTAGCCAACTCTTGATTTTCCTTCAACATTTGTACCTTGACGTCCCAATCTTTAGGTAGTGCATCCAAGAGCTTTTTATTTATATCCAGTTCTGTAAAGGTATAACCTCCTTCCATCAAATCACCCACCAGCTGGGTGTATCTAGTGAACAAACTGGTCGTGGTCTCATTAGGTGCAATATCAAAGAGATCAAATTGTTTCTTGTTCAACTCTAACTTTGCCTCCTTGTATTTCTCGTTACCACCACAACGAAGCTCAATTGCATGCCACAGATCATAGGCAATATCATGTTGTTTGAACATGCGCAAAACATCTGGAGTTAAGGCCATCTTTATTGCTGAAAGACATTTGCGTTCAGTATCATACTCCGTACGTTCCTCAGGAGTCATAGCCTTATAAGTCTTAGCTGGAGGAACGCCACGATAGTTTCCCTCAGCTAATGGTCTTACATATCTTTCAGTAAGTGGACCCCATAGTTCTGGACAATGAAAATCGATATACTGCTCAAATCGTGATCTCCAGTATGTATAGTCCAAATCAGCAGTAAAAACAGGAGGTTTACTACTGGTTCCCACATCGTTACCTTGTTTAATCATTTCTCTAATACTTTGAATAGTTTCCCTATCCGACATCGTTGAAATGCACCTGTAAAATCACCTTAAAACAAGACTAGAAAGCTGATTAGTAACAAAGGCGTCACTAGGTAAGTGACGCACCTAAGTGTCGCAAAGAGTAGCGGCACTAGGTAAGTGACACTATCAAGTGACGAATAAATGAACACAACGACACTAGAGATTAGTGTCGTATAATCAAGCAAGTGACGCACTCAAGTGACGGACTTGAGTGACGCTCAGCAATAATAGGCGTCACTAAGATAAGTGACGCTTTTAGTGACTCACAGAAATAATGCGTCACTAGTAGCAAGTGACGGATAACACACAAGTGTCGTCCAAAGTGACGCAATTAAGTGTCGGAAAGAACAGTAGGCGTCACTAAGATAAGTGACGTATAACCCTCAAGTGACGTTACTGAGTGACGTACTTGAGTGTCGTTAAAACCCTAATTGAACCTTACAGAAGTTTCGCTCGAAGTGCCGCACGAAGTGACGCGACGAGTGACGCAGAAACGGCTGTGAACGCCCAAAAACCCCAAAAATCGAATTTTCGTAAACCTAACGAAAATTCTTGAATCCCAATTGAACGAAACCTGTAATACTTGATTCAAAACGTAATAATAGCACCCAATCGATCCAAATATTGCTAGAATTCCTATGATCTTCACAAAAGCGAACCGAAAAGTCTCCAATACACGAACACACGTTGATCAAATCACCTAAAGGCTCTGATACCAGTTGAAAGTCCCCTTTTCTTGCCTTGGATCTGATCGGATCGTTTGATTGAATATATGAACGTATTAATCGAATCAAAAACGCAATTCTCTATAATCTTTTGTATATATTCACAATTGAATAATAAAGATTACAAGATACAAACTCAAACTTTCGTTCTCTCCTCTCCTCTCTCTGAAAAACGGCCTCACACACTTCTCGAATGTCTAACCCTAAAACTGAATATAATGCTCCTATTTATACACTTCAAACTGCTCCTTGGCGACACTAGCCAAGTGTCGCCTATAGCGACACTAGCTAAGTGTCGCCTAACCATATTAAGTGTCGCCTATTGACACTTACACAAAACACAATTAAACAACTAACTTTAACTTAACACACTAAACATTATACATACGCAGACTAATTGACTTTGACAATTACAAACGTTTGACCAACTGACTGACACACAAAATGTACCAACAATATCGAATAATTATTCGTATTTTAAAACGTATATTGAAACGCGTATAATATTTAATTAACATTTAAACGACCGGGGAAACGAACACCGCACGGAGCGCAATTACAGGGAACAAAAAATTGGTGAGGCCACACTTTGGTGACCTGATCGCGCTCCAACGGTCGGTTCAAGAATTGCTTCTTGGTCGTTGCGGGCCTTCTAGTCAGGGCAGACGATCGGAGGGGTGGTTTTATATTAATAGTGCAGGGAAGCCTAAGTTATACTACTACTTGTAGAGTTAGCGGCAGGTATGACTCAGGTGTCGTTCTTCAAACCACAACGGGCATGGGATTTTAGGAGAATTAATTATCTTTGGTAATTCAGCTAGGGGTTTTAAAACTTTTCGAGGGGTTTTGTTTTCTATTCTATGTAAACTAAAGACAGTAAAATAAATGAGGAGTGTAGTCGCTGAGAGATCTATGGATTACGCGAGTGTTTGCTAGGACATCGGTGTATGCTATTTAGGGGTAGTTATGAGGATTGACGCTCTAATTACAATGAATCCTAGCAGTGCTGACTTGGGGTCTCTGAACGATGTCCAACATAGTATTGTACCTACGGCCTTTTCGTGGCTTCCACGCATTTGTACTTCACCAAAGGTGGTTCCAGCGCTATACCAAGTACTAAGCCGTTTTACGGTTTTTCCGATGCCTCGCCCAGAGATCCCGTATCATTACTGTATATGTCCTAATGGGCCATAGCTCCTATCCTATTACTTATCTAACGTAGAGTTTTCCACAATCAAATAAATAACATGTCACATGGATAACAGATATGGAGTGTAAGCTACACCGAAAGTTCTCCCAAATGTAGTACCAATTTAACCAACAACTAACCTCGAATCCTATTCCCCAGTCTCGGGCGTCTGAGACGTCCGTATCGTGGCACGAATTGTTGAATAAACAATAAAGTGAACAGGAGTTACCCCGCGGAATAAGTTGGGAAAGTCTGTCTGACGATTGTTTAAATTGTTTGACATTATTTCATATAGATCATTGTAATTATTCTAGCATGTTAAACTGTTGTATGTAATTATTCTATGTTTGAAAACCTAATCATGAATCCAACAAATGCAATAGACAAATAGATACTAGCATGCAAACCCTAAAGCAACAATCAAACAAGAACATGCAGTAGTGTAACATGGATAGTTATCAGTTTGTTTCAGGCAGAGTTTCTGGATTAATGGTTAAGTCACGAATGCTCCGAAAGTTCTCTCAAAAGCATTCGATATATGAAATTAATTCTAATCTATCTATAATCCTACGCTCCGTATCTCCTATGATGTATTTCAATCAGGAGAACAGCGGCCATGCCGAGTTCATCGAATCATTCAGACACAGAATAGTTGAGGGACCTATTTCTAGCAATTGGCCGGATTCTATCAACATATTTCAAACCACAACATAAGTTGGATAAATAAAACATTTGAGAATCATTTCATAAATTCAAACATATCCTAATTACATGCGAGCATAGTAACAACATGGTTTAAAGCATAACTACCCTAGCATAACGTCTATCATAGCAAACACAGATTTGTCTAGCCTAATATAGCAATTATCATAGCATGCAATCTTAAATAATCATGACAATAGTACAACATATTTAAAAATAACAAGAAAAGATGATATAATAAAACCTGATAGGCGTTACAACAAATCTGCGCAACCGCAGTCTCGGAGCGACTCCGTAAAAAGCTCGTAAGCTTGCTACTCCTACTAGCTAACTACTACTACTACTATTCTAGAGAGAGAAAGTGTGTGTGAGAGAGAAAGAAATGAGAAAATGAAGTGTAAAGGTGTGTGGAAAATGAGGAGGTTAAGCCTCTATTTATAGGCTTCAAGTTACAAATTTACACTCAGCACCCTCGATCCCAATTTAACACTGAAATACACCCTCGAGCTATGAAATTTGACACCAAAAGGGGCGTATTCGATACAAAAAGGGGTGTATTCGGTAGCAAATAGGGCGTATCCGGCAGCAAATAGGGCGTATCCGGCAACAAAAAGGGGGTATACCACCCAAAAAGGGGGGTATACCACCCCTTAGAGGGGGTATACGGCCCCAATAGGGGGTATACGGCCCTCTAAGGGTGGTATACGGCCCCTAGAGGGGTGGTGTACCCTGGTTCGTGGTCTTGTGTACTGGATCGTTAGTCTTGTGCACTGGTCGTAGTTCTTGTGATCTTCGTTTGGCTCTAACTTCTTCGTTTCTTGTCAGATTTGAATGATTCTTGCGCCCATGGTTATGTATTTTCCTAAAGATCAATATGACACAAATTAGGCCAGTTTTGCTTAATTATATGTCAGAATCGCAAGTGGATCATTTTAGCTCTGGTTTGTTCGTTATTTGAGCATTTTAAGTGATTTTTTGAAAGGAAGTCTAAGCTTTGGCTCATTTTACATTTTTAGCATAAAACAATGTTTATTTGATGTTTATTCAAAGATTTGAGCCAAAGTGGGCTTGAAATGGTGCACAAAAACGTGACTTTTTGTGTCAAATCATGACCCCACCATAACCGGCCAAGGGTGAGGGTCATCACCTCCTCACCCCTTTGTCTCACACAAACACATCTCTCTCTCCTATCCCAAAACACTCTCATCTCTCTCACCACAACCACCACCTTAAACCCCCCCCCCCCCCCCCTTTATCCACCAACTTACACCATTAAATCACCTTGAATCATCTTGCTCATTTGGGAAGAAACGATCACGAGAACGAGGGCTACACATCTATCTTTTCGGTTTCCTCTCGCGTTAACTTGTAAGATTCCCGACACTTTCGAAGAACCTCTAGATTTCGATTTATTTTAGTTGTATGTTGTTCATCTAGCTTGTTTATGTCCAAATAAGTGATTAAAACTCATTTTCGGAACATTGTCTAAAAGTTTGTGGTTTTGGTCATTTTATGAAATCGACACCTAGAATGACTTTCGACTCAAAGTAATCACTTTTATAAGTCCTATCAACCAAAATATGGGTTGGGTAAAAGATTCGGACCAAACGGAAGTCGCCAAACACGTTTTCGACACAAACCACGTCTGGTCAGACGTGAGTGTCGCACCGGGCCAAAAACAGTGTAGCGACACTCCTTCGAGTGTCGCACAGAACACAGAAACCATCTTTTTGCGACACTTCATTAAGTGTCGCCAACAATAAAAATAACGCACCCAGCGACACTTCATCGAAGTGACGCCTATTTTTGTAACAATACACTCGCGACACTTGCTTAAGTGTCGCCGTAATCAAAAATATGAAACTTGCGACACTTGTCTAAGTGTAACATCCTCGAAATGGACCTAGTTATTTGTATAGTATTATTTCTGGATTTAAATATGTATTTAAATGTGTTTGGAAATAATATTGTTTGAAATAGTTGAAATAATTGGAATAGGATCCGAATATTCCAATGTGTTAAGTGAAATATTAATTGTTGTGAATTAATATAGCTGACGGTGCAATAAAATGTTTGGACTCGCAAGTGGTTTTCGGGTTCCAGACAATAGATTGAGATGGGGTATTAAATTATACCCGTATAATAGAAGGTCGGTTGAGGAACCGACTTAAGTTTCTATTTATATAACTTTCCTTTTTAGGAAGTTATTCATTTTTATTCCAAAACTCACAGAAACTCTCTGAAAACCTCCAAATCAATCCAGAAATCAGATCAGGAAGTTGTGATCCTCGTGAAACTTCCTAATCATCAGATTACCATCGTTAGATTCTTCAATCAGTAAGTATTCTTGAGTATTTAAGAATTTGATTTTGATTTAAATTTGGGTAAATTGAGAATTTGAGAGAATTGGATGTTAGAAACATGTTATAAGTGTTGTATGCGGATTATATGATGTTTCTAGTGATTTATAACTGTTTGAAATCGTGTTTTGGGTGTTTTTGATATAAAATCCGCGAGTGAGGGTTTGAGCAGATCGCAGATGGCTGGGACGAAGGAGGAAGCCGGCGGCTTCTTATTCAAGCCGGCGGCTTGTAGTTAGTCGGTGGAAGCCGGCGGCTTCATAGCCAAAGCCGGCGGCTTGTGTGGTGTAGTATGAAACCGGCGGGTATAAACCCGACCCGGCGGGTGGTGTAGGCTTTAAAACTCGTTTTTGTTCTGTTACCACATTTGGTAAAATACCCGGCGGCTAAGTAGTGTGACCCGGCGGGTGTTGAGGTGAAGCCGGCGGCTTCTAAGGGGAATCCGGCGGCTTGGTTGGCTGTTATAGCAATTCTTGTTTGATTTTTAATAATAAAGGGATTGCTATTTGATATATGTTAATAGATGATAATGATTATATTGTAAATCATTAGGGTATAATTAGGAACTAGTAATCTTGATGTGGATTATGTTAAGTTCTTAATGCTAAAGATTGATATAAGTTTAGTATTGATGACATGATTACTAACTTATATTTGATTTGTTGATTCTCAGATGTGGAGAAGGCTCAGTGATATTAGACTACTGAGTGGAGGCCTGAGGTAGTCGGTGAGTGGATCTGTAACCTTAGTGTGATTTAGTTGTAATGATTTGATTTACAATAAGTAAGTTATAGTATTACTTTGATATGATGCATCTGTTGAGATAACTTGCCATGTTAGTTAGGTGGTATGCTTACTTGGCTGTTTGAGCTAGTATGTAAGATTCTGAGGTCAACTTGACTTGACAGTTGGACTTGGTTGTTATTGTAGACGACATGAGATCTTGAAACTTGACATGTTGGTTTGGAGATCTAGGTCGTGTGTGATTAACAACTGGTTACCGGTAATTCTGTATAGGCCAATACAGATGATTGATAAGGGTTCCCTGAGTACCAAACCGGTATTAGGGTATCTCAGGAGCCACCGGTCCTCATGACGATTGATAATGTTTGATGTGAGTAGCTTGACATTGATTGGATGTCGAGTGATTGATTGATTTTCTGTTTATTGTTAATTGATGTAAACAGATTGTTATGCTAGGTTGTACTGTTGTTATAGTTTCATTCACTTAGCGTTGTGCTAACCCACCCACAGTTCTTCCTGCAGGTTGAATATTAGGGGACATATTGGGCAGGAGATTGTTGGACTGGATGGAATGTTTGACAGGCTGATACTCTGATGTAATTTTGATAATCATAGAAGTGTTTTAATAACACCCAGTTGTTTAAAATGTCTTGTACTTTGATTTGAAAAAGTTTATTGATATTTTGGGTAATATGTAACATTGGTTGTAATGTTTTGAAATATAAGCTTCCGCGTCGTCATTATAATATTGATTGTTTATATTTAAACGAGGGGTGTTATAAGTTGGTATCAGAGCAATAGTTTGGGCGAATTGAGCATGATAGAATGTTCAATCCTAAACTTTGATGGAGTTGAGTCAAACATTCCAGAAGGTGTGGGCTTAGTTGATTAGTGAATGTGTGAGAAAGTAGTTAGTTGAATATGTACTAACCTTTAACAAGTTGTGAAGTGTTGTTTGATTGCAGAGACGGAGGAACATGAGTATCTGGTTAGTATATTTCATGTTTCCTCAACGCTTGTGGGCTTAAGATTGTCAGGTAATCTTCGATAAGCCTGTGTTAATTTAAATTAACTTGAATTGTTTACTCTGTTATGTTGAGTAAGTCTTGTTATGAAGTTAATTGAGTCAGACTGATATGATTTCCCAGTTTTGAGTCAACTATTGATTGCTATATGTTGACATGAGAATAGAGGTATTAAATGAGTTGTTCATTGTTGTGATTATTTCTGATTGAATTGTAAATGCAGAAATATGTTTAAGTAGACAGAGAGTTGATTAAGGTTTTAGCAAGATTGATGTTAGAACCTAAGGAGTGTCTTTATTGGTGAGACGAGATAATTGATAGTATTATGTTAATGGATTAATCACAAGGTGTGATCTAAATCCTTGCTAAGGAAGGTCGTGTCATTGAATTGATAATGACTGCTATTTGAGAAAATATGTGTTTATGTGACTATATGATATGTGTTGACTATAGTTAAACACTTGATATAAACCATGACTGATAGGTTTAAGAGAAATGTAGAGTGTAATAATGTGAAATTGATTGGGAAGTGATAGATCTTTCTGGTCAATTGTGAAACTAATAAATGAAATGTTTTTATAGTAACATGATTGAGTAGGTTTGTTGTGACAGTGATGCTTGATATGATAGCATATGTCAAAGTGATGATAATTAAGTAAGATGTGTCCTGAATTTTGAGGAAAATAGGGACATTGATTAATGTTAAGTGTTGAAACTATGATGATAAGTTATCATATGTTTGAGGTTTCAGATAAGTGATATACTGAGTAATTCAGTTGCTGAAAATTAGAACATTGTATGTATGTGAGATGACTTGTATATGTAAGGTTGAATATGTAAAGTAGTAAGCTGATTTTGAGTATGTATCAGCTGTTAGAAACTATTAAATAGATGTTGATTGATTTGAAATCATAAAGTATTTAATATACCAAATGAGAGTAGATCACATTGATAATTATAAAGTGGAGTGGCCTGAGAATGGATTGTGGAGAACATAATCTTGCAACGCCTGATCACCGTTGTTATATTATGTCGTGCCACATGAACTTGTTGAGGCTACTTTGTATAAAATAAATGTAATGTGATTTGGAATAACTGAGCATGAGAGTATGCTAAGTGGTTTAATAGTTGTTTTGATAAGAAAACAATTGGTTGATAGAACTGTAACATCTAGAATGTAAATGTGAGAGTGTAAATAATGTTTGTCATTGATAGTTGTTTTGTTGATGAACATAAATGACAAATTGGATTCTGTTAAATAGGTAATTGTGATTGATAATGATAGATTACCTGTAGGTGGATTTGTATAGTGTTTAAATGAATCACTATGTTGTAGCTGGCTTGTATGAAGCCAAAGTTAAGATAGGTTGATATTGTCTTGCTTGAGAAATTTCTAGTATTATTGAATGTAATAATGTGAGGTCTATGTTTGAAAGTAAACATACAATATGAAATAGCTTGTATGGAGCCAAGATTGATGTAGGTTGACCTTGTCCTTGTGAAGGATTGATAAGATTATTGAATGTAATAATTTGAAATATATGTTTGAAAGTGAACATATAAGATGAAATGGTTTGTTGTGAGTTAATATTGATAGTATGTTAACTTTGAAAGTCAAACCATGAATAGTGAGTTGTGTATAAAATTAATTGCTTGTGATTGGTTTGAGATTGGGTCAAACTAGAGAAAAGCAATTAGAGAATTTTATTGATTGATTGATTGAAATCAAAGTTGACAAATAGTCAGCTATTTGTGTTGAAATAGTTTAACATTGATTGAAATGTCATGACTGTATGGAATGTGATTGAATTTTTAGATTTGTCACATTATGTGGAAACGGGTCATGTAAGATCCAAAAGAAATAGATGAATTGTTTAAGTTTGTGAAACTTGATTTAATTACTTAAGGATAGTATTAAGTAATTGAAATAGTGCTAAGTATGATTGAGTATTCAGTGGGGCGATGTTAGATATTTAAACTGAATACATGTTAAGAAATTATACAGATATGAAGTCATTAAATGATATGATAGTTATAAATTTTTGAATGATGTAAGTTAAATCACATTGATTAGGATTGTGATAAGAAAGTCTTACCAGTGTATGAGGCTTGTGATGATAACTTTGATTGGGTAAGACTGTGAGATGATGAATAATTGAAGGTTATTATTATTAATTGCTTAGGTTGATTAGTACCTCATGGTGAGTTACTTAGATATTGAAAGAATTGAATGAATTCTTTAGTTATTTGTTGATTGTATGCAAATAAAGTAAGTGATGAAGTGGTAAATTGAGATTAGATCCAACTAAGGTATGATATGAAAGTATATCTGGAGTTGGACTGTGTTAAAGGTCTAGTTTGACCTTGGTTGATAAATTGAGGTATATGAATTGGAAAGTTGTTCATATTTTAAGAAATTGTAAGTGTTAGAAAGTAAGAGAAACCTTGAGATTGATAGGTGATGATTGTATTCACCAAACTTTTCTTGAAAGTTTAGAATGAAATGTTTAAGTTATATACTAGTTGATAAGTATATAAGTGAAACATAGAGTTATTGACTGTTCCATGTCCTGTGGTAGGGATATCTGATGAATAGTAATATTGAGAAGGCTTGATAAAGACTTTAACAGTCTGAATGGCCTAGTGTATAGAATGAAATGGAATTGTTGTGTATGTGTCCATTTTAGAGAATATCTGAAATTGTGTAAGTATATATGTGTAGTATACATGATAATAAATGGCATGATAAGTTTTAATAGATTGAATTAAAATGTGCCATAATATATGTGGAGGTTAGTTAATTGTAATTAACTTGATGTAGATTTTATTAGAAATGTGTTGGAAAGTAGCACATTGTGATATTGTAATACTTGAATTGTAGTATCATAATGTTGATTAGGATTGACTTAGTTGCTAGATTGATGGAATTTGGTACTAAGTGATTATGTGATTAAAGTTGTATAAATTCTAATTGCTTGTGATTAGTAATTTAAGATTGTAAAGTTGAATTGAAATAACTGGTTGCTAAGAGAATATTATTGATGTCTTACCAGTTTAAGTGATAAATAAATTCTAACTTGATGGTTAGTTAGACTTTGGAAATAAATAGTAAGTATTGATAGATGTACTGTAGAATATAATCCCAGGTGTTGTGATTATCGTTTAAGCAGTAGTTGTTGCCGACTTGGTTGTTGTTGACAATTGATAGGTTGTAATGAAAGGAGTTACAAATAGAAATAAGTCAATGTAGAGGTGGGTTGATTGTAGGTAAGATTGATTGTAGTACTTTTGTTGATTGAGCAAAGTACTTGTTGATTGTGGTTTTACCTACTGAGTTGACCTCTGTTGTACTTATTAAGGTGATATGAATCTGGATTACTTTTAAGTAAAGGATTTCATATGATTGAAATGATATGTGAATATGATAGGGTATTCAAAAGAGTATAGGTATGAAACTTTTGGATGAAAAGTTGACCTAGATTTGAATTTCAGATCTTTGATGGTAGAGATTTAAGATTGTGATCTGTATATTAGATTGATTGTTAGTCGTGAGCTGAATTATATTTCAATGTTGCTAGGTACATTGTGGTTTAATAACCACTGTTGTGATAATGTGATTGCTGTTTTATTGTTAACAGAGATGAACAGTGAGAATAGGTTAAAGATTTTAGCACATTGCTAATTTCTGGTTGTATAGACCTATTAAGAAATGTGAAGTTTTACTTGTTGATTAAGTGATTGTAGATTTCACTTGTTGAAGTAAGTATTTGTCAATAAGAGATATCTGGTTGATGATATTGATTAAATGCACTGTATGTGTGCGTAGGAAAAGATAGTAGCATGTACATTTGGATATGTGCATGTGGAAAGAATTCAAACAGTCTAAGTATAGTTGTAAGTTGCTATTGAGGACAAATGTATGTTAAGATATATGTGATTATATCACATTAGTTAGATTGATTGAGGTTAGATTTCGGGGACGAAATCTCTTTAAGGGGGGGAGAGTTGTAACATCCTCGAAATGGACCTAGTTATTTGTATAGTATTATTTCTGGATTTAAATATGTATTTAAATGTGTTTGGAAATAATATTGTTTGAAATAGTTGAAATAATTGGAATAGGATCCGAATATTCCAATGTGTTAAGTGAAATATTAATTGTTGTGAATTAATATAGCTGACGGTGCAATAAAATGTTTGGACTCGCAAGTGGTTTTCGGGTTCCAGACAATAGATTGAGATGGGGTATTAAATTATACCCGTATAATAGAAGGTCGGTTGAGGAACCGACTTAAGTTTCTATTTATATAACTTTCCTTTTTAGGAAGTTATTCATTTTTATTCCAAAACTCACAGAAACTCTCTGAAAACCTCCAAATCAATCCAGAAATCAGATCAGGAAGTTGTGATCCTCGTGAAACTTCCTAATCATCAGATTACCATCGTTAGATTCTTCAATCAGTAAGTATTCTTGAGTATTCAAGAATTTGATTTTGATTTAAATTTGGGTAAATTGATGATTTGAGAGAATTGGATGTTAGAAACATGTTATAAGTGTTGTATGCGGATTATATGATGTTTCTAGTGATTTATAACTGTTTGAAATCGTGTTTTGGGTGTTTTTGATATAAAATCCGCGAGTGAGGGTTTGAGCAGATCGCAGATGGCTGGGACGAAGGAGGAAGCCGGCGGCTTCTTATTCAAGCCGGCGGCTTGTAGTTAGTCGGTGGAAGCCGGCGGCTTCATAGCCAAAGCCGGCGGCTTGTGTGGTGTAGTATGAAACCGGCGGGTATAAACCCGACCCGGCGGGTGGTGTAGGCTTTAAAACTCGTTTTTGTTCTGTTACCACATTTGGTAAAATACCCGGCGGCTAAGTAGTGTGACCCGGCGGGTGTTGAGGTGAAGCCGGCGGCTTCTAAGGGGAATCCGGCGGCTTGGTTGGCTGTTATAGCAATTCTTGTTTGATTTTTAATAATAAAGGGATTGCTATTTGATATATGTTAATAGATGATAATGATTATATTGTAAATCATTAGGGTATAATTAGGAACTAGTAATCTTGATGTGGATTATGTTAAGTTCTTAATGCTAAAGATTGATATAAGTTTAGTATTGATGACATGATTACTAACTTATATTTGATTTGTTGATTCTCAGATGTGGAGAAGGCTCAGTGATATTAGACTACTGAGTGGAGGCCTGAGGTAGTCGGTGAGTGGATCTGTAACCTCAGTGTGATTTAGTTGTAATGATTTGATTTACAATAAGTAAGTTATAGTATTACTTTGATATGATGCATCTGTTGAGATAACTTGCCATGTTAGTTAGGTGGTATGCTTACTTGGCTGTTTGAGCTAGTATGTAAGATTCTGAGGTCAACTTGACTTGACAGTTGGACTTGGTTGTTATTGTAGACGACAGGAGATCTTGAAACTTGACATGTTGGTTTGGAGATCTAGGTCGTGTGTGATTAACAACTGGTTACCGGTAATTCTGTATAGGCCAATACAGATGATTGATAAGGGTTCCCTGAGTACCAAACCGGTATTAGGGTATCTCAGGAGCCACCGGTCCTCATGACGATTGATAATGTTTGATGTGAGTAGCTTGACATTGATTGGATGTCGAGTGATTGATTGATTTTCTGTTTATTGTTAATTGATGTAAACAGATTGTTATGCTAGGTTGTACTGTTGTTATAGTTTCATTCACTTAGCGTTGTGCTAACCCACCCACAGTTCTTCCTGCAGGTTGAATATTAGGGGACATATTGGGCAGGAGATTGTTGGACTGGATGGAATGTTTGACAGGCTGATACTCTGATGTAATTTTGATAATCATAGAAGTGTTTTAATAACACCCAGTTGTTTAAAATGTCTTGTACTTTGATTTGAAAAAGTTTATTGATATTTTGGGTAATATGTAACATTGGTTGTAATGTTTTGAAATATAAGCTTCCGCGTCGTCATTATAATATTGATTGTTTATATTTAAACGAGGGGTGTTATACTAAGTGTCGCCTATAATCAAATTGTAACATTTTCCGACACTGACCTTCAGTGTCGCAACCAAGTGTCGCCATCATTTGTGATACTTCACTAAGTGACGCTAACAATACTGAACCTTCATTTTATGCAACACTACCTTGAGTGTCGCAAAAAACCATTAAGTGTCGCTACCAGTGTCGCCAAAAATAGAAAGGTCACAACTCATTTTTATACTAAGTGTTAAACTTGTATAACCTCAAACACTTATACGATACGACTTCTAAAACACACGGGATATACTTTATAAGTATAACACTTCGAAATCAAAATAATAATGTTGAGATTATTATTACAAACAATCACCAACGGGCCGTACACGTTTTCTAAACTCAAACCAATCAACCAAATCGTAGTATTTTGGACATTCTAGTTGGACGAACAACTACAAAGGTGATCTTTATAGATACCTACACACTTTTATAATCATCGCGCGTATTGGACGCCCTCAGGTTACAAGTCTTCGGACATCATTACTCGGCCAATCAACTCAAGTCTATCAAGTTAAAAGCTTTAAGACTCAGGTGACTCTCATTGCCCCTCTTTTACTGTTTTCACTCAGGGGTGTGATATATTGCTTGTTTTATTTACATTTGAACGCAAGTACAATCAAAATCAAATACTGCATGAGTTGTTTCCACTAATCAATTTAAAGTCCTCCACAACATAGTTTGGTAATACGTAGTAGCATGAATGTTAGTGTATGGTACCATATTGGATTGACAATCCTCGTCCAGGTTAGCAAGCACTAACTGGTCAAACGGACGCATTAGCATTTGTGTAGACGAGTGTAGATTAGGCACTTGTAGGAGGCACCTCAATCGGAATTCCTTAAATGTGGACCCGACCCTCAAGTTAAGCTCAGACTATGTGCTCATGACTCTATAATTACTTTTATTTTGCTTAATTGCATTTTAAATTCAATTAAATCTTGCGGTTCATACAAATATGTGTTAACATACAAACCTGTGAGCTCACCAGCGTTTCACTGACCATTTTTAGCATGTATCACAGGTACTCAGCAGTAGGTTGGACTGCCCGTCAGTATTCATTAGCTCGAGTCAGCATTCAAACAATCAGAGATTTAATTGCATTATTATATTTTGTATAAAGTAATTATGTGATGTAAATCTCTCAATTTAGAAACTGAGCTAATGTAAACTATTTTTGATGTAAACTTTTTTTTAATCAATACAAGTTGTAAAACGACGCATATAGAGTCGTTCATTGTATACCTTGTGTGCTTGATTATTGATTAGTCGTGCCCCGACCCGAACCGCTTCCGCATCATAATTTGGGGGTGCGACACGAAAGGACCATGGTCAGAATTTCGTGGTCTAATAACTGCATGGACCACGATATATCCGCTAAAACCTTGGTAAATTAGGTTGACCATCGTCAGCACGGACCACGGTTCTCTTTTTCTAAACCGTGGTCCTAAAATTTAATTTTAATTATATAAAATATTCTTTACTACGGTTTATACTCAGAACTGTGGTCCTTTTTTGTTAAACTTACCACGGTTCTGATAATGAGACACGTGGTACAATATTTAATTCTTAATGAGATTGGCTACGGTTCGTTTCAAAGAACCGTGGTCCTTTTTTGTAATTATAAATAAAAAAAGACCCCATTATAAAGAACTGGACCCTGTTTATTATTACAGAAGCTGTTTCCAGCTAATTCTACATTCAAAAACAAAAAATGAAAAAATACAACCTCGAATGTTATATACAACATAAAACAGGCCCAAAATTGGGCATCTGCTATAAATTCCAACCTAGACTCCAAAATTTAAAACCTGCAAACTATATATACATGATCCAAACTATACAGCCATCACAATGCGAACTTGAATAAAATATCACAACCACAGCCTTTTGAAATATCTCAGCCTTTTCGATCTCACACAACCACAACCTTCTGAATTTAATTTTATTCATCATTGATCTTGCAACCACCTCAAACTGCCTTTTTTCAACCTCTTGGACTCACATTAACACTACATGATCCAGGATGTTGCAACCATTGCAACCACCTCACACTGCCTTTTTTCAACCTCTTGGACACCCATTAGTTATTATTCATCATTGAGCATCTCATCATAGAAAATTTGAAACCAACTGAACTAAAGCATATGATCAACATCTAAGCATTTTCAACATCTAAGTATATAATTAAACATATATACAAGCACATAGCACATAAGCAGTTAAGCATTCAAACATGCATATAATTAGTATAAAAATAATACAGAGTAATTAACAGTAAAAGAAATAACATATATTCACCTAGTTAATTAATGTTCAGCTGTCCAGGATGCAGAACCGTCTGCTCAAACCATGAACACCACGCGGCAACAATTCTATCCAACTCGGCTTGCATAAGTGAAGTATTATTGGACCTCATCTCCGAAAGCTATATCCAAATTTATTTGAAAGAAAATATGTTGGAGTATGTATAAGATAAAAAGGAACAAATTTATATCAACGTACATTATGATAAAAATGATTGTTACATTCTTGGGAAAGGCAAACTGATATTTTCACACGAAGTCGAATATGAATTTCATGGCATAGTACCCGCATTCCCATCCTCCTCGTTGATTACAGGTATTTTGGCTGATAACGGAACTTCGACAAAAATGCTCTAAACATAATAAATAAATTAGGTGGTGTTAGAAATTATAATAAGATGCATTTCAAGCTTATATATTGTTATATGTTTGCTAAAATCCTTAATCGTTAACACACTCTGTGAGGTGGTAATGATCTTCTTTGGGATTTTTATCATTTAGGGAGACCTTGGAGTCGAGTATGTACACCGAGCGGCCACCAGGGAATAAGATATACAATACCCAGTGTTTACTATTATATTTTATTAATGTTAGTATATAACAATAAACATATATAACTAAACAATAAGGATTAGGTTAACACTGATCAAACCCCTGCCAATACAGTGCTAAGAGAATGGACTTTGAAGGAAAATAGAGCTCCATACATTCAAGGATGAAGCTTGTAACCGTTTCTTTTCCAGATGCAATGATATCACTAGTAATCCTAGAGGGATTGATGAATGCACATCTGTTTTGGGGGACTTTCTGAGAGTTCGTGATAACCCCCCTAAGAACATACTAAATCGTTAGAAAAATACATGATAATTGTTCTAGGAATGTAATACAGTATACATTCAAAAAGAATACTTACGTCAAGAAAACAATGAGGATGGTAATATCGATTTCCCCATTCATCACTAATAATTTGATATCTGCAGCATCCAATTGTAAGAAGATAGAGTTTGCACCTAATAATCCAGCGAGGATATTTACATCTAAATTGCACCCGTTTATCACTTTTTTCCAGAGACGAATTACCACCGGTGGCTTATGACCCAAAACATCTTTCTGCAGGTCGGTAGTTAACACACATTTATCCACCCTCCTCAGGGTACTAGGTTTGACTTGTTGATCACCCACATTCCTTCCTGTGGTTGTTTGTGGGTTGACTTGTCGACCGGCATTTCCTTTGTTTTGTTGGGGGTTGACTTCCATTGCTAGCAACAGCTTTGTTTTATTTAACGTCCCCGGTTCTTGGGTTGAACACCCACTCTGCTTGGAAACCCGTTCTGTACTTCCTACCCATGTATGCTTGACAAATTTTTTAGGCTGATCAGGTAACGGTATAGGGGCCCGCCTTTTCTGACTTGGAGCAGGTTGTACTGGTTGTTTTGTAGGTGTACCCGTTTTCTGCCTTTGAGGCATACCCTGATCATTTATGGGTGTCTAGGCCCACTTTTTCTGAACTGTAGCAGCTTGTACCAGTTGTTTTGTAGGTGTACCCTTTTTCTGCCTTTGATTCGCAACATCTTCCGAATGGAACAAAAAATCTGTCTCATCCGAGTAACAAATTAAATTGAAAGCATGCATTTGTTAGGTTTTCAATACAATAATTAAAGTACATACGATTTACTTATAGATAAATATTGGGTACGTACATCAGTATATTCAATCAATGAACTTGGACATGAAATGAAACTGTTTTTGGCTTCTCCCAAAGCAGTCATTCCACCAACCGGCTTAGGAAGTTTCATGTTCCTGTATTGATCATCAACTTTATCAACCTGTACCTTTTGGTGGTTTGGTGACATATGCTGCCCGTGTACCTACCCATCCCCTCGAGGATACACCATTCCTCTACCAACTTTCACCCTTTCGAACCCAAAATCAGTGAGCAAGTTACATGCGGTGGGGGTCTGCAATGATATGTTATGAAAAATATAAAAGTGATATATAATTCCTCCAGCTGGTAAAAACGTAATATATAAAATCTGAATACCGTTAAATCCTCAAAAGGATAAAACCCTGACCCAACACTACTATGCCTCATATCGAGGCTTGCTCCAGATATACCAAAATCCCCTGATGGATGCGTTGCTGTCGCATCCCTCCTTTCCAGCTCAATCCTCTCTAGCTCAGTGATGCGTGTGAAAGCGTCTCGTTTTATTATTTATAAAGTACAGGATATACCAGTCACTACTATCACACAACCAGGCAAGAATACCCGATCGAAATAGTATAGCTATGGTAAGTCCAGGTGGAACACAAGAACACATGAACGATGTTATTCAATTAAATTGGAATTATTAACTAAACTAATAAAACAGTATGATATGATTCCGTACGAACGTTCAATATGAACTAATTAACTAAACCAAACAACATAAAACAAGATAAGAGGAACAGATAAATAATCGGAGATAGACATGTAATTGCTTAGATTCTTCCACTCAGATTCATATTAGCCGGTTCATGTGTTTTGATTGTCTGATTGTGATTTCTTTTATATTAACTTAGATACTAATCAAAGAGTCCAAGTTAAATGTATATTAGTCTCCGGTTCTGGTTAACTAATATCTACAATCTAGAGTCCCACATTAAACATAGATCCGACGTCGCAAGAATGTTGCTCTATTGCATGCTTTTCCCTAGATTATGCATTAAGTATTCACGACTTGTTATGATTAATCCTCGCGGTATGACTCAACAATACCTACTAATAATCTCTTATTAGCTTGCTCATTTTAGATTGATTAGTTACTAGTCTCTTAACCTATCAGATTTAACGTATTTAGCAATGACTATAAACCTAGATTCATAATCATCAATAATTAATAACAACAAAGGAACTCAATCTCAATGACATTATCAACCACGTTAAGTAGTAACTAACAACCACCAACAATCAAGGTTCTACGGATAACATAACAATCTTCAATAAGACAAATCATTCAAAACACAATTATAACCTTCAAACAATCATAATCCAAAGTTACTAAACTAAACAATATACAATAAGTCTAATTCATAACTCAATCATACAAAATCAGATTCATGATCTCAAACAAAACACATAAACGATGTTCGAATTGACATCAGAAAGTGATATGCAAACCGAATCGTGAACCACGCGTATTAGGATCGATTGGCATCAATCAAAACCCTCTCGTGCCTCCAAATCGCCACTGAGAACCCCCTGGAAACTGTTTTTGTCAAATTAGGGTTTAGGGTAAAAGTCATGAGAAAATGAGGCAAATTAGGTTTTTTAACCTAATCTGGAAAATCAATCCGTACGGCGTATGAAATTTCCATACGGCGTATGAAAAATCCATACGGCGTATGGATGAGTTTTCAGACTTCTTTCACTTTTTCTTAATTTTAATCATCTTTTACTCCGATCCAATCTTCTCTAGTCCAATGCTTTATTCTTTTAGCAACTTTTCTGCGCAATAAGCTCATTTTCTGCTTCTTTTCGATCCAAGCTTCGATTAAACTCCTAAATGCAAATATGAACGAAATAAGTATCTTATTCACACAAAATGCATTAGAAATCTATCAAACACGGGGTAACTTAGTACTACAATATAGTACATTTTGGCGTTTATCACTCAGCCACCCTTTTTTCTAAACTATCCTTTTCCTCTTTCTTTTTGTTTCTCCTTGATTGCTTCTCATAACCTGAGACTGCCTTTGTGAAGCTGATTGTGTTCCCCACCGCCATAGTCCTGCCTGGGTGCTCTTTTCCCACTACATCCCATATCGCATCTCTGCCGTTGGGATCCGGATCTGCACACAACTCTTGGTCCTTCTGAATCTGTTACAACCAATAAATAATTAAATTGTAATTGTTTATAAATAATAATAATTTTAATAAAATATGTAACCAAACACAATTGACATTACCAATTCCTCCACAATAGGAACAAAACCCTAAGGTATAAGCAGTTGCTTTTGGCTATTGACTCCACATCGAGCCCTAATGTATGTAAACACCCGCTTATTATGAATTTTAAACTAGCGAGCAAAAAAGAGAGATGGGATCCAAATCTTTGGCCTCTTCCCTCTCCTTTTTCCACTCTGCTTCATGTCCTAGATACCCCTTAGGTCCTAGCTTAGGGGGATTCCTGTTCAAAGTAGCTAGATATCTACCTCTCTCACTTAATTTCTTCACTTAACATGAAATAGTTTAAACAGGAAGACATAAATGTTTAGTTAAATGATTACTAAATACAGATTATGTACCAAAAATGGAATATGATTAGTTAAAAGAAAAACATGACATGCTACCTGAAATTCCACACTGTTGATCCTCTCAACGAATCGTTCCCAAAGTCCTTCTTCCTCTCCGAGATAAGGATAATTCTTAAATGGGTTTTCTCCCGTTCTCACATACTTCTTAACCAAATTTCTCATAAAATCTTTCCATGCTTGGTTGCATTGCCCAAGAACAACCTTCTTGTTCTTGTCATCTTTAATACTAGGTGTTGATGTCTAGATTTCATAGAAACTATTTATATATTCATAGTTGTATTATGAGATAAAAAAATACTTAACGGTTTAGATTTAGTTACCTTAATCTCATCCCATATTCGATCTTTCAATGCGGGGTCAACTTTGTCCCATGACTCGTGGAGGATACTAACCCTACACCTAGTCACAAGCCCTATGTAATTACTAAAACTAACTTGACCCGGCTCAATATTTAGTCCATAAACATTGAAATCAACATCTCTATCACGAAGCAGCTTGGTATTACGCTTCTTCTTATATAATGTCAGCCCTCTCTTTTTCCTTTGACGTGGAGGCAGTGGACTAGACTCTGGATTGTCATGTGTAGCATCCTCATTATCTTGATGATCCGATTCTTGACTATCACTAACATCATCACCACATCTTGAACTAAACAAATCATCTTCCGAATTATGTAGGAAATTATCTTGATTATCCTACAAATAATTAGATAAGTTCAAAATCTTCTATATATATATATATATATATATATCAAAGATCATCAAACGGTAAATAATAAATACTCATTAGAATATACGTGAATGGGGAATATATGAAGTGAAAATAATGGTGGGGTACTTGAATTTTCAAAAAGACCACGATTTCACTAGAATATACGTGGTCTATAAGATAAAAATACCACGGTTTTATTAAAGGGACCCGTGTTCCGTTCACTTTGCACTTTTGAATATTTTTTGTTGTTCACTTGAAAACAGTTGTATTAATAATTAATTTAAATACATAGATGATAGATCATCCTTTTGAAACTTGTTACGTCAATAGTCCTTTACACTAACGATGGTTAAGTCTCCGTTCAAAAGGACTATGTAGTTTATTATTATTCTTTTAAATTTTTTGAGTAGATATAAATTATAAAATCTAATGTATATAGATACGGTGATAGGGAGTACATTATTAGGACAAACAACATTTTCATCTTTCACATTTCACTTAGCAATTCATCATCAAATTGTTTTCAATCATCACCATTAGTTTCTGATGATCCGTAGATACCACGAGGAGTATTATCATCGCTATATCCAGAACCATTTTCATCATCTTTCGACCAAACATCATCTTAATTTGGAGTCGTAAGACACAATGTCACTACCTAAACCATATGATAATCTAACAATAAACTTAATTATATAATTAAATTTTAATTGTTAAAAATTAAAGAATAAATCAGACTAGCTAGTAAATCGAATTAAAAATTAAAATGTAACTAAGCATACCATCATTAATTTCACTATCATCATCATTAATACATGATCATCATCAAAAATTATTACACGTGGCGTATCTTGTATTAAATTAAATATTACTCCACGGCCATAAAGTAACCACAGAAGACTAACCATCGTACGTCTATTCAATTTACTGCTATATCAGTGACCACGGTTCCCCATAAACTAACCGTGGTCATAAAGTAACCGTGGTCATATATAGCGCCAATTTCCGTCGTCTATACTCTATAGTGATATACTCCGGTCTTTACAATCTTAACCGTATATAGGAAACATTTATATGATGTCATCAATTTAATCAATTTGGTCCCTTAATTTCACTAAATATTTTAAAATAGCCAAATCAAATCTCAACTTTATAAAATCTCATGCAATTATCGTTTGAACAAATATATGGATGTGTAATCTATATTGGAATTGTAGTTGAATACTTGAATACAATCATATTATTGTAATTATTATTATTATTATTATTATTATTATTATTATTATTATTATTATTATTATTATTATTATTATTATTATTATTATTATTATTACTCTTATTATTATTATTATTATTATTATTATTATTATTATTATTATTATTATTATTATTATTATTATTATTATTATTATTATTATTATTATTATTATCATTATCATAATCATTATCATTATTATTATTATCATTATTATTATTATTGTTATTATTATTATTACCATTAATTTATCAATTTGTCAATTAATCCTTTCTATTAGTATTCAAAAATTATGCTCTCAATTAAAAAATAACTTAAACATCATGATCGAACAAATTATAGATAGAGCAGAGATGTATGTTAACGTAAGAAATAATACTTTTAACTTTTACTTAATAAATTATCTTATAGATCACAAAGCCAAGATATTAACATATATTTGTTAGTTAAAAAGCTATTACTAACAAAGTCTACAATTATATAATTCTAATTGTAAAATTTGAAATATTTTATTTCTCATGATACAAAGGACATTAGTAGTTTATTTATATAAAATAAAATTATACGTTGAACAACTCGTGTAGTACACGAGTATACATGCTAGTTTACTGCTATAGTTACCACGCTTCCCCATAAAACAAACCGTGGTCAATAAGTAACCGTGGTCATATATTGGCGCCATTTTTCGCTGTCTATTCAATTTAATGCTTCAATAGTGACCACGGCTCATCATAAACTAACCGTGGTCATTAAGTAACCGTGCTCAACTGGTCATATATATAGGCGCCTATTTAAAATTTAATAAAAGCGTCTGTTGAGTTTCAATCGTTGCGAACCGTATTCTTCCTCAACGTCTCATATATATATCTCTCTAACTTCTACAAGTTATTTCAATTCCTTACTACACAAAATCTCGAATTTTCCTTACAAAAGAAAAGTCTTAATGGCGTCCTCATCTGATAATACCAAAAACAACAAGAGAGCATCAAGCCCACCAACATCACCACAACCATCATCCAAGTCCCATAAAAAAATCCCTTCGAATTCTACGGAGTTTCCCAACATGTTTGGGACAAGTGTAATGAAGAACGATTAGGGCCGAAGAAGTTAATGTTAGAAAACCATAAAAAAAATTGTACAGACACTGAAAGAAAGTGTCAAGCGAGATGAAGAATCTATATGTTTTTATTTTGAACGTATAGATAAAAATAACAAAAAAATCGCGGACCATCAAGAAAAGATCACTGATCTTATCAAGACCATCTTCAGTCCAGACCCTTAAATCTTTTATGTTCATCGATCATGTATATATTCATGTTTGTATTAATTTTATCATATTGTTATTGCTCTTATTAATTATTAATTATTATTATTATTATTATTAGTAGTAGTATTATTATTATTATTATTATTATTATTATTATTATTATTATTATTATTATTATTATTATTATTATTATTATTATTATTATTATTATTATTATTATTATTATTAATGTTATTATGTTTTGTTTATGTTTATTATGATAACTTACTAATTAAAGTATTAAATTAAACTCCGCATGACTAACCGTCGTCTATTCAATTTACTGCTAATGGTGACCGCGGTTCCCCATAACCTAACCGTGGTCATATATAGTTAATTAATGGGGGTTTTAATCTAAATTCTTTGATGTCATGTAAACGGGGTTTTAGTTTTAAAATGGAAAATACCTAACTTACTACACACAACACAGGCAAGAATACCTGATCATATATAGTATAGCTTAGTAAGTCCGAGTCGAACACAGGGAACGGATGTCAATATTAACAAATTGGAAATTGCTACAATTAATTAAAGCAGTAAAAAGTGGGGACGTTTTAGTTCCGATCGAACAATTGAGTAACAATTATAAAAGAAATGATTAATTAAAGAAGACTAATTTATAAAATAAAGAAATAATAAAATAACTTAATTAAAATAAAAGATTAAATTCAAATGGTAAAAGAAGTACAATTGCTTAGACTAGTTTCCTCAAAATCCGATTATCACTTTATTGAATTGCTAATGTATGAACTTCATTGTGACATGACAAATGTATCAACCATCTTTGCAGGATTAATTGATTAAACACAATTCAGAAAGATATAAAGTTGTTTTCAACCCGCTAACAGTTCAATTTAACGTTATCCACCAAATTGCATTATGAATTATAACTACACCGTTTATATGATTTATCCTTATAACTTGAATCAACAAAGTCTATAACTATTACTAGTTATCACATTCATTGCCAATTCTTAACAATAATTGATCCTAGCCTATCAAACTCAATCTATTTAGTGATAATCATCAATTAAAACCAACAATCATCAATAATGACCAATCAATAGAGAACTCAATCATAAATCAATGGATCATCACGCTAGGTTATCATCAAGATTCAACAATTAAACATGGATCTTCGAATAAACATATAAACATTCATGAAATTCAATATTAACTAGCAATTCAACAATCAAATCATCATCCGAGTATTATCATCTAAGCAATTGTATATAAAACTTAGCCACTCATATTATTACAGAAAATCAGTTCTGAAAATGAAACCATAATCATAATCAAATGATAAAAAGAAACGTATTCGAACCGAAATAATGAAATAACGAATGAACGAATGAAAGCCCTTGAATCTTCTTGCTCTTTTCTCCTTCAAAAGCTCTAGAAAATGGGTTTAGAACTGAAGAATTCGTCTGGAGAAAAAAAATGTGAAATGATTGCCTCAAAATGAGAGCAAAATGAGGTATTTAGGGTTTCTGCCGAATCAATCCATACGCCGTATGGAATTCCATACGCCGTATGGAATTCCATACGCCGTATGGATTGAAAAGCCCATGGGTTTAACCCGCGTCTTCTGGCGGCCCGGCTCAACTGATCCATACGCCGTATGGATTTCCATACGCCGTATGGATTGAAAATCACAAATCTTCAGCCAATCGACTTCCATTCTTCAAGCTCCACGATTTTTAGCATCTTTTCTTCGATATTCACTCGTTTTCCATTTCTTTTGTAATTCAAGCTCCAGATAATTCCTAAAATGCAAATATGAACGAAATGAGTATCGAATTCAAATCAAATGCATAAGAAATTAATCAAACTAAGGGGTAATTAGTACTATAAAATAGCACATTTTGGTGTTCATCAAACATCCCCCACTTGAATCCTACTTGTCCTCAAGTAGACTAGTAACTCAAAAATTCAAAACTTTAAATATGAACGGCAAACGACGCATAAAAGGGCTTACAAATTACACCGCATTCGGCAAACTAAATTTTTATCTTAAAATTGATTCTACCTTAAAACTCAACAATCAAGAAACTCTACATGGGAAGCCATTCTAACTTATTATTATTACACATAAAAGATAATTCACTCAGATTACCGATATTGTTGTCCACTTAAACAATCTAAATTTCAGAAATTGAGCTCAACTTATTATTATTCTAGAAGGCCTTACCCCTGATTTTCTATAGCAAAATACTCTCATAAAAATAACGTGTCACAATTCTCCAAATAATGAACATCCAAATAAATCAATCATTTTTCAAGCCAAGACATTGGTGACAGGTCTGTACCTCAGTACAACAGAGCGACATAACTTGGCTTTGGTTTTTCAATTCATGAGTCTTTTGTACTCATTTATTTTTATCTATTTTGTTATCAAATATACTGACGGAAACCAGGTCTGTACTTTCGTACAACAGAGGAGACAACACCCAGTATATTCCCAAATGATGATAATTAGGATCCCAAAATTATGGATTATAACACGCTATCATACGAGAATTAAGACTAAGGTCATACCTTGCTAAAAGATCCTCACAGGATAAATCCCTACTTAGTGCATTAAATTTCTTAATAGCTCAACAACCTTCATATAGATTGCCTATCGATACATCATAAGATGAACTATCTAATATTAAAAATTAAATTCATTTAATTATTTGCATTCCCAAAGCATGTTACAAGATTGCTAAACTTTACATAGAAAACAATTTTTAAAACAAAAATTTGGGTTGAAAAATGACTAACACGTAGAATGCCTTTTAACCTCAATATTTTTCAATAGCTACCATTCATAAATTAAGGACAATTAGACTTCTTTTCCCCCATCCCCCACTTAGAAACATGCAATGTCCTCATTGCAAAAGAAAATAAAAATAAAGGGAATAGAAAAGAAGTGAAACAGAAAACTCCCCTGATTTGAAGGCAATTTGCTTGAAGGACTTCGTTCAGAAATAAAATACAATAGCACACTTCCGTAGGCAACACGATTGCATTTAGCACATACAATAAGCCTTTAAACCCCTCGGTATCCCGAGTGGACGAGTTGTAGTCTCGTAAGGGTTTCCAGAGAACACACCGACAAAGTTCAAACCTGAAAACCAAAACAATAAAACAGAATACAAATTAACAAAATAACGGGTTGTCTCCCGAAAGCGCTTTTGTTTATCACGTCGGTAAGCTCGACATCTTTCTTCTTCACTTAATTCAAATCCATCTCCAAATCACGCTTGGAGTCCCTTATATCACCATAGTACTTCTTCACTCTACTTCCATTGACTTTGAAAGTTTTTCCAGAATATCCTTGCAAATCAACAGCTCCAAACGGATAAACCTTGTCAACAACAAAGGGGCCAGTCCAGCGTGTCTTTAACTTTCCTGGAAACAAATGTAATCTAAAACTATACAACAGAACTTTATCACCTTTCTCGAATGTATGGTTCGCCTTAAGACGAGCATCATGCCATTTCTTAGTTCGCTCCTTGAACAGTCTCGAATTGTCATAAGCATTTATTCTTAATTCATCCAACTCATTTAGCTGTGCCATTCTTTCCTTTCCAGCTAACTTCTCATTAAGATTGCACTTCTGTAAAGCCCAATATGCTTTATGTTCTAACTCAAAAGGCAAATGACAAGCCTCTCCATAAACAAGGCGATAAGGCGTTGTTCCAACTGACGACGTAAAAGCTGTTCGTGCCGCCCATAATGCATCATCCAACTTGTATGACCAATTCTTAGGGTTTCCTTCAACTGAACGTTCTAAAATACGCTTCAACCCTCTATTAGTCACTTCCACTTGACCACTCGTCTGTGGATGATAAGCAGTTGAAAATTTATGTCTAACTCCGTACTTTCGCAGCACTTTTTCCAATTGTAGATTTGTGAAATGTGTCCCTCGATCACTAATTAAAGCTTTCGGTGCTCCAAAGCGTGAAAATAACTGTTTAAGAAAATTTACCACAACGCGAGCATCATTCGTGGGTAATGCTTTTGCTTCGACCCACTTAGAAACATAATCCACAACCACGATGATGTATTTGTTTCCATTGCTAGGTGGAAATGGGCCCATAAAGTCTATCCCCCAGACATCAAAAATCTCACTTACCATAATTGGATTTTGCAACATTTCATCCTTCTTTGAAATTCTCCTAGTACGTTGGCAGGCATCGCATTCCTTCACATACTTGAATGCATCCTTATAAACTGTTGGCCAATAAAAACCTGCCTCAAACACCTTCCT